>OX381711.1:29802682-30491132 GCA_947462335.1 Harmothoe impar
AGGGGTTCCAACTTTAGTAATAACTCTTAGCTAATTATATCAAAACATCCCCCACTTTCATTCACAGGCAACCTGAGCCTTTCAGGTGATGGAAGAGCTACTCAGAGTACAACCATTGTTGCTGCTACTACACCCTCCTCTCAGTCCCATTTACAAGCCAACAATCCACCCTTCTCATGGCATTTTGTTACTATGAGACTCAACTCAGGCCACACCCCACTGCTGCCACAGACCATTTTGACAATCTCATTCCATGCTTGTTCTTCATGAAATATAATCAGTCTGTCTATTTTAGGGACATGACAACCTTCTCCCCAAATATCCCATGAACAAAACACTGCCCAGCCAGCCTGGCCCTCAATGGAGTAACAGAGGAACAATTTAGGACAATGTCAGAAAAGCCTGGGCTGAGGAAATGAGATTAGTGAGAAACTCCTGGCAACTGTTTACTGCCCACTCCAAACAGCTGACAGGCCATGGCCTCAGTGCTACACGGTAGTCCTGGGCTGACACACTTTAACCTGGGGTCACTTCTCACTACTCAGTTCTCATTAACATCAGGTCTTACTTACTATGAGATTTCTATAATCAATTATCTGGCGTTACATTGTAAATAAACTGGGCTGTGGTTATACAGACCTGATGGCTGATGTATTAGTCAAATATATGTACAACTCATGTGTTATTTTTGGAAGAAAGAAGACAGATAATTGTATATTTAATTATGCTCATAGTTATTCGTTGGATCCTCATGGATGCTACTACAAAAAAGTGGTGTGAATAACTGCAAGACTCCAGCCCTATCTTACTGTGTGCATAAGGATTGCTGTGCTGTAGTAATGGAATGTAGCCCTCTTCCACTACATGTCTCTAATTGCCCCCTAACACTACTACTTCCCCAGGTCAGCTGCAAGCAGCTTCTCAGAATAGGGACAAGCAAATGAGGCTCTCCCAGAGGGAACCAGCGACACCGGAAGTCTGCATAGGAGGTGGCCCCAGGTGGCAGCTCGAGGTAGTTTCCGGTTGTAATCAGGTGACTTGGCATTACTCAGAGCTTTCTGCAGGCCTGACGTGTGTGTTTGGAGGAGAGCGAGGTGGGTGTCTAATGACAGAATCATCCATTTAAGAGTTAGCAACAGGGGTCTAGTATGCTACAAACATGGCCAACAACCTCACTGAAAGTTAAGAATTCAGACCTATCAATTCTGACATTCTCAACTATTATAGTACTCTATGTTGAAGTGCATGTTTGTATGCTAAAAGATTGCGATGGTATATGGCTCAATGAATGGTTCACTGTATGCAATTTGCTTTTTGGATAGGCCACGGTAAATACAATGTACGTTGCTAACAATCCCCACAAGGCATCTTCCCTTTATACTGCAGCTTATTATCAGTAAGCACTTCAGTATATTTATAACTCCCGCTGGTTACACCCCTCCCACTAACAGCCGCTCCCTTTAACATGTTCCAAACATGTTTGTATATAACTACAACCCTTCTACAGTGACCACCCGAGCGTGGAACCTTAAAAAAAGACTGTTTATTTCAATTTATAATTGAGAATTGCAATTGCCAATAATATGGGAGACAAATGCTTAAACCTTGGCCATCAGTTTTTAGTATGTATAATAGCACATGAGGATGCTTTTATTACTTCCCTGTCTCAGAAGCCTTATCTTTTTATCACTGTTTGTTCAGCCGTGTTGTTGGAGACAATAATAGTGGCTACAGTATTAAAATGACAGTGGGAGAAGATAAATGTAGAATATGTGAGAGCCGTGTGAGCCTGTGTAAATGTTTTCCCGGGCCAGTCATTAGCTCAGCCACTTCCCCTCCTCTCAGCTGCTGGTAATAAACATACAGCACATAAAAAGGCCAACATCTTAAACCCATGCTGTGCAATCACGCCACTAAGCCTCACCCACCCAAGCCTCACCCCACCCATCCTGTCCTACCCTAGTCCTAGCTGCAGACCCAACAATTGATCTCAACAGCGATTCCCAGGATGATGGTTTTATTCGAAAGCATAGAAGATGTTTATAATTTAAAAAATGAAATGTAAAGAGATGCAAGAGAGACCTTACAAGAGGACAGGGCTAGATGAAGTTAGAGGGATTGAGTAGATTAGAGATATTCCCTAAGCAACGTATACACTCTAGCATGAGTTGGTCATCATGCTGCATCTTACTGACCCATGCTAAAGGGGTGGTAAGCAACAGTGATTCAGATATTTCCCTATTGACCTCACAGTATCTAATGCTTACAATCGTATCAGCATAGTAGCCTAAGCAGCCAACATATCAGAGGGAGTGTGTGACATACAGATGCTCTGTTTCACATTTATCGAATAATTACCACAACTCCCTCTCTCTCGAGTCACAATGCAGATTGAACAGTCAAACTATAAAGATACTAGGCACACAGCAAGCTGTTACAGGATAGCAGATTGTACTGTTACACATTAATGAGCACATCACTTCCTGGGCCCATAATAGAACAGCTCAGAGAGCAGCTCTATTAAAAATGCATACCCACACAATACCCAACCACTATAGTCTGCTTCCATAAATCTGTTGTTCTTTAAAAGCAGCCTAACAGACTAACCAACGGCAAATTAAATAGAGAGATAACACTCACCTATCTTCATTGTACCCGCTGAAGGAGCCTTGCAGACAGAGACAATGGGGCTTTGTTTAAAGTATTACTGCCGGTACAATAAGGCCAATTGGACTTAGTGTCGGATGTCTCAGTGTAAATCGGTTTCTCGGTAAGCTTAAACCCTACTTCTATTTGTGCCGTTTTAGGCTGAAAATCTACTTCACAATGGCTAATGTGGATAGGTTGTGCATTAAGGGCTGGGTAGGAGGTACAGCAGTAGGTAATGGGTAGGTTTTATGTTACTGGGTACCTCGATTAACCTCATGGCATTGTCCCTCATTACTGAGGTCTTGTCTGGTAAAATGTCCTCCCCCCACCCCCTCCTATCTGGTTAATCTGTCTTCCCCTGCCTATGTTACTAGAACTGGCTCTGTCCTTCTCGTTACTTTTCTTTACTGTCCTCCCCATCCTTGTTATCACATCCAAGATTATGTGGCACAGGTTCTCTCCATGCTTACATTATAACATCTTCTCTCATATCAAATACCTGTACCCTCTTATCTCTGTGTTCATTTGTACCTTGTCTGCTCCATCACTTGCTTATTGTCTTCTCCCTTCCTTGATCCTTTATGTTTCATAAGAGAGGTAATGGACATATTGAGTAGCCATACATGAATACAAAGCCACATAAAATGTAGTAAGTTTATATATAAAGATACACTATAGATGGCCAATACCTAATAGGGCTCCATAGATAAGGTATAGACTAGACCTCCAGGCATGGTTACCGATGGCATTGCACAGGGAAGGATGGGAGTTGCTTCTATCTCCTCATAATGAAAACATCAAAGGCATGCCGACACCCATCACAAAAGCCCAGGAATGCATTATTTTGTAATAAACCATGGATCAATAAATTATCCTATGGAGGAGGCGCCTGTGGAATGTAGGCTTAAGTTAGGTCATGGAAGTTGGACATCACTGCCTATTTTGAACTGAAATAATAACTATATTGATTAGAAAAGAAGTAGATATCCTCAAAAGGAAGATGGTCTGATCAATATCTGTAATTGATGCTTTTGATCACTGATTGAATGCGTTTCCTCAATATAGAATATGGTAGCTTGTAGAACATTATGTCTCCTTAAATTTCAAAAGGCCATTGTTTGCAGTGTCATTTGTTGATCTGCTGAGAAATCTGCTGCAATGCAAACAGCTTTTGCGTAAAGTACTTAAAAGAAGAGACCAGCGTTATTTTATGTCGCCTTCTATCACTAGTATTAGTATTTTTTACTTATTCATATATATACTATTAAACATGCAACATGTAGCATTTAAGCCTGAATAAAGAAGGACAGCCCAAGTAAAAAGTGATGTCGCAACAGAACAAAAATCCACAGAGCCATACTAAACCTATACAAATACAGTACCTTCTAGCATGATTTATGATGCATCAGACAGTCACTGCATGATTAATGAGTTGCCCATTGTCTTCATCAAGTAGTTATAAACCAATTTCCATTTCTATTTTATGAAGAAAATTATTGAAAAAGTTAATCAAAAGGGACAAACAAAAAGCATAAAATCGTCTGCACATGCATTGCCCTATGATTGGCCCTTGAGTGGCCCTTGAGTGGTCGTTAAGGCATACTCACAATGGTGTAGATTACCGAGCAACCAATCAAAAAGTCATTATAGTGGTGTCTAGACCAATCAACTGAGATGGACTGAGTGTCTGGCTAGATATTTGTTCTCTTGTGACGTCACTCTGTGCTTAACTATTTCATAGTTGTACCCTAGCTGCTGCATATTTCAATAGTATAAATGTCTGAATATTGCAAATCAATACCAAAACTAGAGATAAAAGGCCACATAAAATTACGCTGGTCTTTTCTTTTAAAGGCTTAAGGTACATCCACGCCGCCATCATATACTAATACCTATACTGGAGGAACTAATGAGACCCTTTGTTCTACCCTGTGCTATATGTGTCATTGTAGTCAGATTTGCAGGCCTGGGGTCTAACCTGATGTCTAGGTGTGTTTGTGCAGTGGGGGCTTCCTGTGCTGTGGGTCTGATTGTGGTCGAGATGAACTAGAGCTTTGGCAGTATTGGATAGGGTACACCGAGCTCATGACTAGTGCATGTCCTTTGTCGGGTAGATTCAGGCGGTAGGTACGGAGAGGGTGAGCGTTAGTAAGAGCAGATACATTGCTAGAGACAAGGTCCATGGGGTCATGGTGATGGCAGTACATCTGGGTTGTTGAGAGCGGATGAGGGCAATGATGAAACTGGCTGATGGGGATAGCAAGGTCATAGGGTAGAGGCCTATCTCCTGGGCATCACAGATATGGTATCGTGGAGGGGGCTGGTGTTATTTAGTAGGTAGGGTGGGAAGGGTGCAGAGAACGGCAGGGATATAGGGATGTAGGTGGACTTATCTGATGAGGACATTCCGGGCTGTCTGGTACATCTAGTTCATGGTCAATGCAGAACGGTTAGTTGCTACTGACCATCCAGCCTGGGATCGCCGCTGTGTCCCTGTGTTGGTGTTGGGTGAAGGAGGATTGGGGGTGGGAGGGGGGTAGACAGGGCAGATGGAAGTTGAGGTCTAGTTTGTGGAAAGGCCTATAGTATATTGTAATAGGGGGAGTATATCATTATAGATAACTGAGCTAAATGAGACTTAACCTGCCAAATGCAATACCAACATTAGGTGGAAGGGGATACGTAGACAGGATCAGCAAAAGCAACTTTGACTGTCACGTATCTCGTATCGATTTTTTTCCCGTATCATTCATCGGCGTTATATGTACTTATTATTAAATGATTCCTCAGTGAGAAATTAGACATTTTGTGTGTGTTTACTCACTGAATTGAAGCAGATGATGGCCATAGCACTTCTGGTCTTCTGACTACTCAGAAAAAGAAAGAGTCCCCCCTCTAGATGTGTATATTCCATTTATTTATACAATTTGGGCTTGTTGTTCGATTCAAATGTGTTAAATGTTGAATGGGTAAGAAAACTAGACCATAATCTGCTCAGAATAATCGATATATAATCCTGTTTTTCGAGGATTTTAGTCACCCCAAGTGTGTGGAAGGAGGGCCAGAACAGCAGGCTACCAACCACTGAGCCTACAGGCCGAGGAGAGACAATCAAAACACTATGGTTACACAAGTGGTGCAGCGTGGTCTAGTAGTAGTGAAGAGTGGTAGGGCAGTGGGGGAGGGGAGGGGGGGTAATTACCTGCACTAGGCTTGAGTCAGGGTGCACGGCCTGTTGAGCTGCGGCCTTGCAGACACACTCTCACACCTCACGCTGCTCCCTCTGACCCTCCCCCCGCAGAACTGAGCCTACCGAGCCTACAGCCCGAGGAGGCCCAATGAAAACATCAACAATGGGTATACATGTTAATGCGCCAGTGCTAAGGCCGGAAGCATGCTGATACAAGCTTGTCAAATAACCCTGATACGAGGGAAAGTTACCGGAAGTGGACTGATACACTACTCCCGATCTATACCTATGAGATCCCGTATTTAACAAAAGCCATTTAATAATAAAACTACAGAGTACATGAATATACCATATCAGTTTAACCATGTTTGTAGTATGAATGAATATTGGATGTACCATAGGCCCTAACATATAAGGTATGGAGTAATAGGGACTCGTTCTGGGTGAGACAACAAGATAGTAATGTTCAAACTGAGGATATTGCCGCTGCCTCCTACCCCACATCCCAGCCCTATATTATACCCAGTTCTCACTCACCAGTGATTAATAACCACATTCTGCATGCCACGCATGCGGGTGTCCTAGTCAGATTCAGGACATTCCACAGACTCCAGGTCTTGGGCACATGCATGTCTGGGGACATATATATGCATATGGTACTTTATGCACAGCTTGTAGCCTTTGAATCATGTGGAAGAGTGAGTCTGAGGATAAGTGTCCCCAGTGGTAGTAGGATGAGGGTGTATCTAGGCACCTCACCGAATAGCAGTTCATCCAGGCACATTGTCAAATAGTAGTTAACCAAAAGTGTAATTTTGTACACCCAGTTGTAACATTATGGCAAAGATACTGTGAATTAGGAAATCCAGCCAACAGGGGATGGCTGATCAATAACAGTCAGCTGGTGGTTTACAAATTGCTACTGCCTCAGATCTTCTTTAGGACTGGCCTATTGGTCTGAAGTAAAGGTTGGTGTGGATATACAGTATGTCACCTTGTAATAAAATTATCAAAGTTCCCAGATCCAACATACCCTTAAACAATTGCCCTAAATATGTTCATACATTTCCAAAATCCAAGGTTTTATTGTATAAAACATGCATGTGTTTTGTTTTATTCTAATTTGGTATCGCATGGATCTGAAATTGTAGTCTTACATCTTAGCTTCCCATCTGCTGCCCTTGATTCCCATCAGGGTACACTGCCTTGACCCAAGCAGCGAGAGTAGAAACGTGCTGACTGGCATGCCCTCACACCACCTGGTGGCTGTATAGAGAAGCACACTTCTGAAGGAGATACGGGCTAAATTTAGCTGCTGACAAAGTCAGAGGCAGAGACAAACCTTCAGCCTTGCCAGCCGTGCTTGGGGTGGCCGTGGTCTTTGCCCAGTGCTGCTACCATGGAGGGGTGTGCATCAAAGGGCTTTGGTTGGCCATAAACTAACAGGGATAGAGCCAAGTTGGACTATTGCAGCACTCTACCTCTGTCAGAGATACTGGGTCTCTTCAAGAGTAGAGTGTTGCCTATCCAGAGCCGCTACCCTTATGATGTCATATCTAACTCCTCATATGATGAACATAACTCATAGAACATCTGAAATTATGAAGTAGTGGTATTTGTTATTTGGCAAGTAATGAAACATGACTATATGGAAGTTAGTTGGGAGTGTCCAATGTTTAGGAAGAATATTATACCATCAGGGAAACAAGGAAATGTGTATCATGGCAAGCTAGTTTTTAGCATCATGAATGTATAGCATATTGTAGAAGTGTACCCAGCTACTCTGAGGGAAATACTGAAGCATACATCCCGGAACGATGAGCTAAAAACAAAAGCACAGGAAAAGAATAGGGGGGGGGCTGCTAATTGATGTCTATAATGAGGTTATGTTGGATGTTTAATGCTGGTATGGTCCTCTTATTACGACCTGAACTATGTCCAAAAGTGTTCTACTATCTTCATTGCCTGCTTTGTCCGTCCTGTTTTTTCTGTGTAGTAAATTGTGAAGAATTACTATTTGTCATATACGAGCTATATTATGTTATTATGAATCATGCTGTTGTTTTGTCGGAGCATGCAAATGTATCCAGAGTCATACTTAAATGACACGGTATTGAAAGGCGCAACTTGTTGTGTATATTTTTGTGTCAATAAATTTTACAAAACTCAAAACTCAACTCTTTACCAGTCGCATTTCGGAGTATTGATATATATACAATTTTTGCTTTTTTCATTCAGACCTTCAATTTAGGTCGAAGTTTATTCACCTGAACCAACAAAACAGTAAACACAATCTGTCAGTTGTGCAAACTCCATAAATTCCAGCCACAAAGCAGGCTCCAACTTTGAGTTCTATAGTATCAGCAATATCTCTAACCTAGTTATCCCAATATAACTCCCACCAGCATTCACAGAAACCTGAGCCTTTCAGATGATGGAATAGCTACTCTAGAACATTTATTTTCTGGATACAGCCATTGTTGGCTTTATCAGCTCCTCTCAGTCCTTTCTACCAACCCACCATCAGCCATTCTCATGGCTCTTTCTTACTATGAAATACAGCTCAGGCTACACCTAGCTACTGCCACAGACCATTTTGCCAATCTCATTACATGCTTGTTCCTTGCAGGAAATATAATCAGTCTCTCTATATTCGGGGTTAGACCATCTCTCCAAATGTACTGTGAACACTACACTGCCAGACCAACTTGGCTAAGTATGCATTAACAGAGGAACAATATAGAACAATGTCAGGAAAGCCTGGGCTGAGGAAATGAGATTAGTGAGAAAGTCCTGGCAACTGTTTACTGCCCACTGCACACAGCTGACAACCCATGGTCTCAGTACTACACTGCTGACCAGGGCTGACACACTTTAACCTGGGGTCACTTCTCACTGGTTCATCTGGAGACAGCAATATAAGACTTTTTCAGTCATTACAACTATACAGTTTTAATAATAGTAGAACAAATGCCCTCCTGTACACTCTGTGATTCCCCCTTTTGGAATAAACTGAATCCTATGTATCCAAATGTGCTAGTAGGGTCATATTAAATCATAATTGGTGTTCAGGCTGGTTTAATGGTGGAAGGGTTGTACATAGGCATTACTAGAGAAGCTTCTATACCTTGGAAACCTTTATAAAATCGCCTCTCCAGCCCCTCTATGTGGGTAAGGAGTTCTGTGCCTGGAATGTGGCACTCTGTTGCTAGATGTCTCTATAATTGCCCAGGTCAGTGGCAAAAAGAGCAGCTTCTATTCAAAATAGGTTGCAGCGAATGAGGCCCTCTCCGAGGGAACTAGTGACACCAGAAGTCTGCATAGGGGGTGGCCCCAGGTAGCAGCTTGAGGTAGTTTCCGGTTGTAATTATTACTCGTAGCTATCTGCAGGCCTGACATGTGTGTTCGGGAGGAGGGAGAGATTGAGCTCTAATGAGAGAATCTTCCATTTATGAGTGGGTCCCAGTTGAATTATCGATAGTGAGCAACAGTGGACCAGGATGCTATGAGCACGACAACTACAATAACTTTTAAAATTGGGTCGGCCTGATTTTAGTCTACAGTATAATTAGAGCCTCTTGCAGAATACATTGCTAAGAAAATCACATTCTCCCCTACAATCAGCCTAGAGAATAATGTTTCTTATTTTCATGTTTCATGAGATATGAGAGCCTGGTCATTGGTATTCTCTGATGGCTGGTATATGGAATTTGTTGAGTGAGTGACACTGATTCTTCATCTGACTCCTTGCTAGATAGTAGACTCTGGTAGACTCTTTGGGATTGGTTGGGTAGTTGTCACTGACTCTCCCACTGAACCCTGCTCAGTGCTATACTATGGTAGACTGTATAGCAGTGGTTGGGTGGGTGACACTGACTCCTCCTGGTGCACCAGGGAGCTCCTCATCCTGCCTGGTAACCTGTCTGATAAGGGTCTGTGCCGTTAATTAGGACGATTAAGTGTAATTAGTGTCTCGTCTGACCAGGCCTCAGACCCTCAGTGGGGCACTGCTTGGTTGGTGTAATTAACTTAGGTCGGCTGCCCTGTGGGCTATCACTACTTACACCTGTCCTATCATACATACTAATTAGCTTCATACTAGCACCTATACCTCAGACTTAGACCTGGATCCATATCAATCACTTTTATACTAAAATTAATAAACGCCCTCATGCACCCTCCCATGTGACCCCATACATACCAATTTCTAAGGCACATACAGTATACTTACCTCAATATGGATCATCTACCCTCACAGTTACATCCATACACCACAGTTAGTACCATACTATCCTCAATGTGTACCATCTGCCCTCACACTTACACCCATACACTGCAGTCAGTACCATACTTACCTCTATATGTACCATCTACCCTCACACTAACCACAGCAGTCAGTACCACACTTACCTCAATATGTACCATCTATCCTCACACTACCCAGTGGGCACAAAATTGAGTTCAATGTTGAATCAATGATGAATCAACATTGAATCAACGCTGACAACCAGTTATCAATGTTGATTCAATGTTTTGTGCCCACTGGGTAACACCCATACATTAATTACCGCCATACTATAACACCAATACACAGCGGCTTGCCTGGCAGTACACCCCATGCACCACAGCAGTCTATCAATCAGTCCTCTCTAATCACCCCATGTCCCCGAGCCGCAAACAGCAGCCGATTACCCCCTGCATCCCAGCCGGGCTAAAATTGAATATCAAAATTCAATTAAAGCCCTGAACAGAAGAAACAACCCCAGCTAATTATAAATGAGACATTTTAGGCAATTAGACTCCCCTGATTGCACTGTGCTAGTGGGGAGGATACCAACTTCCACCACCGCCCGGCCCTGATTCTGCAATGTAAAATACTAAACATTGGATTCTAAGAGCATCACTGGATGTACCACTAAAGACACAGAGAAGGGATTGGCAATTAAGGGACTGTAGCCAATCTATGGTGGGGTATTTAGGTGAGGATAGCGCTGACAAGGGGCTTGGCTAGGCAGCAGTCAGCATCTGTTTGGCCTTTGTTTCTAAACTTAATTGAGAGATACGGAGTAAAACTATACTGATATTTTAAAGCGTATTAAAAGCTGAACTTCCTATCGGTATTCCAGTGTCTCATGTGGCAGGTACAGGCATGGGATTTTCCGGATTTATCCGGATTTCCGGATTTTTAAGGCCAAAAAGGTCATCCCTGTGATTTGTGCAGATCCAATGAAAAAATATGTTAACATAAATAGGGGGGGGCTTAGTCTCTAGAGGGCTTCATGCCGTGCAAATCATACAAAATGTCCCCCGGATCACGTCTTTTGGCTGCTTTTTGGATTTTTCTTCAGAACACAATCCCATGCCTGCCTGAGGCATGAAAGGACTCTAATTGAGAGTTGCACTAAGTATGTATATCTGTCTATACATAATTGGGAATATCCATATATTTCTTAAGGAAATGTCTTACATGATAATTATGTAATATTGGCTGTGTAAAACAGGTTATGTGTTAGTGAATATTTATAACAAAAAATAATACAAATGGAAGGATCTACTCAATAAACATCTATAAGGCATAATCTAATCGATAGGTTGTAATACCTTTTTAATGGTGTTGTAATGTTCTAGTATTGAGAGTCAGGAATGGTTAGATCCTTAGTCTTACATATGGACAATCTCCACGGCTAGCTAGTGTATGGAGACATCAGACTACTGGGTCAAATGGCTGCCCTCGATCATGTAAAATGTGACATATTGGTAATACCACATCCAGGAAAGGCCACATCAGAAATTGGGCACTATATTGTATTGAGGATGGACGAGTAAATGCAGTGTAGGTCATACTGAGTGACTTGTTAGTTATTGACATAACCTTGACATGATCCTAAGCTGATCACTGGTAGAAAAAATATTTTCAACACTTAAAACTGAAAAGGCCCTATTTACCTAACATTGCTTCGGAGATTTATATGGCAATCACTTTAAGCTGTCATTGAGAACATTACTGGGTTCCTGTACCTATTATATAAAATAATACCTTTATCGAAAGAGTATAGCTAGGGAATTCAGATACAAAACTTGCACCATACTGCCACAAACAGATGTGTTTCATATTTGATTGTGCAGTAATGGCATTTTGATGTTATGGCCGGGAGCAAAATATCACAGCGTGTTAACCGTCCTATTTCATTTCTGCCTGAAATGTTAGAATTTTTTTCCCTACGCTATTTCAATGTGTGTACAGATGTTGATAATCATGCGGATACTTGGTTTCTCCACCATCCGGTGGCCATAGACTGTGGCACGCAGATAAGCTGGTACCAGACCCCTGTTTTATGGTCCTCTTTTTTGTGCATTATCTCCTGGAATCTGATTCCTTAATGGAATGTTTAAAGCATGGCTGCTCTCCTCAGCCCAGCCAAACATGGGAACAAACTATTACATCTCAGGTTCACCATTTGCATTCTGATCCCAGGTAATGGCCTTGGTGTGGGAGGAATGCTCGAATTGTATCTTTTGTAGTATTCATCCAGATTGCTCAATTCTTTATTTGTTTTACAATTGAGTATGTTCTAGTTACATAGTATTGAGGTGAGTACCAGTGCTGTAATAGAAACAGTAGACATTGTGTTATGGCGCACCGTCTATAGGGTACACGGACTTTAGGCACTTGGATTTTAGGCACCCTGCCTTTAGGCACCCTGATTACCGGCCCCCTGCCTTCAGGCCCTCCGGATCTTAGGCCCCCGGTCTTTTGGCACCCTGGCCATAGGCCCCCTGGCCATAGGCCACAACCTACCATACATCCAACCCCTGTCATACGTCCACAACTCTTTCATACGTCCAACCCCTGTCATACGTCCATTTCACTGTCTCTAACAAATTATTCTGCCCTCCTCCTCACGTCCACTACCACTTCCTCACGCCCACTACCACTTCCTCACGTCCACTACCACTTCCTCACGTCCACTACCACTTCTCACATCCAACCCCCTCCTCACGTCCAACCCCCTTCTCACATCCAACCCCCTCCTCACATCCAACCCCCTCCCTCACGTCCAACCCCCTCCTCACATCCAACCCCCGCCCTCACATCCAACCCCCTCCTCACGTCCAACCCCCTCCTCACGTCCAACCCCCGCCCTCACATCCAACCCCCTCCTCACGTCCAACCCCCTCCCTCACGTCCAACCCCCTCCTCACATCCAACCCCCGCCCTCACATCCAACCCCCTCCTCACGTCCAACCCTCTCCCTCACATCCAACCCTTCCCTCACGTCCAACCCCCTCCTCACATCCAATCCCCTACTCACGTCCAACCCCCTCCTCACATCCAACCCCCTCCTCACGTCCAACCCCCTCCCTCACATCCAACCCTTCCCTCACATCCAACCCCCTTCTCACATCCAACCCCCTCCTCACATCCAACCCCCTCCCTCACGTCCAACCCCCTCCTCACATCCAACCCCCGCCCTCACATCCAACCCCCTCCTCACGTCCAACCCCCTCCCTCACATCCAACCCTTCCCTCACGTCCAACCCCCTCCTCACATCCAACCCCCTCCTCACATCCAACCCCTTCCTCACGTCCAACCCCCTCCTCACATCCAACCCCCTCCCTACTTTCTCTTTTAATGGCCACACAGTGTAGAATGCGGCCCTTAACGGTTTGGGAAGGGACTGGAGAGGTCGGGGAAGAGAAAGGAGAGGTCGGGGAAGAGACAGGAGAGGTCGGGGAAGAGACAGGAGAGGTCGGGGAAGAGATAGGAAAGGTCGGGAAAGGCACTGGATTTGGAGTGTTTTCTTCACCTCTGGCACCCAGCCAGCTCTGTACTCTGATAGCTATTGTCTACCACCGTTTATACACGAGGAGTCTATAGGCAGAGTTTCAGCTCCGTAGGGCCATTATTTACCGAGTTACAGAAGAATTTTTTTTTTTTGTATAACTTCTTTGAAACTCAATTTTTATTTTTTTTATTTCTTTTATTATAAAGGTAGAAGTTGGACTTTACTTATCTATTCATTAAAACAATCCTAGAGCCATTTCTTTTTACAAATATATGTGCACTTTAAAAAGGGAGAAGGGAGGTGGGGGACTGTACTAGCTTACAGGATAATGGTTTAGGTCCACATGACCTCCCGCAATTGGCTTGCGATCTCCATTCCCTCATATATATATGAGAGGAGTTGAGGCCAGCTTGACTTAGCCTCTAGGTGGCAGCACCAACACAGCCCGGAATTTACAGTCAGGCTTGCTGTTCATGGTAGGCAACACACACTCTGTACTCTGATAGCTATTGTCTGCCACCTCCACAAGGACAGTAAAACATGGATCCACACAGGGGAGAAACCTCTCTTGTGTTGCCTACCATGTCTGTAAACTCCCCCTTTTTAAAGTGCTATATATATATATATGTAATAAAATGGCCCTAGAATTATTTTAACGAGTAAATAAGTTAAGTCCAACTTCTACCTTCATGATAAAAAAATAAAAAATAAAATTATATGGATTTTCAGAGAAATTACATGAAAAAGAGTCTTTTCTTCAATAACTCGGTAAATAATGGCCCTACAGAGCTGAAAATCTGCCTATAGACTCCTCGTGTATAAACAGTGGTAGACAATAGCTATCAGAGTACAGAGCTGGCTGGGCGCCAGAGGTGAAGAAAATACTCCAAATCCAGTGCCTTTCCCGACCTTTCCTATCTCTTGCCCGACGTGAGGATGGGGTTGGATGTGAGGAGGGGGTTGGACGTGAGGAGGGGGTTGGATGTGAGGAGGGGGTTGGACGTGAGGGAAGGGTTGGATGTGAGGGAGGGGGTTGGACGTGAGGAGGGGGTTGGATGTGAGGGCGGGGGTTGGATGTGAGGAGGGGGTTGGACGTGAGGAGGGGGTTGGATGTGAGGGAAGGGTTGGATGTGAGGGAGGGGGTTGGATGTGAGTAGGGGGTTGGACGTGAGGAATGGGTTGGATGTGAGGAGCAGGTAGTGGACGTGAGGATATGGTGGTGGACGTGAGGAGCAGGTAGTGGACGTGAGGATATGGTGGTGGACGTGAGGAGCAGGTAGTGGACGTGAGGATATGGTGGTGGATGTGAGGAGCAGGTAGTGGACGTGAGGCAGTGGTGGTGGTTGTGAGGAGGAGGTGATGGACGTGAGGAGGGGATAGTGGATGTGAGGACCAGGTAGTGGACGTGAGGAGGAGGTGGTGGACGTGAGGAGGAGGTGGTGGACGTGAGGAGGAGGTGGTGGATGTGAGGAGGAGGTAATGGACGTGAGGAGGGGGTAGTGGATGTGAGGAGGAGGTAATGGACGTGAGGAGGGGGTAGTGGATGTGAGGAAGGGGTAGTGGATGTGAGGACCAGGTAGTGGACGTGAGGAGGAGGTGGTGGATGTGAGGACCAGGTAGTGGACGTGAGGATATGGTGGTGGACGTGAGGATCAGGTAGTGGACGTGAGGATATGGTGGTGGACGTGAGGATCAGGTAGTGGACGTGAGGATCATGTAGTGGACGTGAGGAGATGGTGGTGGACGTGAGGAGGGGGTAGTGGATGTGAGAACCAGGTAGTGGATGTGAGGAGCAGGTAGTGGACGTGAGGAGGGGACATCATATGGTTTATTAGAGATAGTGTTGGATGTGAGGAATTTGAATGAGATTTGAATGAGATTATGGGTTGGACGTATGATATGGACGTGAGATTTGTGCCTACAGGCCGGGGGCCTGTAGTCAGGGTGGCCTAAAGGCAGGGGGCCTCAGATCCGGAGGGCCTGTGGGCTGGGGGCCTGTGTTCCGGGGACCTACAGGCAGGGGGCCTATAGTCAGGAGGGCCTATATTCCGGATACCGTCTATAGATGGTTGCGTATTCCTTCTTACACCAAATCAGGAGGGACAGGAAATCATTGAACCTATTTGAGATGATAACGGGAGCTATTATAGCTTAGGGTCGAAACAGGGAACATCCAATAACAATGAAATAATATGTAATAGCCTGTACTTAATAGATAACAATAGGCTCAGCTACATCTATAATTATGTAATAAAAGTATATACAATAAACTGCAATAAAGGGAGGCAGAGTCACAATAAAAACTATAAGGTAATATAAATAGCTATTGGCATTCTTCCTCCATTCCTACTGCTGGAGTGTTCTCCATCTTAAATACAATAGCAGCTGACTCTTTTAGTAGCTCACTAGAAATAACGATGGCGCACCAATCAGCAGTCATCACCTCTCCCATTTTAACTACACCACCTCATGCCTGTAAATCAAGATGTTTGGCAGAACCACAAGTAATCACCCTAAAAAATAACACCCACGCGCCTTTCTCCTCCTTCATCTTTTCCCCTGGTATCTCCAACACACCCTTCCAACTCCTCACTCACTCACTCACTCACACCCTGATACACACAGAGTACTCCACAACCCTGCTGTACCCACTCTGTACACTCTACTTCATGCCTGTCCTCATTGACTCCATTTCAACATCTAAAAAGACTGTTCTAAGAAGATGGCAGCACAATAACACCCATCCCTACTTCTCACCCTATACTCAGACTGTCTGCTACATGTCCAAGCCCCTGTCTTGTACACTTCCCCCAGCCTCTTCTTCACTTATAGGGGCAGTATTCTCTAATCCTCATATCCTCTCTCCTAAATTCATACTCTTGCCAACTCAAAATTAAACAAAGGCTTCACCACTCGCCCTCAAAAGTCCACTGGTAACCATTAGCTACTGAGAGTACAAGACCTTATAGTGTGTGATCACTTCCACATGTTATCCTCTTATATCACTATTTCCTCTACCATATCCCCCTATGCTCCTTCATTCCTTTCCCCTCCTCACACCCTCTCTCCTAATAAAACCCCCTCCCCCATGCTCATACCCACCGTTAGAGAAAACACTATGGAAGGCACTGTCTACCCAGCACATCAGCTAATTAGACACGATTCCCTGCTTTCATGGCTCAGCTAAAAAGACCACAGAGTCACAGAGAAAAAGGCCCCTCCCTAGGGCACCTCACCCGCCCCCGGTTTACCACAGATGTCGTACTGTCAGGGTAGGGGACCTTCATGGTGAATATGGTAGGATCTGCTCCTTTTTTACACAAACCACTTTTCCTACTTTTGAAGGAATTACTACCTTTCCCTGGGATTTTCTTGGCAGGTTAATCCCTAGGGCTGGATTCCTGCATCATGTCAACCCTATCCTATGGGGTCTATACACCCCAATGGGTCCGCAAGATGCATCAATGTTTTGCCACGCTGGTACATCATGATGACAAATGCTGCCTTGGGGCATCATACTGTGCATAAAGTATTTGAAAAGTTGCCTTAAGTTTATAAAGGAGGGTGTAGAGGGTAGATACAGTACATGGTAACAGCAGGAGGAAACATAGCTCTAGGTACCAGCTGGAGGAGGTCCTTAGCCCAGACCTGACTAGTATTACAGCCCACATCCTCCTTCCCATAATTGATTATAGCCAGTAAGAGGGGCTTTGTCTTCCCTGCATCTGGTATGGTCAGTCTAGTCTTAGAGGGAGGAGATCAGTGCCTGGGACGACCTGAGGCACCAGTAGACATTGATGCGCTGCGCACATGCACAGTCATGTCTAAAGGGACGCAGGGGTCATCCTCTGACCACTTCAACGTGGATGTGCAGGGCAAGGGTCAATGTCATTGACCGGCAGAGTTTTAAGGTTTCTCAAAGCATGAGTCTCTTAATGCTCATTGTAGTGTAAATTGGAAAAGGTCTACTTGGAGAGGAGAGTTTTACTTGGGGTGCCGGTCACACTCTCCTACATGGCACTGTTGGATGGTTGTGCTGGAGGAGTGTATATGTGCATTAATGTAACATTACTTACTGTAGGAGCAGAATAGGTCTTTGAGTTGATGGTATACAGCACGACAAGAGGTTCATTATTGCTTATGGGGCCCCCAAGTACCATAAGTATGTTATTGTAAGGCAATCACTGCAGCCAATGTATTAACTATTATATACATACCCTACTTGACTGGGAAAAAGGATGCGTTTAGCATAAACTAGTCATTATGCTGGCTAATTTGGCCAGCCAATCCAAATAGATAGGGTGTTCAGATATGAACTACAAACAAAATCTATGACATACACAATATTATGTGTTTTAGTTTGTGCCAGATACAACGTAGATTAGTGGTGAGAATAATGAATAGATGACTTAGATATGTTGACTGATATCTACATAGTTTAGAAGTGAGATATCGAGAATTTCCCCAAGTGGAATTAATTTTGTTGCTAGTCACTTCAGACAAGATGGAAATGAGAGCACATTGCCTTTTGTAAAACATAGCATCCCTAGACAAAATAACAGCTGAAGTTGAGGCAGCATGGATATCATTTATCAAAGAGTAAGTTAGTAATTTACTTATTAAAGTATGCTATGATCTCTGAACCTCAAATTGAATAACGGATTTAGGAATTTGGCCAATTGTTAAGACCAGATGATGAGATGTAGTTACTAAATGGTTATATAATGCCCCAATACTTCATGTCCATCTAATCTTGAATGCAGCACTGGCGAGTTACGTGCCATTCCTGTATTTCTGTTCTACCATTGAAGGGTTAAAGAAACTAGATAGTTTCTATAAGATTTCTGAAGGGATTTGTAATTATTTCCTCATTGAAACTTTAAGCTAATGACAAGGCTCAACCTATAAAGTTTCCCAAAGTTAGGTAGGCATTTAGTGCTTATAACTTTGATATGAAATTGAGCTGAGGATCTGATTTCCAATATTAATGGTTGACAAGCAGACCGGCGTGGAAAATACATACACACACATTAGATGCACAGGACTTTGTATCGAATTACCATACCCAGATGTCCTCCAGGCTTTGTAAAGTCAGCTCTTGACCATCCAAACATGTTCACTGATTCCACAAATCATACTTTCAAATACATGTTCACTGATTCCACAAATCACACTTTCAAAAGTGTCCAGAAATTTCCCACCAAACGCCGTTTCAAACATGTGTAGTCGATTGAGATATTAACAAACCCGGTTCTGCTTTGGTTTTCAACAAAAAGTATCTTTATTTGACTTAGCCTGCTTACAACAGCCAAACACGTGTGGTTCAGATCCAAAGGATCGGTAAACAAGGTGACATACGCAAAGAGTGGTTTGATACTGGTTCGGACCAACTCAGGGAAATAGGTGTTCAGGAAGGGAAGCGGTACCACGGGTAGGTGGGAAAAGGCTGCCTGGATCCCCATACGGAATGGACAGTACAGGCAAACCCCAAACCACCATGTGACTAACGGAACGCGATCCCAGACGAGGGCCTACACAATACCTGATCGTGATAGGCAAGGACAAGGACACCTGGGCCCCTGTGGGGTGACCGGTGGCATAAGCCATCCAGGTTCCCCGAACCATACCTGAAGTGATTGGTAAGAGTGTATTAGACACCGAACCAAGTCCGAAGGGGATTAGGAAGTAAATGAGATGTATGAAGTTTGTGTGAATAATAAACCCCTACACATGCAATTGAGAAGCTGCCCTTACTTGACCCAATATAGATATTATTGTAACCTACTGTGTTTGCCGGCAAACAATATGATTGACCTTATGTCACACAAATATGTCTGTATATATTTACCTGCTTACTGTATGACTCAGTGCCAACATCATATTCAAAATGCACATAATTATTACAACCATGTCGGATTATTATGCATCGCTGGATGACATAAAGAATCACTGTAAAATCCATCTTGTGTTCAACAAAAAACGTTCTACCATAGATCGAATTCGTGCAATAAACAAACTTAACTTAAACACCCAGGAGACACATGAGACTACCTGGTGGTAATGGGTGTAGTTAGTACTTGGAACTAGTAGGTGGGACTGGAGGTAAAGGTGTTGAAGGTGGAGTTGTATGGGCACACTCCAGTATCATGTGTATCATAAGATGCAGTGAGTGTAAAAAAAAAGTGATTTAGTCAAGATGTCTACTCAGGCTCTGGTGGAAAGCTGAGCATTCCCCACTTATTACATGCAAACTTTGATAAATGTATAATCACAGATTTATCATCTAACTAACCATGGTGGTTGTTACACAAAATTTGCAGTATTCATTTGAAATAGAAATTTAGGAAAAAAAACAGGGTTTTTTCTCACACACTTCATGAAACTAATGATTGTCTCCACTGTCCATAGTCCCTACATTTATAGCATGGCGCAGACTGCTGTGGTTTTGAAGAGGAGAGTCCATTAATGGGAGTAAGTGATTGTCTACAGCGTGTTGGGTTTAATACTGCCCTAGGCCAGGAGGTGTCACTGTGGTCTAGTAAAGGTGTGTTGGTGTAGTTATGCTACCTTGAGGCAGTTGTAACTGTGACCGGAAGGTGACATACTTTGCTGTAGAGCTGACATGGTACCACAATAGAGCCTCGTATTACTGTGTCCCTTCTATTGCCTGAGGCTATACATGCAGACTTGGCCATATGGGATAGGCACCAATCCTGCATACTATACATGACAGAATGTACAGACCTGCTCGTGGAATGGTTAGGATACAATATTCATGCCTCAATATATTATTACAGCATTGTCTTCACCATCATTAATTCTATTGCCATGATAACGGTGTCTAAACCCTACAAAAAGGGAGAAAATATGCAGCCTTGGTGATGCCAGGCCATTGCCACACACCTAATGTATTGAGATATTCTGGGAACCAGTGTCAATATGTGAATAATGGTACAGCAGTGAGACATGTAAGCTTAAAGACATTGGCATATTACTTAGGATATTGTATGCACAATCATTTCCCTGGTGCTTCTTCTCCTTTACTATGGGCAATGTTGTCATGTCTAGGATATATATGTTTGGAGTCCGTTACTCCCCCATGCCGGAAAATAAATTTGAATTAAGAAAAAAACTGATTTCATGGTTCATAAATCCAGTTTTCCTGTCACTTAGAGGTCTGAAAAAATCTATGTAAGAATAAGCATAATTTCATATACTAATGTATTATACGCTTGCATTTATCCTTGTTTCTGAAACAGAAAAAATAGTGAGTATATGCCAGGGAGGTTGTCCTTGATAATGTGATAGACTCAGTAAAATATGATTAGCAAAAAGCTGCAGGAACAGGTTTTCCATTTGTATTTCCAGAGGCTTGATGTGAGTAAAAGATGATACATGGTACCTATAAAATATTCTTCTTTCACCAGTAGTCCATTTTCAAATATTGATCCAAACCTTTTGGAATGTGAATGCAAAGATGTCTGGCTTGCTATCTTTAGAGGGGAAATGGAGATAACATTGCTATAATGCCATCCAGACTCCTCCGGTTAATTATCTTGTGAAAGATTCACGTCTCCATATATTTGCATAGAAGCATATCGAATTTGAGGAGAGCACTGTATACAGTATAATGTTGACAACACATGATTTTTCTGTGCAAATTGCAGGCATCATATGCTTAGAAATAACTTCCCCTGACAGCCCGTCAATGGGAGGAGGTCACTATAAATAGATAGTCAGTATCAATGTATGCTTGATACAGAGTTGAAGCCATTATCCAATCCATTGAGCTAAATATTACAGCACAAGCAGGAAGTATGTTTCATGTATTGTATATATTATGTAACTCAATATTCAGAACAAAATTACTCTATTCTGTCATTTACTCTCGTCGGTGGCCATCTTGTTATAACATTGATATAATATTGAGCACCAGTCAATATAATAGAGACAAGAGAGACATTCATGTTATGACACAACGTCTATACGATTGGCGTAAAGACAGGAAGAGACAGGAAATCATTGAACCTCTTTGAGATGACAATGGGAGCTATAATAACTGGGTAGAAACAGGAAATATCCAATAACAAGGAAATGAGGATTAGACCTCATATACCCATAACATTTTAGTACTTAAGAGGTTAACTGTCTCCAGAATCATGAAATGAAGGATTTCTTCTCATCTAAAAAATGACCTAAGGGGAAGAGGCGCTTATTACGTTGGATATGGTATATGTAATGCTGTATTACATGCATATTCAACGTAATAAGCACCGTGGGCAGTTATATAATAATTTTCATGATTTGATAGTAGTTACGAGTGTAGTTGTTTTAAAGGCTAAAGAAGATTAATGAAAGTCCCAAAAGGGAGAGTGCTTATTAAATAGCCTGTCATCTTTAAACACTACAATCTTACCCTTTTAATAAGTCACTGGGAATACCCATGGTGCACCTGTCAGCAGTCATCACCTTTCCCACTTTAACCACACCACATCATGCCTGTAAATCAGGACGACTGGCAGGACCACAAATAATTATTTCAGAAAAAGAACACCCACTCACCTCCCTCCTCCTTCATCTTTTCCCATGGTGCCTTCCCCCTCAACCCACCTCCCCACTCACTCACTCACTCACTCACTTACACCCTGACACACATAGAGTACTCCACTACTCTGCTGTACCCACTGTGTACACCCTACTTTACGCATGTCCTTATTGACTCCATTCCGACATCTAAAAAACTCCCTTCTAGCAAAATGACAGCACAATAACACCCTTCCCTGTCTCTCACCATATACTCAGACTTTCTGTCCAAGCCCCTTTCTTGCCCACCTCCCCCTTTTACTTCAGGTATAGGGGGAGTACTCTCTGATCCCTCTCTATCCATACTGCTGCCAACTCACAAAATTCATCAAAGCCTTTACCCAACCTCTGTCAAGAGATACTCTCAGGCACATACCTCTGATGTGATGCTTGATGTGTGACCACTTTCTCTATTTTTCTCTTATATAGTATTTCTTCCACCTTACCCTCCTCCTTTCTCCTCCTTACACTCAATACCTCCTGAAAACGACCCCCCTCCCGCAGGCCCGCTCATGCCCATCTCTCATGATAACACTCAGGCAGGCACTGTCTACTCGCCACATCAAGTAATTAGACACGATTCCCTGCTTTCATGGCTCAGCTAAAAAGACCACAGCCACAGTGAAAACCCTTCCTAATATGTGCTGCCCGCCTCCATCTCACCACAGCTGTCTCCCTTTAACCTTTAAGGGTTGCATAGTGCTTTGACCACCCCCCCACCTACCCTATATATGAAGGCCAGAGTACCTGTCCTCACTCCACTTAGATTGTGGGCCATAAATGTCATTCCCTTGGTTGTCATGATGAATGCATGCAGCCCTGGTGAGTTTTCCAACCCTGCAGACCGTCCAGGAGTGTATCAACCTCATATAGGCTGCATTATTTATGCATCAGGATTACAAAGAGTGTAGCGCATTAATATGCTATACGGAACTCAAAGAGTTGGTCTCAGGGCAGGGGGCATTAAGGATGTTTTGGAAACTAGAGAAACTTGAAAGAAGGAATTGAGCTAAAGCAGTGAGTTAAATTTCCAAAGTTATCTGCCTGGGAATTTAGTGGCAGTTTGTGAGTGACACTATGTGGTCATATGCAGCTCATTAGCTGGTGCAGGAGATGAACCCTTTAAGGACAGCATAGTGTTTTGATATAAACTTTTGTCCTGATGATACATGAAATTCAGGCATTATGCCAAACCTATGGTATAAATGCACTCCCAATGTTTTAGCTTGAAACACCCATGCAATCCCGGCTAGTTACTCACAGGCTCTTCAGTTGGTGCATCATGGCGGTAAATGTTGCCTTGCCGCACCATGCCATCCTTAACAGATGACTGCTTGTATGAGAGAGGAGAGTGCATGGTACATGGCAGCAACATGAGATGTAGCACTATGGACCAGCTAGAGGAGGTCCTCAGCCCAGACCTGACCAGGGTTACATCCCACGTTCTTCTACCCATGATTGATTATGGCCAGTAAAATAGGCCTCGTCTTCCCTGCATCCGGTCTGGTCAGTCTAGTGTTAGAGGTAGCCGTTTAATGCCTTGGACGACCTAAGGAGGACGCGATCAGTAAGCATGGATGCACCATGCGCATGGGTAGTCATGACTAAAGGGATGCAGGGGTCATCCTCCGACCTCTTCACTGTGCATGGGCAGGGCAAGGGTCGATGTCATTGACTGGCAGCATTTTAAGCGTTCTCCAAGCATGAGCCTTGTAATGTTCATTGTAAATAGGAGAAGGTCTGCTCGGAGAGAAGAGTTTTGGTTGGGATGCCTGTCACATCCTCTGAGATGGTGCTGTTGGATGAGTGCATAAGTGCATTAATGTAGCATTACTTACTGTACGAGCAGGGTAGCTCTTTGCCTTGATGGTATACAGAATGACAAGAGGATGATTATTGTTGGTCAGGCCTTAAAAATATCATCTATAAGTACATTCTCATTGGACGATAACGGCAGCCTATGCATTTACCTTTAGGGTTACCCAACTGAGGAAAGATCATACTCAGTATTAACGAGCCATCAGGACTGCTAATTTGCCCAGCCAATACAAATATAGATATGGTGTCCACATATATATGGACAAGATAAGCACATCTATATGCCATGCAAGTTAACTATGTGGGTGAAAATGTAGAATCCTGCTGTGGATTAATGTGATGATGGCATAGATAGGTCGACTGATGTCTGCATCGCTTAGAAGTGAGGTATGAAGAATTTCCTCAAGTGGAATTGATGAAGTCTTGTCACTTTAGACTACTAGTAGATGAAAATACTGAAAGCATTTTCCCTTTTCTAAAACATAGCATCACATTAGGCAATGAGATGATTAATGTAATAAAAGATGACAAGATAATGTTAAAAGGCAACATGGATATCATTTATCAAAGTGTAAGTAGAATAAACACAGATCTCTGTAACTTAAATGAAATTGCAGATTTGGGGTTGTGGCATCTGATTCATGTTTATGAGAGTATGAGAGTAATTATTCCCTCTCTGAAACATAAAGCTTATAAATATGATACTGCTTAATCTGGACCATTAACAGGACAGCAGCAACATTCGTATAAGTTATGTAGGCCTTAAGTGCTGATAGCCTCCCTCTAAGTTGGGACTGGGATCTGATTTCCAATATGAAATGCTGACGTATGTCTTTTGCAAAAGCAGACAGATTTAGATATTACATTTAATGAAGTCGGTAGGGAACAACCTAAAGCAATTTCTGTTCTGCTGATTCTAAGATAGGATGTAGACATACAGTACACATCATTGCTTCAGAACACTTTGCATGGAGCTATTTTACCCAGACAGTTCCCTCGAGCATTGTCAAGCCATCTCCTCTTCGTCACACATAAGTTCACTGATTCCACAAATATCATGTTGATATTGTATAACGCTCAGTTTATAGAGAGACACACATATTGTGTCTTTTTAAGATTTACATGAAGGTGTAACGTACCTGAAACTAAAGCAGCCCGGTCCACAAAGTTTAGTAGCCCAGTTTACAGGGTTTATCATATAGACATATTGCCATGGTCACTAAGTAGTATAAGAAAACATCATGGTCTACTCCCCTAGTATGAGTAGTATAATCACGTTGGGGCAACAAGGTTTTTGAATGTTGAAAAAGTAAAAAATATACATTGTATTTCCAAATAATATCCACCTTAAAAGATTTCACCATGGGCAGGTGGATGTGCTACTGAGCTGTTGTAAGAGGTTTTGTTCTTAGAGTGAGAGGTAGGTCGTAGGCTGATCACGTGGTCAGATGACGTCACACCCAGGAGACACATGAGACTACCTGGTGGTGATCGGTGTAGTCAGGACATGATGTGGTTGTGAGAGGGCAGGGTGACTGGGGTGAGGGTATCGGTATACGGACCTTTCAGTATCTAATGGATGCAATGAGTGTAAAGAATGAGGTTTGCTCAAAATTCGTAAAACATTGGTCAGGCTTTGATGGAAGAAGTGAGTATTGTTTCTACATTACAGGCTAAAATATTGATACAATTTCAACTACAGATTTATTATCCAACTTGGGTGTTGTTATGTTTATAGGCTGATATTTGCAGTATTCATTTTATAGGAGTCAAGAGAATATCTGAGGGCGCTTTACTCACACTTTGTGATACTGATAGTGACTACATTAGTATGGGTAGGAGTGTATTCAAATGTGTATGTGTATGTTTGGGAAACAGTCATTCCTTCAGTGAGCCTGGAGCAGAATGCTTTAGCCTGGAGGAGCAGAGTCCATTAAGGGGAGTAAGTGATTGTCTCCAGGGTGTTGGGCTTAGTACTGCCCTAGGCCAGGAGGTGTTCCTGTGGTCTGGTTAAGGTGTGCTCATGTAGTTGTACTACCTGGAGGCAGGTGTGAGTGTGGAGTGAAAGGTGACATGCTATGCTGTAGAGCTGACATGGTACCGGAGTATAGGCCCCTACCTCATATTACCATATCCCTGGTACTGCCTTAGGTTATACATGCAGACTTGGCGATATGGGGTAGACACGGATCATGCATTCTGCATGACTGCAGGTACAGACCGGCTCTTCGAATGCCCTGTAGCATCACTTCCAGAAACATGGGACTGCACGAGATGTATGCTAACCACATAGTGGCTGTATCACAGTGGCTGTATCACAGACTATATTACCATTGCTCTAATAAATAACTGAATTTCTGTCTCCTGTTAGCGTAGCCAAGGGATACAGGGCCAAATTCCATTACTCTATTTCTTCCACCCCAGTTTATTGGCAGGGTATATCTATCTATCATTGTATCTATTGCCATGGAAACGTATCCAAACCCTACAAAAATAAAAATAGTATACAGCCTTGGAGATGCACAGTCATTGTCGCACACTGAATGCCTATTGTGTTTACTTGGACGTACTGAGATATTTAGTGGAACCAGTGCCAATGGATAGGAGCAATGATGTGACTGAATAACGGAATATGGTGAGAGATTTATATTCATAAGCTTAAAGGCATGGGCTTATTGGTTAGGATATCATATGGAGAAGGCGGACCAATCATTTCCCTGATGCTCTTACTAGCTCGCTATAGGTAATTGTATTATGCCTATGAATCTTGCAATGATATGAAATTTTTTGTTCTTAAGCTGGCAGATTCATCCATAAGACAATACAAAAGACATGACCTCTCAAACAACATAGTAAATCCATACCAAAACAGATAACAGTTTCCTTGTAAATTTCATGGTTCGTAAATCCAATTGCCCTGTCGTGTTGATGTAAAGGTCCAAAATAATCTCAGCCTATGAAGCAATTTCAGTAACTATTGTTTTATACTTTTATGTTTTATGCTTGTTTCTGAAACAGCAGAATTGGTGTTTTAAATTCCAGGGAGGTTGTCTTTGGGAAGGTGATAAACTTTGTGAGATTTGATTAGCTAAAAGCTGCGGAAACACATTTTCCATTTGTATTCCCAGTGGCTCGTAGTGAGTGTAAGAGGGTGCAAGATGATATAGTACCTAACGGTTCTTCTTGTTCCGGTAGTCCCTTTTCATATATGGGTCCAGGCTTTTTGGAATATGGATGCAAACTTTCCTTGCTCACCTCTTAGAGGGGAAATAGAGAGAACATTGGTACAGTACTTAGGCCAAAAAAAAAAAAAAAGTGTTTCAGGCAACATGGTCAGAATTTCTAGGGTAGGTAGGTCGGATTTTTTATTTTATTTTATTTTTTTTTACATAGAGAGAACCAGGAATGAGTCGCAAATGGAGAAATCGACTCGCGACTCACCAGAATGATTCAATAATTCCTCTATTGACTAGGAATATCAAGAAGTTATTGCATATTCCTCTTAAAAAGCCATTTTCTGAAGTTGAGGTCACTGGGAGCTTGTTTTTCTTGAAAGAATTTGTAAAAATTGAGAAAAATAAACAATTTAAAAAAAAATCAAAAAAAAATCCAAAATTGGGAAAAAAATGCTAGGGTCGGCCCTTTTTTTAATCTAGGGTCGGGTTGCCTGAAACACACCTTTTTTTGGCCTTATTGTCATCCAGACTCCCCCAATTAATTATCTTGTGAAAGATTCAAGTCTTTCCATATATTTGCACAGTAGGATTCCCAGGTTGATGGGAGCCCTGTTTATTATACACATCAAAGCTACACTGTGACAGGAAAAATGATTTCCATGTGTATCCATCCTGAGAACTACCATCTAATGTAACATTCTCTGATAGCCGTCCACTGGATGAAGTCACTATATATAGCTATAGTATTGCTGCTTGATATAAAGGTAAAACCGTCGTGCCATATTGTGAACAATGGTATCTGGTGTCTCAGTTGGCTCTGGCCATACCCTAGTAAAAATGAATGACAGAAAAAGGAGAGGGTCCATATAGAAAAGTTGATATAGGGTAGGCATGGAAATGTACTGACAGGAAGTTGAGGATTAAAATGAGTGAAATTGGGATTGAGATAACAGTTTTTTTCATGTGTTGTAGACATATCAATATACAGGTACCTACACATTCTGTAGAAATTGTGTCCACTCTGGAATTGATTAAATGCTATACCCATATCTGTGCTGATCACTTCACCTGTGCCTGCTCACGCCCACAATAGTAATCCAGCTTTGTTTCCAATACGGAACCTAACACTTTTAGGATGATACAGTACCCTTTTCCCAATGTCGTGATGCATGAATGCAGCACTATCGACTACATACATACTCAGAAAAGTCAGCGTCATTGTCGCTAGAACCACTCTCACATGAGTCATGTGAGAGTGGTTCTAGCGACAATGACGCTGACTTTTCTGTGTATGTAGCGGGAGCTATACGTGCACATGGCATGGATGAATTATGCTGCCTCTACAGGGTTATTCCACTCCCGAGGAGTCGGCATGCTGTACCAAAAAACATGAAAGTGTATGAATCACGCTGGCCTTAAATGGTTAAAGGTTCCCGATAAATCTCCATCCTAGTCCGATCACATACAGTGGTAGTATTGCAGCTGACAGTGGTTGTCTCCCGGTATCAGAATCACCAGCTCTTTTTCTATAGTGACCTGCCATGGAGGATGTGTTTTTCTCCTCCTATGGAAGCCAGGGATGGGCTCATTTCCATTGAGCACCCCTTTTCCTTATCCACTTCCACATACAAAATGAGAAAAAAAGGGAAAAACATAAATAGAAGCAGAAAAGAAGCCTGGATGGCAAGCTTAATCCGATATCCAATCCTTTAAGGACAGTAGAGTGCTGTAATGACCAGGAGGGTTGGCATTCCTGCACCATGCCAACCCTTCAGGGGCATACATACACTCCCAAATGGTTGACATGATGCACCAATGCAGTTTTAGTGAGTTACTCACCATGGGGACAATTTATCATAAGGACAAATGAATATGAAGCCTTGAGGCGTCCCTATCTTTAAAGGGTTAAGGAACTTCCATCCTGGACACGACAACCACACCTCAGGGAGAAGACTCATTACTGAAGGGGAAACATGCCGTCTAGATGTTCTGTAACTCTATACTATAGAAAAAAAATGATGCTGGCCGAGCATTATTTATTTAGCTATTTCTGCTATTTCTGGCCGATGAGATATCTATCATGGGTTGTTGGCTGTACTGATAGCGTGCATAGAAATACCTCAGACGTAGACATTACTGTCAGATACTACTAGTCTCAAACGTATCTGTTACTGTTAGAGGGGGGTACACATGTATTTATATAAACAGAAGGCATAGTTACAGTCTCTCTGAAAATGAACACCCTACTAGCTATTCTACATTATAAACAGGGAGGATCGGCATCAAACTTACCCTCAATGCTGAACCATCTTTTACAGAGTCTCACAGTGCTAGACTCTTTACAGTGTCTGACAAAGCTGGACTCCAGAGGATACCTACCATGAAAGAGAGTTAGGCATAGCTAGACTCTGTAAAAATAGTCCAGCATTGTCAGCCTCTAGTGCAATCTGGAAATACTGGACTTCTCCTCTAGAGTCCAGCGGTGCATGACTTTTTCACATACCAGCTATGTAAATAATACCGCAATTAATGAAAATACTTAAGGGCAGCTGTATTGAAATTAGTGGTACATACTTGTAATGTTATAATCTGCCATGTATAGAATCTCTATTGCTATTTAAGCCTTTATCCCAGTTGCTGGGAGCTAGCCTATTGCTCTTATCTTCGACCTTTTACTTCGTTATATATGGTTCACAATTATTTCTGACTCAACTTAAATGTCATATCTACAAAGGTTATATAACACCAAATTTGTTATTTCCCCATGATAGTTTTAGGCTACTGTATTTGATTTAGCAGCGTCGAAATGTCACCTAAACCGGCCATAGGTTATTTCTGCAAATGCGTTGCCTAAAACTAAACGCAGTCTGCCCTCGGGCCTGTCTTTGTTGTAAAGTATACGAATTATCTTGATGTACCACATGGTAAAGATGTCGATATACAAAATAATGGCTGATTGAACTAGAATTCATAGGTATAATCTATGTATAATATTATCTGCGAATATTTATAACCTTTTATGTATTATACCTGAGGCATATACTCGCAGTTTATAGGATGTCTTTGCAGTACTACTAGTGCTGTGCCTTAATTATGATCTCCTTAGACCTATATATGATAAATGCTGCAATGTCCGTATTTGACATCTATATAAAGTCAAGTCACACTTCATATTTCTTTTAGTCACGTTTCAAATTTCTTCTATATGGTACCATCGCCTCTTCCCCTGATATCCTCAATTGCATCGATCCAATCCCCCCCCCCCCTCCAAAAAAAAAAAACACAAAAAAACTTAATATCTACCAAACCATTGAACCATGTATTTTCTCTCTGCTTTCAGTTGCTGGGATGTGCCATCCTGGGTATCGGCATCTGGCTGCACATCGCTAAGGGCAGTTATGCATCCGTGGCGCCCAGCTTTGAGCACCTGAGTGCCACCGCGCTGTGTATCGCGGCCGGCGCTATAGTGCTCGTGGTGGGCTTCTTCGGCTGCTGTGGCGCCATCATGGAGAACCAGTGCATGCTGCTCACTGTGAGTAGCTCATACCTCATCTTGTACTAACTCACACCTGCTCATGGGCTATACCTGTGGGATTATGTCCCCATTGACGTAGGCAATGAATCTAGTGACAGGTAGAGCCACATGCATGTGTTTTATACTAAAAATGCTATATATTAAATGCTGTATATTTGGGAAAGCTAAATTTCTACTGAATTATAACACTTCACATACTTACCACTTGCAGGAACTTTAATAAAATCAAGGTCACCTTATTATGTAACAAAAATGGTGGATAATGTTCATGGACTATAATAAAATTTCTGACTAGGAAGGAAAATCAACGTTAATTTAGAAATCATCTACACCTATAGGTGAAAAGTCAATTTGAACATTGTCATAAGGTCTACTCCATCAACAGGTGTGAGTTTATCAACTTTCTTAGGAAGTGGCTCAAAATCGTAACTAATTGCAGGGCTCTGAATATCACTAGCACCATATACAGAACCAATGACAGAAAACGGTATCTCATCCAGCGAAATGAATAGTCCAACCCTGCAGTTGCATGCATCATTATCACAGCAGTCCCTAAACAGAAGTCCTTACTGATGGGAACAATACAGGCCAGGATAAATCTCTCTTCCTGCACCTGATTGCCCCCCACCCCTACCCCTACTCCCATATGTCTGAGATAAACCGATTAGTGCCTCCCACAGTGCTGCAGGAGGGCTGACAGGCGTGGGTATTATCCCCTTTGGGATATGTGCAGAGCTATTCAATGGGCCTGAATGGTGGATGTCTTAGCGGTAATAGGTCCTTTATCCAGACGTGTAATAGGAATTGTCTGTGGTGTGTAATGGGGCCACATGTGAAGGCCTCCCTTTCCTCTTCATCATTATTACATCTATAATTGGCATGTACATATGTAGAAAGGAAGGGAGAATCATAGGAATTCATCTGTGGAGCCACCAATGAATGTAATTTTTAAGGTGGCACTATGTCAATGTTATGGATGGCTATGGATCTTCGTGGTAATATAGGTAACTTCAGAGCTGCATTCCTCAGTTAATATCAGTAAGTATATCAGATGGCAGTAACCCCCACCCCCTCTGTGAGGGATGAGGGGTATCGATTCATAAAAGAGGAAAACTTATCTGGCTGAAGTAGCAAAAGCCTAATAACGTGATCACTCTGCTAGATTACCCTCCCCTACTGCTCCCTTCCCATACACTCACCCCCCCCACCCCCACCCACACACACACATAACCACATCTCCTTACAACTATTCACTCCTTCCACATCAAGAGCATACACTACATCGGCCAAAATTACTTTCTGATGCATATAGATATATTAACACGTTTAACTGTATCAAACACAGATTATGACATTATGACGGTACTGGCCCTCTCACTATATATGTCCAGCACTGCTCGGTCCCTGACGCTGCCTTTAAGCCTTTATCTAGGCCCAGTACTTAGTGTCCCAGATCGTTCTGCTATGATATTACTACCCTATCTGTGTCTAGTGCTATCCCCCCCCCCACCCACCCACCACACCAGCCGGCAATGCAGGCAGGATCAGGGGGAGTCAATATCCCCGAGTAGCTCGGAGCAGCTCATAGTCCGGCCGCCATCAGGCTAATAACCCGCCATCAGTATGTGTGTGTGGTGTGTGTGTGTGTGTGGAGGGGGAAGGGGGGGATTCTACCACGGGACAAATTTGATTCGATTTGTTGGGACAGTCGCCCTGCCCAAGCTTCAAGCAGCCCGGTCCCACATCGACCCGCATCCCGCCCTACCACAGGCGCGGCTATGGATACAGACCAGGGCTGCTGGTAATTGAGCAGCTCATGCTCATTTTGAGCTGTTGCAACATGGTAGTAGGGGACCTAACTCTCTCTTGTCAGGTAATGTCTATATATGCACTCTGGAAGGTATATCTATCTCCATAATTCTCGAGAGTAGGCACTGGTACACTGAAAACCCTATGTTAAAAAAGGTCCTCACTAGTGAGGACTTTTTTTTAAAAATTATTGTGTCGAGGGGCAGTACCCTGGTGATCTTCAGAGTGATTATAAGTGAGGACCCAGGTCATCAATATGATCACCCTTTTGACAAGTATAGAGCATGCTAGGTTGTCAATAGGAAGACTCAGGGGTACTCAATTTGATGACTGTCTTAAATTTTCTTGAAAAGTTTTCTTGTTATTAAATGATATCTACCAATATTATTATGATTAACCCCCTCCCGATCATCAACTTCAAACCTCTGGCCTTTTTTAAGAGTATGTTTTAGTACTCATAATAAGCCAAGTAAAGCAGATATGTATGACAGATGACTGTCAATCCTCACACTTCTAATTTTGGTTTTAGACACATAAAAGGTGTCTTTATGTTAAGATATTGATAGTTTAGAAAGTTTGTGACCTAATTTTCTTTCTAATCACTTGAATATAAACTGTGGTAATTGTCTTCATATATCCTCCAACTTGTAAACACATTTGACCAATATTACTATAGGTTTTAATCAATAGATCACATGGAGCAGGGGAAATATGTTACATTGTTGTATAGTAGATCCCCCTAGTGGCAAAATAATGTCCTCAAAATGATCACCTTTGGTGATCAATCGGGCATGATCACCCTAAGGTCCTCTGTAGTGAGGACCTTCATATAAGCCTGGGTTTTCAGTGTAGCTAGTTTATGTCCATTTATAATGCCTTGTGGTGACCAAGTATTTTTAACAATTATCGATGCATACTGCCTTGTGTTCGGCTCCAGTAATGTGTGGTGCAGATATATATTTAGAGTGTGTCCATGTAGCATGTATAGTATGTATGCAATTATATGCTTCGTGCCTTGTAACTCAACCTCGCGTTGTTATGCCAAGTGGCTTTATTGACTTTATGAAATATGCATAGTTTAATATTGAGAACTCTAGGACGTACAAATCTATTACGCGCGTGTATGTCTTTCTATTTTCACTACTGTGAAAAGCGCACCACATTGTGAGCCTTTTTAGTCAAATAAAGCAGCTCAACTCAACAAAACTTCCGGATAGGATAAACTAGATACTGCCATGAAAGATGATGCCTACATAGTGACTAAGTATATTAACTTTATGGTGGTCATTAAAAGTAAAATGCCCCCTGATAATATAGTCATAAAGACCATGAAAGAGGATACTCCCAGGTTAAGCTAATTAACCATTTGGGAATTCGGGTCCACTCAGCTTACCTGGCCCTATTAGAGTAGCTAGCTTCTGGCCATGTACCCTAGGGATATAAAAGGTTGGTTGGACTCCTGTGATGGCTACAGTATATGGATTCTTTATGGTGTGCAATTCTGAACAAATGATCGCAAAATCATAATCCTTTACTATTGCAAACTCAGAAGGGAACCTATTCCACACTCAAAACAGAGCCCATAATATACTGGTGGCATATGAGAGCAGTGGGTTCAAAGCCCACGTCGTCAGAACACCAGATGAGCTTCTCTAACGTACCCTATGCACCGCCATGTTGAAAGAGAATGCCCTAATTTGCAAATCGACATATTGATTGTCCACAGGCTCAAGCTTTCCAATTGGCTAGCTGTAATGTATGTTAAAAAATCTCTCTCGGCCTAGGGCAGTACTGACTGGTAGTGGGTAGGCTAGTGAGATGGTGGCTCTTGTAGGGACATCCTCACTTCGTTGCTTGGACTTTACATATCCCACCTAATGTTAATAGTACCGGATCTCCCTTAAACTTGATAAATATTCTGACTACCGGTAATCTAACCAGACAGCACCCCTCACAGTTTTACAATAAATGGTCGAAATATGTGAGAAAGTAATACAAAGCTCATTGATGGCACTGATAATAAATACCCAAAATGTTATAACCAATATTGTATCCTTTGAGATCTTATAAAACACTCGGTCACTATCCCTATTGATAGATCCAATTTAAATCATATTATGCTCAGCAACTATCTGAAATCGGCATGTCTAGCATACTCTGAGAATATGTTGGTGTCACAAAACTAGTAGTGGGAGCCTATAAGATTTCACATTGCTCAGTATGCAAGATACGCAATGCCCACGCACAGTGGTGAGAGCGTCCATACTTGCAGTGGTGGTGGGGAGGAGGCCGGAGGATGTATGGGGTAATGAGAGATATGAATCATTCACCAATATCGATCTGTGCTCTGCCTACCAGGCCCCCAGTAACATGATCTTACATAAGAGGCTCAATCACATGCCTTCTGCACTCCTGCCTCCTGTATGGGGTGTAACTGGCTCATCCAATCTACTCTATATACCATAAGCCCCTGGTCCGCACGGGAATCCCAGGGTAAGGGCTACATGGGCTCTCAATAACAACCGTGACGTGTACTGGCACATTTGATTGAGATTATAGGGACTGCTGTTGCAGCCATGGATGCTCATATTAGTCTTATTTCATATATCTATGGCATGTGCTATTTATTATGGATGACAAGGGGGAGGGAGATACCTATAATGGTAGGATTCCATTATAAGGCTATATAAAATCCTAGTCCCCCAATAGAATCCTTCGGGCCCCAAACCGGGGCCCCAAATAATATATTGTAGCATAGTTATACTGGAAGGCCAACCTTATTATGTCAGAAATAAACAGTATGTACAGCTGATAATGCCCCTCAGTCTGCCTCAGTCTCATGTGGGAATTTCCGACTTGAAGAACAGCTGGCAGGAAGTGATCTAGCTATTAGGGACTACAAACACAGTTATGTCAATCTTCCCTTCTGTTACATTTTGAACAGCACAACTAAAAGGGCCAATAATGCCTCGCAAAAATAATAGGAAGGCTTAACCCACATGTGCCCAGATTTTAAGAGTCTGTGTAATGTTAAATGCACGGTGCATCCTCCCAGTGCACCCACAAGGAAATTGACAGGACGTGTAGATTGAAGCACTGTTCTTGTACTGAGGCGTTGTCGTTTTGGCGGGCTTTTGGACCGAGTGTCGTCTGCATCGCAAAAACTGGTTATCACCCTATTAAATTATCAGCCGTGGATTAAGGCAGAGTGCCCTCCGCTCGGGCAGTCATCGATTATCGGCCCGTTTTATGTAGAAGCCCCCAGAACAGCCCAGCTGATCATCAATTTGTGGACGCCGTAAAAAAAACGTTCCTCACCTCAGCTATTTTCAAAATGCAGCCAATCAACAGCCGCTTTAGATCGAATGCCGACCGTGCGATGTAAACAGGCCACTGATTGGCTGCTGTGCCCCTTGTTATAACGGCTAATTGTGAAGGATGCATGGGCGTTGGCTTCAAAGTTTCATTTATTTTCCGCGTTAAGTTGCCATTTTCCCGCGGCAGGCTGGCTTGTGAAATAAAGTGCCAGTCAGGTGGGGCTTCCCTCATTCATAAATCCCATCAGGGCAGCTGGTTCGGCTCCATATTACATGGCCGACCCCATTATTCTACCCCAACACCTTCTTTACACGGCTCTTCTCTTCATTGTTCACTTCATAGTCCCTGCATTGATATTGTCTCATTATTGGCTGAGGCAGATAACCATGTTGGCTCCCAGCTGTGTAGACCTACGCCTCACTGTTGTTAGGGCGGAGTCTGCTCCCTTCATAGTGTCTTCATTGATATGGCTTCATTACAGGTAGTGTCCCATAGGCCCTATGATGAGTCCTTAATATAAGGGTCTATTCTTACATAATACTGTAGAGTAGTCTGTCCCCTGTTGTTAAACTGTCAACATGATGTTTTCATTACTATGTTCAGCTAATTTACACGGTAAAACCCGGGATTGGAGTTGTGACATCTGATGAAAACGTTAATGTTCAATGGAGGTCGTACATTTATGCTGGATGTTAACATGGACCATATGGTAGGGAGTCAGACGTAGCGGTCTGTATCCTTTCAGTCTCTCCACCATCCACGCCTGTCTAGCTTTAGGCCTATATAGGCTTACAGTAAGGCTATGTTTAGCTCTGTGTTTAAAGGTTGGGGGGGGGGGGGGGCTATCTGAGTCCTCCCAGCATGGCAGGGGCCCTTTTGGTTGCTGTGGCGCAGACCGGAAACGTCGGCCATCCATTACCAGCGTCTCTTACCGCCAAACGTTTGCGTCCGTTTAAAGTCGCCGATTATCGCTCACCTCCGCTCCGCCCTCAACGCCATCTGGTGATGAACGAGCCCCGGCTTCCTGGGGGCAGAGTCCCTAAGCTCAGTACTGCACTCTCCTCCCCCTATACTATACCCTGCTACAACCCCCCCCCCCACCCCCTACCCTATACTACCCACAGTCACTGTACCTCACCGGCGCCATACTATACCCTGCTTCAAACCCCCTACCCTATACTACTCACAGTCACTGTGCCTCACTGCAGCTATACTATACCCTGCTGCAAACCCCCCCCCCCCCCCCACCCTATACTACGGCCTCGTGAAATACGACCCGAGGGTCAATGCGTGAAATAACCCACCAACAGACCAAAGACTCGTGCACCTTTGTCTATATCCCTGCTCACTGCCGCTATATATACTATACCCTGCTGCTACCCCCCCCCCCCCCCATATACTACTTACAGTCACTGTACCTCATCACCGCTATACTATACCCTGATGCAAACTCCCCCACCCTATACTACACAAAGGTCATAATATCCTCAAAGTCTCCTGAATTGACTGCTCAGAAAAGGATAAGAGGATCCATTGACATCAATGAACAATACCGGTAGTACATGTAGATGATAAGGTTTTTATTGGGTCTAATAAGACATTCAAAATACTAAGTATATATGGAATGCATTAAAACCAGCATGTTGGTGCATTGCCCAGCCTTACGATGAGCCTTAACAGCCCTTTCCCCCCATTCCCTGCTCGGACTGGGAGTACACCATCCCACAGCGGGAACTGGCTGTGAAACCGTTGTGAGACCTTAAATGACAGCTCCGCACTGAATGGCGTCGTGGGCCCTGATAGGGCTGGCATGGTGTCCAGTGGGTGAGAGAGGCAGCCTACCACATTGTGGGTCACACAGGCCAGATGAGCGACCGTCCAATCAGATCACTTCAAAGCATTTACTCCGTAATGCTTTGCGTGGAGCGGTATCCATGGTGATAGCTATTATCAGTACCTATCTTTTGGCACTCAACGAAATCAATGGCTGTTTATGCCATAGAATTTGTTCTGGGTGAATGAATAGTCAGTTCCATAGTTATGGCATCTTAATTAGAAATAGTGGATACCATATACATTCTGATATTGCCATATCTTACACCGAACCTAGCAGATATCAGCCTAGACACTCAATAGCATGGATATATTTACAACAGCAACGTATATACAAAATATAGTACATGTAGCCAAAGTCCTCAAAGCAGGATACTATTTTCTATTGCATTTCACAAAGGGCCAAAATCTCTCTATGAGCTCACCAACAGGAGTGAAGTGGACTGAAGGTGACCTACTCCGACTGACGGGGTGTGATAGGGTGGTGGCGGACGCAGGACCTTTTGGCAGGCTATAGTAGTGTCAGTCTTAAACCTGTAAGGGTCCTATAGTGCTTTAATGCATTATGTCGTTTATCATCATCATGTATGAATGCAGCCCTGGCGAGTAACTAGTAACTAGCTAGTGATGAATGCAAGCATCATGCTGACCCTACGGGACTGTTGAACCCCCCGAGGGTCATCATGATGCATGAATGCAGCCTTGGTGAGTAGATATATCATGATGTAAAAGGGGCATCGCACATGATTTAAGAACTAAGCGGCCCTTAAAGGGTTAAGTGTCAGTCTTAAGGATGCTGGAGGGGTGTAGGGTGTGAGCTGCAGTGTGGACAGGAGGATTGCAGGGATAGCATTAAGACACACGTCTGCCAGCACTGATAGCCCCTTAATGTGTCTTTGCACCCCCCCCCCCCCGCCCACCACATACACACCCTTACCCACAGAGTTGTACCCTGCATCCTACCACCTGATTAAAGGGAGTAACCTAGCACCTTACTTAAGACTATGGCTCACAGGGTCGACCTTGTACATGTATATACTCAGTTTATATACCCAGTGTGTGTGGCCCAATTGGCGAAATTGACCCCTTTGATACTCTAGCCTCTGGCCTTCTACCCAGATACTCTCCCTTCATCCCATAATTTATTCAATAGTAAGTCGCCTTTATATGTACTAGTACCCAGGCCCACTGTCCTTTACTGGCCTGCCCCGCTTTGCCGTCCTCAGCGATATCCTACACTGTGCCTCTACATGTAGCTTCCCTTTACCCCTCCCCCATCCCCGGTCCGCCTTCTCCCCTTACCTCCTCTCTCAGGCCGTCCCTTTAGGCATCTTTACACAGTTACAGCCATCCCTCACCACCCCTCCCACTGCTCTCCCACCCATGTTGTTCCTGGTGGGCTCCCCAGTGGACAGGCGGGGATTTGGCGTAGATCCCCGGCCTCAGGCCGCTACCACAGGACAATGTAAGCCTGGTGTGGCCTACACTGTGGGCACACCCAACTGTCCGCCCAGTACCCTACTGGAGGACGGCAATGATAACTGCCCTATGGTGTATACTACATGGTGTGGAGGTTGTCATGATAGACAGGAGCATACATACTCCAGTACCTAAACACTGTTGACATACTGGTATTAAAGCAACCCATTGCCTATAGCACACCACCAAGCACCCCCCCTTATCCCCTGCCTCACTGCCTCACTGTAGGGGTGGTGGTTCACCTCTAACAGTTGCCATGGTAACCTCACACCAGTTTACACCTACTAGACTCTGAATTCTACAATGAGCATTGATTCTGGACATGTGACAGGAGGGTGTGGTGGTGGTGTGGGGCTCTGCAGGTGTCACTGATAGTAACAGATACCATCATGTTTTACTGCGCCACTGATCTGCCTATCGAGATGTGTTATCCTCTTTTCCACGTTGATATGGCGTCTAGCAAGTACTACTGTAATGCTGCAATGTATAATGGAGTTTCTGGTATTGCCTGAGCTTAAAATGGAGAATGGATGTCACAGAGGTTCCTTGTTTTTCATGTGTCATCATTATGCACCAACGCAGCGCCGGCGAGTAACTCGCTAGCACTACCTTGGCCCCACAAAGTGTATAAATCCTGTGTGGTGAGGTACTGGCCATGGCTGAATTCATGCATAACAAAGACAAATTTACACTGTCCATTCAAAACACCATGCCCCTAAAATAATGCTAATAATCTGTCCAAAAATGCTACACGTTATCCAATGTTGCAACCCGTGTGTTCCGTACGTGTGGCTAATGTCTCTGGCTGGGTGACGTTTTTCATTACCCACCGTTACCTCTCTCCTCCCCCAGTCAATATTAGTGAACACGCGCCGACTCAGGTCCACAAATTGACTCAGGCTGATGAAACAAAACACAGCGTGGCTTTAACACACAGGACTGGGGAGGACTCTCACCAACTGCCCCATACTGCTGCCTTAACACCATATGGTGCTGTGATGCACTCTGTCCTTTTGTCATCATGGTGCAGCAATGCAGCAATGGCCAAGGCTGCATTGATTCATCGCCATTACAGGGTTGATACACTCATCAATGTTTGGTATAATGCACAAATGCAGCCTTGGCGAGTAGATTCGCATTCATGTATCATGACAATAACGGGCATAATGCAGTAAATAGTTATGTAGCCATTAAAGGGTTAAGGTCGGGTTGAAGGGCAGTAAATATATATGTATGTGCAATGAGGGGACATGGTGGGGAGGGGTGTACTCCAGGGACTGGTAGCAGACCTTTCCTACTTTCCAAGACCTTTTTTGCATCTATATTCGATATGTTGCTTTCTTGCAAGGAGTTGTCCAAATGCATAAGATCCCCTGTTTTGCATCTACCAGGGAGTGTCATCTCTGGGGTTAGGTCTTTGGACAATGCTTTGAAGGGAACATGGGATATTCCAGCTGTTAAGGTACCTCAGGTATAGGTGAAGAAATCAACCTTATGTGGCATACTGCCCTGCAAAATCAAGCACATACTATTCTTATAGAAAATGGAACCTGTGTGTGGCCCCCATCTCTCGTAGCCAGACATGGGTAAGATGAGGATGGGGGGGGGGTACCTGCTAAGGAAAGGGCATCACGTAGACACAGACCCTAAGGTCAAAGGGCCTTTAAATGGCACAGATAGGACATCAGCTGCCATGTTTATTAATTAAGGCCACTTGAGGGAACAGCAGGTTATGGGGGGCGGGGAGGGGCAGTCCACCCCCGTAATGAAGTATGCTAATGGACCCATTATTCTGTTAATTAACACCAAATTACAACCTCCCCGTGGTTGATGTAATCATGGTGCTGATGCAGCTGAAGTGGAGTGAGAGCTTCCGGTGGTGGAATGGTAGTGCAACAAATGGGATTCAGCAGACAGTGACTTTATGTTATTGTGTTCTATATGTAATAATTACATTACCGAATGTTGTGTATGGCTTTTATGCCTAGACATGTTAGATTCAAGGGAGTAACCTTCTGCAGTGTTTCAGAATTTGGACTATGTTCTGCCAAATAGTATATATAAATGTGCCTATATCTTATCCTATCTCTCTTATCCGCCACCCCCATATGTGTAATATATGTAGCTCCCATAACGGAGTTCTTTCTCCATTATGGAAGGACATTTAAGAGGTATACTTCTTTATAATCTGAAGGCGTTTGCTTGTAAATATAGATGAACTGGTCCGTGGAGAGGATACCTAGATATGATTTGGTTCCCAAGTGAATGGACCACACCATTCACTACCAACACCCAAGGGGGTCTACGCGGACCACCGCAAAATGAGTTCCCATTGGTAACTCCTCTCTCTGTGTCCCGTTAAAGGACTCATAATGCTTTAATGCCCTCTGCCCCTTGTCGGTACGATGCACGAATGCAGCCCTGACGAGTAGACTCACCAGGGATGTTTCCATGCATCATGCCAACCCTATGGGAGTGTACCAACCCCATAGGATCGGCTTGATACATGAATGCAGCCCAGTTGAGTCGACACATCATGACAATAAAGGGCAGCACTATGTGGCCACAAAAGGGTTAACACCCCCAGCACTCTCCTCCACCCCTTACCACTCCGTGACCCTCGCACCAGACTCGGGGGTCAACCACGGGGGCGTTCCACGACCTTCTCTGAAATAGGAGCCGGGGAAACATCATGAAAAAGAGATGGCCGCGCGTGACGCGCCAAGACCCGGCCTGTCATAGATAGGGGCCTTAGCGCCGGGAGGAGGGGCGCCCTTGAGGATCAGGGATCAGGATCTGGAGTAGGCTGACAGGGACTGAGGGGGTCAGGGGGAGGCAACATGGCTGCCAATATTGCCATGTCACGGTAGGGGATGGGAGGCCGTATATAGAGGGCGCTGCCGTGTGAGTCACAGGGCTGCCTGAGACGTGGTACTAAGCTACGTCAGAGACCGCTTGTCTGACGTCACGTCCAGCGTCTTATCTCGTGACGTCAGGACAGCTTGACGTCGATTTCTAGTAGAACTCAATTTGTCAAAATTGGGTGCTCGATATTGTATATATACTACTTATTACAAGCCACGATGGAGGGGTTTTCTGTCAGAGGGTTTTGAGGAGACTTGCTCAAGTCTTTGGTTAAGTCAGAAAATTGTGAATTAAACAAGGTTATCGTAAAGCACAGGTAAAGGTATTTTCTTGCATTTCTACATTGGCTTAACATTTTCGTAAAAGCCATAACGTTGTTTGTGTCCAAGTAGTATATGAAAAATGTGATTAGTGGCAGGGGCTGTTCTGTTTGCATAGAAGTACTCATAGAAAAGTCAGAGGAAGTGGCTGTATGCCCAGTCAACGTGTAGAGGTGAGTAAACAGAGAAAAACGATGACTTTGCAGAAAATGGAGGTGGACAGGCAGGAAACAGCAACGATTTGATGACGTGGGGAGCCACCATGACTGACCAACGTAGGTAAATGGATAGGTCACAGGGGGTGTCGGAAGGAGTAAACGCGACCTTTCTTTCTTTGTATAATTATGTGTGTTTTAAAATAGCTCCAAGGTTTAGTTAGTTTTTAACGCACCCCCCCCCCCCTCCCCATAGTGAGGGGCACTATCGGTGTGCCAGGTGTGTATACGAGTATGCTAGGGCGAGAAAGACGCCACGTGTCTAATGGTGATTTTATTACGGCCGGGGTCTGACAGTTAAGGATACCCGTGTATATTAACCAAAAACACCCTAAAGTGATTTATTTTGGTCAAATAGGACCACTAAAGCTGATGAAAATACTCTTGAGGCCAAGGGGGGGGGTTGTGGGGGGAGGACTGATCAAGTTCTTCTGGTAATTAATTTAACCCAAACTGTTGTCATCAGATCTCATATTGTGTCACTTAAAGGCATGAGATGATATGAACTTGGACATTAATTTTGCACTATAGTGGCAAAGTCACTGTACTGAAGAAGCAAGAACATATTGTTGATTTTCATTGAGGTTCATTGGTATTCATGGCCCTAGTGAACTGAAGTCGAGTGACTTCTGTAATACTCGATAGGCTCTGTTGGTGTGACTCATATGGGGGTCACACTCTCAAAGTGTTAGTAGATGCTAAATTAATTAAACCCATACAATTTGGCACTGAATTCAATAGTGATTTCAGGCACAATAACTTAGTGCTACACGGGTCACCACCAATGTAGGTCACACTGGGAATGGTTGCTGGGGCAACATGGTTAGGCTCTTAATCTAATTCTCATCTAAAATCCTCTCACCATGAGGATTCCAGTATCAACTTATAAATTTAATGTATCTCTATGTAATGAATAGGCCATGTACGAGGCATTTACACCATACACGCATAGACATCTACCGTAGTGGCCGAAATAATGGGAGGTATATCCAACCTAGAACGAGGGATTTCAATTTCCTATATCTAGACCCTAGAAGACAGTCTCCCCCTTGGTCAAAGTTAAATACTGGCGTTTCCACATCCCCTTCCCATAAATGAGGCTTTTCGCGTGACCACATCAAACAGGCGTCTGAGTAGCACATGGCCTTGGTTTGACCTCTAGAGACTTGACACTGACATTGGGGTCATCTTGAGGGCTATAGACCTTGGCAGGGCGTCTGCTGGTGGGGTTTGAGGGGGAGGAGGATGGAGAGTTCTTTGATCCTCCGACCCTGGAGCAGGCTCTTCACAGCCTCCTCCTGTGTCTTTTGTTCAGCCAGTTTGCTCCTGCTGCCCTTCATCATGCTCACCTCCTCCAGTACCCCAGAGTCGTAAAGCTGTACCTCAACCCTGGGTGCTGGCCTTCACTTGTCGCACCCTTAACCTACATACCCTTACACACACACTCCTCATTCCCTCCCCATCATTTCCTCTGCTTTCCAGCAACCTTCCCTCTTGATATATTCTCTACAGTCTCTGAAGTAATAGACTCAGCATTATATCGGTCATGATTTCCCTGAACAGCCCCAATCTTGATATCCCCTGTACCTTCTCGCTTCCCCATGGACTTAATACTGAATTGAACCACACCAATGCCCATTCCTTCTCTACTGCATGAGCATTGGCTTTCATGCAGAAAACAACCTGATTGCAGAAAATCACACAGAGATTGACTTTAAGGTCAATGCCCCCGATCTTAATACATTTTGAAGCTCTCTACTCCGACTCCTAACCTCAACCCACCATTACTCCAGCAAGGCATCCCTCTAATCCCACAACAGGACCTAGCTATCCTTAACTTCTTACCTCTCATCCTCCTACACCTGGAACCACCCCTCCTTAAACAACCACCCCCACCTCCACCCTCCTCTGTACCCCCCACCCCTACCCTAACTCCTCATCCGCCCCTCATCCTGGCATGGATCCCTAGGGAAATATTCCAGAGAGCAGGGGGCAGGGTGTTGCGGCCCCGCGTCTTTGTAGTCCTGACGTTACCAAGCTGTGGTGCCCCAGGCATAAAGAGGCGCTGTTTGTCTGGCAGCAAAGTCACAGGGGCTTCTTAAGCTGTGTGTAGGTGAGATATGTGCTGGAGGAGGGGTCCTCCAGGGAGCAACACTCAGGTCTGTATGAGCAAGGAGACATGGCAGGGGTCAACATCAGTGATTGACATGACTGTGATGGTTTAAATGTTCTTCTTATGTTCCCTTTTATTAAAGGACGTATATATGGGGTATTTTACTTGGTAGGGAACATTGGATTTCACTCTCCTTATGCCCCCCAAAAGGCCTAAGTTGAACATTGTTCACTTGACTTTATAGATGCACATTTTAACGTGGTTCAACTTGAGGGTGTTAATTATTCGTGACTACCTTTGAAGGGGGACACTAACAAGACGGTCCCCACTCCCTCTCCCTACCCACCTACCCCCTCCCTCCCACTTTCCCTCACCCACTTGCCACCTCTCCTAGCGCTCACTAGAGGACGCTACTGTCACGTCCTCCAGTCACGTGACGATGGTTACCATGGACACAGCGTCCCTTGGGTTTCCCGCCATCAGACTAAAGGGACTCATGATTGAGGGGACTCTTTGACGTGTACTCGGTACCTACCTACCTACCTACCTACCTACCTACCTACCTACCTCCTACCTACCTACCTTCGCCTGCACCCTCAACGTATGGCCCACGTATTTTGGCCAAGCTATGGCACTGTGGTCAGTTAGGATTGGGGATTGGATTGGTCATGGGAGTTGGGTGAAGGATGGATATCATGAATGTCTGTATGAATGCCAGTCTCATCCTCTAATGTGGTATTGCTGTATCCATACTGCCGTGCTGTGTCAAGGGATTCTGAAAAACAAATCCACAAAAAATGCACTGGATACAGATGGCCCTATCATTTATACCGGCAATCATTTTTGGAATTGGGATATAAGCATCTACAGTTGAAAGAGTCCTTAGGATACCAAACTGAAATGCATTTCAAAATGGGATCGCTTCTGGGTGGTCAACGATGAAACTTAATGATTGATCTAAACCATGCAGCATGAGCATGTGTAAGGGCTCAGGAAAATTGACAAAATTACACAGACTAATGCCTTGAATAGCCTGGGGTTATAGCAGGTATAGAAGCACTAGAATGATGGCCATAGCCTGGTGCTCTGTAGTCAATACAATGACTCGTGTAGCCTCCTATAGGACTACCCTTACCGGCTGCCATGTCAGCCTACCCACCTACTATTAAGGACAGATCACCAGCCTCACCTCCCCTCCTCATACACGTAATTAGGCAGAATGGCCGCCCCTATCAACGTCACCGGAAGTGGATATCGGTACTTCCGGTGGCCATTATCTGTCGCTGGGTCCCGTAATGGGCGTTGTGAGCTGTCAGTGGGTACCAGTGGAGGGCTATGTGGGACGCTGGGAGGATAATCTTTCTCCACTTTGTCACACTTCATCCTGGCTTAGCCCCTAATCCCTCCGCCAAGCACAGTGTACCTTGTAAGAAGGAACTATTTACAATCGCCTCCTTGGGACTGCTGTGTACATTTTGTACCTACATCTCAGTAGGAAGTAGTTCCGCTTTGGGAAGTAATTTGAGGCTGGTTTAGCAGATTCTTACTGTTCCCTAGTACATATAATGGTAGCATTTCTATGTAGTGGAGTCACAGGGGATACTACTAATGCTATAAATAATACGAACACAGACAGAAGGGGTATATTTTTACATGGAACTCCCAAAGATATTTCCCTACTTCTCTCGGTTTTACCCAGCCTAAGAGTCTGCGCTGCACACTCATGGGCTGGGGTAAAGCCCTCTTCATATATATGTGCATTACACGTCACGCGAGGTGCCTATACATTACACTGGTGATGGATTCCTAACGTAACACTGCCCCAGGCCGGTGATGTGGTAGAGAGGGGGTGCTCTTAGAGCATAGAGATTCTTATTGATGTGTATCATGCACAATATACCATGCAATAATCTGTGCAGGGACTGCTATGCATACTGATACTTCTTCTTACTTACTTTCATCGTGTCTTTCTATAGAGTCTATCGTAGATTTACCACAATGACTCATGTAAGCATTGGGTCTTCGAATGAGCGCCGGCCTAGAATAGAAACCAGGGGTACAATGGTATTGAAAGAGATAGGAAGCACTAACAACTAGTCTTGAATAAGTGCCGCTTTTATTTAATATACTAGTAAGCAGAGTGGTATAAACGCCCAGTGTTTAAGCGCAATCCATTAGGGGTATGTCTCTTAAAGGTGAAGATATCGGCACCCCTCCAGCGGCAGTCGGAGTGGAGCCGGGACAGGTACTCAGCCCTATAAATAGGGGCGCTCGGGCTTTAAACACATTTTGTTTCACACACATTTCTACCTTGCCATTTGTACCTCATGTTTGAGTTTGATTCTGGTGTATTTCTACCCGTGATTTACTTTCCCAGTGTATATCAGGCTACTCCCACATACTACAGTTACCCCATATATACCCTGGAATATACCCCAGCATCTTGCCTAGGCTACCCCTGGCTGGTATGGGTACCGGAGGCAGCTGAGGGGTGAGGTGATCTTCAGTTATGGGCCTAATGCTTAGTTATTAATGGCACCTGCCTATTCCCAGCCCCACCATATACATCTCCAGCAGACAAACCCTAGCCTGTAATCGTATTACGGAGAGACCACTACCAGATGCTTAGGGCGCCAAGTGAGATGGACGGCTAAGACAGGGTGGCCTGCTGGAGGTTGCTGGAGGTTGGTGGAGGTTGGTGGAAGGACCTGGAGGAAGTGCTTGTGAGGCATTATATGGAACTATGTGTTGTTGAACAGCTGTAGGAGTATCTATAGGGTAGATTCATCATGAGTCGGATACACCCCCTCAGATGGACACTTACATGACAAAAATGACGCCTACAGTTTATTATTATTCACAAATAAAGAGGTTAGAATGCTTGTACAAATAGAAATTTGAGCCTCCGTCGGAGTGTATACGTGTTCGACTCAAGGTGAACCTACCATAAGTATGTTTGGTCGTATGCCTGCATTAATTGGTGTGAGTAACTATACCTTATATTCATAGGCATTACAGCAGCTAGGATGCACCAGATGGAACCTTGATATACCCTGATTGTAGGGGTAACACTATGGTCCCATCCTGAGAGTGAATGTTACCAGAAGTAACACTGTGTGACGACGACTGTTACCAAACGGTGACATAACACTATAGCGTATAGCACCGCGCTGCCTCATACAGACTAAGCATCTCAAATCCTCGCCCCTTCCAATCACAAGTCCAGCTATACATCCATTCTCCCTAAATAGAACTTAGTACTTAATGCACTGAAAGTGTAAGAACAGATTAGAAAATACCATTAGTATTAGACAACATACATACAGCCTACTGTAAATCTATAGGTCTGAAGTGCTGGGTAGGCATGAGGTTTGAGAGATGAAGGAGAAGTGGCTGCACTTTATAACCAGACACATGAAGTATAGGGGTGTGTGTGGGGGGGGGGGGGTGACAGCAGGTGACTGAGGAGGGTGAGAGTGTAGAGAAGTAGGACCCTGCAGATTAATGTTAATCACGTGACAATCAGGTTACAGGTGCGGGATGGATGTGGTGGCCGCCATGCGCGCAAAGAATGCTGGGTAATTGATATGGCTGCACACTCCACCCTGGTGATAGATTGGGTGAGCAGCTCACAGCTGCTCGTTTACAGGCTCAGCAACTCATAGCGGGTTAGAGCACTGGGGGAGTTTTTCATAAAGTCACAGCGAAGCACAGTGCTAACTTCTAAACTTCTAACCTCATAGCGAATTGCAGTACTGTGGGAGTTTGTCATAAAGTCACAGTGAAGCATAGTGCTAACTTCCAAACATATAGCGAATTAGAGTACTGGGGGAGTTTGTCATAAAGTCAGAGTGAAGCATAGTGCTAACTTCTGAACCCCATAGTAACTCATAAACTCATAGTGAATTAGAGTACTGGGGGGTTTGTCATAAAGTCACAGTGTTCAGCCAAAGCATAGTGCTAACTGCTAAACCCCCCTTACCCGGTATTACAGATTCACGGTGAACTATAGTACTAGGCTCATAACTCATCTATAGACGTATTTAATGCACTATACTTAGGGAGGAGGTACCTGGTAACTAACTCATGGTGAATCATAGTACTTTGGAGTAACTCATATACACTCATAGTGAATTGTATTACAGGGGAGTAATTCCTAAATCAATAGTGAACCACAGGAAGCAAATCATAGACGAATAGCGATTCATAGTACTTAGTCTAGCTCTAGATCTATAGTGGACGCAAATGGAATGTCAGAAAGGATTTGCGGTCATGCAAATACTATTTTCAGCAGGAGCAAGAGGCGTAGATAAGGGTGAAATGCTCCGCCTGGAACCATCAGCATCCTAGACTGGCCAACTCTACTCAAGACATTGTTAGGTTGGGCTGCTATCGGGCCAGGGCAGAACCAACTCCATCTGACACAGTATAATATATGTCAGTTCCACAACATTAAATCCCACTGCTGCCGCCTGCCACCGGTCACTTTGAAGTGGTAGCCGTCGTGATGGACGGCTCCCAATGGGCAGCAGCACAGGCTTTAACTGAGCAGCATGTCAGACTGGTTGATGTTTGCATATACCATAGGTTAACCAGTGGACCGCCCTCAGCATCTTTAAACATCAGATGGGTAGACTGTCCTATGTGGCTGGCCATAGACAGGTGGTACCATCTAATGTTGAGAGATGATGGGGGACTAAGCAGTTTGACTTTGTATACATCAAACTAGGCGGCGCCTCTGTCTATGTCCAAACACATGGTGCAGTGGGGTCATCTTGTGTTGAAAGTTGATGTGGGTCTTCCACTGTCTTACCCTATGCTTAATGTATATATATACCGAAAACGATATCAACCAGAGTAGCATGCTCCCCAGTCCAACCCTGTGGCAGACAGGGACCGTCTGGGGGCTGGATGGGTCAGCATATATATACAAGAGCCTGTACTAGAATCAAAGGAGATCTTAGGCGTCTGGGGCCGAGTACCAGACTCCAGGCGTCCCCTTCCTTCTCCTCTTCCGCCCAATCTTCTAGACTTCCGTTGTCGCCGAGGAATTCGATTAAGAATAGATTTGGTGTGGGGGACAAGGGAAGGCGGATGGATCCAAGCCATTAGGTCGGTCCCAATGGCAAATTGATTTCTTTCTCAAGCATCCTTTATGTTGAGACATGCCGTTGGGGGCCAGCTGTGGGCTAGACCAATCAGCGTTGAGTTTAGTACAACCAGACCAATCAGTGCCCAGCTTACAAATGCAGTTCCTCCCAACTGCCCCCAAGTCAAGCCTCTTCACGAAACCTCAAATTATTGTGCTTAGGGATATTGTGCCTTTATTTCGAAAGGGGAAAAGGAAGAGCTTGGCACAAGAGTTGTGAGAAAAGGGGGAACGGTGGAAAAGTGGAGTAACTCACTTTCAGCTCTTAGTGTTTATATTGCTGTGATCTGGAATAGGACTACAGGACATCCCTCCAGGACACACTATTGCTTCCTGCTCCTACCAAAAATAGAAACGTGATAGACTTTGAGCTGCTTGCCCCGGGCATTCCAGTTCCGCTGGGGCCAAGCAAACTGACCATAATGAAATAAGCCAAGCAATCCAAACCGTGAACACCCTTTCACTCTGCCACCCTACAGCCGTCCTTCCACCCCCGACAGTCACGGGAAGCCCTTTGCGACGGAGCCTTACTTCCATATCCTGTCTACAATTATATTAGGTGCCCCATATTCCCAGGGCATCTCTTGGTGTGCATGGTCCAGGCTATAGGATAGCTTCTACATGTAATATAAGAACATCAAGATCTGTAGATATTCAGAAAGCAATGGGCAAAATGCAAAATGCAAGAATGCAATGTCAGCTGCATATAACTGTACTTCCAGGTGATTTTCTTCTCGGTATTAGTAGACATTAAAACCTGCTCACTTCTCACGAGACACGATCAATTGTGGCATTAATAGGTCTTTATAATATAGACTGCTCTTTACAACCTCCTTGTGGTGCTAACATGAGGTGTTCATAATAGGGATATTTCATGTCTATAATATGATTGATACATACACCCTGACCCTGTAAGTTACGGCCATAGGTCTACACAAGGTATACGGCTGGGGCTAGGGGTGATCCAATAGCACTGTGTGAGCTGCTCTGGGAGCTGCTCTATGAGCTGCCCTGGGCACCGTTCATCAGTGGGGACCACAATTGACTTTCTCCTGTCAGAATCAGTCAGGGGACGCACCTAGACCTGATCACTCCTCCCCTGATGTGCCGTCCTCCCGCTAGGGGGCAGGACGAGCAGCTCCTGAGCGGCTCATACTAAGACTGAGCAGCACATAACGACGTGAGCAATTCCGCCTGGACGCTGAGCGCTGTATAACCCTCTAAGTGTCGCCTAGTGCTTTACTGTGCCATGCCCTTGGTCTTCATGTTACATGCATGCAGCCATGGCGAGTAACCCGCCAGTGCTACATGGATGCATCATGTTAACTCTGCAGCGTTTATACATTCCCGAAGGGTCGACATGAAGTATGATTACAGCCCTGGCAAGTAACTCACCAGTGCTGCATTCATGCATCATGACCATAAAGGGCATAACGCATGTAATGACTATGCGGCCCTTACAGGGCTTTAGCCTAATGATGTACTTACTCACCTGCCTATGGTCTGAGGGCTTAGACCTCTGCCACAATTACTATTGTTACTGGGGTGGTGGGACTTTGTACTGGTAGGGACGGTCTGTAAATGTCACCTGGTAAATGGATCTGTTTACTGCTGGGAGAGGAAAACGAATTTGAGGCCCTCCTGAATCATGGGAAACTATTATACTATTTGCACACATGACAATAGTAAGTCATTATACAGCTGTAAAGGGAATGTGACCAAAGGAGCATAATAGCTTGGTCAGAGGAGAATAATTGTTGTTGCTCAATATGTTTGTCGGTGAAAAGGTTATAGCAATAACGTTATGGGATTGATATCAATTTACATCTGTACAGAAGGTTAAAATCAGAATAAAGCTTTCATTATGGGACCGACTGGATTTTGAATCTGGTGAATAAGCTTCAATATTACACAATCATCATAGCATTATCATCTTAAGAGGAGGGATATCTAGGCTAGAGGGCCCAGTATGCTGCCTACATGGGATGAGACTCACATCGGTGTATGTGCAGTAACTGCGTGAACCTGGGGTCCCTACATAGCACCTGTATATGTGTCTCTGAAATATATAGTTTCCTCTGGCACCAACTGTAGGCACTCCAGTGGGAAGTCTATAGATAATGCAGGAGCGGGTAGCTTTACTGGTGGTGGAGACCCGGGGGTTAGCCCCCTCCCCCTCTCTAGTCACCCTACATCACTGCAGGGTCAGGGGGGTTAGGCGGTGGCTTTGAACCTGGGGAGAAGTTTTTGCTTGTTAGCTGAGTTGGGAGTGTGGACATAGAGCATTATTAAAGGGACTGCACCTCGTATATCATGTATATGTGATGAGGGATGTGTTCTACTGGGAGTTAGACGTGCAGACTGGATGGCGACCTCAAGTGAATGTATAATATATTGAAACACAAAAAGGATATATATTTATTTATTTATTCATTTAAATATACATAAATTCAATAAGGAAAAAAATATATATACTCATGGTTGTTCTTGGACTTTATTCTCGCACCAGGTAATTATTCAACCTTTTGGTAAATACATTTGCCAATTATGTGACGATAAAAGAAACTGAAAGGATGTTAAAAGGCAAGTTTAGATGTACATGGTAACACTAGCTGGGACAGTAATCAAGGTTTCAGCAATTACCCAAGCAACCATAGCCCTATTCCCTTCTACATCTAACAGCACTGCTGCGATCTATATACCACACTACAAGAGGCAGCAGCCATCGGTGACCCTGTGTGGGTGGGTTCCTTAATGAACAATGACTCTCCATCTCGTCGATAGGTGTCTCTGATGTAAGCATGGCGTGTTTCCACCTAATGTCGGCTGTAGGGAGTGGTAGGGAGGTACCAGCGACATCTTACACCAGGGTAGAACAACTAGTAGTACTCTGCTCCCAGTACATAGTGTCTGGTGGGGTGGGGTGGGCCGGGGTGAGGTACACTGATATTCTTTGGCTCCCTATAAGTCACTATAGCCTAACCAAGTTAGTCATTTTTTTGGCTTCCCATACGACCCACCTAGGATAGTTGATATTGCCAGGTTGGTCAGTACTGACTAACTCATCTTAGTCTTTCCATTTTAGGGTAAATCCTTTTGAGTAAGACATTAGTCATGTGTTGTTTTGCCTCAGTCATTCTTGAATAGCACTTGGTCATGCCTAGACAATGTACCTATGACCAACATTGGATAGCCAGTACAGACTAAGGGCCGGGGTATTTAGATTATCTGTGTATATGGTCATGGAATGGTCAGATTACTTTTGCACCGAAGCCATGAAGCATTTTCGATACTTGTTTGTGAGGATGGGAAATAATATGGCATGTGGTTGAGTTGATGCTTTTCTGGCGAGGGACTTCCAACGTATGGGAACACAACTGTGTCATATTTCCATTAGCGTCCGGAGTACTTTGGTCTATAGGAGATTATAACTATAAAGAGGTATAATCGGATGTGGATTTCTAGATAAGAAGTTCGTGTGCTCTTTCAGCACTGACTGTTCTCTTGGCTATGATTTATTGCTGAGTAGAATACAACCCCAAGGTTGATCAGACATGTATTATATAGACCTCTGATTTAACCCTTTACAGACCGTAAGATGCCACACGATTTTGCACTAACGCACTGCCAACATTCCAATGGTGCAGCCATTCCCGACGCATTGATGCATTAGGAATGGCTCGATGTGATGCATTAATCTATCATTTTGACAAGAGGGCAGAGTGCATTAATGCACCACTCTTCCCCTAAAGGGTTAAAGGCGCATGGGCGGGTGGCAGTATTAGAGGTCAGCTGGTGAAGCAGCAGTGATTTGGGAATCAGCAATGAAAGGGCTGGTTGCCCGGTGGTGCCCATATCGGGATGCTTCATTGAGGCATCAGGCCCCGTCTAGGATGGCGACCAGCAGCCTAGATAGCTTGTTCATGGCCGGCCTTTACATTAGGACATTGACCCTCGACCCGCCGCGCCCATGGTAAATTGTTTGGATCAATCGATCGTCAATACCTCGCCTCCCCCGAGCTGCTCTCTAGCTCTCTGCTCCCCTTGCCATTCTATAATATTGGCGGTCCCTTCTACCTTGGAGCCTTAGCTACCCTCACCCCGACCTTGCTATCCTCAGCCCACTTCCCTAACAAGCTCACCGTCTTGCTATGTATTCCCTTTCTCCCTTCCTGAAGACCTGCCCCCGCCCCTCCTCCAGCACCTCCTTTCACTACCACCTGAAGGTAAACCGACCAACAGCCTTAATATTGGGCGCTATACAACTTCCCATGGAGTCCTCCCTGTTCCGCCCTCCCCATAATAACCCCTAACCCTTTGTGCATCGATCTACACGTGTCAGTTCTTGTCCCGTCCTCCGTCCCTCTACTCTGACATCGCTGCTTTAATCAGGCAGGCTGAGCTGCTCACTCTCCAATCCGAGCTGCTCACTCTCCGGCCCGAGCTGCTCGCTCCTAAACCCAAACTGCTCAACCTTCAAACCCAAATTGCCTACCATTTGGCCTCCGCTGTTGAAGACGCCCTTTCACCCACACCTTGACCTCTGACTCAGAGGTCGCGGTGTAGGTAGTTGCACCTAATTGGTATTTGGGTGCTGGGAAGGCATGCTGCTAGGGCTTGGTATATTACAATGTACTGGGTATCAGTTTCTTTTTTATAGGGTTCACACCCCAGACAGGATCATAATATGGCACCTTGCCTGTTCGCCTTTAGCTGTCTTTTCTTTCTTCCTTCCCTCCGTCCCATCCTCCCTGCCTGTCTGTTTGTCTGCTCCACTCTCTCACTCATTCCCTCACTCACTCCCTCCCTTCTCCCCCCCCCCCCCCCATCCTCATTTATTTCCCGCCTTCTCCACCCACGTGTTTCCCCTCTGCTTCCTTCCCTGTTCTCAAAAAAGAAAAGTAATCACAGTGGAATCTTAGAGCCGCTGTTGTTGATGGGGGCACATTCAGCTCGCACCGTGAGCTGCTCCCCAACCCCCATTAAGCATGCGGGCCACCGGCCACCAATTCCTACATTTGCTCCTGGGGCTTTGAGCTGCTCAGCGCGCCACCTGGTGGTCCTGGTGAGCAGCTCAGCAGCGCGGCCAGCCAATGTGAGTCGTTCAGCAATTACAGGCGGGGCCTGGGTCAGGGGGGAAGGTGTGAGTGGTTGGGTGGTTGTAGAGACCTTGTCTAGCAGCCCTAGGTGAATCCTTTGTCTGAGTCTCGTGCCATTATCCCACCTATATATCCCGCTCTAGTGCTATATCTCTGAGCGGTGAGGGCAGTGGTATGTGCTCCTAAATTCCACACAAAGTCCACAGAGTCCACACGAATGCCCACATTCAGGTGTCAGATACTGATTAATACTGGGATTAAATCTGACAGATTGCTGATGACCTTTGGGCTCTGTTACAGTAATAATTGCCATGGGAACGTTTTGATTTAAGTTCTCATATCGGCTGTTTCGGCCTACTCTGCTGCTGAGTTTCTGGAGGATTTCCAGAGCAGTTCTTACACAAAAGTCGCTGTCCTTTGTTCCCGAAGATGTCTACCTTAAGTTGACGCAGTACAGCCCCATTTCTTTTCAGAGAGGCTAATCAGCTTGTCTTCTATGAGTTCCAACCTGGAACTTCTCAACAGAGGGTTCTAAGGGGCGGGGGTGGTTAGTTGGGACTGTAGTAGGAGGGGGGATGGGGTTTGCCGCTCATGCATTTCTAGGCAGCCAAACTGGTTTAATATCGGCAATAGAACGCCCTACGCAGCCCTCTGAATGCCCAATGCCGCCCCGGCCGCCCCCTCCACGTGTGTGGCATCCAGCCCAGCCTTTGATTATTGAGATGTGTTTAGGGGGAGAGGGGCGGCGTGTGGGGGGGGGGGGGGGTGTGGATCGTTTTAGAAATTGGAGGCAAAACACCTTGGGCAAAACAGCCTGGTAATAGATACTTTGTAGATTGTCCCAACTCCTGCTGCTTAATGTAAATAAGATGTATACTTCAGTGATAGGTACAATATCATATAATTGGTTCATAGGCTATCTACGTTTGTATGGAATACATTGTTCTGTACTTGACTACACACCCCAATAGATATAGCTATTGCCCAAAAATAAAAGAGAAAAAGAAATTTAAATCTAATAAAACATACAAATGAAACAAACAACAAAAAAACAAGCAATACTGAAAACTTGTCAGATCTATCAGAGCTTTCAGTTATATCTAGGTAATCAATATTATTAATCCAACCACTAAGTTGGCGAGTAACCCACAGGCAGGAGGAGTGAGTGGCTCCTGGGTCCTCCTGTAGTACACGGAGCCTCTGACCGCCTCCAACTGGAGCACGCTCACAGCACGAGCTACCTGAGACATTAGAAGGTCAGCGATATTTTCACCATCCTCATTTCCTTTTTACAATGGCCATGCATTGAAACCGTACAAAACAAAGGAATGTTCCGATAATAATTATCCACCTATCTTACTGCTCGTTGTATATTTAGACGTATGATAGCCCTTAGGGACCATAATGAAATAAGGGAATGTAATCATGATGGAACATCTTCGCATGTATGCAGACAAGCGATTAATTCTTAGCCGTTGTCTCATACACTCCCCAAAGGAGTATCATTATGACGAAGCTTGCACATGCCCTACTCTTGACGTTGAATTACAACAGAGACCTGTTGTTAAGCGCCTGACATTTCATACCGAAGATTTCTGAAGGCCAAAGCAATGTCTCATGTTAATAGGTTGTTCATAATGATTTTCCACGATCCCTTTATTAAAGCGACATCTGCAATGATATCTGGTATCATCGGTGATTAAAACTCTTGAGGGAAAGTACTTTGACAGATGAAAGAGATAGGTATAGATAAATTGCAGGCATTGCTTCAGACTTACAAACCTTGTTTGATAGTACAATTCCTGGTGTGTTTGCTATGGGTTTCAGGGCCTCCACTATTTCAGAATCGTCAGTCCGTCCTCACTGTTAGTAGTCCATCCATATTGTTTTTAGGACTGAATAATGAATAAGCTTAATTGGCTAACTCCTCTTTTTGTCCCTGCTACGCCACCTAACATGTTTGGCCTAATTAAAAACTTAATTATGAGAGCACTGTGCCTGGGCCTCCAAGTGAATTAAAGCGTAGGCCGGAAGTGAAGGCGCTCCCAGGATAAATTGCGAGGGACGCAGCCCTAATGACCAGTTAGATTAGGTTTACAATAATGATAATGTGCTATTATTACCATTGTTATGGTCTCCCTTCAGTTTATGTATTGCCTGGAGTATAAGACATTCAGGGACTTATATCTATTGAGGGAAGTTAAGGTCTATCAGTAGCCACTACCATTATAATGGGCATCTCTGAAAAGGCAGCTTCTATGCCAATACAAATGTTAATACATATATCATCATACCGCATGAACGTGAGAAGGGGAGAAGAGGAGGGGGGCTGGGAAAGCTACTGACCTGCGCCCTTCCGCTGCCCTTCAAAAAGTCAAAGGTCCTACAGCGATGATGAAGGACTTCCGGTTAGGTCAGGTCATAAGGTCACATGGTCAGAGGCGTAGATCATCTTTGAGAGACAGAGACCAGTCAGTACATCAGTGTGCATGTTCTTTTTTCTGGCCGCTTCTGTGATATATTGCTGCCCAATTACACCTATACTATAGCAGTTATGAGAAGGAGGGGGGGGGGGGTGATTGAATAGAGATTATATTACAGACAACGATTGGTGAACATTCATAGTAAGGCCATTTTATTTTGATAACTTGGATTACGGATCCGCCGCCGAGATTTTTGGCATTTTGCAAAAAAAAAAAAGTACATGTTGACCAGCAAAAGGTAGAATGAGGCCTTTCAGATTGGAGATATTTCTCAACACATCTTCATTAGATTACCCAAAAATGAGATTTTCCATGCCTTTCTTCTTTTTTCCCCTCTGCCCTTCGGGAAATTTTTTGATCTGGCGCCCCCCGTAGGGCAGCTCCCCCCCCCCCCTTTTTTTCTTTTGCCTCTACCCTTCCAAAAGCCCGTAATCCAAGTTATCAAAAAAAGGTGGCCTAAGGCTTCTGTGAACCATCTTCCTATGACAATACTGTAGCCCCATCATACACACCTCACCAGACCAACTACACCCCTCCCCCCTTACCACACACACTACCAGAGCCCCAATGTACCACCTTGCACACAGTAGGGGTGTCAGTGTGGTGTGTATATGTGTGTGTGGTGTGGGGGGGGGGGGGCAGCTCATCACACTGATTGGAGTAGCTCTTACCCTGACACATCATCAGTTGTAAGAGCAGAACACAAAACAGACAAGCACATCAATCATGTCCCACCCTGAGAACACTGCCACCTGGGGCCTGAGACCGGCTTGTCTCTATAATATATTAGATAAGGGATGGGGGCGTCTTAGATTAGAATATGTATATCTACAGAGATGTAAGTAACCATGAATACCCTCTTTAAAGATAAAGACTAAAAATATGGATCTCCAGGGTAATCGAGTACCTGTTCAGGGATTCTGTCAAATCCGACTCACATCTCTGTATGTGTTTTGCCTAAGGTATGAGGTTGTGAATGTATAACCTGACTGCAGTCTTCTATGGTCGGTTATTTCACCCAGAGATGGCTCCAGCCAGAGTGTGCCTTATCCTAATTTCACCCTTTGAAATAGATAATAGGGTGCTTTAATAGCAGCCAACTTAGTTGGATTGTGACTGTCGAATACACATTCCTAAACATGCATTATCTAGGAGGCTCTACAGACGGCCAATCAGTATACATGGAGCTCGAATATTCTGACCTAGTGCCCATCCGTCATGATTCACAGTGGGTAATGTACAGTACACAGTGCCATGCCCTACATGTTAGCGGTCAGCAATAGTAGCATCCAGCTGAAGGTGGGACCTATATTCCGCCTTAGCTAGATCACCAGTGTACAGCGCCATTTGCAAGGGTACCCCTCTGTATTCCCACTGTTCTCCAACAACCAGCTCAGCCAGATCTTGTGTCCAAGATGAGGGTGCAAATAGAGTGAGTGTACTGGGAATGGGTTGTAGGTAGACATTTCATATATCATCTGTCCAGGATAGGGTAGTGGTTAGCTCTATGGACTCATGATACAGAGTACCTGAGTTGATTCATGGTAATCAATTTCATAAATAAAGGAATTTTGGAAATTATTATTCACAATACTAACGAAAATTTAGAAATATATATTTAAAGGACATACACTTATTTGGCCTGGTAGGGATTTGAACTTGGGCTCCCAGCATTATGAGTCCAATATGCTAACCACTACCCTACCCTATGGACAGATGATATATTAAATGTCCACCTACAACCCATTCCCAGTACACTCACTCTATTTGCACCCTAATCTCGGACACGAGATTTGGCTGCGCTAGTTCCTGCAGAGCAAAGGGTTATGATTGGTATCAGTGGTAAGGTGGAGCCACTGTATCTCGCTAATGCGGAATACAGGTGATACATTGTTGATCTCCAGGACGTCACCTCTCGACCACATCTTAATTTCACGGTAGGCCTACATGATTCACTACAGATGGCGGCAGCAACATCTAGTCACTGCCATCAGCGCCAGGTGGGGCAGTAGGGGGTTATCATAGCATTCTGCAGCAGAGGAAGCAATCAGAAGGCCTCTCTGTGCAGTTGGTACCTCTAGCAGAGGCGCCATTCTCTGGGCCGATATTTAGTCTAGAGCCAAGTCCATCTACATGATTATATACTGAATTGATGTATCATGATGACCAAGGGCATAGGGCATTAAAGCACTGTACCACCCTTAAATGATTAGCAATAATAACAACCAATGGAGCTGTTAGGACAAATCGTGTGTTACCACTTGAACAATACTTCAACTTAATTCGCCTCACGTAGATGAGGATCTCAAATTGTGAGCTTAAAGAATCAACCCCCGTTGGTGTCCTTCATATCTAACAGGCTTATTGTCAGGAGTCCTTTTGTTTGATTCCATCACATTTTGTGTCCCGATTCCCCTTCCTCCTCACATTGTCCACATAGTTATCAGTCAGGTATTCTCTTCATTTCCCATCGGTCGGTGTTACATTACAAACGTTTCTTTCTCCAGTCCCCTGTCTTAAAGCATCAAAGGGCTTCGCCTATTGATCATAATTGCATGTAAATAATTTGTTGATTTTGCTGTTAATGGAATGATTCATTATTATGTGACTCAAATTGTTTGGGCACAACTAGAAAGAAATCTGGAGAGTCAAGAGAAACTTTGGAAGGGTTACACAGGACATGTTAATTATTGGCCGGCGACGGAGTCCCCGGCCATGGTTAATGAGTTCACTTTTCCGTAAGGTTTCAACAGGAATTGCGCGTCCATAGGATTAGCATTGGGCCGTTTGCTTTTTGCACCCTACAGGCACAAGCTCTATACTCTCCCACCCTTCAGCACTGGGCTCAGCCAGAGTGATCCTAACCCTGCGCCGTCCGCGCGTTCCTCTTACGCAGTACACCTGCTCTATGGTCTCCCACCCTTCAGCACTGCACCCCACCAGAGTGATCGTAACCCTGCGCCGTCCGCTTTTCCGTTTACGCATTGGACCTTACCTGCAATCAACCTATATGTTGTTCACAGGTCTCACCCAGAATGCACTGCTCATTCCGGTCTACTGAGTTTTCAATAGGTACAAAGCTATAATATGTTGATCACACCCCTCCCTTCACACACTAGCAGTACAGACCGCGGCAGGCGAGTCCTACTCACAAGCTGTCATATACCTATGGCTGCACACCTCACCAGCCGATTTTGTTCACGGGTCTGGCCATGCGAAGCAGTACTGTGTACAGGGCGGGCGGGGGGTAATTAGCACACACACACACACGCACTGCTCATTCCGGTCTACTGAGCTTTCAATGGTACAATGTTGTTCACAAGTACCCCCCCCCCCCCCCATACACACACTGCAGCGGCCAGAAGGCTGTAGTCAGACGATGTTATTCACACGTCTGGCACGCAGCCCTCACGCCGCCACGCTCTTCCACCAAGCGCCCACTTCAGCTCAGCAGTACAGACCGCGGCAGGCGAGTCCTTCTCACAAACCGTCATATATATATAGTTGCACACCTCGGCGGCCTGGTGGTGAGGGTAACGATCAGCTTTCTGAAAGCTCTGTGCCTAATGTAGCCTATAGCGGTGGGTGTAGGTAATTACATGTATCAGCTTTTTGAGTCTCTTGTGGATGATGGATAAGGTCGACATGATACTTGAAGGAATTCATTCCCTTTGCCGTCATGATGCATGAATGCAGCCATGGCGAATACATTCTACCCTGTATTAACCCCAGAAAGTAATAAACAAATTGACTCCTATCTTTCTGCTAACCCTTTAAAGAGGACATATTGCTTCATGTGAACAGTGGTGCAATCATGCATCATTAGTGCATTAATCATAATTATAGACCAATATATGTGATCAAGAATCCTTGATGGAAGCCGGCCACCACCCCTATGGGGTGGATTTCCTCGATCATATACCTTTAAATCCTAGTTTCTCTGTCAGGCAGTTGTGTGAATAGCATATATGGACAATCCATACATAATATTGGTATGTTGTGTAAGTAGTACCTGTATGATGAAGATGCAGCAAGCTAAATGTCTACATTTAGCAGGCAATTATGTAAGTAGTATAAAAAGATGCAGACATTTAGCAGGCAGTTGTGTAAATAGTATAGGAAAATGCGGACATTTAGCAGACAGTTATATAAGTAGTATAGGAAGATGCAGATATTACACAGGCAGTTGTGTAAGTAGTATAGGAAAATGCGGACATTAAGCAGGCAGTTGTTTAAGTAGCATAGCAAGATGAAGCCATTTTGCAGGCAGTTGTGTAAGTAGTATAGGAAAGTTTTAACAGGCAGTTGTGTAAGTAGTATAGCAAGATGCGGACACTTAGCAAGCAGTTGTGTAAGTAGTGTAGGAAGACACAGCCATTTAGCAGGCAGTTGTGTAAGTAGTATAGGAAAATTTAGCAGGCGGTTGTGTAAGTAGTGTAGGAAGACACAGACATTTAGCACGCAATTGTGTTAGTAGTATAGGGAAAATTAAGCAGGCAGTTTTGTAGGTAGTTCAGGGAAACGCAGACATTTAGCAGGCAGTTTTGTAAGTAGTGTAGGGAGATTTAGCAGGTGGTTATGTGAGTAGTATAGAAAGATGCGGACATTTAGCAGGCAATCGTGTAGGTAGTATAGGGAGAATTAGCAGGTGGTTGTGTGAGTAGTATAGAAAGATACGGACATTTAGGAGGCAATCGTGTAAGTAGTATAGGGAGATGTGTATAGTAAGCAGGCAATTTAATACAGGCACACAGATTGAAAATTAGAACACATGTTCTCAGCAGATACTTTGTTAATAGCTGTTATTGGTAAGAGTTCAGCCATTCATGTCCGTTCCCCTTCCCTACTTGCAGTACTTCCTGATGGTCGTCGTCATCTTCCTGATGGAAATAGTGGCAGGAATCCTGGCCTTCGTCTACAGAGAAGAGGTAAATTCACACTTTCTCTTGACCTCTCCTTCTTTACCGATAGAACCATAAATCCTCAAACTCTATCCATTTAAACTGATGTTTTCTAACTCCTTGCTTATCTAACGATTTATGATCAATTTGATTATTGTATTGCAACCGGCATATTGATCTAGCCTAGTTGTCATAATAAAAGAGTAAGCCAATCACTAGTGCACTGTACACACATAATCACATTTATATGTTGGTAGACTCCAATACTGTCTATTTGACACGTACACATGTCTGACTATGTACACACAGGTGGAGAAGGTACTACAGCGTGAACTTCAGATCGGCATTAAGGACAAGTACTCCCTCTCCACCCGCGAGAACGACCAACGAGGACTCAAAGACGCCTGGGACTTTGTGCAGCAGAAGGTAAGGCTGGAACTCTCTTTGACTCATTCGGGTGAACCCTGTAAGGGTTGCATAGTGCAATAATGCAGTATACCCCAATAGTGCAATGATGTAGTATGTCCTTTGTTTCATGATGCATAAATGCAGCCCCTGGCGAGTCGAGTCTACTCAACTAGGACCGCATTCATGCAACATAACACGACAACGAAGGATAACGTGAAGGACACCAATTTAATGACTGAATCAATGTTCCTTTAAAGAAATGGTCGAAAGTCTTCGGGGCTAAGATAATGCAACTAATTTGGGAACTTCATTCACTGCCAATAAAATATCATACAGGGATATTGATCTCGGGCAAACTTTGTGCGGCAATTAAAGGGGACAAAACCCATGCGGTAAAAACGTCTGACAAGTATCACTGAGACTCTCTGCAATGTAGATAAAGTTAACCAATGAATGTCTAGAATAAATAGCTTCTACTATTCATTAAAATTGAATCCATATTTGTCAAATGAGAAATGTTAAAAGTAGTTAACCTGATGTTTCAGTTGAGCTGCTGCGGTGTTGGGAACTATACGGACTGGTACCGGGTGAAAGCATGGCCGGACGAAAACTGGGTTCCGGACTCGTGCTGCCAGTATCAGACACAGAATTGTGGCAAGAAAGGCAAACCGAGCCTTTGGTTTACAAGAGTATGTAATTCCAATCAATCAAGTGAAATATGTAAAAAAATATATATAAAAAAAAGTATTATTACTTCTTTTTTCTTTTAAATATTTGGATTAGAGGCTGAAGTATACATCTATTTAGGGGCACTGAAAGCAAAGGTCCTTTCTATCAAATACGCAGTGATGCTTTCTTCCTACCTTATTTTATTATTGTCTTTTCATCCATTTGCTAGAATAAACTAAATCATCTTGCCGACTCAATGTTTGGCCACCATGATGTGGTTATCACTGTCAGATGAATATGCTATTCTCTTACTTCCAGGGATGCTTTGACGAATTGAAGTATATGTTCAAGAAGTACCTTTATATTGTCGGTATTGTTGGGATCACAGTTGGAGTGTTTCAGGTAGGTTCTTTCATATTTAATTAGAATCAAATATATATCACCACAGATAATCTAATCTCAGATTTCCGAACAACCTTCTTATATCTGATGGTGCAGTTGCTGTTTGTATTTCCTAATGGCATAGAGGTAGAAGAGGCATTAATTAACTAGAAAAATGGCAATGATTATGGCTTGTATGGACAATAAAATATGTACAGATTCAGTTCAATAAAACATAATTTACAACAACTGACATACATGTGAATGTGCTGGTGTGTTTCCTTGATATCAATGCCTGTGCTTCCCTTCTTATCTCTAGGTTCTTGGCTTAACAGCAGCCATGGCACTCTTCTGCTGCCTGCGTAATGATAAGTATTACGACTAGCGGTACGCCCCCGCCAGAGAAGGCGAGATGCTAGAGGACGAATGCTGATCATCCTCACTCATCTCACTCACCCCGGCGACTTGCGTCTCCACGCCTGCCTCTACCCCGCTCTAACATGACTGGCCGGACGCGACGACTCACTCACTGCCAGCTCCATAAGCCTGTAAGGCAGCAAGGATCTGCAGGGTCCTTGGCATTGCACAGACAACCATGGTGCTTCATTGACAGCAACTCTACAACCCTGTCAGCCACCATCTCTTGTCTCCGCTCTGCCCGCATCATCAGCCTACATCCCTGCATGAATCTTGCAGCACGTTGAGTTCGGCGATGGATGGAATAACAAACCATGTTTGCTCAATATCAAAGCGCGAAAGACAACTTAAGCGGACTGTGAATTGGAAATGAAATGGGAAAGGGTTGTTTAATATGGACTGGCATTGAATGGATATTACAGTTGTGAATAGTTGTTGTTCATTCCCTATTTATAGAGGGATGGCCCAGAGAGCAGTGGAGTGTTAGGTCACAAGCTAAATGTTTGACCGGTGAGGCCAAGTCATTTACGTCATCCACATACATATTCAACAGTCAGCGGGTACAAAGGTTAACAAAGGCGCAAAGCTTAGACATTTTATACTCAGACTAAGGACGCTTTATTGTATTATCTACTGCCGCTTCTGCAGGTCTACAAAATATATTACTCGAACTCATTTCAGAATATTCAGAGAAATTGGTTATTTATTTCAGAGTAAGTGAAGAAAGGAGTAGTGAACGCTAAAGCGCGCAGAGTCTGTAATCTGTATAATCACCCTAAACGGTTACATAATTTCCAAGTTGCGTTATGTCATCTCCATAATCTTACAGACCAATGTGAGGGAGGTTGTCATTATGTTGACTTAAGTAAGCCTTCTGGTGAACTATTTTAGGACTACCAGGTGGCGTTACTTCTCATAGGGAGACCCCTAGTGGTAATATTCCGAACTACACAGGCTTTTATTCAGTCAGATCTTGATTCAAGATGGCAGCCATCTTTTCTTGAGCTGAACATCTTTCTTGGATGAACCATACTTTTGGTTGGATCATCAAGTTATCTTGCTTCAGGTGACGCCATCTGGACCATTGTAAGTGTACTCTAGCAAATGAAGGACTCACAGATGTATAGTTAATGTATATACTGATATATAACTGGGCACTACTTAGAACTGTTTCATCAGCTACTTTACTGATGAAGTAGGGTACATCTTTGTTTAGTAAGCTATGGTGTCTGACCCACAATCTGGCGAGGTTTTGTAAACTAAAAGAAATGAAGGTATCTTTTAGGAGGAATGGTTGTGTCAGTTTTGCATACTGCACTCAAAGGAAGAGCTACATGTAGTAGTTTTCTCTCTTATAGACTCTGAGATTAAGCATCTTTGTCTGTGACTTATGGTTGTTTTAAAGAAAAATACAACCCCCTATTTCACCTATATAATATGGAATTTTCCAAAGCATATATATGTATACATAAATATACAAAACTATTAAAAATTATTGGCTATTTTTTAGAAGTCCCATTTCATGTAATCTAGATGGTCCATGTGTATCTTTGAATGTGATAGTGTTATTCCTTGAAGGTATTATACACATACAAAAAGAATCTCTACTTTTTCAAATTCCAATTTATTATACGTTATATGAAGCAAGGAAATTCAGTTCACATCTCTTCAGGATTTAATGCTTTTAACCCTCCCGAATTCCCCAATACCTATTGTTTTTGTCTTCAATACATAATGTGTTTTTACACATGATTCCTTAACATCTTTCAGTGAATTGCTGGTATGATTCAACCATTTTAGTATGTTGATTTTAGCTTAATACATACACATTTATGTGAAATACATGTAACAGGCAAAACTGATGCTTGGTTGTCAGAATGTTTCAGAATATTCTTATATCAACATATAGCTGTATATTAGTAGGAAGGAATGATGTGTACATCTTATAATACATATTGCAGTTGCTTATCGTGAAGAAGGAAAACTAGACGGTGTGCTTCCCGCCCTGCCGGTATCTCGAGCTGTATACCAAAGCTGGTACGACATGTATTTTAATCATTGTTTGCCTTCTTCCATATGTATGTATGCAGAATTTATAATTAGTGCAGAGTAACAACCATAAATCGATTTTATAACTTCTACTTTTTGCACAGGGTGATTCAGAAATTTGTTAGATATTCAATAGATTTTAACAGCAGATCATCGCTTTAATTATTATGTCGCAAAATTGTGAAAGAGTACATCATACTCAAGGAAAAATCCCTGGATACCTCGACCAAAAATCAACCAAAGTAGACTCCTAGTGAGCAGTTGTTTATATACAAATATCATTGAATTAGTGAGAGCTGGCCCAAATAACTGTTGTACACACTATATTTCCCAAGTTTCCTCTTGGTAAAGGTGGTTATAATAATTATTGTTGTGTGAAATGCAGCTGTGGACCCCAGCAATTCTCAATCATATCCCGATGAACAAGGTTGCCTTGAATGGCTTCATTATTGTCACTGGTACTGAATGCACAGTTTCATGTTACTTTGTCAATGACCAATGTGTTCATATTTTTAGTATTGGTTATATTGGCATGGCTAAGTAGGAAGGAGGATTGTATTGTACTTATAATAGACATATTTAGCAGGAGAAACCTCCCTAGCAATGTTACAAATGTATGTTTTAGATCATTTAGAAAGTTATGAAATTGAGAATCTCATTGTAAGTATGAAATAAAAGATTCTCCTTTTGGTAATGTACAAGACCATTTCTATTTGGGCGAAAGGTTATGTTTTGGAATGTTGTGTGGAATAGATGATAATTGTGATAACATTAAATGATTGGGTTCTCAGGACTCCAATATCTGTTTGCAATTATCATAAATTACAAACTACAAACCAGAAGATTATCAGACTCCTGGTATGGTTTGAATTCATATACATCAGTTTGTGAATATCATGTGTCTTATCGCTTTGGCTGACACAGACTCTGTCGTACAAATGTAAGCTGGCTCTTGCGCCATGTGTCACACTATACAGAATAGACTGTATGATAGCCCCTGTACAGAATACATGTATAAATAACAGTGTCTATAACAAAACAACAAATGGAGGACAGCGTTTGACTCTCTTCGAAGCAAAGTTGTAGAGTAGAGGGGGTACAGATTTCTGCACGCGCTGTCTGGTCAAGCATCTCGGTATTCTAAAATTGTAGTAATTCTCTAAATCAAAGGGACTTGCTTCTGGTAAATACTGTATTATCATAAAGTTGTGCCAAGTGTTGTCATTTGGATTTATTGAAACTGGTCAACCATAGTTTAAAAAAAACTCACTTTATGAATCTCTCACATTTTTACATCTTGGTAGAAAGAGGAACTGTAAGACTAATGATCCATGTATTTACATATGGATGTTCGTGGTATTGCATTTGTTAATTTCAATATCTCTTTGTACCATGCCTGTTGCTATGGCAATAGACTATGGTTGCAGCATTGGGTATTGTATACATGGGTTGGGAACATTTTTGGCATTCCATCAAATATTAGTGGACCTAGCATAGACCCCTGTGGTACTCCAAAACAGAAATATTATGGCTGTATCTAGTTCTCAAGACACCCCATTTTTCATTAAGGCTTTTCGTGTTATTTTTTCATGTATCAAGCATTTTAATCACTTCAGTGTTTGAGGTAAAGCGTTTCCTTCGTGTATATGGTATAATGCAAACGTAACGGTGCATTCCTCTTAGCGGATTCGATGAGAGCTAGTGACAGTCTGGTTCGTTGTTATTGTTTCCCTTGTTTTAGAGTATGAATACTTATGTTGTACGGTCAACATTAGTTCACAGATTCTAACTAGAACAGAACAGCCCCTTCTGGTATGGTATACATATTTTGTAAGTTTTATAACCTCCGAGATTCATGTTTGTACATGCTACTCCAACCCACTCTACGTGTATTCTTTTATATTGTGGTAGACGTAGTCTATAAACGAATAAATGTACTGGTATTTCATCAAACCTTTGTTCGTATTATTTTTGGGGATTCTAAACTCTTGCTTGGTTCCCTACTTTAATAAGAATAACACACCTGATACCTAGAGGTGAAATGGGACATGACGATTTAATTTGTTGGTTGGTTGTCAATACAAGTTGATAATCTTTGACCGGGTGACGTCTTTGATTGGCAAGTGTCTACATGAAATTTCAGCTTATAATAATGGCCAAACTGAAATAAAATTAGTAATATATTGTGTAAAAATATCATTTAACATTTTCCTGACATTTCCTTCTACATAGACCCCATTTCAGATGTTTTGACGCTTGCTGGTCAAAGACTATCAACTTGTACTGATCTGGTGAGACTTGGCCATAGGTGGTCATGGTGATCGAATTAATGAGCTAATTGAAAGTAGAAATCATGCTCCTATGCTTTAACTGGGGCAATGGTTCTTTTAACATCCTACACTACATAGGCAGTGAGGTGGGGTTAAATGACAGGCGACATGGCTTTCTTAATTTGACATGGGACCCCCCCCCCCCCCCCCCGCTCACTGTACCTGTGGTATAATTGGGCACAATATCCACCAGTATATCGGACTAATGATTTATGAACCGTAGGTGGTCATGGTGATCTAATTAATGAGCTGAAAGTAGAAATCATGCTCCTATGTTTTTACCAGGACAATGTTTTTGTTTAAAACCCACACTACATCAAGCTGGCCCCCAACTCGTGCTTGGACGCGTCTGAGCGACATCACTAGTATCTGAGGGGCCATGACCGCATCAATTCCCCCGTATGTTGGGGGAATTCCTACGCAGTACCCATCTGCACTTTTGATACTACAGCACCAAGCGCACCGGAACTATTTTAACCAGCAACCTTTGGTGCCAGCGATGACGCTCAGGAACAGAGGTCGAGGTGGGGCCAGCTTGACACTACATAGGCAGTGAGATGGGGTTAAATGACAGGCGACATGGCTTTCTTAATTTGACATGGGACCCCCCCCCCCCCCCCCCCCGTCCGCTCACTGTACCTGTGGTATGATTGGGCAAAATATCCACCAGTGTATCGGACTAATGATTTATGAGGGTAGGAAGATTTAGCAGCGTCAACGCAGACATAGCCATACATACTATATATATAGCCAGCTAACCTGCATGTGGCGTTATTGAATTACCTGGTATGTGTTATGTGAAGATGTATCAAAGTAAGACTAACAAGAACATCAATCCATTTAGATTAGTTTATTCATTCAGTTAAAACATAGTAGCAGTACAATAACATCAATAAGATCAGTAAAAGTGTAATATTCCGTTCACATTAATTTTCACAAACATAAGATTAGCATGTTCATGATTTTAAAACGTCATCGAATATATTGAATCTATTGGACTGCAAACTAACTTTGATTTTAGAATTGATCTATTGGTATGACCACTGTGGTATGACGCGGAAAAATAATGATGATAAAGAGAACATTAAAAGTGGGCCCTAAAACCAGACCATGTATATCTGCCTACAAATATATTTACAGTATTTACAAAATACTAGATATCACTGTTACATGGTCACTGTGTAGAAGGGTAAAACACTGATAAAGATCTTTGGTGTAGTATATATCATGGTAAATAGTATCACATAACACAGTTGGATTGCAAGGAAGCTTTTGAAACTGAAACTATTGAATCAAAAGCTGTATGGGATATTCATTTGTAATAGAGTTTGAGGTATGCCAGTCGTCTGTGGTATTTCTTTTCATCCTTGGTGCTTATCAACTGCAAAAGACATGAGAGAGAAATTAGAATGAATTCTAGAGGTACTTTCCTTTGAAATTGAATACAGTTGCTATAAATGTGATTAATTCCTCTCTTTTTTTATCATTACCGTAATTCATCTTTTTTACACCTTTCGTTTTCTGGTTTAGGCAATGGAACCAGTCTTCTTCTTATATATGGGTGTGTTACATGTTGTCTACTAACAAATATATATATGAGTGACAAATCGAAGTTTTAGTTTTAAATTCTCACATCTCACAAACAGTGACAGGACTAAATGTGAACGCCATGACACCTGCTGTGAAAATGTTGTGAACACAATACAATAACCATCTCTCCTAACTTATGCGAACATATATATCGTTTTCACTAACATTCAATGAAATTGCTTAAATATATACATGTACATGTAGTATTACATAGTTATAAATTTGAATAAGTATTCTAAATATCAAGATATCAATAGAATAAATATTCTAATCATCAAAATATTAACAATCTGATAGTGATATCTCGTATATAGACAAAGGTTCACGAGTTTTGGTCTGTTGGCTTGGTTATTTCACGAGTTGAAGGTGGGGCCGGCCCCACCTTCAACAAGTGAAATAACCAAGCCAACAGACCTAAATGAGTGTGCCTTTGTGTTTATTTTTTATGTTTTTCGATTCAAATTAAATTATTATAGGGGGAAGGTCCTAAAGTAGCTAAAATTACTTATTTCTATGAATTCAAATGTAAACAAACCGCCGTTTTTGATGACGTCACAGGCCGTTAAATACGGACATGGGTTATTCAACAGGGGGTGTGCAATACGGCGTCCTTTGGTTAAACCAATGGCACGGTCGTATTTCAGAAAAAATAATTATCAATATTCCCCAAAATCTTGTGAATGTCAGTCATGATCATGATGATAACACATTGATGTGAAACACTTTCATACAACGTACCATACACTATCTTCCAATACACCCCTCCGATTTCTAAGCGATGGGGCAATTTTTTCCATCAGAAAAGGGCATGAGCGTGAGAGGTGTCTTTTCCCCCATAGTAAACCCATGGGGCTGGTTCATAAGGTTGCCCTGGTAGCACTCCGTCATGCCCACCCTGCCCTCTAGTGGAAATGCTTGATGAAAACAGTGTATACAGCTCTGGTTAAAGATGTGACAGTGATTACCAGGCCCATGCATCGTTGATATGTGTCTAACATTGTGAGTACCGTTCTCAGTACCATGCACCTTACCATTTCTCCCGGGCTTCTGCCCGCGAGAGACTCCATAGTCTGGACATGCGCATGTTTGGAAATGATGTTATCATATATTTGTTTCTTACTATATCTTTCATGTTCATTCAATCAATTCTGTTAACCATGAGGCACTGATTCCTCAAAGTTGAAGTGGACCATAATGTATTGCGTTGATGGGAGGGTCAGTCTCGGACTCCCACCCCAGCTATATCTAACTGGTAGGAAGGATAGGCTGGTGGGGGTTGGGCGACTTAAATTGCTATGCATATTGCTCATTTTGTATAGTGATTCATTGATGTTTCATCAATTTTATTGAATTTTTTTTCTACTTTCCTCGTTTTAATGTGCCTGTTTTTTTATGCCTGTTTTGCACAGGTAGGTTATTTACTGGAAATTAAATGCAAAGGGCTGCCAATTTTGCAAATTGTGAAAGGTGGACATAGAGAGAATTTTGTTTCTGTCTCTGTAATTTTGTTTTTGTTTTGTTATCTTCGGAGAAAGCACTGGTTTTGAAGTTTATTCATTATTTTAAAATTTAAATACTTTTGTTATTATCAAAATCTAAAATCTAGTACATTATAGGACTAAGGTAGTTGTGGCTCACCTTCTCTGTGTTTTTGCTGATGGTGCTGTGTTGGCTGACGGAGGGCAGGTTGATGGGGCAGCCGCCAAACGACTGGTGCCACGTCACTTTACGGTCACCCTCGATGCTGTGTTCGTACGTGCCAGGACTGTCGGGGAAACAGAGCGCAGCATTAAAAGTGATCATTTCTTATTGTCATTTTAAATCATAAACGTGGAACCTTACAGATTGTTCATTGAATGTTTCATTAAATGAGTATATGTGCGTGTACTATAAGTCTACTGTCTCGACTGTAATGATCTATTTCAACATTAAAATTTTGTATGATTGATATCTTTTTTCAAATTTATTCATTCAGTTACTTTAGGATCATTTATTAGAATACCAGTCAAAGATCCTTGCTAAAAATTTACACTTTCCCGCATATAACCAACCCAAAGCTGGATTTTAAGAATATTGTATAACCTGAACCTGGGCTTTGATTATGTGTACTTTTGGTTCTGTAGCACGTTTTGATATCTCTGCATATAACCCACACACCCAAATAGGGAAACCTTTGGGTTCTGGTTTGCGTATAACTTGTGGGTTATACGCAAGAAATTGAATTGACTTACCCAGGGGACACCTCTTCAATGTCTCGGCGGTAAATTGGGAACCGCTGGGCTGCTGCGCTGAAAGGTTTGTAAGCCGGCTCAAACAGTATCGGGTCTGTGCAGGTTGTCTGGTAGGTTGGTGGGGCAGGTGTCTTAAACTGGAATATACAAATCAAACATGCTATTCCTTTTGATTATGTATATGTTATACCAGAGGGAAGTACAATAATGTACAGTTGAGTAATTAATAATACCTTTGCTTCTAGGATAAGGAGGCCTATTTCTTTATATTGTTTGACAAAAGGCAGTGAATTGGATATTGGAGCCCTGCTTTTAAAAGCTTTGATTTGTGGCTGGATTTTTGAAAATAGAAATTTCACTGTTTGCTGTAATATTGGTCTGACATAGCCGACAATTAATTTATGTTTAGTCACCGATAATGGAAATTGTAAAAAAGATGTATTACATAAAGAAGCGTCAACGTCAAATTTATTTTTAAGATAATTTGTGAAGTGTCAAGCTTTAATCGGAACATGTTCATATATCGATTGCGACAAAAAAACAGAGTTTGGAAAAGTATAATTTAAAATATTTCTGAACATAAATTGTTGAAAGTCTAATAGTCTACTATAAGCCGGTAAAATGCCCTCTATAACATACGGTACCGCAAGTAAAAAAAAAAAGTACCATAAAAGGATTAGATCTAAATAGGACAAACCTACGTATTAGTCAATTCATTAAAAAAAAAAAGGACAAAAATAGGCCAAATCTTCTTAAAAAGAAACTTTTTAAAAAAAAAGGCAAATATTATCACGAGGACTTTGGGTGCTAAACCTGTAGCACATAATATCATAAAACAATTGAACAGTTTTAACAATGCAACAAAATACAACAGTAACAAAATCCACACCTCCACAGACATTCCATCATCACGAGCATACCACCACAGCAATATAACATTGAACATAACAAGAAAAGGTTCTTATAGCAATGTACCGTAAACTGTTTTCATATGGCACAAGAAAGATAGACCAATAAATCAATAACACAACACTAATATCATAGAAATGAATATACACGTGGAAACTATTTGATAGGATAATGCTTATCTGAGATAAAGATAAGAAGTACAAAGTATGGTTACTATTATATACAATAACTGGACGTACAGCCCCCCCCCCCCCCCGGCCCCATCTATTTACCAGCACTAATGCCACTGTCGGAACATCAATAATATCACTGAGTTCATATCATAGTGGAAGCTTCATTTATATATTTGTGCTCACAACAAATACTGGCACATGATTAACACATGATTAAAAGACATCTATCTGATAAGTACCACATCATTTCGGGAAAATATCGTCATTATGGGTATCCCTCTTACCCTTCCCCTCTAATAAGTTATTTCCTTGGTACATGATGTACCATTTCCTTTCCATGGTTATTGTTAGTAGTGAATCAAGATAATGGTGCCATTCTTTATCGGAGTGGACATGCTCCAGACACTACTGTATGGTGATATTCATCAAACTACTCTCTGGTGAAGCATTTCAACTTGACATTATTTTATATTACATATATCAAGGTCCGTGTCGTTTATGAAATCTACAAATTTACCAGGGTTAAGTTCTGAATATGTCAATTTTGATTAAAAGTCTATCTGTTGCATTTACATTGTTATCTACGTGCTTCGATGAATATGAAGTAACTGTCCATGTTAATGTGGATTATTTACACGTTCGCTCTCAAGTGATCCCTAATACAGGTACAAATGTATTACAGTATGCGGCAAATCTTATACACCAATAATGGCATGCAAAATACATAAACCCCAATAATGATTTTAAATGTAAAAGAAAAAAAACTGAATTCCACCAGTGGCTTATCATTCCTCATGTTATGGACCCCCATAAACATGTCATGCATTGCAGATAATGACTGATTTAACAAGAAAAAATACTAACACCTCATAACGACATCATTCCAAAAAAGATAAACCAATACCAAAAAGAGAAAAGGGAAATGCAGGCATCCTGAAAAACTTGTTGAATAGACTGAAAATTTAAAGATGGTTCAACTTTTCCAAACAAGTTTAAAATCACACCAGTTGTAGGTCCGGGTAACTTACGTTCGTCAGATCATACACAAAGCGTGTCCTTTCCTGTTAGGGTCAAGGGGTATGTAAAACAATAATTGATCACTGTAATAGAAAGTGTATGGAGTACTAAAGCCACACATATTGTAACATTAACAACATTCAGTAGCAGAGATAGCAGAGGTAATAGGATGATGTACAGTCAATTTATCATGGAAAGGCGTATTTTTTTTATTACATGTATATAGCTCTAGATTAATAATGAAAAGATGGAAAACTTCCATTATATCATTACAACCACCTAGAGTCATCCTGGGACAGTGACCTGCACAACTGGAATTCCAAATTCATGAATTTATCCCTTTCATCAAATAAGAATGAATAGGTGCCTTTAATTTTTGCCAAATGTCAGTTTTTGCTTTTCAATTTTTGTCCCACCCTAAAGAGGGTTCTAGAAAAAAAAATTCAGTTTTGCGTATATCAATCAATTTTCTCACATTTTTTTTTTCAAACGTTGGAATTTAGTTTAAAGAACAGTCAGATTGCAAATTTTCTAATTGTACTTATATTTGTTTTGATTAGTTTTCAATATGAATAGTTAATGACTTACGGTGGAGTCTTTGGGAAAGCGGGAGGCGGTGCGGGCACCGAGCGAGTAGCCCTTCTCACTGGTAATCTTCTTCTTTACACCATACATGAAGTTGCTGACCTAAAGACAAAAAGTCGATGAGATGATTAATCAGAGCAACCTTCCAGACCTGAAACTGGAAAAAGTTCTGTGTATAAATCCTCCCTGCTATGAGTATGATTATAGTGGTACTCGTCAGTGACTAGAACAGCAACCCATAGGCACAGTCATTGCCCTTGTGTATATGGCCGTGAGTAAGTGAGCAATGAATGTTTAACGTCATTTTGACAGCTAAGGTCACATTCATGGAGAGAAAGCCATGTTAGAACCAATTTGATAGATGAATACATGTGTCTGTGTTCGCGCATAGATGGGCACCAGATAAACAAAAGAGCAAACTGAAAAGAGGAGATAAAGATTTTAAGATGGGCTAGGGAAGCCCAGAGTGATCAGTTGGTGATTCCCAAAACAAATGGAACGGTGGAAAAGCTCATTACCTCTTCATTGTTGTAGCAGCCCGGTCCGCGGTTCGGAGCCCCTCTGATGGGTGTCAAATCGTTACCGAAGCGTGTTGGGGCCACTTTACTGGGGAACATCTCCCGGTCCAGTGTCGTCCCGAACACCGCCTTGGACTTCTTTTGTTCTGAAACAGGAAGATAATTTATACATTTACTGATTCTTTGTGTCTAAGTAGGTTTGATGAAGATATGCCTCATAGCTATGCGAATATGAATGAGCCATAAGATTTACTTTTAATAGACCAGATGGCCTACTCAATTTCTCAAGTTTAAAGTCTGCTACTCGGTCTCATTAAGAATAAAGTAGCACAGAAAGTAAAGTGTCATTTGTGAACAAATGTCCCCAAGAAAAAAATGAAAATCAAGAGGGCTAGTGGTGCAATTTGATATATTTTAGTGTTCTGGTCTATTGAAATTTCCAAGTCCCACCCCCCCCCCCCCCCTACATAAAGTGAAACAGATTTCTCATTGGATCTGGACAAATCACAAGAAAAAGACCAATTTGAAGACCCAATGATCTGAAAACAGATTTCTCATTGGATCTGGACAAATCACAAGAATGACCAATTTGAAGACCCAATGATCTGAATTCAGATTATGATCTGAGCTTTCACAGCCCTGTTGTGGGGTATACAAGGGGTTCTGTTTCTGTTGTTCTGTAGTATTTTCTTGAGGTGCCGGTGGGGAGTTCATATTTTAAGCTGAACACTGCATACAACTTGGAAATCAATGTGTTTTGTGCCTGGACACTTCACTCCTTCTCACAGCAGGATTTATCACATCCAGGCGCCCCTGGACGCTCTTCTCCTTCTCACAGCAGGATTTATCACATCCAGGCGCCCCTGGACGCTCTTCTCCTTCTCACAGCAGGATTTATCCAGGGATGTAAGTTAGGAGAGGTGAAAAACCAGGAAGTGCTCCCGGCCAGCAGAACGGCCCTCCCAGTGCTCTTGACGCCCTCCCCGCCTCCCCTGCAGTCCCTCCCGGCCAGCAGAACGCCCCCAGCCCGGTCTCTTTGACCCTCCTGGAATGTTCCCAGTGACTCACTGGGAAGATTCCAGGAGGGCCAAAGAGACCGTCCAGGGGGCGTTCTGCTGGCCGGGAGGGACTGCAGGGGAGGCGGGGAGGGCGTCAGGGGCCACAGGAGGCCGTTTTGGGCCGTTCTGCTGGCTGGGAGCACTGCAGGAGAGGCCGGGAGAGCCTCAGGACCACTGGGGCAGCCGTTCTTCTGGCCGGGAGCATTGCAGGGAGGGCCAAATATATTGGAATATAGAGAAGTTCCCTAAAGTGAAATTCCGGGAATTCCTGGAATTCCAGGAAGACTTACATCCCTGTTTATCACATCCAGGCGCCCCTGAACACTCATCTCCTTCTCACAGCAAGATTTATCATGGATCTTGACCACTGATCAGCAATCAGGATGCCCGTACTAAACTGGCTTTGGAGCCTGTAGATCAGCAGCTCTTCAAATTATCAACTGGAAAACACTGCAGGTACCTAGAAAATACCTAAGGCCTAAGAAAAAAAAAGTTGTGTTCCGGTATCCCGACCGACCCTACGGTTTTGGGGCCGACCCTAAATTTTTTGGAAATTTTTTTAATTTTTGAGGAAGTTTATGACATTTTTGCTACTAAAATTGACATTTTTGACCAAAAAAAAAGAAAAATCCGACCTACCGACCCTGTTTATTTTTGGCCATGTTACCGGAACACAACTTTTTTTTTTTAGGCCTAATCTACACCCCTCATCAATTGGACTGCAGTCTAGTCAGCAGAACCATCCACACTTTTTTGTACAACCACAAATACATGCATAGTCAATAAGAGGCTGGATATTTTAATTGTATCATAAGGGAGGGTTCATTATTTATGGCTGGGGGGGGGGTGAGCATTTGAGGGGGGGGGGGCAATTTTTTTTAGGGGTATTCAAAGGGGGGGGGTCTTTTTTTTTTACCCTATTCATAGGGGGGGGCCTTTTTTTTTAGGGGTATTCCTAAAAATGTCGCGAATTTAGTACGTTGAAATGTCGCGAATTTTGGCCTGTGTTATATTTTACCAAATTATGTCAAAATTTTCTAAAATTTTCTAAAATTTTCCTCAAACTCCCAGCAAATTTCTCACTTCATCACTTTTGACACTTAGAATAGCCCACCGTTTTGTCAGTCTTCAAAAAAGTGCCGGCCTCATGTAAGCACTGAGGGTATGGGAGCTTCCAATTTATAAGCACTGGGGCCCTTAAACTCAACGGTATGTAAGTCGAGTGTCTGGGGTTTGACTCACTGACTCACTCACCAGCGAGTATCATGAGACGTTTACACTAAAACACCTTACGAATATATGTATTTGTTGCAAGGTAGTAAAATGAAGGTAAAAAGGTGCCCAGGATTAAATGCATACAATTAGTAGACACCAACATTGTTTTTGTAATAAAGTTGAAAACGATCCAGGGTGGGGGGGGGGGGGGCGCGCTTTTTTTTCAAGCTATTCCGAGGGGGGGGCCTTTTTTTTTCAACCTATTCCGAGGGGGGGAGGCAATTATTTTGGACGTATTCGATTTGCCAAACGCTCACCCCCACTGCCATAAATAATGAATCCTCCCTAAATGACCCTCCATGTCTCTGATGATACACAACAATATTCTATAGAACCTCAGAGTCTGGCTCAGTGAGTCAGTCCTCACTCAGGCTTGTTGACATTGTGTATTATTAAAATATTAGCCTCTATAAGTATAAGCAGCTCTGTGTACTCGTCCGATCCTCTCCCGAACAGAAACGGCAGCCAGTGAGAGCGCAGCCCGTGTCCCGTGAGAGAGATGATACTTAATCTAATTAAATGTAGGCCTAGGCTAGGGCCTAGGCCTATTAAATATTTTTTAATGTGTACAACTAGCCTAGCCCTAGGCCAGGGTGGCAGGGTATGACTAGACATATAGTTAGTAACTCACTGATAATATTATCAGTTGGTCGTACATGTTTTATTATTGCCAGTTTCACGGTCACCACAGCCACAGAGTCTATCATCTATGGCTGTGGTGCCAGAATTGGCAGAAATCAGAGCGAAATCAGAATCAAACTGAACGGGAGCAACGTCGAAAACAAGTGCTTGGACCTACCCTGGGCCCAGTTGGGGATGTTTTTATGAGACTGACATGAAACTAAATTTACACGTATACGAATGTATTACACTAACCTTCTATGCCCATCATGTCGGGGCCGTTATCCTCTCGTTTACTCTCTTAAATTCGATAAATCCATCAGTTTTCCAAACCAAAACAACGTCCACCACCCCAATATTTATAAATGGCGGCGTGTTGCCATGGCAAAAGCGGACGTCGAACCGTACGCTTGTTGTCGCAATTTTGGTCTTTGCTCTAAAAATATAATTTTCAAGTTGCAACAGTACAGTCAACTAAGAGGTACATTTATATGACAATTCTGTATCTAGTGACGAATTAAGATCATCGAAATCGAAAGTGAAGTCGTAAATTTCAAAGCTCGTACCTACATACGGCAGCTCTAATGGTGGCCTGAGTGCAACACGGTTCGAGAATTGTCCACAAATTCTTCAATTTCACCCGTTACCCGAGGCCAAATCTACTTCAAAACAGGTAATGCTAGATATGGGTTAGTCAATATTCATATGAGTACCAGATTAAGCATGCATCTTTGGCATAACTGTCCAAATTGTGGCACTTCAGCCGTCTCCCCCCGCGCCGACTGTCACTTGTCTGGCTCAGTCGCTGAGTGGTGCAAGCCGCAACAGCTCAGCTGTCGCGCTCCTTCAGACTTCAGTTTAGCACCGTGGGCGCGCTGTGACGCCCTACTGTCACGACTAAAGCTTTGTCACTGCTGATGCCCCTCTTAAGCATTATTTTGCAAAGTATCTCAAGAAATGTCACCATCCGGGGTTTTCAGGGCTGTCAACCCTCACGCATTGGGCGTGAGACTCACGCATTTGCACCCTGTCTCACGCTCTCACGCAGGGGTAAAGCAATCTCACGCATTCCTGAGATTCTAGGCTTTCCAGAACTGAAAGAATTTTTTAGATACTCCAATTAGAACCAAAGTTACAAAGATGCTCTCAGAACACATCAAATTGCACCATTTGAGTTTTTTGACATCTAAATTTTCAAAATTGTCTGGGGGGGCATGCCCTTAGACCCCCCTACCTTGGTCGCAGCGCTGCGCTTTCAAGCCGTGGCGCTTCGCGCCCCAATATGTTCACGTACACTTTATCAGTTTGGAAAAGTCTCACTCTTGCTCATTCCCAAAAGTTGACATCCCTGGGTTTTCCCCTAGCCTCAGCGCTAGCCTAGGCCCTAGGGCTAGGAGATTCCCGTAATTTCCCCTTCTTGTTTTGATGACTACGCCCAGTCTACGCCTCAATCCGATTCTTTCACCGTGGGAAAGAGGAGCTCGAGGGGATTTAGAAACCCTAAGGAATCCTTTCCTGGATAAATTTAATTTTTGCCAGTATCTAACTGAATAGAGGCATAGCTAAAAAAACCACACGGAAGCATACAAAATAAAAACTAGATATGACCCCCCCCCCCGTCGAAATGCGAATAAGAAATCTTATGTGCACCTCAAAGAAGTGGGAATAGGAGGGCCTCACATGTGATGTTATGCACACCTCCTCGAGGTGCGGATAGTGGCCCTTTAATTTAAAGGCTTTATTTGCACCTCAGGCAAGTGCGTATATCGTCGGCCAAAAGAAACGCGACTGACAACAAGGTCAAAGTGTATGTAACACGCCATATCAAATCAGCCAATAGATAATAATCATAATGATATCAAAACAAATAAACCCATTAATGCATAAGAGGATCTACAGTTACAGAGTAAATCAGTAATAGATAGTCTTCCATATTTCCAACGATATATAGATGTACATGTGGTTACCTCTAGATGTTTTTCTTGTCAGGTGAACGGTTGCCGACATGTCGCGGTCATCAGAAGAGGTTCTGTTGATTGTGAACAATGTCCGTAACAAGAAGAGTGATGGGACCCTCTACATGATGGGGGCCCGGATGGCCTGGATGCAGGAGAGCAAGAACTCCTTCTCCATCAGCCACCACTACGCCGATATTAAAGGTAGGTCGCTGTCTTTTATCACTACGCCGATATCAAAGGTAGGTCGCTGTCTTTTACCACTATGCCGATATTAAAGGTAGGTCGCTGTCTTTTACCACTACGCCAATATGAAAGGTGGGTCGCTGTCTTTACCACTACGCCGATATTAAAAGTACCGTAAAACCTCGCTTATAAGCCAAATTTTATTTGGCGTTTTTATTTGCTATAAGCCGAATTTTAAGCCCTAAACTCCAATTCGGCTTGTAGGCGAGGTTTTATTATAGTGAAAACTTATTTCAAACACTTTTATTGTAAGCCGAATTTTTTCTCTCAAACTCACATTCGGCTTATAATTTCTCTCAAGCTCACATTCGGCTTATAACCAAGGTCGGCTTATAGCCAAGGTTTTACGGTAGGCCGCTGTCTTTTACCACTATGCCAATATTAAAGGTAGGTCGCTGTCGTTTACCACTACGCCAATATTAAAGGTAGGTCGCTGTTTTTTACCACTACGCCAATATTAAAGCTAGGATACTGTCTTTTACCACTACACCAATATTAAGGGGTAGTACGCCGATATTAAAAATAGGTCACTGCCTTTTACCACTATGCCTGTAATCCAAAGGTCTTTTATCACTGTCAATATTAAAGATCTTCTACAACTATTCCTATATTAAAGGTAGGTGGCTGTCTTTATACAGACAATGCTTCAATGCATGTCCCGATATTTTACCTCCATCGCTTATCCTGTATTTTCAAGTATCAAATACCTAATCATTCAAATACCATTTTCTTCCTTTTCTACAGTACAAAAGATCTCCCCAGACACCAAGCCCAAAGTGCAGTTACAGGTGGTGAAGCATGATGGTAGCGCCGACACTTTCCACTTTACAAACGCAGCAGGTCGTGATGTGCAGACCAAGGACCGGGAGAGCATCAAAGACTTGCTGCAGCAGCTCCTGCCACAGTTTAGGACCAAGGTTAACAGTGAACTTGAACAGAAGAACAGGTGAGACAAATCGGTGAATTCAATTGTTAAATGACCAAAAAATCCTCATTAAAAATAGAAAACACTCTGAAAGTTAAATGTTTCTGTAATGACAATTTTTTTAAGAAGGTGAGCCGAAAGCATAGGTGCGTGCCGAGCCCTGCGTACAGCATCTTTTCCGCTTGGCTACTCAAAATTGAATTATGTTATTCTTGACCCTTACAGGATGTTACAAGAGGACCCTGAGTTGTTCCAGTTGTACAAGGACCTGGTAGTGTCAGGTATCGTTACAGCGGAGGAGTTCTGGGACAACCGCGTGCAGGTAAGTAACGTACAACAGCTACCCTGAAGTCTAGCGCATAACCCACATATCTAAAGTCTAGCGCATAACCCACATATCCAAAGTCGGCTATGTCGCACTTTAGCACCGGGATACCCGTGCTTACGATCTCTTTTACCCTTTTACTGTAAAAGTGGAACGTTTACCTTATAAATGGAAGGCCTTATTTTGATTGTATTCTACCTTTATTGGGTTTGTTTTTCACTGAATAAGGGGCATACTGTACTGTTAATAAGTCTATTATGACCCTTATTCAGTGGAATACAGCCCCATGGGGCTAGATTGTTATCTCGACCATTTTAAAGGGCCTCACAATGACTTCTTTCTATAGAAAAAGGGGCTTTAAATGGCTATTTTGTGAAGTCAACCGGGGTCAAAGTGCGATGATATATAAGGGAATGAATGGAAATTTTTATTCAGGAAAAATTACAGTGATTAACCCCTGCGGGGCTAGCTTCTTTTTATAGGCAAAAAAGGCCTCAAAATGACTATTTTATTAAGTCAGCCGGGGCCAAAGTGCGATGATATATAAGAGAATGAAGTGAAATTTATTCAGAAAAAATAACAATGATTAACCCCTGCGGGGCTAGCTTCTTTTTATAGGCAAAAAAGACCTCAAAATGACTATTTCATTAAGTCAGCCGGGGCCAAAGTGCGATGATATATAAGAGAATGAAGTAAAATTTATTCAGAAAAAATAACAATGATTAACCCCTGCGGGGCTAGTTTCTTTTTATAGGCAAAAAAGGGCCTTAAAAGAAGTCAGCCGGGGCCAAAGTGCGATGATATATAAGGGAATGAATGGAAATTTATTCAGGAAAAATTACAATGATTAACCCCTGCGGGGCTAGCTTCTTTTTATTGGAAAAAAACGGACTCATAATGGCTTTTTTCTGAAGTCAGCCGGGGCCAAAGTGCGATGATATATAAGGGAATGAATGGAAATTTATTCAGGAAAAATTACAATGATTAACCCCTGCGGGGCTAGCTTCTTTTTATAGGAAAAAAACGGACTCAAAATGACTTCGTTTCATGGCTTCAGGGTCTGTGTTTTCAATCCGGTGCTAAAGTGCGATATGGCCCCAAAGTCTAGCGCATAACCCCCATCTCACATATAATTCGCATCCTGACCCTGAGGAAATTGTATAACCGTAACTTAGGGTCTGAACATTGCTACTTTTAATAGCGCATGCACTGTATTATACTTTCCAAAAAAAACCACTAAAATTATATAGAATTATGATAAGTTGGAGAATTTTTCTACAACATAGATAAATTGTCATTCTATGACATTTCTGTGGATTAGTACAATTCCTTTAGAGAAAGGTAGAACATCTTTGATAGATATGTATATGTGTTGTCAATTATTTATTTTTATACTTTCTTGTATACAGAAAGATGGCAGTGCACCTAAGAAGATCAAACAAGAAGTTGGCATATCAGCAGCATTTCTGGTAAGTTTCGTTTGGACTATTTCACGTACATGGACTATTCATCAATATACATACAATCGACACCTGGGCAGTGTGTTTATAGTCATGACCTCTCCCTCCAGTTGACCTAGGTGGATGACACATTTCTTGTCACTTGTTAAGTAGACATAGATAAAACATAGTGATCAAATCTCAGCCATGAGTATAGAATTAAGTCCAGAAGACACTCAGTAAAATTGCAAAATTCCTGTACAAATTATTCGATTTCCTGTATATCATCTTGCATACATGTATTGTGCTACTTTACTTCATTGGAAACTATAGTACGAAAGTCAGTCGTTTTCTAAAATATAACTTTTTTCCAGGCGGACATTCAGCCGCAGACAGATGGGTGTAACGGCCTCAAGTATAACCTGACCCCCGACATCATAGAGTCCATATTCCGCACATACCCCGCCGGTGAGCTCTCACACACTGTACTAGTCGTGCTAGTTTGTGGTTATCCAACATATATATCGGTGTGTCACCACTACTTTGCCCAGTTCTTTAGTAGTTGTACATACTTTATTTTAATTTAGTCTGTTAGATCCTTATATAGATGATAAAAGGAGGGGTTCAGGTAACAAAACTTTTTTTTTTTTTAAATACGATATTGAAATAAATTGATTCAGTACGTAACTTTAAATGGGAAGCCTCTGTAACAGTATAGCTTAAGTTATGCTAATTTTTATTGGTCTTTTGGCAAACTTCAAAATGGTAAGAGGGCTGGTCACCAACACCAATTAATGTTAAAGATACCCACTTACTCCTTTCCATCTGTGTACAGTGAAGAAGAAACACGCCGAGTATGTGCCGGACCAGGTGACAGAGGCCGAGTTCTGGACCAAGTTCTTCCAGTCCCACTACTTCCACAGAGACAGGATAAACTTCACAGCTAAGGACCTGTTTGCTGACTGTGCAAAAATTGATGACAAAGGTGAGACATTTTGTGTGCAAACTAAGATTTGGTAGTATTGCGATAATTCGTGTAGCTCCATGTTAGTTCTGTCCACGGAATATCCCGCGAGATTTAGACTGGTATCATATTCCCACAAACGATAGTTGCCAGGAACAAGATGCATTCAGAGAGCAGAACCAAGATCTCACGATAGCTGCTATGCCAGCGTGTACGTGCTAATCACGGGAACAAGTTCGCTCCCGTTTCTTCGTTATAACACTAAAGGTAGGTCGATACCATTGACTCAAAAAGTTTAGAATTCCTCCAAATTTCTTCCAGAGGTACCTTAGATCATATAGAACAAATATCTGAAGAGAAAATAGGGGGGTCCCGCGCTACTTTTTTAAATACAGAATTTTGAAAAATTTACATATTTCGATTTTTATCTAAAAAATAGAAAAAAATATCACAAGTTCCATAATTTTATTTTGCCATAACCTGCAACCACAAAAATATGAAACATCACACGATGAGCGCCCAGATATTTCTTTTTATTCCAAAAGTACTTTTATGGTTCTGTGATGTGGCATTCTGGGTAAAAAGACAATGTTTGTTTGAAAATATGGATTAATTTGTAATTAATTAAACACAAAATCGATTAAAATCAATAGAAAAAAAGTTGTCATTTTTCTTAAACTTTATGAAATAAAACTTAAGATCATTTAGAAACTAGTAATACTAAATTTAACATAGGGTCCCGTGCATTATTTTGGTGTCTTGGGCCTTCGAAGTAAAAAAGTACTGCAAAAGTGTGCTAAATAAGATATTTGAAGTATTGCGTTATGGGTAAAATGCTAATAATCATGCTATGAAATGGTCTCATTATGTAGCCAAGGATATATTTAAGCAATCTATTCACCTTTATAGTCCAAATTATATCATTTATTGGTTTATAAATATGGTTGATAAAAAAATGTCAGAAATGCAAAAAAAAGAAACTTTAATTTTTATGCAAAATATAATGTCTGATAAAATGCTCAATTTTGATCAAAATCGTCCAAAAATTTGCATGGGTCATGAGGGTATATGTGACCAAACACTCACCAAATATGATGTCATTCTGACATATTTAACATAGATGCGCGGAAACATGCGCAGTGGTCCCGTTTTCAATGGTATCGACCTACCTTAACCGGCTTGTCGACATGATGCTTATGCTCACCCTACGGGCTTGCTACACTCCCGAAGACTCGCCGGAGTGTTGGTGCATCATAACGACAAATGTATATATTAAACTTTATATAAGTAACATATTAGGTATAGGATTCCTGTATTCCAGAATAGCTAGTAACTGTTCAGCAACCTCATTAACCACTTTAACAACGAAGATCTGAAATTATATTTTACATTCTTAATCAGTCCTCTCGAATAGATTTTGATTGGTTTTGATTGATTTTATGCTCTTCTACAATGGTATTTTGTCTATCCTTACAGTAATACAGGAACAGATGAGCAAGCCGTTCGAGGACCCACTTGTTAACCTTAACTACATGGCCGACAACGACGTAGGGGAGGTTAGTAGCTCTTCAAATAGTGTTACATTTTAGACAATTTAATACATTGGTGATGTCACTATGATGTTCGTCCACAAAACTGACAATTCAATACATGACCTGAATCTGTGAAAAGTATCTCTTGGGAGGAATGAATGTCTGAAATGATAAAATGTGCAGGTTGGGCTCTAATAAAAAAATATGTGTTCTTTGTTGTCTTTAGTTTACATCCTGTCAGAAACTAGAAGACCATGTCAAAGTATCTAAGAAGAGAGTGCTCATAACTTTTGTAGTTGTCGAATCGTTTCCACTGACACTAGAGAACACCTGATTTTCACCTTATACATTGAATGTACATAAATGTAATAATACAATGAAATGGAAATTCCATTGCCAATTCTCTTCCTTACACAGGGCTATGGGGTAACAAAGGACTGTGACAGGAAGAGTATTAATAATGCCAACGCCTCCCTCATTCGGCGCTTCAACCAACACTCGACCATGGTGCTTCAGGCTGGGCGGCGGACGGCAGCCGAGGCAGCGGGGAGTGACACACATACAAACGGGAACACACCAGGCACCGCTAACTCCAGTGGTGCCACCAGTAACCACAGACACCTACATGACGACCAGCCACCAGCTAAAAAGGTGACTATTTTTTGAGTTTATCAGAGATGCCACTTTTCCTACTTTTGCAGGAATTCCTACTTTTTCGCAAGGATTTCTGTATTGAATTGTATAAAATACTTATATAAAATTGACCAAAATCTAAGGATTTCCTACTTTTTGAATATCTGAATGCGGCATCTCTGGTTTATAAATGTATTTATTACTGGACATCGATTCTCTGTCTCTTTGTAGCTCTATAGTGATCGATGCCCAGTTTTATACTTCAGACCAGTGGCTCATTTTGGCTGTTTTTCGCCTCACAGATTGCTCCTAGCGCAAAATCCTGACTAGGTGTCAATATATTTTCTATGCCAATGTGTAATATGAGGGTAGAAAACAGTGGAACCTCAGTTAGAAAAAATCCTACTTAACAGTTTTTGAGAAAATTAGGGTTTTGTTGGCTTTTTTTGCTGTTTTTAGTACATTTCCTACATAACCCGTGAACGTCAGCATTTCTCAATTTTCAGGTATTTAGAATTAGAATTTGACATTTTTTTATTCGCAGTATGATTCCTGAATACCGAGCCATTCTACACAGGGTGTTATTTTGAAAAAATATAAATCATTTGATAGTGTATTTGGTCTCCGAAATAGAGGGAGTTTGGTCATGGTTTAATTGATTGTTGACAATCCAGTCAAGGGCTATTAGGTTCAGTTCAGTGCAAGTTGCAAAACAAGTGACTTGCACTTTTTAACTTGACCTCATGTCCACTATGTAGGTCTTCACTATGCATGGGTCTATCCAGAGTCCATCAATGGGATCACGCATGGAGACAGATTCCGCAGCTTTTGGCGAGAAAAAAGTTCAAAATCGCAAAGAAGTGAAAATTGCCTAAAAACCCCCTATTTGGCGAGAAAAAAGTTCAAAATCGCAAAAAAGTGAAATTTGCCTAAAGACACCCGATTTGGCGAGAAAAAAGTTCAAAATCGCAAAAAAGTGAAATTTGCCTAAAAACACCTGATTTGGCGAGAAAAAAGTTCAAAATCGCAAAAAAGTGAAATTTGCCTAAAAACACCCAATTTGGCGAGAAAAAAGTTCAAAATCGCGAAAAAGTGAAATTTACTTTAAAAAACCCTATTTGGCGAGAAAAAAATTCAAAATCGCAAAAAAAGTGAAATTTGCCTAAAAACCCCCCATTTGGCGAGAAAAATGTTCAAAATCGCAAAAAAGTGAAATTTGCCGAAAAACACCCTATGACTGTAGCATGAATGCAGACACCCATGGACACAGACTCATGTACACCCACACAGACATACACATAGGCATGAACATGGCCTTCTCCTTCATGTAGCAACCTATGTATTTCTACTTTGATGAGACTGAATATAGCTTTCTGTCAGAAGGACTCTGATACATGGATGTCGATGTCCAGTTTTAGATATATACCCATATAGTGCATTGGAGTGCTATAATGTTGGACTGCTGTATATTTGCACTAAGTATTTTCAAATACAGTTACATTCAAATTGAGATATCATATCTCTGTAGACATTGGTATATTGCGTTAATATATATTAATACAAATAATATGGTCAAGTGGATTGGTATAATGTTAATAATAGGAATAGTGTAAACGCTCTATTAAAGTGTTTTGTCAGAATTCAAGATATTAAAAGAAAATATATACAATGTATAACAGGTCAACCATTTCATATGATATTATGTATTTTAAAGTTTGGACCCTCTTCTCTTAGGTCAAATTAAAAGAGAAAATAGAATATGAAGATCTGGAATCAACAGATAACGGCGCTAGCGGTCCGGCATTACGGTTAAAACGCGCTGACCGGTATCTGCATGGACCCACACCCGCCACCGCTGTCACCCATACCAATGTAGAAGACATGGGCCAACAACAACAGGCGGTCAGAAACGAAATATACCATTGGCAACCCTCCTATAAACAGGTAACTAAATATGATTTAGGCACTGTCTGTTGATTTTGATATGACGATAACATGGAATCAAAAGCTAGTGTATTATGAAGTGCTATTGGGCTGCCCTATCCCTTAAAACAGTTGAATCATGCCACCCAATTTGACTAAAATTAGTGAAAACCAGAAAATACTTAATTGGTACATGTAAACGGGTGAGTCCAGTCTATACGAAAAGTTTTTCACCTAGCAGGACATTCGGTCCTGCAGATTTGTTATTCTGCAGGCCCGGCTAAATGTTTGCAGGCCCGGATACCCGGAGGAAATGATTGTTTTAAAAAATATATTATAAAGCTAGAATTTACATAGGATGTGATAATGAATAGAGGTTACTGGTATATTCAAATCATTTTGATGATTACAATTGCATAATTTTGGGTAACCTTCTACAAAATATCCAGGCTTTCTAGATTACTCTTTAGAAACCTTAATAATGGTCCGATTTACAAGCCGCAAAAACTGGCATGTAGACAGTAGCCAGTGGGGCCGGCAGACACAGAGTTTCTGCCGGTCCAGCAGGCTTTTAGACGGCTATAGCCGGTGTCCGGCAGGTTTTCGTATAGACTGGGTGAGCAAATGAAAATGATACAAGAAAGGATAAATATTAAACACCTTTTAATAGAAAGAATACTTTTTGATATACAACATACTATAGGCCATAGAGTAAGGTATTGCCTGTTGTCTACATGTCAAAGGTAATAATTTGAGTTTAAAATACCCTCCTCGTGGTTAGTCGCTAACTGTGCCCCTTGTGGTTCCCCCAGGTGCTACCAGGTGGCGTGGCCGTCAGTGTACTCAGTGAACTCTCACCAGGGGGCGCCTTGATGAAGATCTTCTCTGAGCACCAACTCCACCGTGAGTACACCACCCAGACATTCATGTTGAGTTAAGGGAGTGATCAATTTTTTTATCAACGGGGTGGAGGGGGGCAAAAACATTTTGGACCCCTTGGTGGGGGTGTAAAAAAAGTGGACCCCTCTTGGGGGGGGGGGGGGGGATTTCACCTGTTTTGCGCCAAAAAGCCTGCACGTTACTGCGCGCGCGCCGATATCCGTAAAGGGGGTGGGGGTGTAAAAAAAATTCGCACGCCCCCCCCCCCCTTGTTCAAAAATAATCACTCCCTATAAAAGAGGAAATAACAAGCCCATATTGAAACATTAGCATTTAGGAACAATGAAATAGTCTTTTAAAGTTTTTGTATGTATTTATCAGATTATGGTTTAGGTTTTATTCATATGAAGAAGAGTTATTTCAAGCCCAAATTTTCGACGTTTTTTTGTTGTTTAGAAAAAAAAAATCGCCCATCTTCAGTGCGGTAGTTGTTGAGTTAGGGTAGACATGGTAGCATCGCTTTCTACATGAATGGGATATTTTTTTTGGTTATGTACACTCATAACAGTTTATTTCAACTTATTATGATTTTCAATAGGATATAAAATTAAAATAAAATCTTTAACAAAGTGATGTGCGTTTATTACAGAACTGGTGGGAGACAATGTAGAGGACGAGGTACGACACACTTACAGCGCACTCTTAGAACTTTTACGACACTTCTGGTCATGTTTCCCAACGTCATCACCACATTTGGAAGAAAAGGTAAAAATCTAATTTTGTCCAGTTGAAATGAGTGTATTTCCAATACTTCTCTCTAAAGTAAGCCTGGCAGTGATTGTATGTTACATGTACATGTAGATATTTACGGAGTGATATACAGGTACTGGAAAAAAAAGATCTAAAGTAATTGACACAGGTAGCTTTGCTACCAGTGTCTTATACGACGCCTTGGTGAGACACCCTGCTGAGAAAAGAAAAAAAAATTTCATTGATTATTTTTGGGGTGAAAACTTTGGCTGAGGTAAAATTTTTGCCCTATAGCCTAAAGTTCAACATTTTTCCTTTTCTATGATATAAAAATCATCCATTTCTATCGACTGGTTGTCCCCTAAAAAATTGAACAAAAAATACCTATCAAAAAATGAGCCTACTTTTCAGCACTGTAGACAAACATGAATGTACTAGAATAGACTTTATGTCCTTTTTTGCAGTAGTAGTTAATTCAATATAAACATAGATTTCTCGTGGGGTAAGACACTTTTTTTAAGACCAAAAGTTTGATAAAAGAGGGCGGGAAACAATCAGTGGACAAAAAGAGGACGCGCAGTACATAAATTACTGCATTCTTTGTCAAACAAAGAGTGGCACCACTGGTACTTCTCGTACTGCGCGAGATCTCAACGTGTGCAGACGAAATCGTACCACCCATATCTTCGCCGTTTATCTTCCGATCGACTCGCTTTTTGATAGCGACAGAAGGCGGTACATGCCCGCAGCCTGCAACTGTCGCCCACACCCACCTGCACACCCACAGCCACCTGCTCTCCCACACCCACCTGCTCACCCACACCCACCTGCTGGCCTTAAATGGAATAACATACATGTATGACACATGACTTGAGGGTACCTTTTAACAAGGAATTCATTTCTGATGCCAGAATTGACCAATGAATGATTATAAGAGAGTACTGTATCTAAGTACATGATAAGCACTCACCAGCAGGACCCAGATTCAGGATAGGGTTGGGATTGGGACATGAGTTGTACAAATTCACTATCACACATATTACACTCACACATATTGCACTCACACATATTACACTCACATATATTACACTACACACATATTACACTCACATATTACACTACACACATATTACACTACACACATATTACACTCACACATATTACACTACACACATATTACACTACACACATGACACTTACACATATTACACTCACACATATTACACTCACACATATTACACTACACACATATTACACTCACACATATTACACTCACACATATTACACTCACACATAAGTATGTTTATCCAATGAAAAACAAATACCTGTGTCTTTTGTGATTAGGATCACACGTTAGATTTTTTACAATTTACACTCTTGGAGCTTTTGATAGATAAAGAAAGGTTAAAGAAAAGAAATTCACCTTATACCGGCAACTCGTCTACATAGGACGAGTTGTCGGTAGTCCCTCTGCCCCTTCCTCGTAAAAATATCAAAACAAATCATGAATTGTTTTAACATCTAAACTTCTGTCGTTTTTAGTTGATACGGATGAGAACAAATTTAGAACGGTTTCACCAAGCCAAACTGAATCCAGTGAAGGAAAGACTTGCATCGTTCCACTACAACGTGAATGTAAGTATTTTGTGTGACATTGGTCAGATGCACCACCATTGTAAACTACTAGTACAAATAAAACAAATTCCCAAAAAGTAGTCTAGAATGAATCTATAAAATATTTAAGTATTAGATAGATGAAAACCCAGAACTGTGTTGACCTTCCGCGGAAAAAAATAAAATGAAAATAAAATAATAATGTGTGTTTCTTTTTTTTTTCAAATCATTTCCAGCTGGCAGGACACATGGAGGAAATGTTAGCCGCAGCCTATACCAAATTCAACACTTGGCAAACGCGAAAAATGAATCGTAAATGACAGGACGGTAAATAGTATACAACGTTGAAAACTGCGTAGATTAGTGGCCTCGGAGGAATTCCTGGTTGACTTATCCAAGAATGGTGAATTTACAGGAAGTTGCTTAACCAGGAATACTGTATGACAGTTGAATAGGAAACTCGCCAGTAATGGTGTTAGGGAATTATGAGTGGCTCATCGTCAAACTCTGAGGGACTTGAGACTTGGCTCATGCATAAAATGAAAGTTTGAAAAAAGCAAAAGTGAAAGCTTGAAAATAGCAAATGCAAAAACACAAAACAAGCATAATGAATCGAAGGAGCTAAAAAAGCAAATTACCCCCTCCATTTGCTTATAAACTCTTCAAGAAATCTCAATGGGGTAATTTCCCCATGCATACTACAAGTATTCAATGTCATGAGTGATTTCACTTGTGATTGAGGGAACGGGACTACCTTGGCACATTCACAAGCCATTGGTATTTTTGATATTGGAGGAGTGGTGATTTGTAATATTCTCTTCTAAATGCCTCACTATGGCACTGCGTGACATCCTCAACTCGCGGAGGGCGATGTGCGCAGTTAATTTTCTACAAACTGAATCGGTCGTCGTGAGTGAGTGAGGAGTCGAGAACTGAGAACTGTCGGGCGACCTCGTGAATGACTCCATCGGGAGTCGTGACTAAGTGACTTGTGAAGTCACCGTGATGTAGCTGTGATGATCATCTAGAGCAATAGCAGACAGAAGGAATCTGTACAGACAATTGTCATTACCTTGTCCAACCATGTTATCTCTCACCTCATCTCATCCTATAGCATTACCCTAAAACCTCCTTGATAAGCCGACCAAACCTTAATTTGCTTTATTATAGCATATTCTGAAAAAGTAATATAAGTTTAAAACAGTTTAAATTGCTCAAAAATCGGCTCATGAATTATTCTCAAAGTGGTGGGACGGCTTATAAAGGAGGTTGGCTTATCAGATAAGGGAGGTTTTACGGTTGTAGCCTTGTCATGTCTTAAATAATGTGTCTGTGTGACACGCCTTGACACCCACTTCTTATACATTCTCAATGTCGCTGTCAACTTTAAGTATAAATAGTGTTTTCTGATACCATATCATATTCCTCCTTAGCATGTGCCTCCAGGAAATGTGAGTGAATATCCTTTTATGGCGGCATGATACCTCAAGTGTTCATCTGTCTACATGATGCACTAATGAAGCGTCCTAAGTGACACGCTGGTGCTGCATTTGTACAGTTTGCTGCGCTGGTGAGTTTCTCGCCAGGACTGCACTTATGTATCACGACGACAGTAAAAGCAACGTGTTCTGAAGGATTTATGCTGCCATTAACTGGTTAATATAGACAACTAACCTGACTAGTCCCACACTACCGTTAGGGAGTGGTCATTTTTTAACAACAGGGGAGAGTTGGTGGATTAAGGGGGGGGGGGGGGAGGACCAAAAAAATGTGGACCCCATGAAGGCGGGGGGAACCAAAAAATTTGGACTCCTCTTGAGGGGGGGGACCCAAAAAATGGCACCATTTTAAAGAAAAAGTGTGTGCGTTACTATAGCTCAAAGGGGTTGGCCGCGCTCAATTTCAAACTCCCCGAGGAGGGGACCAAAATATTTTCAACCCCTCCCGTGGGGGGACCCAAAAATATTCTGACCCGCCCGCGCGAAAATCCACCAACCTCCCCTCCCCCCTTGTTAAAAATTGACCACTCCCTTAGTATTGATATAACCAGGGAGAACCAAACAAAATGAGGTATGGTTCAAGCCAATCAAACAGGGCCGACCTCTAAATGTTTAGGAGACACATTTTTTAAAGAAGCCTTGGCTCCAAACAGATTATTCACCCGATGCTTTCCATTTCGTAAAAAAAAATTAAAGAGGAATTAGAAATGCAAGTACATCTGAATTATATACCTCACATTTTCTTTGCTTCCCAAAAGGATACTGCTAATTCAGTTGGGTCTAAATTATAAGATACTCTTCAACATTTGTCAGGCACCTTAGGGAGTGTTCATCCTCAACAATGGGGCGCGGGGTTAGAGGGCGTGGGGGCAAAATAAGATTTTCCTTTTGAAGGAGGCGTGCAAAGAACATGCCTGTACGTTACTATGGTTGACAGGGTTTGGCCGTGGAAAAAATCGGGTGGGAGACGAAGAAGAAAAGAATTGGAGCCCTCTACACAAGTGGACCGAAAACATGTTGCCTCCCCCCTCCCTCACTCGTCATTAGAAAATGACCACTCCCTTTAATATACCAGGGGATATTCTATGCATTGTCAGTAAAGCACCTCATTGTGACCTCATACCTTAAGGTGGGTTTCTCTCATCCTCCATCAGCGTTTTTACATCATCCTCATCTTCACCCAACATCGTCCTTCCATATATTCTCATGTTGAAAGAGAATGCTATGTCTCAAATCTGCTGTCTGTCGGACACTATTGGTTAATAAAAGAAATATGAACCAAGATGTGTTGGTGTTTCGTGTGTAAAAACTAGTTTTAAACCTATATGCCACCCACAGTCAGTTATTTATACTAGTGTGAGACCTGCTATACTTTTCATTGGTAAAGGGGACATCAATATAGCTGCTGAGAAACGAGTGTATTATCTGACATGGTGTTTTAAGGAATCCCTGTATACAAACACATCATAATACAATACACCACAATGTTTAAAAACTATATTTATAAGCTTTGAAATGTGGTACATTATGTTGGCCCCCCCCACGCTACTTGTAGCTCTGACATTTGAGCAGCCTTAGTTTTCGGAGACGTCAACAGACGTCGCCATGGGATTATACCACGCACATGCAGTATACATGCCATTTCCGATTTTATTTCGCGATTCTATGTTTTGGACGGCTAGGGTTAGGCTAGAGCTTGAATACATGTAAAAACGACATTCATTGCCACCAGCACGAAGTTTTACATTATCTAAAGCGATAAAATTTATAGTTCTGTAAATCTGCCTTCTAAAATGCCCCACATGAATCATTTATTCATTTTATTTGATCAGCTGTCATTATTGCTGGTTCTGTCCCGTACCTATATGTTGATTGTTGGTGAGAGGGAAGGAAGTAATTATCCTATACAGAAACAAGGGTATCGACCTTTGATCTCTACCTCGTGAATAAATAATGGTAAATAAAATGTCAGCAGTGCAGCACTGGGGCACCAGTAGGGTGGAGAGGTACATGTACAGGTTACCTTTACTGTGGTTATTAGGCCGGACATGCCACACACCATTCTGTTTCAATGAGAGCTCACTTCAACTCGCCGAGATAGGGTTTGGGAAAGCTGCATTCGAACGAGGATTCCTTGAGATTTTACTTTTCGATTTTTAAATTTCAAACCGTCTCTTCACTTTTTGCATCGTGCACTATCCCAAAGAGGTGCGCCTTTAGGGCTGAGTAATGCATTTATTGCCAGCTGTGTGTGTGTGTGTGTGTGTGTCATGATGAAAAACAGGCTGGGGGGAGGGGAATATTTTGCTTGCATTTGTAAACCCCAGTCGGACTTGGGGACTAGGGTTTTTGTGATTCCCTAAGCATCATACTACATATAAAGAGGTCGACAATTATTATCAGAAACGTATTTTCAAATGTTACAATTCCTATTGAATTCTAATATGTTGGATTACTTACATATACACATATAGCATCATGCCACACAAGAGACATCAGAAAGAGAAAAGAAAGGAGAAACATAAGGGGAAAACAATAAGAAGGAAATTAAATCAATGTTATGAAGGAGGAGATATCTGCACCGGTGACATGTGCCTCTACAATACGGACACATGTTGGTTTATATATTTAACATTATACACAAACATGTGTCACTCTCACTAGCAGTCATAATGTGTCGACATCGTAATGCCCGGCCCAGGGTCGTGGCGGTACACATCTTGTTAACCAATACCCCACACATCAGGCTGAGATTGTATTAGATTAGAAGCCTGCTGATATGCTTACAGCACACTGTTGACATATTTATATCTTAATGCAAAGACAGGTCAAACATGAACATGATGTATCATGTACCATTCAGATAAAGACAATAAACATAGCTTTAGTAAATAAAAAAATAACGCTCACAGTGGGTGGTCTGGATTCTTTTTACAGGCTTCCAAACAATATGATATTTGCTGAACTTTGTAAAATTCAATACAAGCTAGAAAACTACTTTATTCAAATAAAATTAAACATATTAAAATATATTATTAGATTATCTCACGAGAACGTGGTTTACTGTAAACTCAAGGTAAAGATCCTGTATGCATAGGGAGATTTTTGTACGTTTCAACTAATTATCATATCTTATCTTTACATATTAAAGTTTGTGTACGTCCAATATTCAATTAGAGGATATCCATTATACTTTATGACTCGGTATAATTACAATGACATATCATAGCAATCATCAATTGAGCCTATATACAGCTTATCCCCCCCTCCTTAACTATGACATATGCTGTCATGACGCAGGAATTCAGCCCCGACGAGTAACTCAACGGGGCTACATTCATGCACCATGTCCACCCTATGGGAGTGATACACTCACGCAGCCTATAAAAGCCTATACGATGAACAACCTTCTGCTAAATAACAAGGTTTAATCCTATACAGAATATTGTAAGTATATATAGAAAATAGCTTTCCCATTTACCATTCTGTCTCATATGGTCAGTGATTTGTGTATTAAACTAAATCAAAGCACTATGCTGCCCTTATGGGATTGGCCTGCCTTTAATACCTTGAATACCCCCCCCCCCCTGCACCACACCCATATGATACCAAAGAAGATGGAAGAGGAAGAGGAAGTGGTGAAGGGTATGACATGTGGGAGAGGCAGTGTTTTATACAGCGCACCCTGGTGTTGACAGAGGCAGGACAAGGATGCTGTTTTAGTGGTGCTGTCAGTGTGTGTGTCAAAACTCTCAAACATCCTTCAGGTTAGATCCTGTTTTATTAGATTATACCAACATGAAAAAGGTTATTGTTGCTTGTGGGGCCCTTCAGTAAAGACCTGATATCTTAGATACCGCTTTTTCCCATTCTGTTCATCCATTATACACCATCTAAAAGTGTCAAAATACTAATTAATACTTTTCAAATATCACATACATTTCAGTTTCAATAATACATGGTCTAAAGTAAAACTGGACAACAGATGTCTAATAGATTGATAGAATAGAAGAAAGTACAATGTGCATGTAGTTGGAAATTTAGAAACGCTCATCTCATGGGGTATGGGTTACATATACCCACCCTGCTGCTTGCCCCTAAAGACGAGTTTAACAAGCCTGGAGTTTAACATTTACTTAGATCCTAGTTAGAAATATATTGAAGCACGTCATGTGCTAGGATTACTGAAGAGGGAGGGAACAGAGAATTGACATTCAAATATAATTTTGAGAAAAACACACGTTGAAGATGGAATATGTCTGCAACGTTTGAGGTTAAAAAAAGTACATTCCTGAACGTTCAAGAACTTTTAAATTAAATTTTCAAACGTTCAAAAATTAATGTTCATTTGTTCACTGGGAGAGACATGGCGACAGAGAAAGGATAAAGAGACAGCTACAGCAGCCATATAAAGACAGGGAGAGGAAAGCAATTCACTGGAGATATAGGCCATTACACATCGATATAAACATGAATGTATCATACGACACTCGTAATTACTCCTCAGACAAGCAGAAAGACTCATACTCATGACAATTGGACTGTCAGATACAATTAGTTCAATGCATCAATGTCACGAACAGCCCCATCCAATTTAACGCTCAATAAGCATGGACCGATGGCGGCCAACTGTCTGCTTGTTTCCCATTGGCCACTTAACAATAATGGCACATTTAACATTATTGTCACAAGTAGTATGCAGCATGCACCTACATGTCTAACCCAACTGGGATATAAGAGGGGAATACATGTTGTGGGTGGTAATTGGGGAGGGCCGCTCTGCCTGGGATCTGTCCCATGGGTAATCTAACATGCAGCTATAGGTTGTCCCTTTATCCTACATACTACCGTGTATATATCGTATATATCATATATATTATATATATTATATATATATACACACACACACACACATATATATATATATATATATATATATATATATATATATATATATATATATATATATATATATATATATACATTTGTTTACGTGGGTGAGTTTCCCCCTTCTAAATCGATCCTCCTTCGGTTTTCACTGTGTCTCTGAGAAAATAAAGCAGGGGTATTTCTTCTCAATCTAGATACATGCATGTTTATACATTTGACATGGAAATTCGAATTTAATCTCAACTCACATACTGTTGAAACACCTTCAATTTCGCTTAGTATTCTAAAATGTTATGAATAAATCGAGAAATGCATCAGCATGTGGACAGGTTTGGATATTTCTAGGGCCATTTGAGAAATGGATCCAGGACTGTTTGACTCTTTAAAAAACGAAGGGGGGGGGGCCTTAGCTCATAGCCCACGGCGGCAGGGACACGCCATGAAGACAATCATGCAGTGTCGCCCCTCTGTCGCGCATATTTCGCGAATTTAATATTCTTTAAGCTTACAAACAGGGTGTTTGTTTAATTGCATTGACAGAACGAAACGCATTCGCACAATATCTTTTTATGTGGATACGAAACCATGAGTGTGACCACATTAATGAATAGGGAAGATTTTTATACATAGGCGTTCTCAGGAAAAAATTTACATCTTAAGCTTTAAAGGACCGCACCCCGGGGACTGCAGTCCTCGCAAGTCTACTGTCCAGGGTCCATGGCTGCACATTCATGCACCATAAGGTCTCTTCTAGTGCGTATCAACCCGGCATGATGCATGAACGCAGCCTGATTCACCAGTATTGCATTTATACACCATGGCGACAAAGGGACCCTTAAAGGGTTCACATTCCCAGTTAATATTGTATTGTATGTGTAGAAAAATAGCTATAGTGAGGGGCGGGTCTGGTTTATAAAGCGTGCATATAGGCTACACGGTATGTGCCGGTGTCTGGAGAGGCTAAATCTGGGATCCAGTGGGCAGGAGGTGTAACGAATGTCATGGTCAGGTAACCGAAGCCTATTCACAATGTCCAGACAGCGCGGAATAAAGGTCCCTAAATAACCCACATGTCACCAGTATAGAGATATATGTGTACCAGGAAATCGGCACTTTGCCAACAGGAAGAACCTAATACCACAACTATGTAGACACACATTTAAGGCATTAGTCATAGTAACACGTGCACCTTTGGCCCCAAAGCCAAGGTAGCTGCATGTGTATCAGGTTCAAGTTGTAAGATCTAAGCAGCCTGGGAGCGGCGGCGGTATTTGATAGAAATAGATACAATGTCATGTACTAATTTACGTCCTAAGGATGGAAGGTAGAGGGGAGGGGTGTGTGAAGTGCAGTGTCATACTCATACAGGGGACGGACATAGAACACTAGAACATACCCTTTACCGCTACCTCTATAAGGCTAAGTCTCACCAAATCGATACAAGGTGTAAGGCAGCAACAATTTATGACAAGCAAAAAGCTATGACTCCACTAGGGCGACACAGCTACCTGCGAAACAGGGCGTTCTTTTAGGTCCTTTGTTCTCAAATAGAACGCCCTGTTTCGCTGTGTTTCGCCCTGAATGTATGACCAGGAGCAGGGCGACACTGCCGCGAAATGGGGCGAAATGGGGCGAAATGTACCAGAAGAAAACATTAAAAAGATCGCTATGTTTCGCAGGTACCTGTGTCCCCCTGAAACAGTGAACAACGATTGGCATTGATTAATGTCAATCCGCAGTATGATGTATCATTTATAGTACAAAAATGTACCTAATTCAACATTTAGATAGTTATCAGATTTCCCCACTTTTTGTTTTGTTTCATACGTTAACCTGTTTTATACTTTTAAATTGTCGTTTCATTTCACACTACCTAGGTTCCACCCCAGTTACCACATTGGACAATATTTATCTTGAATCACTAGTACCCAGTGATATTGAGGAAAATGTTGTAATTGGTGAGTTGTTGTTTTTTAAGCTCACTCATGAAACAGTCTTTAAAAGTTTTAATGTTGACAAATCATGGAAAATGATAGGCATATTTAGAATCAAATGAAAGCTAAAAATGTTTGCGAAAGAACTTGCATTTTCACAACTTTCGCAGATCAATAAACTCTTAACTACTAAAACATAAATTTTGTTGGCGGAAACCCTATAATTTCCCAATCAATTAGGCCTGCAGCAAAACAAATGGAAAAAAAATGAAAGGCTCTCTCGTCGCATCTTTCAGTGCCTGGTGATGAGAAACCTTTTTTTGAGTGACCTAAGCTGTTTCATTCTTGTCATTATGCTTAAATAAAATACATGGACCATTTCATATTATGAACTGGAAAAATTGCTATGAAAAAAAGAGAAATCAAATCTCAAGCTATCAGCTCCGGTTTCAGAGTAGTGTAAGGGGCAGCTGTGACTGCTATGTTTCTGTGGTATATCTATTCATGTGTTGTTATTATTGAACATAAGACGGTTCTACTATTTTTCATAACATGTTTATTCATTCCTTCATGAGTACGGACGGTTTGTTACACATACCGTCGTTTATCATATACAGTTGCATACCGGGGTTAGCGATGTTACCAACAATAATTATCATTAAGGGTTTCATAACTGATTACATAACTATAGACCACTAGATGATGCTACTGGTGCTAGTCATGTGACCACCACGGGTAGTATATAAGGTGGACTGTCCGCTGTGTTAACAGTCAGGTTTGGTGCATGCTGAGGCATAACCTCCCTGAACTCTGGGTAATAGCTATGCTGTAGTTATACTCATACCATCTCGGTATTATTCATATCACGTTTTTGATACCTGTTGTACCTGTCATACCAATGGTTCATACAGAGATAATACCTGAGCACTCCTTTTGATAAAGTCGACGTATATTAAAGCCTAACCGAACTGTGTCCGGTTGTTGTTCTTTAAGAGAGTCCCTGTATTCTATGACCAACTACAGTGATTTGACCTCCTTATTCCCAAACGGTTGAATCAATTCTTATGAAAACAAGACGAAGGCAGTGCATGTTTCATACAAAAGTTTATTTGTCGGTACGCCATATTACCTTTATACAATTCAATGACTATATATATACATGGTGGCAACCATAACTTTACCAGTTATATGATCTCTCTCTCCCTCTCAAACTCTCTCTCTCTCTCTCTCTCTCTCTCTCATGGGACCACGAAAAATCTCAACTTCTGAGTATTACAAACTCAAGACACATGTTTAATTGATGATATACCGTCATTACCATTACATTATATACAGGTGCCTCTGTAGACACTCCCTCTACTACCAATATGTCCTAGTAACTAATACTACAGTCAGTTCCTCTCTATTTACAATATTGATTTTATCATACTTATGTACAACACATCATATGCTTCACATGGAACATGTGTTAGATGTATGCCCACCAGTGTTCATTCACTGAAACCCAATAAATGGCAATTTCACTGACATTTCTTACCAATATGGTAGAAAGGTACATGTTTGCAATAAATCATTGGTTCTGTAATAATAAGGATGGAACACAGGACTCACTTTGCGGTTATAGTTATCACGTTCCATTATCACCTGTTGAATATTTCCATTGGGACATGTTATCTATGGGCCATGTTGGTATATAGAGATGACCATGTTGGTATATTAACATTAGGAGCATATGATTAGTGAATTGATACATTGCTAACAGTTATTAGTATGTTAATTGAGTAATCTAGATATTGCTCATCTGCCCAGTTATTCGAGCTACTCGGCTACCTTAAACCCACACTGCAACTCCTTCTAGTTGCCTAAAACCTTCACAGATAAGGGTAACTTCTCTTTGCTGGTCTGAATTGGATTCGGATTTCCTACAAGGTTGTAGAAAGGACGGCTAACGAATTTGGATGACTTTGAACCTAAAGAGACTAGATTATTGGAATTTGCCAAAATTTGAAGAGAATCAGAACATGATACTGTGGTGAATGTCCATAGTGAATACCTATATAGTGGAGTTGATTCAGAGTGGAATACAAATGTATGAATACAGCTCTACTCAACGTTACCCTTGTTCCCTATGTATAGCATAGATGTATACTATTTACAGATGTACACTACTTCAGATGCCCACTAATTCAGCAATTATTTTTTCAATTTCAAAATGCAATTTCTCTCCTCTACCTATACTTTCTATCTATCATATATACCTCCAAATGTGCATGGTCATTGCTGCTCCCTACACGACTGACTCAATAGCCTCAGTCATATGGGAGGTAGTAAAAGTACACTTTATATCAAACGTAACTCAGTTTGTATATGCACCATAGTGTGTATGTTCTACATACTGTAACAGCCAATGCTTTTGGGTTATAGGATACTCACAGTGAAATGGAATGGGTACAACAGGACATGACATATTGTATATATATATATAATATATATATATATATATATATATATATATATATATATATATATATATATATATTACCGTGCATAGGGATTCACAAGTGCTGACAGTCAATTTGCAAATACATTTTTTCATACATATTTATATTGCCTGCACATCAACCCTATAGGCTTACCTATCATATCAACCTCATCTCAAATATATAATGTATACTTGTATATGTAAACAGATATTCAAAGCAGATAGTTTCCTCACAAAATATACACACTAAGATTCAATAGTGAGATAGAGCTCCAGAATAAAGAAGGTAGAGTGTTCGACCCCAAAAAAAAGGACATCTTGTGCCCATATATATATCCTTTATACTATTCTCTGCATGCATAATAATTAGGCATTTCCAGATCTGCATTGCTGCCATAGCTTCCCCAATATCATTTAATCTAGTCCTTATTGTGTTCTCATTTTGGTAATTCCTTGCAATTTCACGAAGTAGAGTGTGCAAGAGTTAGATGTGAAAACAGGAAAGAAATTGCTCCATAGTGAGTACTAGTCTGTAGTCACATTCGAAATGGTAAATGGCTTCAACACTACATAATTTAGAACCTTTCTCCATAGCTGGATAGGTTTGCAGTCGAAAATAGATACACTGTTAAAGAAGCACATTTGGGAAAGGCAAATTGACATATATCTAAATATAATTATTTGTAAATTGGAAGCCCAAAGTCAACTAGTATCAGAGCACTCCATGAACATTTGTCAAAGAACATATATACTGAGGATTTCTTTGACTTAAACTGACATCATTCTTTTGGCTATTGAGCAACTGTTTTTTCCATATTCAGTATTTTCGACATCTCAAATACAGTGAACAAAAGTGTTGATGAATTTCCTTTTTGGATTGGGACATTTTCGGAAACATATTTATCATAGCCTAGGTAATTTAATCTCATACCAATATTGTCACAAAAAAAGGCATTTGGACAAATACTGGAATTCTTCTGACATAAATTCAAAAAGATTCCACTTAAATTTTTCCCTAGTTTCAGATCTCTATTCCATTTTTACATTAACAATGAATACAACAAGAACAAATAACTTTCCAAAAATAAACACACACACAAAACTACAACTCTTGGTGAACACAAGTGGAGATCCACACACGACAACTAAGCACCCAAATGCAGAGAATTTATAAAGTATTCTTTGTGAAAACAGCTCGACCAAGAACGTCATCATCACAGGAACAATGGAATCGGGACCCGAGAACTGATATCACAGTGCACCATTCAGTAATAATGAACCAAAACTGTGAGAGTCGTCCGGCTGGCACGGCTAAGTATTCTCACTTTCTGCTACACAACCATTGCTACTTCTGATTTCCTGCCATCCTAGGCTAGTATGAGCTCAATGCTCTTGCTATGGAGGCACCTCATTGGTCAGAATCCAAGGGACACCTCAGCATTCATTATAATATAAAAAAAGCTTCTAATGCTATGTCCAATAGGTTATTATGACACATATCTGCAATTTGTAATGTCACCGATTTTATCATGTCACCACAACAGCACACATTATGATTGTTTGAGCATTTTCATCATCGTTAGAGGCTGATGTTTCAACCACTAGCAACAATGTATCAAATTGTACAATTATGAATTGCATGATCTAATATCAACCATTAAGACATGTAGTTAGAAATGGCTGGATTCTTCCTCACTAGCAGTTAGCTGCACACCTTATAAGTGGACTACATTGTGATTTATGGAAACATTTAAGAGCCCACAGTAGCGTCTATATGACTTTGGATGACCTTGGACTAAAGGAAAGTGGGCTTCGTCATGGCATTATCATGTGACATTAAAGGCCTACTTTGAATTTCTTTAAAAAATAGGGTAGCAAGTATTCCTGTATGCTTGGCCTATACTGCCCAAGGAGTATGATATATAATTCTCTTTAAGTGTAACATTGGTCAATTCTCACGAAATATCGCCAATCAGGTCAGAGAGTGTACTTATATCATAAGGGAAATAGTCTACACGTATTATCCTAATGCTCTTCTCTACCAAACTGATGCCAATTTATGAGAACTGGCCATCTAGACCATCTACAAATCAGCGATTCTATTGTCGAGGGATTTATCAAATCGGGTGATCTCATACGGTGTTCCTATAGAGCGCGTGGAGAGGTGGCGGGCACGGCCAGGCTTATAGCGACTACCAAACTCAGGCATGCCAACCACTGAAGGCTTGTAGAAGGCGAAGCCGAAGTATTCGACCTTCTTTGAGGGAGTGAGTGGTGTGGTGATTCCAGGGGTAGGTGGGGGTGCATAGCGGGTATTGCTCCAGCGGTCATCTTCCAAGTGAGGACCCCATTCTGGCAGAGGCTTCATAACCTTGACCAGAAGCTGAAATATACAATATCCATTGTTAGCCATTGATAACTAAAGATATAAAAAAAGGTCTGTTTCTAGTTTAACCCCATCATAATAGAGAACTAGAAATATTCACCATATATAAAAAGTTTAATTCATTGATGAAAATATCCCCACTTGTACGCTTTGCCTGATGAGAACTTAATGGCTGAACCAATCTCTACAATCCCCCAAGGTCCTGATGAGGATTAAAGGTTGTAACTCGTCTCTATAATCCCTCTAAACCCTGATGAGTAGACATTAAAGGCTGTAACTCATCTGTATAATCCCTCTAAACCCTGATGAGGAGACATTAAAGGCTGTAACAAATCTCTATAACCCCTTCCCCCAGCTGTATATTAAAGAGACACAAAAAGTTATTATGACCTACCCTATAGCCACCCCTTGTGCAGAAGTTGTAGACGAAGAAGAACACGATCAGGGCAATGGGGAACAGGCCTATCAACCAGCCCAGGCCCTGGGCCCAGTGTGGGTAGTAGTAGTCCCCAAGGCTGGGAGGCTTGTAATAGGCAATATTAAAGACGACGAGAGCAGTGATGATAGCCGGGGTCAGCCCCAACCAGCACACCTTCCAGTAGATGTTGGGCTGTTTACCCAGCATCATGGTAATGTCCTGAGAGAACTCTTTGTAACCTGAAAATAGGATTGGGTTCAGCACTCTCTTCATATTTTGATTGAAGTAACTCTTAGTTCATTATTTTTAACCTATAAATTACCAGCTTCCTGTCATTTACTTCCATCTATTATTAGATTCCTTGTGGATTAGTGACTTATTTTCATTACATTCATCATTTTCAGGGTAATTCTCCATATCCTATAGTGATATTACTTCTATATCAATTTATTTCAAATCTTTATCGCTCAATAACCATACTCACCATAGATCCAGTTGATGGCGGTCACCTCGAGGAAGCCAACCACCAGCAATGGGAAGCCAGAGACACTGTAGTCGACCAGGTTCAGGAGATAGATACCAGCCCCACACACCATGGGCAGACCCAGGAGGAAGGAGCAGAATATAACAGCTACCCGGAAGGCTAGGTTGTGCCATTTGCTCCTGAGGTGCTCATGGAACTCATCCGAGAAGGCGCTCAGCACACATTCTACCAGAGAGAACTGTAAGAGGAATTGTTTTATGTTGGGAATTAATACTTTGATTGAATAAATAAGGCTAAAGAATAACCAAGACAGTAGTTGGCCAGTCATATTTAGTATGCATATATCTACTTGTACCACAGTTAAACTACTGATATCATAATTTTGATAGAATTTCAAAAAGATAAAACATGGCTGGAGAGATTCCCAATGTATCAACTTCCCATGTCACCAAATTAAAATGTCTACTGCATCAAAACTTGGTGCACTATAACCATATAAATCAGTATTTTTAGGTTCATTCGCATGGGGTTTACTCACCTGAGAACCAAATCCAAGGGTAGCCATCATGAAGAAGAAGAATATAGCCCACAGCTGGGGCACTGGCATGCGAGACAATGCTTCAGGGTAGACGACAAAGGCCAGGCCCGGTCCGCCCGCTGCAACGTCCTGCACCTCAACACCCTTTTCATAAGCCATGAAGCCGAGAATTGAAAAGATAACGAAGCCTGCAAACACTGACGTGCAGCAGTTGACAAGCGACACAATGAGGGAGTCTCTGAGGCAGTTGTTGTTGAACTTGCTGTAGGAGGACATGCAGATGAGGCCGCCGCAGCAGGCAGACAGGGAGTAGAAGATCTGGGTGGCTGCGTCACACCACACACGGGCATCAGCCAACCGAGTAAAGTCCGGCTTGAGGTAAAAGATGATCCCGTTTACAGCACCAGGTAGCGTCAAGCCACGGATCAGCAGGATGGTCAGCATGCAGTAAGGGAAGAGCGCCGTGAAGTAAACCACTTTGCCGAGAGACTGGATTCCACGGATCAGGCAGATGAGGACAATTCCCCAGGCCAGAAGTAGACACAAAGCTAGCTTCCAGTTAAATGAGCCTGCCTCGTCCATACCTGTGGACATCTCCAGTACAAAGTTACTGAAAGACAAACAGAAGGAACCATATATTTACTTTTTTCATGATGACAAAAGATATCTGAGCTACTGAGCTACTATTACATAACATATTATATATATACAGAGTAGAGCTACTCATATATGGCTAATAGCTTACTAGTCTTTACATCATGCAAGAAATAAGGTCCAGGTCACAGTCGGTCCCTACCCAACACAGAAAGTGAGGGTCACCTTCTAATACAACACACTTCTCACTTTTCAGGCTGGAGTCATGTTAGGCAATTCTTTTTAACAACTCCTTCCAATGTCTAGCAATTATGGATGCTTGGAACTTTCTTTTTTATGGTTTGAGTGTTTGGCTGAACCTGACTTTCTCTTTGCAGTCACTACAACATGTTTATATAGTCACTACTTAACACTACTTACTTGTAGTACTCTTCGGCCGGGGTCATGTCCTTGCCGGTCCCATTCCGCAGGACCCTGGTCACCCCGGTGCTGATCACATTGATTCCTGAGGTAAGGTTTGAGATCAAGTCTGTGTTATTTGAAGATATATTCAATTTCTCATTGGCATAGACTGGTGCGATGCAGTCGGCTGTGTTCCATGCGTTATCACATGAGACCCACGGCAAGCCGCCGGCAATGGAGGCGATGGAAGCGAACAGGTAGAGTAGAATATGGCTGATGATAACGTTGTAGTAGACAGCAATCAGCCATGAGATGGACACACAGGCATAACCCAGACCTGAAAGGAATAATCAGAGCATTTAGAAATCTATGGAAAATATGTTGGAAAATGCTGAATCCTTAGGTAATGATATATTTTGTGGTGTGTATTCTCCTTGCCATACAGATACCTCAAATTTATTCACCTCTCTTTAAGATAAATCAAAGTAAAGATCCTCCGGAATTAAGCAACTGAGAGTTAATTATAATTTACAATACACAGTTTTTGAAAACACCCCTTAATGTTTAATCCCATTACTGCTTAAAAATCCCATGTGGTTCTGGTTATTCTATGGAACTGGGCCACCATGTTTTGTACTAGGCTGAACCAGCTGGGACCCGCCCTTGTGGCTGCCCTTGCTCTCAGGCAGCACCTGCACTAAGCTGCTTACCTTTGAAGAGTGGGTTTATCTTCCAGATAGCTATTGGGCCCAGTGAGGCAAACTGTCCGAAGGCCAGCTCCATGTAGAAGAGGGGCAGGCCTACTAGTCCCAGCATGATGATGTAAGGTATCAAGAAGGCTCCTGAAATTAAATAGAATACATTTAGTATTGGGCATTCAGAGTGTAGTGTTTTTATAAGTAAACATTGGCTTAGCGACCTATCCTGCAATTCTAATATGGGTGTATTGTAAGGATCATATAGATATGGTGCATCTATACCTATCCTACATAGTCGTACATATACTATGAAATTCTCTTTGCTTATTGCAGAGCCTGCTTTCCATATAATATATATATATATATATATATATATATATATATATATATATATATATATATATATATATATATACATGTATCGCTGAAAGGGTGCTATTTTCAGTATTGCCAGACAGAATGTCGCCCTTTTCCTTAATTCTCAGTGTATTCTTGGAACTGCTGATTATCTTGTAGAAGGATGCACTATCATAGCATAAAATGTGTGGGTGCTGTCGTAATATGTGCGTAGGGGTGGGTTTAGTCTATAGTAGCTTGCCAGCCATCTTTTCCAGAAATACATACATTATCGATCTATCACTTAAGAAGGGCAGATGTGCACGGCATACACCCTGTCCATATTCATTCACCCTCATACCCAACCATCACCTGCTACCACCAACCAGTATCCCTGGGTGGTGGTGTACTCTATTCAACCACACATGAAAGGGATCAAAAAGCATGGAGAACAATAGGGTAACATGGGTAGGTTTCTTTAGTAACCCTACACCCAACTCCTTCCTCTACCCCCACCCTTAACAAGCCCATCAGACCTTAATACCCCACCTTCACCTCCCCCTCCTCGCTGAAGAGCCTATGGTGGGGTCAGGGCTTGGTTCTAGTTGTGACGTCAGAGGTTTATAGTACGTCATTCAGCGTCCTCGTCACATTAGCATCTCTGTATGTACACACGCACAGCTTGCCTTTCATGATTGCCCTAACAAGTGGGTCTGGAGAGCAGCTAGGCCTATGTTGGGAGGCGGGTATGATTTTCAGTGAACGCCTACAAGGTCCTGATCAATATATGATATTTATAGCTACTGTGAGTGTATGTATATATATATATATATATATATATATATATATATATATATATATATATATATATATATAAATATATATATGCTGATAAATGGCTTCACCTGAACAAGGCTCATGACAGTACATCCAAAAATGCAATGATTGTCTGTGTAGGCTTCCATACGCACATGATTTTGGACCATATCTTTAGTTTATATTCTCATTGTGCTAAATTCATTGTATTACCGGGTAACCACTTTTGTTACAGTAATATTTTGCTGAAATTAGTTTATGTAATGCCGTGTAATATGATTTGTTTGCTGCTCGAGCTCGTATGCTTATACAATGTGTTTACTTAATATAAAACAAAGTGAAATCAAATCAATATGGCTGACAAATAACATAAAGAATTGAATGGATATTACAATTCAAAAAGGGAAAAGTTAGTCCCTACAACACATGAACCTATTCTAGGTAAAACACAGCTCGACATAAAACCTCTCTCTGTTTAGATTATAGACAGACAGGGCTAGAGAGACCAGAGAGACAGAGCGACACAGAAGCCAGAATTGCCTGGCGCCCTTTATTCGACATGCTTGACTCTAGACAGAGAAGCAGATTGACACTCTCAGTGGAGCTAAACATAAAGGCCCCCCTGAACAACAGTGGTATAATGTAGCCTAAGCCAAATTGGTTCTAAGCTGACCTGCACGTCCCTTTGTGGACTACAATTGCTGTAATGGTCATCTATAACGTTTGTTCACCTCTAACATTTTGTGAGAGCCATTGGGGGGTCCCAGGCGCCTACCCCCATAACCACCCAGCCTCCAGCTCACTCTAGTACTGTAGATAAACATAGGGCTAGTGGCCACTGCTAGAGTTATTGATAATGAAGGTGGTAATGGATGCTGGGGTGGAGGGTGCTGGGGTAGAGGTTTGGGTAAATAATGGTGGTAATGGTAGCAGTGATAGCCTGTATGGGTAGACTATATTGTCTAACAATATAAATATGGCAACTCTACACTGCTAAGACTAGTGGTGGGGACTATGATAGTGCTATCAATTGGTCAAATCAGGAATCGATCCAGAGGGAGAGAGCAAATCTGATGTGCGCCCGCTTATAATAAAATTAATGTTTTTTAATGTAAAATTATTATTTTTTAAATAGCCTCTATCCCTTTTCAAAATCATGGATCCGCCCCTACCAGTAGTCAAGGTTAAGAATAGGGCATTTTGACGATGTATGAAATCCAACTGGATGGTTCTATCCATATTTTGATTTCTTTGGAGACATGCACGGAATGATGATGACCATCCAGGATATTATTGCTAGTGGTTGGCTGGGGCTTAGCTGGTGCTGCAGGCTTAGATCATATCATCTGGTCATTCCTGCCAAGGTGAAGGGTTATTATACAGATATGGGCCTCTGGGCGCCTGCTATTTGGGTGGTGACCACAGTATCATACTGGATATAATTACATGCAGCCACCATATGGCCTTTGCCTGCGACATTGATTTCTGGGCAAACATCATACCAGAGACCATTAATGTATACACTGGCCATCCCCCAATTCTCATAAACATACATCTGTTGCTGGAATAGACCTAGGGTATATATGGTCTGTGATCCATATTGTACAACCTAGGCTGTTTTGGGTATATATAAGGTTGGTAATCCTCTTTGACTGCCTTGGAGGTCTGGTCTGCAGGGGGTCTACACTCCAAAGCCATGTAGGCTTCTGGCACTTGCCTAGACATGATGACCTTCCCATGAGGCCACCTAGATTCCCGCTAGATTCTCAGCTCAAACCATTCTCCTGCTTTGAAGCAGGTGCACTCTAGACAACATGAAATATGATTCTATGGTCTTCACTCTCTGAGTGAGCCATCATGGATCTGGTAAGGTAGAGACATCTGTTATATTAGAAATTGGATATACATGTATGTACCATAATATTGCGGTTTCTATTGCTGTGTAGTGCTTCAGGCAGTCTTCATTATACTAAGCATGTCTAGCGCCGCCTCAGTCAGGCCATCCCCTCATCCACGCATGCAGCGCCTTGCTATTTATAGCATAAAAGGAACCGTCTGCCTATGGCCAATTCTAAATTCTCCATCAAAAAACAAAAGTCATCTTAATTCCCAATCCCAACCTCCTTCAGCAATTCTATATGGGAGGGAGACATCTGGCACTTCCATTATTGGATCCTGAATAAACAGGGGAAGAAGGTGGGACTGGGCGGAAAAATTATTTGGCAGACGACATTTCATCTGAGCAGGCACTTGTGAGCAGCAGATCCTCTTCGCTGGTACTCGGCTGTCACAGGCAGTGACACATGCTATCGATCGGTACCAGCGGTTTGTTTTGGTTCCTCAAGGGGAAACAGCAGCAGCAGCAGCGGTTCCCTCCCAGGTGCTATTTCTGTACTAATCAAGACAGAACAGCCACTACCTGGAGTGTCTATGGCAGGCCAAATGCCCACACCTAATATTGACGTTTTCTAACTTTGATATCAAATAGTGGAACTTTGATATTTACAGTGGCCCAAGAGGGTCAAAATTGAATTTGGAAAACAAAAAGTGATTTTGAAAAAAAATCCAATTTTCAAAGAAGAAATTAGAGTTTGAATGCAAAACAAAATGTCAAAGGGGATTTCCATTTCAGAAATGGGTACTGTCAGTCTGTCTTTTCAGACAGAACAGCTTGTGACAGGTATCTTTTAGCATTGTGAACAGGCTCCTCTATTTCCACTATAAATAGAGAGTCAAAGATATAGGGGTGTATTGGGCTCATTAGGTTCTGATTATGCCACAGTGAATAGGATATTCTAATCTAAGACAATGTTTGTAACTGGTCTGTATTATATCAACTGATTTCCTACCATGCATAAGTGATAGGATGAACTAGACAGGTCCTTAAGGCAACCCTTAATCTGGGGGACAAGATGGCCGCCCTGATAGGCTGACCAACTAGCTGTTCTTACTCATGCCATGTTGTGTTGGTTGTTAGTGGTGGGGGGGGGGGGTCGGTGCTGGCACTAAAACCTAGACTTGCAACGAAAAAGTTATTGGTCACACATGTACATGTGCATTAGCAGTTGGGGCAGACTTGTATTTGATATAATGATTCTCATTGAAAGCATCATGCTCACCACTAATATCCCCCGTTATTGCATGAGAACAGTCACAGAAAAGCTATGTGTACACTCTGGATAAGGATGCTGCTTAAGTGAAAATACTTCAATTAAAATTACATTTCAGTGGTGGATTCAAAGAGAGACGTGGGTAGCATTTTATTTGTGAAAATTGGGGCCCTTGATGGGGGGTCCTAATGTCCTGTGTCGATCTTAAGAAATGCTAATGTCGCCATATTGATCTTAAGAAATTTGCCATGTCCCATGTCACGATCTATTTTTTCCTCCTGTCCCATGTCACTATCTATTTCCTCCTCATGTCCCATGTCAATAGGGCCAAAAAAAGGTCCATGTCACCGTGTCGAATTTAAAGGGGCATTCTCACCACTCGCACTTACCACATAGCAGACTAGAACAGTACTAGAATTCTGAGTGGGAAATGCTCGGTGAGAATGCCACTTTAAGGGTCTAGGGCCATAAAATGTACGTTTATAATCTACAATTTTGGTCTAAAAGTTGCTAATGAACGATATTGCTAATAGCCCCCCCCCTCACAAAGATATTTCACATGCCTCCCATCTGGAACATTGTCGATTTATACCAAAACAGAATCTCTCTTCAAATGTAGTCTCGGAATATATAAATACATGGCCAATGGGTGATTACTGCAAGTCTACAGTGATTGACCTAGTTTGGATGCATGGCCATCCTCCACCTTGTCGGTGCTATTTCTGTAATATTACATAATATCAGATGCTGTGGCCCTCCGTTCATAGTGGAGTTAAATGCCAGGTATGACAAGCCGTTTTTATCAAGGAGCATAACCCAAGGCATGAGTAATGCAGACCCTAACCAAAAAATATTATTTGCTCTTATCTTTGACACTGTAAGGGCTGCATAGTGCTTTAATGCATCATGCCCTTTGTCATCATGATGCATGAAATAATCCTTGGTAAGCATCATGCCGATCCTAAAGTGCTGATACATCCCCAAAGGGTCGTCAGTATGCATGAATGCAGCCCTGGAGATTTTAACAAGGGCTTATTTGTGATTTCCACTTGAAGATTGGATAATAACATTTTATTGAGTTTTAATGACAATAACATATGAATGTTTAATACATGTGAATAATGTGGTTCATATATAAATCATATAGATGGTGATTTGGTAATAATATGGTACACAATGACGTACTTAGCCATGTGTAAGGTGTTGCCCAAACATGGGCCTGCCATATAGCAAGCAGGCTGAATATATGGGAATGCACTCGATTTTATGCTGTTGAAATTTCTGAATTGGCTTGCCATTTATCTTAGCACATCACAAGCATGCTGTGACGGTAGGAGGGTCCCTCTCTGTGCTGGGGTAACTACAGCTAGTTGGTCAGCCTACCAGGGCGGCCATCTTGTCCCCCAGATTAAGGGTTGCCTTAAGGACCTGTCTAGTTCATCCAATCACTTATGCATGGTAGAAAATCAGTTGATATAATACAGACCAGTTACAAACATTGTCTTAGATTAGAATATTCTATTCACTGTGGCACAATCAGAACCTAATGAGCCCAATACACCCCTATATCTTTGACTCTCTATTTATAGTGGAAATAGAGGAGCCTGTTCACAATGCTAAAAGATACCTGTCACAAGCTATTCTGTCTGAAAAGACAGACTGACAGTACCCATTTCTGAAATGGAAATCCCCTTTGACATGTTGTTTTGCATTTGAACTCTAATTTTTTCTTTGAAAATTGGATTTTTTTTCAAAATCACTTTTTGTTTTCCAAATTCCATTTTGACCCTCTTGGGCCACGGTAGATATTGTAGTTTCAACATTTTATATTGGAGTTTTGATGTTTGTTATCACAATATCAGAGTTTCCGTCTTTTCAATATTAGATTTTCTTGAATCAATCTCAGGTCCAGCTTTCAATATCAATCCATTAGAGCTACTCAGAACAGCTCCGGTTTGGTAAATTCTGGTCACATGTCAGGGACTATAAAAAGGCAATAAGGTGTGACCTGTCAGGTACAACCCCAGTACCAATCAATCAATATTAGTTACATATTGAAGTTACTGGAAGTATCCGATATCAATCGGATGGAAATCTCGGATATCATTTAAAAAAAGGTTTATATCAAAATATGTAAAACTTCTGATAATCAGCAGTGAACATATCGCTTGCCATAATCGTACAACGAACAGCTGCTTTCCGTCTGTATGCAGTAAGTCCAACCAGGGACCAACTTTATGTGTATAGTGCAGCCAGGAGGCGCTATTGACATTGGGAGGTCTCCACCAATAGAGACAGAGGAAGAATGCAACAGACAGCTGCAAGGGCAGGTTTTAAGGTGAAATAGGAATCTCCCCTGGAGGTCTGGTTGCTGTTCTTTATTCACAGAGCTTCCCAGATATCCCTCATTAAGAATGCTCTCATTAAGGATTCCTGGGGGGCTTCTCATCACAGCATTAACTCCGCATCCCAGCATTCTAACTTCATTATGGCTATTTTCAACATTGGGAGTGACTAGACTTGGAATTCAGAACAGCGATTCACGGTCTCACATAGAAAAGTTGGCCTCTTGACTATAGTTGAGTTCCTATATTCCACAGATGCTGTCTGCCATAAATGCCTGATTCTATGCCCTTATTGTGGCAGCTGTCATGAGGTCATGCCCGACAGTAATTATTACATCTATTAAAATATTATGCCCTTATATAGCATATCATATTTCATACAGCTGCTTAAAGTTAAACATATACCTATAGACCCAGCTAGAGACGTATAGGGTTATACTTCTAATCAAATATGCGGCCTATCTCAGGTCCCTAGCCAACCCAGTTATGGTGTTGGGATGACGGATAATTGAGAGTCTTGGGCCTAGGTCTAGACCCAGTGATGGGAGGTGATGGGAGGTGATATATGACTGCGTGAAGGTGCTGAATCATCAATTTCTGTCTGAAGTCGCCTGTGAGTACAATATCACAAAGCTAACTGTCTCAACAATTAGCCAGGACATGATGACGCAGCGTTTTGTACTGTACTGGTACCATAAAACAGCAATACAGCAGGCTTAACTAGAGCCAAGGTAGGAAGAGAGGGGAGTCTGCTAATCTATACTATACAAGGCAACTATTTGACCTTATGATAGGTTGGATTCCTCCATCAATATATCCCCAATTGCTATACAAGGACATAATTATGTATCGGCCATAACTAGAAACAAATATGACTGACTGAAGAGGGCGTGGAATTACTGTCGAATCCATCCACAAAAATGTGGGTTCCAGCACAATTCTTACCAATCATCTATAAGCCAACGTCACATAACTCTTATACATTCAAGTCTCATCGGATCAAACCTCGACCCATTTATATTCAAAGATGGTGATTCAATAAACTGCCTGCTTGTAAACTCGATCAGCGCCACAATACTGCCACACTATACTTGACATACGAGTCACATAGAGATAGTGCTGGAGAGTCAGTTCGATCATTTGTCACCAAGGATGAGCTCAGTCTACCAGTAGCTCTATTACAGTGTTAAATAATTCATATGTACCCAGAACACATAAACACCACCCTTAGCATCGAACACCAGCAGCCTCTATCACTATCGCCAAGTCATACACAATACATAATGCCTTATTCATGCCTAGCACGTTACCACATGAGATAGATTGGAGGCTGGTATATTAAAGCTGGTGTATAATGCACCTAGACATGACTAGAGAGAGAGAGAGAGAGAGAGAGAGAGAGAGAGAGAGGATAGAGACAGAGACGGAGGCTATTAGCTCCCTAGAGGGAGACTGAGCTAATAAAGGGAGAGTGGGAGAGACTGGATTTATTCCAGCACACAGATCTATAAGAAAAAAGAAAAGACCATGACTCTCTTGGCAGAGTCAACCTTTAGGCACCCAGGTTGACCCTGATGGTTACAGATCGAATTACTACATACTGTCAGTGTCCACCGCTACCATTACCTAACCTATTACGTCCTGACATACCTATATGTATAGACTTTCCCAGGGATGTCTCCAGGGGCTGGGGGGGATTCAGGATAAGGACCCTGGAGGCCTAGTGGGGTGACTTATTACCCATCTGTCTCACAATAGGACGAGTAGGACAGCATTATATCCTGGAGTAAAACTCACAAGGTGACACCCCCTCCCCATCTCTCCCTACCTCTTTCCCAGCGGTAAACAATCATCTATTATAGAAAGTTACCCTATACTATATCGGCATATTGTTGTGCACTTGTTACGCCATCTGTCGTCGTGATACATGAGTGCAGCCCTGGGGTGTGACCCGCCAGGGCTGCATTCATGCATCATGTCGATTCTGTGGCGCTTATATCCTCCCTAATGGTCGAAATGATACACGGATACAGTCCTGGTGATGTCTGCATAATAACGATCAAGGGTATAGTACAGCACTATGCGGCCCTTAAAGGGTTAACTAGGCCATATCCGGAGGCAGGGGAAAGATAGATGACAGTCATATTTTAGCTTCTGTATTGTCACCATTTGAAAGCCCATATATCACAACGTATCAAAGATGGTAAAAATGCAAAGACTCAATAAGGCATTGCTATAAAAACATTATAAAAAAATTTGAGAACAGCCAAAAGGGAATCTACTCTATAATAGAGAAAATGGCATATCATATACTCCAAACAGGAGATGTAACCTATGGGGGAGTGCACTTTACCACCCAGGCCCTCTCAGCTCAAAGAGTGATCGCCCATAGTAAATATCAGAAACATCATTATTCTGGTTCACAGCTAACCTTCGCCCCCCATCACCTCCTGATGTACAACTATCTATAAACACCCATATATCACACTGTTCCTATGTAACAGAGGCAATGGTGGGGTAAAAACGTTGTTTATACTCCCATAGATTGCCTATGATCTGGGTCGATAGGGCGCCTTTGCCGTTTAGACTGCATCTATCTAATTGGATATATAATTATGTTCTACTGATGGCACACACAGGGTATACGAATTATGAGAGGGGGATGCAATGTATATTTATATATTTACCCTCCTAAAAGAAGCATCTCTGATGGTGGCTTCCAGAGTTTGTCCATATGATGCCTTGTATGCCAAATGCTGTCTTTCCTGACTTTTGGTTACTATGTGCGTACATAAACTGAAGGAAAAGGGGCCCTTTTTGGGCCCTGCCAACTGTGCATCCAGGCCTTCTCTAAGGGGTACCTTTTCTGATCATTTTGGGCCAAAGGGATGGGGTACCTTTTCAGGGCACATAAATTTAGGAATTTCTATAACATCTACCAGATCGTAATATTTTAAGTGCTTCTTCTTTTGTCAAGGCCATCTTTAGGCAGGGAAAGGGGTGCTTTTCTAATAATATCACTTTTAAAAAAAGATAAATTTTCCTGGATTTCCCCCGTAAAATCAAACTATGTTTGAGTGTTAAAGGCAATCACCTGTGAAAGAGTTTTTTGCCTACATAAAATCGCTTTTTAAGGGTTACCTCTTTCAAAATTTCCCGCAGTTATGAGCCAGGGTACTAAATTGGTAGTGTACGCACATAGTTACTAAGATAGGGAGTGAACCTCCGGGATTCTATTCCTGTCAAGATATTAATAGACATGGTATTTCCATAGTAAGCCAACCTGATGTTATCTTGTCCCCATGCAGTATTTAATTGGCTCCATACACTATGGTGCCTTTTCTTCATCTCCCCTGTGGCATAGCCTACTTGGATCCTCTCCATCACAGACACCTTTCCTTCCTACACATGTCCCCAAAGGCCTGGGACCTTTGTTGCCCTTGCCAATTGCCCTGGTCTGTGCTGTGCCCAAAGGCCTGTTGGTGTCTGTATACTAGTATAGAAAACCGTGTGCCTTCATCTAGCCTCACAAATGGCAGTGACTATAGGGAGAGCGGCTTAACCACGTTTTTGGCACTCACCGCCAAGTCAACGTCACACTTCGGTCTTGTAGCAGAGGTGTGACTCATTTACATGCTACAAGAGACATCTGCATTGGTTTCTGTTGTTACCATAGTATGTCCATGCCAAGAAGCGTGTATCTTAAGACATGAGTGCAGGTTTGAAATCATAATACAGGGTCACATTTTTATCACTGTCACAATTTTACCACGGGAAACAATAATTATGACCAAAATAATCCTGTTAGCCAGCTTCATTGTTTCCAGTGCCGGGGCTTCATCACAAGGTTTTGTCACTAAACGGCTCCTAAGGCAGAGCTCAAATCATCAGGGAGTCTGTCACTAAGCAGAGAGACGCTATGTACAGGTATAGTTGTTTAGCCTAAATCAACTACAATGTACCAACAGAAGGATGGGTAAAAATAGAGAACACAATGTGTTCGGTAGCATTCTGTGAATATACTCCATAGCTCTCACTGGTTTCAATGAACTCATATACAATTGCTAGATTTGTGAGTTTCAATGCAGTTCATGTATGTAGCATACTGTTTGGTATGTCCACGTGCTAGGGCAACTGAGAGTAAAGAAAACCCTTCAAGTCTAACTGTTTAACACAGCTGTTACCCCTAGCAACTTTATGCAAGTGCTTCAAACCAATGGAAGCATAAATGGAAAAGTACTCTCATAAAGGGTGAATTGAGGTTATACATGGCCAGGTATTGGGAATGATTGACCTATATCAACCTGCTCCATTCTGAAAATATTGTACAGGTAAAATGTATGTGCCACCTGAGTTCAGATGAGGATATCCCTCGGAGTAAAGCCTTACATCTATAAGTAGTACAAAAAAGTACTCCCTTGATATCACCCCAGGTACTGCCAGAAGATATAGATTCACAGACCAGCAATAATAAACACGGCCACACACAGCCAAAAATAATTATCTCATTTGAAGAAAATAAGATAGATAAACTCGCCTGGCGGATAAATGACTAATTTGAGGAAAGATTATTTTCTTTAAACTAGTTATTTGTCCGCCAGGCGAGTTTATTTATCTTACTTTCTTGGATTGAGAGAATTATTTTGGGCTGTGCACTTCTATACCTGCAGTACATGCATGTGGCACCTACAGACACAGTAGTTCAATATAGAAGTGAGTATGTGTGGGTGTGTAACAGCAATGAGGCAGTGAGATATCGGTAACCTGGGGGTCAGCATACCCAAGGATATAATTAGTATGGAATAAATCTATAGCCATAACTAGGATGACGATGGGGTCGTTATTGGAATGATGGTCAACACAGTACCACTTTGGCCATAGCTCATTAATTGTGGTCGATACAGTCACATAGTATATATGTGCAGATAATACACAGTTTCAATGTCCTGGCATCATACAGACTTTTATACATGTATTGGCAAATACTGTAGCAAGCAGTACAGTATAGATAGTACCAAAGTCTTGATCTTTCAGTAGTCAACCCCGCTTTTTCGCCACCAATTAAAGCTACAATGGCACTGGAACAATAAATATCTAACTTATTCGGACTCCTTAGGGGATGATACGAGATCTTACATAATCTTTAAATGAGCTACTGAGCCATTTGAACCTCTGATGTGTCAGCTCAGGTCGCAGCTAACCATTGCAACGTCGATAGTTCAATAAGGCCAAATAAGGGGTATCAAGCTACATAGTCTGAAAATCTAGGGTAGGTATTTAAAAAAAGAAACTAACCGATACTTTAAAGAAAATTGTCTCGCAAACTGCAGCATTAACGCATGGACTAATCATATCTAGTGTAAAGTAGCCCCAAAATGGCATAATATTTTCTCTCTTTTTCAAAATTGGATAAACATTTCTAGGGTCGGTCCTCTTTTCCAAGGTAGAGTCAAACTGTGATCAAACAAGCCTCCTTTTACAGTTGTTATTATTATTAGCCGTTAACGAGCAGGTGAATAACCTTCATTTAAGTCATGCATGAAACAGGATCATTTTCTGAACGCTACAGGTAAAGCATGGCTTCGTGCTTTATCCAATTGACCAAGTTTTTAAACCTCACCTGTCAAGCGCCTCACGATTATGTCGACGTTGAGTTTTGAATTTCAAACTCTGAGCAGCTCATTTGCCAACGGCAGAGTTTCAGATATCACACCTATATCGGCTCAGAGCTGCTCACGATAATTAATAGTACATGTACGAGCAAGTCGACCAACTCAACACACACACACGTCTCTGAAGCTAATTGTTCAATAAAACAAAATCAAAATATGTCCTTCCATTAAACTACAACCAGTGATAATGTGAAGAATTGGATAAGAAGCATGAGACATCTATTTCCATAGGAGCACCTCCCACGCTAGTTTGTAGTTTGTTTGGGGGCGGGGTGAGCACGTGGCTGTGTTGTTGAGCTGGGCGGCGAGTTGCTCCAACCAGCGGCCAGTGCATTACACCATACTACCACAAGGCGGTCACCTTGCGGCTATTCCTGGAATTTTCCAGCCGCCCCAGCAGCCACCCACTACCCTGTGTCTGCCACCCAGCCCTGTGTTGTGACGCCACCGTTCTGCTGACGTCGGCGGAACGATCGATACTGCCGAGAGGGCCTCTGGCAGCGCGCCAACCAGCGCCGTGATCACGAGCTGCTCCCTCACCCCTTGTATTATATACAGGGGGTTATTTATACCGCCTCTACAGGTACGAGACGCAGTAATGTACCAGGGCGGCTTACGCAATGACATCTTTTAGTGCTGCGGTGATGAAATTACCCAGGGGGAACGTTGGGTGTCCTCAGGGATACTCATTGCCTCTACGCATTGCCCTTCCTTTTCAGGACTGTCCCATTCCCACTGCTCGTGTCAGGATAGAAATTCGACGTGCTAGATGTAATAGGTTAATTCAGGACAACTCTATTACCTATATAACAGCGCGGTGTAAAGGGGCCAATGTGTAACTTAATTGCCCTTTTTACAATAAGCATTTAGATAATTGACCCCTTTATATCATATTAATACTTTGTCAAAAGAAACCAAGGCTACAGTAGGACAGCAAGGAATTTTAGGAACATATTTTAGGAACCTAAAGTAATATTAGTTTCTATTCAACACGTTCTGATAACGACATTGGGAGTGCCATGCACATGGACTGAGTTGTTATGGAGGAGGAGGGGCTAGGGGTGGAATGGTCGTAGCCCCGAGATGACCTGAAATGGACCTAAAAATCGAACAAACAGGTTTCGACACTACCTCTCCCCTTCCTGCACGTACGGAAGGGCAAACCGGAGCTGGCTGGAGAAGAAAAATCGATGTCGCTGCCATGTCAATTACTACAGAGCAACTGAGTGCTTCTAAAACTGCGCTAAAACTAGCCCCAGACGACATTTAGAGCATGCTGCGTGAGCTGGTACCCGGTAATCACTTAGAGCTTCCCGCGCTTTTGAGAACGTCAATATTGATCACTGAAGCAGTGTTGAACCCGTTGCTTCCTCCCATCCTCCTGTTCCTATTCACTCTAGTACCTGCACCCCCTTGATCCCATCCTACACCCACGCCCCCACACTCATCCATGCTTGCTCTCAGGCAGCGTTCATTGACGGAGGTAAAAGTGGCGGGAAAGCTGAGAGTCGTCTGCTGCTGGACGTGGGCGGACCACGTGGTGCCGTTTATAAACAATAACACAGGAGGAGATCCCCATCCTCCATCATGCCTTCACCAACGGATGTTTACTATACAACAACACCCCTCTACTCCATCCTGATACCCCCTCACCCATATCTCAGCTTAGGAAGTCCTCATCCAAGTGGGCACAGAACATTGAATCAACATTGATAAATGGTTGTCAATGTTGATCCAATGTCATTCAACATTGACCTGGATTTTGTGCCCACTGGGATAGGATCATATCTTGGGATGTTATCCACTTCTCAGAATTGCATGCTACCAGTACTGTAAATAACCCCAAGGCATGATGAAGACATAGACAAAGGTTCACGAGTTTTGGTTTTTTGAAGGGTTATTTCACGAGGTGAATGTCAGGCCGTATTTCACGAGGCCGTAGGCCAAGTGAAATGCGGCCTGACATTCACCAAGTGAAATAACCCTTCAAAAGACCTAAACAAGTGTACCTTTGTGTTTATTTTTTCACCTTTTTCGATACAAATTAAGTTATTATAGAGGAGGATGGCCTAAATTCGCTGAAATAGCACTTTTCTGTGCCGTTCAAATGTAAACAAACCGTCATTTTGATGACGTCACAGGGCCGTGAAATACGGCCATGGGTTATTTCACAGGGGTGTTAAATACGGCGCTCCTTGGTTAAGTCAATGAGACAGTCGTATTTGATAAAAAATAAAGAGACGGGATAAAATCCCAATTGAACAAGACGCTGTTGTGTTGGAACGCTGATTTGTTAATAACAGGATGGTGTTTAGTCATGTGATCTAACGCCCCACTAGACACGACACCATGAATAGCGCCCTCTAAGGAGCTCTGCCTTTGCAGCTTAATGCCCATATGACGTCACAGGATGCTGTATGCATGTGTCCATGGTTACCATAATGCTCTACATGAGTGGGGTAGAGCACATGGAGTGTTCCCCTTTAATAATATTATGATGGTACTTAGTCTACGACCCGTTCTCTTCACCCTCAGCATGCATCTTTTAATGGTACAGATATTAAATCAGTCAGCTTGCTGGGGCCGGAAAGGCTTTGTCCTGAAGTCGGACTCATCGTTAAAACACTCTGCTGAATTCTATTGCTGCCACCTTCATGAATAAATGTCACGTCTTTGGCATCACTTTCTATGGTGGCCTTGGTTGGCCTTGGTTACAGCTTACGAAGATAGGCTAATAGACGTCGACTGGCTGTGATGTATTCGTGTAAGTGCCTCTATTTTACTGACACCAACTCTGACTAAAATTACACTATGTGGAGACGAGCCTTGATGTGATTAGCATAATCAGAATCCATAAGGAATCTCCGCAGTAAGCTATTCACCATGCTGTTCTGCCATATGTGCTGCCTGGAACCTTCTGCCAACCAGTATGTACTCCCCTGTGCCTGCTATTCTGAATACAAGGCACCCATATTCATAACCTGCCACCCAACATAGTGCCCAATAATGTGGCTGGTTTCCAGTATCATGGTCTGAGAAACCAGGCCAGACCGGTTGGATTTTTTCTCTCTCTGATTTTTGGCTTTTCCTAGTCTTAAGGCCTGGTTTTGGGGGTTTCCCACTAGAATCCTTGATAATTGAAGAAATAAAAACAGCACAAAAACACACCTAGTCCTGCCTACCCCTGCCACTGTATATTTGCTGTCTCCATCAGCTACCGTCATTAGTCCTCATAAGATGTTTTTTTATCTGCCACCCATTGCAGATTAGTGCCACCCGCTACACAGATTAGAACCCCTGTCATGTGGGAGACCTAGTGAGGAGGAACAGGAGAGCACTTAGAGGTTTCTATGATGGGATAATCAGCCTGGGAGCTTTGTGAGCACATTCACTCATGTCCACATCTTTAATATGGAGTCAGCACTGTGATGGACTGCAGTCTTCTGTCAAGTTTCTTTCTTCATGCAGCTACAATGTTAAAGTGGGTTAACCAGTTTGTCGGTGAAGGTTTCGCTTGACAAATCATTTGGGCGATATGATAAAATGTGTATCGTTAAGCCTACTGTATGACTGATATGACAGGCTCATATGATAAATGGTGTGGGTGATATGATAAAATGCCTATCCCTAAGCTTACTGTATGAGTGATGTGATGTTACTCTCTACATACACAATAACCCTTTATGGAGCTGTCCCCCTGACGCGTGTATAGTTAATCTCACTGTAAACACAGTAATCCGTCTAGTGGCCCATTCTCTGTAGTCTCCCTTGTTATTTGCACCATTTAATGGATGGAGTTGGCCATTTGCCAATCTCACCTAGCGCTCTATTAAACCCTTTGTCGTCAGGATGCAATGCCGATGTCGAGTGATCCTCTAGTGAATGCTGCATGCATGCACCAATGATCCACTCCCCAAAGGTCGGAATCCCGTACTCCCTTTACTCTCCGGTATACTGCTTTGATGCATCATAACTAATGAATAATTATGATAATTGAGGCATCACGCCGTCCTTGAAGGGTTTAAAGGAAATCGCGCCAAGCAGCTCCATTATAGCTAGATATAAAATCGTGCATATAAATGGGGGAATTCTACACTGTGTTTCCTCCACTGCTTGTATCAACACAACACACCAGGACATCACGACCATGTATGTCCGGGGGCATGGGACCTGGGATTGGACGGTGACCCGGAGTTATCATTTACCCATGAGTGACTCGACAGTTAGTGTCTAGCCTTAGAGCTGCTCCCGACCCTAACCTGGATACGGGAGTGGGCGATATTACAGAACCCTGCTGGGTGGGGACTGAAGCCACTGCTGAAGCCACATACAGAGGGCAACATGCTGAAGGTGGTAGGCAGTGTCAGCGGGGGTTGGTGGGGGTAGGTTGGGGTAGGTGGGGGTGAGAGTAGGGTAGGTGGAGTGGTGGTGGATTCTATATACATATTATTATAGAAATTGCCAACTCCAATTGTAGATAAGGAATCCAAGGGAGAGAAGGGATGAGTAGGTTTAGGGGAACGGAAATGGTAAAATGAAGGGGAAGTGATAGGGATAGGGGATAGATCTAAAGAGACATGGACCTGAGCCTATGCAGGGAGGCAGGGAAGCGAGCAGGCAGAGAGTCAGGGAGACAGAGAGACAGGGAGACAGGGGGACACTGAGACAGAAAGGCAATGAGTAGAAAAAGATGGTACTGGCAATGTCACCCTATATAATCCAGGATAAGCCTTGAAACCACAGCCAGTCCGACAAGCAGCCTTATATATTAGCTTTACCAGGTCAGCCAGTGGCCAGCCGGAGACATGTAAAGACCTAGCGGACGTTGTACATCACCACTGTCCTAGCCATGAGCAGCTCAGCGAGCAGAGGACACAGAGGGAGCAGCTCTGGGTGTGGGCTAGACCCGGAAACAGCCGGGCCGCCTTATCAGGTCTCTGCAGCCTGTTGAGCTGCTCTCTCAGTGTGTTGGTAGCGTGCTGGGGAAGGAGTTAAATATTTCAGTGAGCTGCTCGCTGTTTTAGTGCTCTTGATTAAGGCGGGTTCACGGGAACACAGGTGTGTTGGTGAAGGGGTGAGGGGTGAGTGGGTGAACGGGGGAGGAGGGAGGGGAGGGGGCGACGCTGCTCGTGATTTTGATCAGCACTATACGAGAAGGCACACAGGAATCACACACCTGGCAATACGAGCCGCATATAAAGACTTCCTATGACGTGGCATCTACGTAAAACCAACTGTTACCTGTAGAAAATTGGCGTTTAGTTCTGAAAATGTGGGGCAGTAACCTCCGTCACAATGTCCTAGAGCTAATAGCCTAAATGGTCTAAACCATTTGTAGAATGAATGGAAAGCAGGGCACTGGTATTAATTACCATCAATTCAGTTATTGGTGCTCAATGCTAGCTCAATGCGTTGGACATGTTGACAATACAACTAATTTAACGCCCATTAATTTAATTCCCTTTTCTAAAATCATTTTTCTCCATATTGGTGTTTTGTCCCTTAATAGCTCCCCATGCCTCCTGCTACCTCGAGCCTCCCCACTCCGGAGCCGGCTGCGTGCTATCCTTTGCCGCCTTTCACTGAGCTGCTCGGCCCATTCAGTGAGGGGCTCACCACCGGCTCACCCAGCCACTCAGCGTACTGACATGGAGCAAGCTGTTCCCACAACCTGTAGTAACCCTACCTCCACGCCACAATCGCCCTACTCAATTACCATCAGCATAAATAGTAATCTGTATGGGAAGTCATATTATCTAATTGTTGGTGGCATTACGCTGGCTAGAGATCACAGGGGATGTTAACCGTAGGAAGGGGTCCTCTAGTACCCGGGTCCTCTATGGCAAGGACATACAATACAATGTACAAAATGTAAATGACTTCTTAAGATAGACCATGCCCGGAAGGACTACCGGTAGGCGCTGCAGTCTAAAGTAGCATCTAGATCAGGCCAAAACAAAAAGGTGTTTTTGCCAAATGAACTCTTTTTTTTAGATGTGAAAAATATCATCATCATTTCAATTTGCTACATTTCCATGATGACTCTAAAATGGCCGGTAACATAGAACATCTAGAGTTTTTCACCTCGGCCTAACTCTAAATTATAGTCCAGCCTGAGTATGTCTTATATAGCATGCCCTTGACCTTCAGCTAAAGAGCTGCTCCTACCGACAATAATACCCCCATGAGTTACTCACCTCCGCCGTTCTTGTAGCACAGGTATGGGAACCTCCAAACGTTCCCCAGCCCCACAGCGTAGCCGATACACGTAAAGATAAACTCCATCTTGGAGCCCCATGCTCCACGGTCCTCCCCAGACTCTTCTGTGTTTTCTGATTCATCTGGACTCGTTCTGTTGATACTCGTGTGACTGGCACTCTTCTTGCCATTACCTTCAATGTCAATTTTCAAGGTGACTTTCTTCTTGTCCTGTGGAGGGGAAATAACAGCGTTTTAGCTTGTAGGTTTATATACTTTTTTAGATGTTAGAATACGGAACATTTTGTACAGTGTATGGGTGCTGGTATTTTTGCTAGAAGCTGAGTTCATTTTCTTTTATCGCTCGGTTGTGGTAGCTTTACGTTTAGTTTGTGTGATTCTATCTTGAAAGGATATATGCTACTGTATTATGTGATTTATCCCTACTAGGGATTGGAGGGGATTAAGGGGTAATGATAGTGAGGGAAAAGAGGAAAAGACAAAAAAAATAAACTAGGAAGATAGTTGAAAAGATGAGTAAGAAAGGTTGGAAATTTCTGAGAGAGACAGGGTAGGGGGTAGGGAGAGGCGGAGATGACATTGTATAGAGAGACATAGCGACAGAGCGAGATAGAAAGAGAAAGGGTAGAGACAGGGAGCGATTAAAGGGGGGAATAGGAGAAAGAAAGTTGAAATAGTGACTAAGAAAGGTTGGAATTCATAAGAGGTAATGCATTGGAGAAATGGGGCAATGGGGCGTCACATCCCCATTAAACCTGAGAGGACAGAGTTACCAACTCTTGTGTTCACACACCCCACAAGCCAGTAAACATATTCCTACCCTACTTTCTGTCAGCTGGTTATAAAATGTGTATGTTTCCACAACAGCTGTTTGATGGCCTTACCACGCCCCCATTTGACATAATTTATGCACCAAGTTATTATTTTTACTTTGATACTTTTATTTTACTTAAATACTAGCTAGAGCGTATCCCCAACGCTTTAAGCTGTGCCAAGGCTATACATTTAATAATTGAGGTTCTGGCCAAAAGTTCTTTTGATTCCCTAACCAGCAATAACTTTAGCCGCTTCTACCTGTGTTAATATACTACAATTATTTACAAACAACCCCTGGGAGGGTAATTTGATACACACCGGGCCTTACTCTGGGCAAGGCATCCCCTATAATCAGCCAAATGTTGGCAATGTCTTTGGACTAATGTTCCAAGTTGTTAGTGCGGTTAGTGGTACCTAACTCCATGATTACCTGGATGTTCCCAGTAGTTATCATATACAATTATTCACTATAATATAGCTGTGGTGCCTTTACACATGCATGCTCTAGATGCTACATTATTTATGCACAATTTACAATTTTTGTTGTTATCTGCTAGCTACACCAAATGCAAAGTGCTAATCTAGTAAAGTATAAAAAGGACTTAAGTCTAAACATTTAAGTCCAAATTGCAGGTGAAACTCTATGCTTTATTAGCAAAATGATAAAACTCGTAGCTACTGAGACTACAACAACACAGTCTATTGCTATACATTATCAAAGGTGCCATATTTGACTTCACTTTAGAACTACGTTTTATCAGCAAAACATATTTTTATGACAGTTTCTCAGTAGAAAGCCACATTAGCCCAGCAATCATACCAACAGTGCACCATTTGGCCACGTCACCAGACTAGCCAAGCTCTGGGAGCTAGGGGGTGGGGTTGGGGTGCTGGCATTTGTTTGTCAGCAGCGTAGTCAATGTTAGCCATAGGTTACATACATCAAGCGTTATCACAGTCGGGACTCCATTTACAGTTTTTGGCTGTGTCTGGCTAGAAAACTCTGCATGGAGCTTTAGTGCTTTTTTTTCACCAAAAGGACAGCAAAGAAGCCTGTTTTCATCTGATTGACTGGGGGCGATGGGGGTATGTATAGTGGTAATATATGGCCACAGGTATATATCTTGGCAAAACACCAGGCCCCCTATAGAACTAGCGTCCTTTTATCGGTGAGGGCGCCACTGGTATGCCATTTGTGTCCAGGCGTGGATGCGCGCGCAATGTGCAAAGAGCGGAAGTGGCAGCCGGGGGGCCACCATTGGTCTTATTCCCAGTCCATGTGGTTCACCATCACCCTCACAATCCAACACTGCATGCTGTTAGTCATATAGAATACCCCATGGCTGAGACATTTAAGTCTAAAAGCACCTATGCTTTTAACAAAGGACAGAATGTGAAAAGAACATAGACATAGAATAGGGGGCTGGACGTTTTCAGTCATGATCTGAATTCACCTATAAAAATAGGCCTTTTATCCTTAACAATGATCGGCATGCTGATTGAAATAGGCCTAACTCCATTATGCTTAACAGAGGCAATGTATGGTGTTCCACACAAATCTCAGCACACTCTACCCGCATGCATACTCACTCCCAGCCCCCTCCCCAGGGCACTTTCTTAAAACCCGCCCCTATTCTTGGCAGCATGCGTCTGCAGTGATAGATCTTAAGGTGCCTGTCTCCCACCAGCCCCTGGAGGGGTCTGATGACTGTATGCGGGGTCATTACCATGTGAAGCAGGGCATGACGCGTGAGGGGGGGGGCTGTAGGGCATAGGGGCAAAACAGAAGAACAGCAGTGTGCCAGCCCTACCACCACCTTCAAGGCCACAACTGAAAACTGTAATCTAAACACAGGGAACATTATACTGGTCTCTTTATATTACAGCCAGAGACCATACATTTATGTGTTTTGATGTTTGCAGTTTCCGCTCGAAACAGTCATTTCCTAATTCAAACGTGAATTCTAACAGATTATAATTTATTTGGTAACCCCCGATCGGTCTCACTACAATACCAAGACAAATGTCTCGACAAAATCTCTGTCTGATTTAATGAAACCCCAAGGTACACCCTCAGAAAAGTGAGAGTCATTGTCGCTAAAACTACCCTCACCTGAGAGTAAAGCAGTGCCTGACCCTCAGGTGAGGGTAGTTTTAGCGACAATGACTCTCACTTTTCTGTGTGTGTACTATAAGTCCTCATCAGTAGTTGGTAATGTTGTAGACATAATAAGAATAATGGCACACTATTAGGGGCTAACAGATTAAGCAATATCTAATCAATAAATAATTGATATGGCCTGTCACCAACCAGTGTAGGGGGTCTATTTACTAATCAATCAGATCCACATCTAGAACAGCCATCCTGAGGATAATGTATTTCCTCAATTAAGAATTGCATCTGCCAATATTATCACCTCCATGAGGCCATCAGGTGTGGAAGATGAAGAATGGAAGGAAGAGATCTCAGCCATCTACATTGGTTTAGTAGCTGCCTTCGTTTAGAAACTGCCTTCTTTGATGTAGACTTATCCTAGTTTAATAGTGCATTGTCTTTGCGATTTGGGATTGTCTTTGATGTTTAGACTATATATATATACTGGGGGATTAAATCCGGATCAAAGCATTGTGAGGAAAGGCTTTATTATACACGGAGGTTGAATATGGTATTTCACCTAACACAACCCAGACAACACACCTATCGTGTTTGCACCTAATTTCTATCACTTGTGCCTGCTTTCCTATTATTCCAACATTGCAGAAAGAAAGCTGCGTATTGAAGGGGATCAAATCCCATACCAGTCTTATCAGACATGTATAGTCTTTAATGCCCCCTCAATGCATTTAAGGGTAGGCCAAAAGTCTAATGCTATAGTAGAAAGGGCTGTTCCACACTCATTAGTGAGGTTACAGTCTAAGTGCAGGCATAACAGGTACTCAGCCCTTTACATACGGCGGCTCGGGGTTTAACAGTAATTGACCTGATGCTAAGAATATAATTATATTTAAGCTGGGCAAAGTTAAACCCACACATGTAGAGTAGGTATCCTCTGATGAACTGAAATTTATTTTTGATTACTTAACACCTACACACGTCAGGCACCGACTAAGGCTGCTTAGGGTTAACCATATGTCACGTAGTCTCCATCCAATTAGCCGGTCACCTTGTTTTAATGACGATTATACATGGTTACCTATAGATGACATTATACTAGTATTATGACATTTTCTCTACTCATGCCACGGACGTATACATAACTGGGCTCCAATTAATGCAAGTATAGGCCTTAATTATTTGATGCCCATAAATGCATATTTATGAAGATATGGTGTTATAAACTATAAGCATTCCTTGTCACATAGCAGTATTTCTAAAGCTGAAATATCTTGCTATGTGTACTGTTTTGAAAACGTATATATAATGTATATATGGCGTGATCCTGTCAAACAGCAATTCCCTGCCCCTAGTACATATGACAAAATAGCTAATACATGTTGTACTGAACTGCACATATGGAATAGGGGTCACATGAACTGTGACTAAAGTACTCTGAATACCCAATGCATGAAGTGAAACATGTATACTGTGCGGCTGTTACAGGTCAAACTGGGGGCACAGAAGGTGGCACTATTTATAGGCTGGTAGGGCAGAAATAGGAAAAAGATCCATTGTGAACCATAAGGGGTGTGCCTATTCCGATAAATATAGATACTATTTCTGTAATCTCTATTGTCAAATGCACCCCATTTGATGCCTTTCTAAGACTATTATTGGAAAGAAGATTACCCCCTCCCCACTACCACTATCGTCACCAGCTAATCATCCACTTAGTAAGGTAAGTAAGGACCGTGACAATGACGAGCTTAGTATTAGCGACGGCCGCTCTTACCTACATGTAACTTATTTGTAAGGCTAATTCACCTGTGCATTGCTCTGCTGACTCTGCTAAGAGGCTTCCGATGTGAAATGGATGTCATTTTATATCGTAGTGTAATGCAGGATTTAATGTAGAAAAAGAGTATGTTTTTGTTTGTTAATTAGATTCTAGGAGGGTAATGATTCATTGAATGTAAAGCCGGATGTAAAGTTAGAGATCTTTATCATTTGTTGACTGCAGATAATATTATCATGCTGGTGCATTAAGTTAGAATTGACATCTACATGTACAACCTATTCCGTCATCACTAGTCAATGCAGTCATGCAGCATTGTATATGTTATCCTAAATTGCAAATTCAAGCACTTTAATTGAAATGAATATTATTTCTTATCCAGTCTGTTTAAGTGGTTATTGCATAGGCCATGAGGTGCATTTCTCTAACCTAGACGTTAAGGCTTGGGTAACAGGCCATATAAGTTCTACACTAGTGACTATACATCTGGGGGAGGTGGTTACCCAGACATGCTTCACACAGGGCTGTAGGAGGACCAGGGGGCATGCTAGTGCAGTATATAATATTGTGTTTAGATATTAGCATTACTGGTGCTGGGACATGAGAAGGAAAGGGAGTGGGGAGGGGGGAGGAGGGAGGGGGGATTGACTGGTTGCCAATTAATAGACTGCTTAACTATCACCAGGAGGTTGACTACACAGAGAAGGCCTGTTTTTTTTTTCAGGGGCGGATCACCACATTGCCTACTGCCTACTGGGTGGCTGCATGCGGTTAGGCCGACAGTGCTGTTCCTCCAGCACCTAGCCATGCTGCATGGCCGGCCATTAAGGTCATAAAAAGGAAAGCAGAAGAAATGGTTATGCCTCCCGTCACAGATTAGGCTCAACATGGCTGGTTATGAGCGTAAATAGAGAGATATTATTATCAAATATCAACAAGACAACATTCAGCAGGGAGAGCAAGCACAGTTTATGTACTACCATCACAGGCCTACCTTTTTCTTTGGATCCTACAAGAAACAACACACACATCTTAAACCTGATTTAGGTCAAATGCCGTCTGCCTTTGGAAAGATCAAGAATTCCTCAAACTAGAGTAATTGATTTGGATGAGATTTGCCTTCACTGCTTTCCTATATTGTACTGTTACCCAATGAGGTTTTCTCTAGGCCAAAAGGCAGCTCTAGATAACTGCATTTATTCTGTATACAGTGTACATTAGTGAGGGGAATTATGGTAATTTTCTTGTCGAATACATAATAGTAATGGACTCTGGTCTTCATTAAGCACCAATGAGGGCTTGTTGCATATTGTCATACATGCGGGACAATACAGACAGCATGTATATAGAATACATTATGAGGTCATAACACTATTGTACGCCATATGCAGGCTGCAGGCCATGTGTCTAAGAGGCTGAATGCCCCTGTGTGTTGGAATAGCGTGACTACATGGAATGGTGTATTCATTTTGAAAGCAACATTTTTGAGGAGGGAAGGTGTATCAAACTAATACTATTAAACACAATGTTTTTTTAGATGCCTAATGGGAGTGATTCACAGGACACTATCCTTATCTTTCTCAAACTAGACTAGGAGACGCTAAACCGTATCCTCCTCCTCTCCAGCACTCCCTACCCTGACTCACCCACCCCCACCAGACCCTGACAACTTACCGCTAGGCTGAGATTCCCTGGCACCTTCTTGGGCTTTTTCTCTGCTGCTTTAGGCTCATCAAAAGGGTCATCATCTTCTTCCATTTTTACCGGCGTCTCGGTCACATTATTCTGCATATTGTTCATGAGAGGGTCGGTCACTGTGTTCGTGTTGGGAGTCTCAGGGGCAGGCTCCGATGTGTCGCTAGGCATACTCATGGAACGCGGGCCCAGGCCCAGCCGGTCTGAATGCATGATGCTGCTGTTACTGCTGCCGTGACTGAAGAGAAGGCAGTCTGTCCTTTAGCACCTCTCCCAGTGCTGTATGATAGTCCTTACACAGATAAACCACACCTTATAGTACAATGTATTAATACTCCTCTAGGAATCCCTCGGGTTGTCCTCCAAAATCCAAGTGAAGTGGGTGTCCTTAGTATTGGCTGCAAGGGTATGTATAATAGTATGTGTATGTTCTTGTTTGACAACACAATTTCTCTCTGGCTGCCTGCAGCTCCACAGCCGTGTATTTATCAACCTGCCCCAGATCATGACTCCCCCTCCCACCCTCCACAGCCCAGCACAACTCCGATTGGCCCAGAGCTGGCCAATGGGGAGCATGGCATTAGCATCTGGATCACGTTGGCCTGGATTGGTTAAGGTTTTCATTCATGAACGGAAAACTACGACACAGTTGAGTAGACTAGCAGGAGTAGAGGGGTTACAAATTATTCCTATGTGTCATTACATCATGTGCTATTCACTCATGTGTATGTAATAGGGTTCTGGGTTGAGGTCTGGGGAAGTTCCATCAGGGATATTTCTTACTGTTTACATTTAGTCACTGAATACATTGGAAAATGCGATATCAGGAATTGCGTCGTGCATGGTATAGTTTTGATATTGATCTTTATCTCTAAATGTATGTTTATTTGTTTTCATGACTCTGCCAAACCCAATGTGGATCGGTCACTTGAAAACCGTCGTAATCATCTTTCTGATATATAGAACTGATCCATCCATCTATCCATTCATCTATTGATCTATGAATCTCTCTATCTCTCTGTATCTATCGCTATATCTGTCTCGTTGTCTCTCTCTGTGTCTATCTGTCTGTCTGTCTCTATATATAATCGTATGTATATCTACATATAAAACATTATATATTTTTTGAATTGTTTATTTGCCACAATCAACAATGATCTTCTGTAACAAAATTTAATATGCTTTAGTGTCCAACATATCATATCATATATATATATATATATATATATAGAGAGAGAGAGAGAGAGACAGAGAGAGAGAGACAGAGAGAGACAGAGACAGAGAGACAGAGAGACAGAGAGAGATAGAGATAGAGAAATAGAGAGATAGAGAGATAGAGAGATAGAGAGATAGATAGAGAGATAGAGAGATAGATATAGATATATGCATTGTAGCAGTGCCTGTGGTACATCCCCTGGCGTGTCTACCGTATCTTGGCACCAGGTACAGGAGCAACCACATCAAGGTGTATCCTGGAGGAGGCCCCCTGGAGGAGCCTCCTGTCATGTGTGTTTATGTTTACATTAAGGCATGACCCACACAGGAGGAAGCACCTAGATCTAAGTAATCAGTGCACCTACCAGGACGTCTGTGGCTTGATACACCACTTGTTTGATAACATCGTGATAACCTATAGATATGGTGGTTTTACTTAAGTGGCATACCAGGAACCGTCACAGGAAATGGCTCGTTAAGTATGGACTAGTAGTTACTGGAGTTATAGCAGAACACATGGGGACGACTCAAGAGCGACAATAGGGAATGGAGAGGGAAGAATGAGAGGATGAGCCACATACAAGGAGAAATGCAGTTTCATACACAACCAGAGATAGGCAAACACAGAGACAGCGATATAGAAACAGACAGAGACAGACACAGGGACAGAGAGGCAGATAGAGACAGAAAGAGACACAGACACGATAGGATGCCCGAAGCTCTTTGCAAAGACTTGGAGTGTGTTGAAGATGGTTTAGGTGCGTTCTCCTAGAGATTCGTTATCAGTTGTAAACACAGACTATATACGTACCGAACAAACAGTATAGGAACACAAGACAAAACGATAAGATGTTTTAGGTATAACATGGTCAGAAAAACGTCATAGATGTGACTTTTTTTTTACTTGTTACAACAGTAAACTTTCCAGATTTCCATGTTGACTCTAAACAGCCATGCAGAAAGGGTATATAAAACTAGAATTTGTTTGGCCCAAAGACAATTGAATTGGAAAGCACTAGTCTCAACTAGTGAGTACTAGTATTCTTGAAGAGTGCACAACAGTCCTGTTTGGGCGTGCCGGGACGTGCCATACCCTATACAAGCTGCCCATTGGACCATTGCACGCCATACATGCCTAGAAAATAACAACATTTCCCCCTCACCCCCTAGCTCTAACCACCACCCTACATTGTACCAAAGCCACATGACGTCATCAAGATCAATACAGGGAAATGGGATTGTTCTTATCTCATCCTTCCCCTCAAGTCACCACATGGGATTAATGTTCACGACACACGGACTATATTTATAGCATATATAGCCTAGATCTAGACTCATCTCCTGACCAGTAGTAGTCTATCAAATGACTATTGTTATCAGGCTGGTCCAATCAATATAGGCTCATTCTTGGTTAAATCGTAGGCATTTCCCATGGTATATTATACACCATTCTATCTTTACATGAACTAGTAGTATAAATACTACAGGCGTGTACACTGCTATCCTTGGAGGACCCATCCCCACCCACCTGATAAAACAGAAGCCCCCCCTTCCCCCCTTTCTGACGTCAGAGGCACACCCCTCAACCCTCACCAAAACAAACACATTGCCACGTGCCTCTTCCTCCTGAGTTCAGTGAGTCCACCGCGCATGCTCCGGCAGCCATGTTCCTAGCTTCATTTACATAATTTATTAAAATATGGGTTTAGTTCCTGGAGTTCCTGGCATGCTGCCAACGTTAGCGGCATGGTTCCGCCACAACCCGTAAGTGTAGACCGTAACCTCCAGGGCGCTAAGGTGCCCTTCAAAGAGAAATACTCGAATATTATCTGTATTGCACAAGAAGGAAAATAAAGCTGAATTTTTTTTCTTTTCCCTTCAGTTTTCTCTCAATATCAGGGTAGAGATAAGGGTTACTTATAGCTAGATCAGGGTCATGTTTTCATTTTGGGATCGGTCTAGAAGGGATGATGATGCAATTCACTGCCAATGTTTGTAAACATTCCGTTAGTGACGCACACTTGTCTGGGGGTTGGGGAGGGGGGAGGGGGTGGCTGGCTGCAGATGGGGTTGTCTAGGTGAAGCAGGCTATATTATTGATTTTCTGACAAACAAACATTCATAACCAATTAGATATAGGAGGGAAATTGGTCTGTCTTGATGGAAATGTGAATACATGAATGGCGATACCACGTCACCAGTGGAGTAGGTGTAATACAACAGTAGAGTGTATGTAAACATCGTATGTACACATAGCAAACGCCTATTCCTGGAATATTCCACCTGGACCTCTCATATTTACTCAATAGTTTGATTTCCTTTCAGTGTAGTGAGTGCCATTTTGATTATTTATCCAGCAGCTGCCTACTTGCCTTTGAGATAATATCTACACAAACTATCGAGCGTAGGCTGCAGGATACATCGATAAAATACAGGAGACACCGAGTCTTAGTGGTGCAAAATGTTTTATTAGCATTTTCCTTTTTAACAGTAACTCGTAGAAGTGACTATTCTAAATTTACAGCAAAATGTGCTGGCAGTTTTGGTTCCAGTAGATTTACAGCAACCCAGTTGCTGTGATTAAACAGAATAATAATTGATTATACAATAAAATTAAAGCATATTGTTCTGTTTAATTGCAGCAACTGAGTTGCCACCGTGTGGCAGGAATATTCAAAACATGTCCTGTAAATTTACACCAACATTGCTGTAGCCCCGATATACATTAGGGAAATCGATCATATACAACAAGACAGTAGTCCTGTATTTCCGACTACAGCAGACTGTTCTGTAAATATACAGCAGATTGGGCTGTTGGATAACAGTAACTATTTACAATGTAGATAGCCTACGTTTCTGATGATTCTCTGGTAACTTGATGGCAGAGATAAGGAGATCATTCACCGGCCTTTCCTGACACACATATATAGATCCATCTGTTTGCCTCATTAACGACTTGTAGCTTTGTAACCAGATCTGCCCTAGACGTCTCCATGGTGGACTTGATCAGTGTTGATGACTGTCACTTGTCTGGTCTCCTCGTAATTGACCTCGATAGACCTCTGATCGGACCCCATGCAGTGTACCAGCTTCCTTTGCCCTTGTGAGACCCCTCTCTCTCAAAAGGCCCCTATCCCTCAAAATTGGTCTGTTTGAGATATAGGGACCAGGTGAAGTCCCTATGTGCTAAACGGCCCCTATCTCTCAAAATGTTTTGAGACATATGGCCTATGTGAAGTCCCTAAGCCACAAGATGTTTTGGCATGTCCCTATCCCTCAAAAGCCCCCATCCCTCAAAATTGTTCCGTCACATAGACATCAGATGCAGTCTGTATCACTGTGTATGTGGTGAACAGTTGCTCAGTGGTTGGTAATAGTACCCACTGCACTGTCTTAGACCAAGGAAATGGTTATTTATCAAACACACACTGTAAATAGCTACTGTTAGTTTACAGTTCAATATACTGTAAATTTACAGAACATTTTGCTGTAGTCGGAAATACAGAACTATTTGCTGTATATTTACCGATTTCTGTGCTGTAAACCAGATTTACAGCAATGTTACTGTAAATTTACAGCACATGATTTGTGGATTTCTGCCACATGGTGGCAGCACTGTATCATTTTGTGTGACAATTCTTGTACACACTGTATTTTTGGGGGTAAATAAAGCCCCCTGTGCATAGTAAAATATGAATGTGTGAGAGAAACTTCAGCAAGTTATTGTATAAAGTATTTCAACTTGCAGAAATGTGTCAAATAATGCAAATATCAGCAAAAGTATATAATAGATACCGCATCTGTGAGAAAATTAAATCCTTAACTGTCTGAACTGTGTAGAGCTGGTATCACATACAGTTTGCTGTATAAGAATGAAAACCATTTCATTGTGTAATGTTTGTTATCCATAATGCAACTGAAGTAATGCAGGAAGGTTCTCTCCATGCATATCAATTGAGATCAATTGATAGTAACAATAATTAATGATAAAAAAAATCAACTGATGGCATTTACAGTACTTTCTGCTGTAAAATTACAGCATACACTATACTGTAAATTTACAGCAAAATGTGCTGGCAGTTTTGGTTCCAGTAGATTTTTCTGTAATTGAACAGAAGAATATACTGTAAAATTACAGCACATTCTTCTGTTCAATTACAGCAACTATGTTGCTGTAAATTTACAGCAAAATGTGCTGGAACCAAAACTGCCAGCATATTTTGCTGTAAATTTACAGTGGTTACTTCTAACAGTGCAGGGTGTTTGGTAGGTTTGTGAGGGAAGGGGTGTATAACATACATTTTCTTCAGTATTTATGGCCTAACCTTAAATGCATTGCTCTTGTGAGGCCTGTTTCTTTCTGCAAAAATAGTCTTAAACTTACTTACTTGTGAATGCTTTTGATGATAGGGCTTTTGACATTTAGGGATCTTTTGTGGGACAGGGGCCTGACATGTCCCTATCTCTCAAATGGCCACTATCTCTCAAATCTTTGTGAGATAGGGTCTGTTTGAATGTGGTCCCTATGTCTCAAATATTAAATTTTGTGGGATAGGGATCTTTTGACATATAGGGACTTTAGGTGAGCCCTACATCTCAAAGGGCCCCTATCTCGCAACTATTTGAGCGATAGGGCTTTTTGGTCCTTCTATTTTTATTACTTTTACCATAAAAACAATTAAGTCCTAATAGAATTATGTTAACTTTGGTAGCATGATGCATGGATGCAGTCCCGGCAAGTAGATTTGCCAGGGATGCATTTATCCATCATGCCGACCCTATGGGATTGAGACACTCTCGAAGGTCATATTTTTGCACCATGCCAACAAATGGCATAGCCGGGCATAGCACATTAATTAAAGGCGTGAGTCGATCCTCTCATATATAGGATCGGCATGATGCCTACATGCATCACCTGCCAGTCGCTCTCTAGGGCTGCATTCATGTATCATGAAGGTCATAATATTATATTGCATTAATGCACCATGCGGCCTTTGCAGGGTTAAATGGTTAATTCAGGAGTGATGTAGCCCTCACAAAGAGCTGTCACTGCCCATATCTGTCCCTCAGCATCGTGTACATCTTCCTGCACCGGCATCCCTGGGCATACACACAGAGATGTCATCGGTCGCCCTTCCTACTCCTTCTCACAATAAAAGATAAATAAACAATACTCACATCAGTCTACTCACATCTTCACCACTCCCCTCCTCCCGGCTGTCCACACCATTTCCCACACCCTGGAGGACTGACAGAACCACCCTTACCGTCAGCATGTCGGGTTGTAGAGACAATGGCAGACTGTGAGGCGAGGCATGGATCTGGGGCTGCACCCCTCGGATCAAGTTCTCATCAGGAGGCGCATCTTACTTCCTTATTTTTACAAGGGGTTTAGGGACAAATGTTCCTCACACCAGGATACAGCTGTTAAAATTCCTGATTCTTGACGCTTCCAGACCAGCTGGGACATTATATATATAGTTGTATGAATTACCAACACTGACAGAAAGGGAGAGTCATTGTCGCTAAAACTACCCTCACCTGAGGGTCAGGCTCTCACTTTCCTGAGGGTGAATGCGTTTTAGGTATCCCAAACTGTGTGCACGGTATTAGGTTCATATTACAAAATGATGGCAAAGTCTAAATTAATCTGTTTCATTATATAATCCCTCACCTCAGTGGAGAAAGGTCGTAACTGAAAATCTCTTTTTTCTTTCAAATATTTCCATTTTAAGAAACAGTCATATATAGAATGCTGTCATACATAAAACATTAGAGGCAATTTTGTCTTCATCTACAATGTGGTTTTATACCCCTAGATCATATCTAACCAAATGCCATATCACAATATCTATCATTTTAAATGGTATCCATGGTTACATGATCAAGACAAAGCAGTTACAACCTGTTTCCACTGAGGTGAATTTAATCTATTATGTTGCGCGTTGTTTGTGTATATATATATATATATATATATATATATATATATATATATATATATATATATATATATATATATATATATAAATGATATAAATTGACATTGTATTACATAATGGGCATGGTAGTAAATTCACAATAGGCCTATAGGTCCTATACATGGTAACCGTGATCTTCACCTATCTGTACTAAACGTTTTATTATGTATACCATTGTCCTTCAGCCGTCCCCCGGGCCTATAGTCTCAAGGTCCTCCAACTATATACCCAGACCACTTTCTCAGGCCAGACTCCTCTTTACACCAATCCTGCTCAGCTACAACTTACAAGGCTGGCTGACTGTGAAAAAAAGTTGACACACTTTTTAAAAGACCCTATACATGATAACAACATGTTACATGATCAGTGGTCTGCTAAATGTGACTCGGACAACTGACAGGGAGGTATCCTATCTCAAATATAGACGTTATAATTCAGGATCGATGTCAACGTATTTAAAACATAGGTATGTAAAATCAGTATTTCATATGAAGCATCTCATCATTTATATATTATCCAGAATGCAGGGAGAGTAGCTGGAGCTATCATTGGGCACATGTTAAAACACATTTAATATTGAGCAGCATCCATGGTAAATCAGCGAAATATGACTAGATCCACACACGGGGAAAACCAAAAGAAAGGAGAAATGAGAAAGAATAGAATGAAGGAGTTGTGTTGTGTTTTACAGTTTGCGTTATACTATGGTAGGTATCTTTTTCCCCCTAAAAATTGTAGGAGTTACTATTGTAGGAGGTCAGACATTGCCACTGCATGGCCACGACACAAACCAGATGTCCAGGTGTGAGTTATCACATACACATGACTTTCCACACACTTCTCTCACTAAGAAGAGTGACAAGAGAATGGAGGTATAAGATCAACTTAGATCTAAAAATCCTATGTCTAGCCAATATCAATAATATTGCACCAACCTAACCGTGACTTACACTCTCAAAATATGAAGTGCAAGTATGCAAGTATACCCCTATATCAACTCTATACATAACAGGAGGTCTTGACTTTGCTTCTTTTGTATTTTTAGAAAATAATAAAAAGTAAGCAAAGTCTTTTGTACCCTAAAATGCTACTGATAAGTCAATTGATGAAACCAAAAGCTGCAGTTACTTTAAAAATATTTTGGAAACCATCAAGTATATGTAAAGAAGTGATTTCACACTGAAGGTGCCAAAATAAGTTCAAAGTAATGAGGACTTATGCAAGTCTAGGCCCTGGGTATATGTTCTCACCTGGCCTTCACCTTGTCCCAGAACCAGGGCCAATCACAGGCCTAGTTTCTGGACACACCTTAGTAACTGGTAAACACATACTTGGATACCTTTGTCCTGGTGGTGTAACATGGTACAGAAGAAGTTGTGGAGGTGAATCGCTCCCTGGTCTGTGTCATATTTTCGGTCTAGCAACAGGGTCGCCCACACCTGTCCTCGTCTGCCGGTCCCCTCGGATGGCACACAAACAGTTTGCGTTATACAGCCGAGATAACAGGAAAGGTATTTTTAATGGTGCATTTATCGTGGCAAGGGTGCTTTGATTTTACATACACTAGTCTTCCTGCCCCAAACACCACAGGGTTGAGAGAATATTGCCCCACTTTTATCACTGATGATAGGAGGATCGAACCAATGACCTCTGAATTTGAAGTCGTCCACTCTACAGATGCGATTCCCCGATGACAGGAGAGAACAGAAATAGAAGCAGAAGGGAGGAAGAGAATGAGGGGACCGCACATAATATGTACATACATGCATAGAATAGTAAATGACATAGACTGCCTACAATGATATACTTGGCTCTGTTTGAAAGACTTAATATGAGAAACTTGGTCAAATAAAACTTTTTCAACTCAACTCAACTACAATATGAAGAAAACATTGGGGTCAGTATGGCTTTGTTACTTGACAGGGGAGTATAAAAAGCCCCTTTAGGTTTAATATTTAATGTCACTATAGAGAATGCCGTATAAGCCATGTTGTGCCAATGTCCACAACTCTGAATACATGGCTACTGATACTAGTATATTGATAACGAGCTTGAGTTACTCACGGTCAGTGCACTGAGCAGTTCCGTGCTAAATATAGAACCCACCAAGGTCAGCCTCCTCCTAACTACCTGCTCAGCCCACACCTGGGGTCATCAGCCCCCCACCACCTGGGGCCCTCTACTGGAGGTGTACAGTTACTACCTAGCAACACTATACACATGTACCCCAAGAGAATAGTATAGTATACTGTCTCATAGTATAAACTGTAAACTATATTCTTACATAAAATGCTGATGCTATGGTCGATAAATCATTTATGTATTGCCATTATTTATAACTTGTTTCAGGCAATTATACCGATGCAATCTCAATATAGTACCAAAACAACGTTAATCTAACGTTATTTCAAGGTTTTTCTAATACAATTTCTATTTCCACATGGTCTTCAAGTTCCCAATTATCAACCAGTGCACTTTGTATTTCTGTTCTATACTGCAATTTCCATGTAATCATTATCCAATGCTAATTCCACAATGCGTACCAACTACCTATGCCCATCCCCTACTTGTCAGGGGACCGGACGTTGGGGGACCGGACGTTGGGGGACCGGACGTTGGGGGAGCGGACGTTGGGGGAACGGACGTTGGGGGACCGGACGTTGGGGGACCGGACGTTGTGGGGACCGGACGTTGGGGGACCGGACGTTGGGGGACCGGACGTTGGGGGACCGGATGTTTGGAGCATGGCCTAAAGCAGAGGTTAGAGTTGTAGACTGCACCCAATAATAGAACAGTGGGGGGCAAACAAAAGCCACATGGTTGGTACTGTGTATGGTATATGAGCCATATCTCACACAGTAACAGTCACATAAATACATTGTAAATATGATAAGATAAATATACGTTCCAGTACTCACTTATATATGTAATATATATAAACATAGCAAAAACTACAAACTATAATTCGACCCAGGTAAATAAATAAAATAATGGCAAGTCTAATGGTGCTATCATGGTACAGCTACCTAACCTCTGTTTGCCCCCAATCACCACCCTGTGACGTAGTAGCAGAGGAAACTCTAACCTCTGCTATTGTCAGGAGGGCTTACAGTCATGGCGGTCGATTGTCATAGGGCCTATCATCAGGGGGGGGGGCAATTATCATGTGGCTAAAATGCTGAGGGTCTTTTGTACTAGGGCCAATTGTCAGGAGGGCCCCTGGCCTCGGGCCCCTGACCTGGACACCCTCAGGGTAGGCTTCGATGGTGGGCGAAGCCGCTCATAAAGTATGTAAGAACATAGAACAAACCTAACATGGTCCTAGGACAAGTACCCCCTGGACATCTACCCCCCGGACATCTACCCCCGGACCCCTGACATCTACTCCCTGGACATCTACCCCCTAGAACATCTACCCCCTTGGACTTTTACCCTCCAAGACCTCTACCCCTGGGGACATCTACCCCCTCCACATGATGTGACCCAGCCATATGGACATCTGGAAGGGGTAGATGTCTCCAGGGGTAGAGGTCCTAGAGGGTGAAAGTCCAAGGGGGTATATGACCAAGGGGGTGGATGTCCTAGGGGGTAAATGTCCTGAGGGGGTAAAAGGGGGTAAAAGTCCAGGGGGGTGCATGGCAGGGGGTAGATGTCCGGGGGGTACTTGTCCTGATACCACCTCGGTTCCTTTGACGGATTCCCAGCTTGGTAATGGTCCTTCGATTTGCTTATTGAAGGACTTAAATCAATCGAAAGCAGGTCACCCAATGGTGATGAAATATAATTGATGACCTGTGGGGCTCGTTAATAACCTCAACGCACTGTCAGCCTCTCCAAGGTCCCTTACAAAGTGGGGTTTGAATTCGTTTTGATAGAATTACATTTACCAAGGCCACGCATAATGGACCTTCAGAATATTGAATACTCTCATCTGGCTTTGTCCGTTTTTGCTCCTTCTAGACAACTGATATTTTCGTGTTTTTCTGCTATCAATTGGTAGTGGAACTCATTATTATATGTCTAGAAATCGAAATTATGATATAAACTAGAACATCTTATCCCGATACAAATATGTATGGAAACAACTACTTCTGATTTAAAGAAATTTATATTGCTTTTTGAAACTGCTGTTAAACGCGCTTAGCCCACAAATATTTACTTGCAGGGCAAACGGTTCGAGTGAAAATAACATGTTGATGGCCTAAAGGATTACTAGTAAACTATATCAAAAAGTACCCTTTAATGACTTCCTGTGGGGAGCAAACACCAAACTGATGTTACTAGAGTAAGTTTTATGTCTTGATTACTGTCATATCAGACCTATGGTGTCAGCGACATTGAGCTCATTGACAATAATCCTCTATCTCTAGTACACACCCAGCCAACCATACACACTTAGACAAGAGTATATAGAAGTGGTAGTACAATGCAAGGTTCAGATGCTAGGCCACTCAAAATAAAAATATAATAAGGTGTTAAAAACAGGCTGAGCTAACAGTGTATAACATATTTAGCTATTAACTAGGACAGAGATTAAATACCAATTGAAGCTATCACACCTGTAGATTTGACGTCACCAATACAATGTGAATGCCTCGGCCACTTCTCCTTATCTTCAACTTCAACCAGCATGGTGCAAACATCGAGACACGTCTAGGAGTGGTTGTAGATAGCAATGTTTAGATATCACCCTCAACATGGTTCATTGATTGTGAATGTGCACATCTTAAAAACGTGGGGGTTTGATTCTAAATAAAAACATGATGATGTCTGACCACATGCACTTGTCGATTTTTATTCTGTTCATTTTACTCTATTCTTCTGTGTCCGTCAATATTTAAAAGAGCCATGTGGCGCGTGGCGGATTTTAAAAGTGTCGTGTTGGCGTGTCAAATATGTCGGATTTTAACCCATGTATATTCACATCCTTGTATCAAATAAAAGCTTACTGTGTTAGTAATACAGTGAAATATAAATAACAGCTTCTTTATGTCGATAAAGTCTTGGCTAATAAAACGGGAATTTTCTTTTAGTGGCCATTTATTATTTACATAGTTGAGTCGGATGTCCTGTTAGTGTTAGCATCTCACACATTTGAAAAGTGCACACATCTGCAGTATGTAGTCAAGAGCTATTCCCCCCTGATAAGCATGTAAAAGATCAAAGAAAAAGAAATCGATGCATAGCAACTGATGCAAAATCAGCGTTACCACATCCGTATGCTATGCTAGCATCCATTTTTATACTTAGCTTTCTCAGCATTATTTAAATTATTATTTTCCAAATTGTTGATAACTCAGTCTTTTGGGTGTATAAAGGTTTCACTTGGTTACCAAGCCTCCTACTTTATTCCCCCCACACATGGGTTCACACAGTTCCTGGCACAGATAACTTTCCCACCCACTTGCCCCTCACCCACCCCCTCGCCCACCACCTCACCCATCCCCTCACACACCCCCTCACACACACACACTCACCCATCCCCTCAACCATACCCCTTGATCACCCACCTCACCCACCCCTCTGTTCATCGCTGTTCCCCAGTTACAGTTACTCCTACACCCATACCAATCATCAAACTTACACAACACTGATAATGTGCATTTATATGGCTTCAAATTATACCAAGTACCGGTAAAATACAGGACCTGTGATTAGCTTAAACGTAGTTTATATGCATTTAGTGAGTCTGTGAGGTCGTTGGTTTTATTATATGGTAAATGACAGAAATAGCAACGTTTGTATTATGTAGGAACGTTTATAACACGTTTTTGACCAAACGTTCTCCAGCAAACCCTGTACAAACATTTGAAAATGTTATTTAACGTTTTTTGTTGAGTGGGCTGCATCAGCGAATGTGCTGTGTTTAAGAATTATTTAACCTGTGACAACGCACTGCAAGGAGATAAATGGAGCAACAGAACTGTCACCATTGACTATAGTCTTAACTGAATATAAGAAAACTGAGAGTCAACCAATGTAGCCAAACCTATACTTTATTTCTAGAGCCCATAACAGGGATGGCTAGACCGTTAGAGGAGTCCAGCCTCGCTAAATTCGCAGGGAGCCTGGCAATGCTTGACTCGCTTCCCAGAGTCTAGCTATGCTCACTTCACATGATTCGGATAACATACTCATCATAATTTGTTTCCAGATTCTAGCTCCACTAAGCCATGGGAGAGAGTCAAACTATGCCAGACTCCTTCCCAGTCTGGCAAGGCTGGAATTACAAAGTCCCTGGAAGATGAGGCTAGGCGACATTGCGTGACTCTCATCTTTTTCATTTTACCTGTGAAATAGGCCCGTATACGGGACTAGCGCATTAGGCTATGGGGGTCATCTTGGCTCAGAGCAATGCATTGCGGTTAGGCCCCCGACTCCAGAGCAGTGCATCATGGGTTAAGTTCTTATCAGCACCTTTGTTCTAGGTGTGAGGGGAGGGAATTAGCCTGATAGGAGCGTCCCTGAGCCAAGGTGACAAATATTTCGGTCTCAAATCGACTGTTGAACTCCCCTCAGGTCATCTATTGACAAAACACCACAACTCAGGGGTGTAGAGGGGGTTAGACGGTCACCAAAACCATTTATGAAAGAAATCAATTTCCGTTTCCCCTTACATTCAAACAACTTGAATAGTCCTCCAAATCTCCATTTCAAACAAGAGGTGGTAAAAACTGTTCTGAATCAAAATCGGAAACCCATGTGTGATCGCTGATCTTAGGATTTTGGTGGATGGCAGCATCAGAGGGAAATGTGTGTACGTGTCCGATGTAATGGATTTCACTTCGATTTTATCATTTTACACATAATCATTATTATGGTAGGTCGACAGAGCACTGAATACTTTCGTTTTCCTTCTATTACTTGATACATGTAGTTAACTGACCAGCACTATTATGGCGGTTTTGGAAGGAGAAAATAAAACAAAGCGAAACTGGAACTGCTAATATAGGCAAATGACAACGTTTAGGGGAAATGTTTGGATTATCAGGAAAGCTATTTGTCAAAAGGGGTATGAGAAAGCAATACCCACCAACAGGTCAGCAAATGGGGAACTCCCTTATTATAGAACCATCAGGAATTGAATGGGAAAATCAGAAATTGCTGGGATTACCAGGAATCCATACTAGCGAAGATACATCATTTAAAAAAGAATTCTATATGAATTCATGTAACTTTTTAAAATTCTTAATGTGTTGGTCATACCTGTAATATTTTATTTTAATACCAGTCCACAGGAATCCAACGGAGCCTTAGAGGGCCTACCAGACATATTTTTGCACAGGCTTCACTCTGGTGTGCCTTAGTTTAACCCAAAGATAAATTAAGTTGCACAGGACTGGTTTTCATTTCTATTTTACTATGACCTGAAATGCAAAGCCGGGTGTGACTAAACATTTTCAAATGTGTGATAGATGGCATAGGAGCTGACATGGACTATATCCTGAAGACTACTAGGTAAGCCATCCTGTTGGCAGGGATCCTTGTACTGAGGAGAGGACCACAGGAATGTCTCATGACCTGGGGCAGTCAGGGGCACACAATGCTGTGCATGCCTCAGGGGTGGATGACAAAGTGATGGTAATCACCCCACACAAAGCTACAGACTTACATATATCATGCACTGTAAGTTATTATTAAATTGGGGTGTAGTGGTATAGCTGCGTGGTAGGAATGGGTAGAATTCTGAAGGACATCTAGGTGCAATTGGCATGCAGCAGCTGAGGGAGGTTTTATATATATATATATATATATATATATATATATATATATATATATATATATATATATATATATATATATATAGTTGAAGGTCAAGCAGGCTTAAGTATACTTTATATTCCTTATAATCCAGCGTTCTTAATGATCACACCATTTTAGCAAGGACATTTTGTTGTGAAAGAAAAAAAGTACCCCTGGCTAATATACAGCATATATAGGGCCAAAAAATAAAAGGTGTGTTTCAGGTTACATGGTCTGAAAATCTAGGGTAGGTAGGTCGGATTTTTTTTTTTTTTTGATTTTTTTTTTTTACTTTAGCCTGAAAAGTACCCAGAAATTGACTCACGAACTACAATGCCAACTCGCCGACGACCGCCTTGACTCGTGAACTATCAGATCGACCCTTAAATAGCCCCAAAATGACCCAAAATATAAATATTTTTTCAAAATTGCATAAAAATTTCTAGGGTCGGCCCTGTTTTGCTAGGTAGGGTCGGGTAACCTGAAACAAACCTTTTTTTTTATTTGGCCTAGCCAGAAAAAAAAGAAGCAGGCAGTATAAGCGGGTGATCATCTTTTCAATAACAGGGGGCAGGGGATTGAAATTCTGTGTGGAGCACCCCAAAATTAGTAACTCTCCTAGAAGAGTCAAAATCTTTTGACTCCCCGGCGAGTCGAAGATCAGCGCATACATGGGTCCTTTGAAGCATAGGGTTCCCCCCTGAAAAAAGGTGAAATCCCTTCAAAATTGTTTACACCCCCAATCCCCCCCCCCCGTTGATAAAAAATGATCACTCCCTAACTGCTTATGATACAACGCGGTGTTGGTAGCAGATAACCGTTTGGGGATGAGGCCACCAACCACAACAACATCCAATAGCAATTATCTCGCACCGAGGGGGTAAATAGCAAAAGAAGGTTAATCAACTCCCTAAAGCGGTTCTGGTGTATGGATTATCATCCTCAGTACTTTTGTCTAGTAATGTGGGCACTTGATGGATGTGTTTATTGTTTTTCTCTGATACTAATGCCATATATGCATTATTGTGCAAATGTTATTGTTTACAAGCCTGGGGAGAGAGAGTACAAGTGTATCAGAGTAAATCGAGAAATAAGAATACTCCTATTGAAAGCACATGCAGTGACATTTAAACCATACTGAATTAATTCTCTACAATGACCTTTGAACAGCTTTGCACGTTTGAAAGTGAATCCAATGTCATGTGTTATATATGGCTTTATCAATGACAAGTTTGTATTAGTTTCAACCAAATCACTAGCTGAGCTCAGGCTCTATAACATAGTTATTGTTTCGTGACTACTTTTAGAGATATATCCGTGTGCATCTGAGGTCTTGTTACTGCACTGTTAAAAATTACCATTGATTACACAGAGAACCACTGTTAGATTTAACGGTGCATCACTGTTACCTTATATTATGGTGAGGCAGCGTCAACGCAATTGCTTTTACATTGAACCCCCGTAAACCATTATAGTAAAGCATTGTTATTTATTTTACACTGAAATTCTGTCATATAGAAAGTTCCATCTTTTCAAACTAGGCCACAGCCTAGTTCCAGACCAGATTTTTCTGAAGCTTCTACTATTAAAAGTGGACTAAATGTGTTAGAAATCAAATAGTTCCCTATTACTTTTTTCAATACAGCATCAACATTCTAGTCTAAAATTAAGTTTGATTGAAGATTTATGATGCGTAGATTATCAACCTTTGTGAGACACTGGCGAGTAGTTTGGACACCATAGACACCTATTGGGTGGTAATGAGACTTCCAAAAAATGGTGACCCTGAAATAAATGGTGAAAGTTTGGCATTCATGGTTGCTAGTGAATCACCCTTCTTTCTATGGGAGATCTTTTAACAGTGTATACAAGTAGTCAGCTGGTAGTTAAACTATCATTCAAACAGGCACGATTCCGGTTACACATCCTACCAAAAACTAAAAGGGGAAATCTTGATTCTTTTTGGCACCACACATTGCAACTCTCAGCTCCACTGTATAGGATTGACACAGTATAAAGTCCATTAGGAAACACCCACCCTTTCACCAACAAAAATGAACAATGGCCAACGTTGTGGAAATGTTTTATGTATTTTCCTGAACACTCCTACTTCTCAATTGCCTACTTGTATTGCCTGTTGATGAGTAGCATTGTTCTGTCAGGTTTATGTTATAAAGGTATGATATTTTTAGTAGAAGAAAGAGAAAACTACTTTTCAGCTTTCCTATCCACATCACATCCCTACTTGGAAATAGCCCCTAAGAAAATCTACAATTTCTGACGGATAAACATGGCCAACATGTCTTGAACTTACAGAATCATTTGTTTCCAACTTCATTCAGATATTTGAATCGATTTTTCTTAAAGAATAACACATTTCAATCCATATTTCGTAGGGAGCAAAGATGACACATTGAGATGTGAACGTATATATATTGGCACAGAGCGTGGTATGTATACATATCTCTCTGTGGTAGCTTCGTGAGTGTGGTAGCCTGGTAAAATATAATTGACGTATGCTGGTTAACATTATTCTTAATGATTGATGTTTCACTCCACGTTTTAAAAGTTGTCTGGTTAAGTAAATTCAGAACATGATAGGAGGTATACTTGCACACACTTTGTGAGTTACTTTCTTCTTAATTCCGAGAGTATAAAGTAAACGTGATGTAAGCAGGCACGAGGAGGTGCTCTCTTCTTTTGTCTAATATGATTATTTAAACCAATGAGCAATTGATACAAATATTATCATACATAATTCATAAAGTATAGTGTAGAATTTTATTTTGCATAGCTCCTGTTAAATATGACAGTACTTTTGCCTCGAATTGAATGGGTTAGATTAATTGTACCGTCCATGTCATTATGAAGCCCTTAAAATAGCTATAATATTCAACGACTATATGACAATACGCCACAAGTGTGCATTTGATCACTGTCAACCAGGATAATTCAGGCTGTGAAACTATATTGAAAAGAATATATTTTGCTGGAGGTATTTGCAAACAATAAGGAGTAGGTTCTAAGATAATTATACAGATCCACCACCATCTGGAGGGATCATATATAAGCGCTCTATTAACATCAAGAAGACACGGCTGTAGCATTGCTGAGTTAGAGCCCTATAGCGTACATCATCATATCGGTATGTGCTTGCCCATTTGGCAGGAGGAGTGGAGGGTGTATATATACAATGTGGAGGGTGACACAAGTAGGCCGTGACAGCGTTGGCCATATGACCTAAAAGGCAATGTACAAACTGTATGATGAAGGTGAGACCAGCATGCGGTGTGTGAAAGGGCGTGGGAACCAATTATAACAGCGGGTGACACATAAAGGGGGAAAGCAGTGCTTACAAAGCAACACAAGTGGTATTTGAACCATCATCTTGTCAGACTGTCTTGCTTAACACCATAGGAGGGTCGGCCAGTGCATGCATATGTGATGCATGCAGATCATCTGGGCATTTGGCCATAATGCATGAAGTTCAATCTAAATTCAGAAGCAGAATAGAAGGGTAAAAATGTTGATCAATGTATGTATGATGTAGTACATTAATGTGATGGCCTCTGTATTAACAATGAAGTTAGAGAGAGAGTGTGTGTGTGTGAGAGAGAGAGAGAGAGAGAGAGAGAGAGAGAGGGCAGAGGCAGATGTAAAGACAAAGGCAACGATAGGGACAGAGACAGAAAGTTATGAAGGAAATGTTGAAAGACAGCGTCACCGCCCAGGTAACAAGAAACGTTAATCTAACGTTGATCAACGTTGTTTAAAGGTTTACTGGCTAACGTGACATGAAAAACGTTAGTATAACGTTAATCTAACCTTTTCTCAATAACCAAAATGATTGACATATTTTTGATGTTAGATAAACGTTCAGTAAATAACGTTTTTCTACTCAACGTTAAATCAATGTTCAGTGGATAACTGTGTAGACTAATGTATATCAAAACGATTGTATTCTCATTAATGAATGCAAATTTCCATATATAAGTAGAGTAGATTGTACTAGTATGAGTACAGTGGAATGCTAGCTAAAAAGATGAAATCTTTGTTATAACTTTGCCTACATGCCTATAGATTGTGCACGTCTGTCATAGCACTTGCAGCTTTAATAATTGAATTGATTGGTTACCTTTATAAACATATATAATTGAATTAATCTTTTAGTACAATGGATATCATTTGTAAGTAGGCAACCCGTGAATGACAAATAACCTGCACTTATATTGTTTTTAAAGTGGTAATGGCCTTTTCAATTTGTCTATGGAGATTAGCACTGGTTGGAAATAATAGGGCTTTTTTGGCTAAATCAGGCAAATGTAGCCCTAATTCATATTACATTTACAAAGTATAAGGCCTAGAGCACCCCCTGATACCACTGGGTGTTATGAATATAGTTCACATTTGCAGTACACATCAGAAATACAATGTCCATTGGTCGATAATAGGGAACTTGTACACCATGTGGCATTGATATTCATATTAAATTAACGTTAATTCAACGTTAAATTAACGTTATTTTGCGTTTTCAATCTATCTCACCAGGTGGCAGCTTGGCTGATTCTGGTACTATATTGAGGATCCATCATTTTAATTATCTGAAATACACTATACATAATGATAATGGATGAATGCTTTATAAGCCATACCATAATCATTTCATATAAGAATATAGTTTGACAAAACTTAGAGAAAAATAAATTTGTTATAACATGCACACATGCATTTTACTACATACACCCATTTTGTGGAGTTAGAGGATCGATATAATGAACCTGGTCGCATTGCCCTGATGTATCAATACATTGGTCTTATACCCACCCCAGGAAATACTGTAGGGGTGAAAGACTTGATTGTCCCAGACCATTGGACATGGGATATGTAAAGAGGATGGAATGCCGATGAATTGATGATAGATAAAATATAAAATAAAGGGTAAATGTTGGTTAAACTATAGTTAAACAATTTACCATCATTCTCTCAACGTTAATTTAACATTATTCTAACATCTAATTAACGTTTTTCTAACGTTCACAACTTGTTCATGGTATCAAACAAAGGTTAAGCTTAGGTTAAGCAATCTAACGTTGCCCTCTGCACGTTCATTAACGTTTTTTTAACGTTTAATTAACGTCAAATAAACGTCAAATCAACTTCAAATGAACGTTGAATAAACGGATATTTGAGTCCACGATTTTCACTGCAATCTAACGTTATTTAATAACGTTATTTCAACCTATTATTAACGTTAAATGAACGTTGAATTAACGTTTTTTTGTTAGCTGGGCGGGCAGAATGGGGAGTCGGCGATATGATATTAAAGGGTAATGCCTTAATAAGAGGGGGTGGAGACATGTGGGTTTCACTGCCCAGTCACACAAGGAACTTTTAATGGGGTGGTACCAGGGCAAGGGTCACCATACGGCCACAGTCCATCCTGTTATACACATCCACAACCCCATAATGTATACGTAACTATAACTTCCCCATATAACGCACAGTTATAATGACCCCTGGTCCCTCTGAATACCATAAAGATCACTAGCAGGTCCTATCAGGATGGACTGATGGACCTTTTATTGGTCACGTGAAGGGAATTCCAATTTGACCTTTGCCTCACACAATAGGCATTCAATTATCTCTATCAAATAGAAATATATATATTTTATGTGAATGTGGTTAACTAATTCTGTTTATTTCATGAGCTGTTTTTATGCACTTTACTTATATATAACATTATATAAATCACTTGTGCAATAAACCGAGTGATGTCGATGCACATAGACGTTTCCTCGTTTCCCTTCGCTAACAAACGTGCCAAGCTATTTTGTAATGTCACTATGCTATCATAATACCGGGATAATTCAATTCAAACGACAGTTCCATTAGTTATAAGTACCAAATCCTGTTTATGTATGCCAACACTAGGCCACTCAAAAAAAGAGCTGTTTTATGCACTTTCCTTATATATAACATATATAAATCACTTGTTTTTATTTTTCTTAGATTTTTAATGAAAAGTCTGTTAATAAGTGGATAAATATTGGTATATTTGGTATCAACTTAGAGCTTATACTGCCATTTATACAGAGACGTAGGAATAACTTGCATTATAACAACCGTTGCGGAACAATATGCTCTTAACTACTAAAATGTAAAAATTCGTGCTTGAAAAGTCTTAATATACCCTCGTATTTCAGCCCCCAGTAATAAAAAATTAATTTCTTACTGCTTACATCACTTAAAGTGTGCAGCACATATGTACCATGGAAGTATATTTCTAATCGATGTTAGTTTATAAACACCACATAACAGTCCTTGAGCAAGACTTATTTTGAAAATCATGGATGAAATATATGCACACCAACAATTCAAACGGTTATGTAAGCTCAGCATGCGTGAAGGCGATTCCCAGAGAGTTTCTCTTCATATGTGCAGCGCACCGAATGCATACTGAACAGTGAAGTAGAATATCATAAAAGACATCTTATGATATTCTACTAAAAATAACTTTGATGTAATTAGTTTGATAATTGTTGTCTTACCATGAAGAGCTAGTAATTAGCCAAATGAGTCATAAATGCATCTTTGTACACTAATGAACATTGGCAATACAAGCATGTCATCTGAACAGCAGGATACCATGTACAATCTAAACACCGCCTTATCATAATCAAAGTAGTTATGCCTCATAGATAAGTAGATAAGTATATTAGTTACTGACATGGCAGTCACCAAAACAACCCCAATAACCTGGCAGTATGAGTTGTGGAGTCACACATCAATTTCTGTAATTAAGTTGTCCCCCTTGGCACACAGCCTCTCAACAACCAGGTCATGTTACAATCTAGTATGTGAGAAACCACCAAACCACAACTACCAAGAAGTCACAAATGACGTCATATCAGGATATCCCTAAAGGAAGCCCACTCCATATATGGAACATATCTGGGCCTGTTTTCGTTATCAACGCTTTTATCTGTGCCTACTTCCGATGGTGGATAACTAGGTCAGTATTCTGTATATTGTGCGTGGTTATCTAAAGGCAGGCATGCTCCAATTGTTTCCCAACCACTTTAAACTCTTAAATAGATAAATATAGTGACAAATTAGAGTGGGATTACTTATTTGGTCATATACCAAGTACAATGATTTTCATTCTTTGTAAATAATATATTCTCAATACATCCTGAAGTGACAACAAAAACATGAATCCTTGCTACTGAAGAAGTGATATATTCTATTTCTAACACCAGATGTTTCTGATCTATTCTTAACAAGGACTTTGGTATGGACTTATACATATATAATTTTAATTCTGGTACTGGTTTCTCGGAAACCTCAACGGCTATTCTCTGGTTGGTATGCAGTATCCGCATAGGGCTTTAAATTGCTTTCATGTCAGATGATAGACAGGATTTGGTATTTCTTTAAAATATTTGCAACCTATCGAAAGTTAATCTCCTTAGCTCTGAACATTACCAGGGGGCTGTTACAAAACACAGCGTAAAATCATAGCGTAAAAAGAGGGTGTTACAAAATAATCTTTTTTACGCTAAAATTTGAAGACAACAGCGTAAATTTGACATTTACGTAAGTTTTTAAACACTAATCATTGTAAATTTTTAAGAAGAAGTTAGTCATAACGTAAAAAATGTTAACGTTTCGTAACGTAAATTTTGTTTTGTAACAGCCCCAAGGAAAGAAATACAAAGATGCTTCTTTGTTGGGGGCTGTAGAATTGTAGAATGAAAACAACCAGTATAAGAAAGTAAGAAAAAACTGAACGAATCAAAGGGGATCAACAACGATAAAGTTATCTCATCCAACTTTTTCTGAACTCAAAGAGCTTTTAATTTGGTTGTGATTTGCTTTGATCCTCCCTCCACCTCAAGTCAAGTTGCATCCAGCACCCGATTTTGACCAACGATGGGATAGTTGTTGTTGTAGTTGTGGTAGAATAACCATCTTTGAGCAGCCTCGTAAATAGGATGATCCGTTTATATGGGCACCTAGATTATTCTTTCTTTCTGCTTGGCTGCTCATGAACACTCCATTTTCATTAAATGTAATATTTAAAATAGAATGGAATTATTTTTCAACTAAGTGAGTGTGAGGTACACATACAGCTGATGTGGGGTGAGGTCCTATCTGGGGGTCATGTGAAGGGGCACTAGAGGTCACCAGGACTGGGTCATGACCCCCGTGTCACGGGGCTGGATCTGACTTAAAATAACATCCTTCTTTCCCAGGCATGTGGGTCTATACTTTAGGTATCGTATTGTATCGTATCTATAGCAACAGTTGTAGGGCCCAAGGGGCCAGCGGCGGCGGGCATATAGCATCTACCTAAGTATGTGCAGATGTTTGAATGCTCCTCTCCAGCCCTTACCATAGCCAATGTGAGTAGGACCCTTAGAGGGAACCCCATATCTCACACTTGTAGATGAGTGATCAGTGGCTAGAGGAGGCTATTATAAGAAAAATAGATAAGACTATTGGGTAGTTCTTATCTTATCCAATCAAGGATAATCAGGGACACTTAAGGATGATTTGAGATTGTATTCAAATATAAACTGAAACATCATGAACTATATTTTATGCAGTTATAAGTATCGGCAGGATTTTAGTCACACATATATTTATATAGAAATATGAACACAGATACTTTTTATAACTGAAAAACAAAACAGAAAATATACATCATCTCTTATCATTCCAATACTGACTATCTCGTAATGCTTTATCACAAGCAGATCATACATGCATCTATCCTGATCTCCCTAGCTATTGTCAATGTCCAGCATTTCATTACATGTCTCCATACATAAATGTGAATTTAACAATAGGTGTTGTGTTTGTAGATTACATGAGACATGCTTTTTTCCTCTGCACATGACATAGGCCACTGCCTGTGACACAGCACATCCCCTTTCCAGAACCGATATAGTTTTTAAACCAACACAGCCGAAGGCTGGTCAGCAGGTCCACAGGGCCCATACGGACCGTCACTGTGGGTAGTTTTATCACTGCGAGGCTACACTACTCACTAGGTGGCTGCATACATACATCAGGTAGGAGCGCAGGTAGGAGCAGGTCACAGGCTTTCACTGAGCTGTGGTGGAGATCGTCTGCAGTGGGTTGGTAGTATTAGTGTAAAGGCCTGACACTGTGGTGGTCCGGTCATCTCGGTGACCACGTGACCAAACTCTACATATAGGTAGTTCCCACACCAATCAATAGATGGCATTAGTATAGGCATGGTGATTGGTGTGGGAACTCCCTATATGTAGAGTTTGGTCACGTGGTCACCGAGATGACCGGACCACCACAGTGTCAGGCCTTTACACTAATACTACCAACCCACTGCAGACGATCTCCACCACAGCTCAGTGAAGGCCTGTGGAGCTACAGGGGCGGATTTAGGGGGGGGGGCGGACCCGGCGTGCGCCCCCCCCCCCTATTTTTCTGTATATTTTAATGTGACAATTTCCAATACCCCCAGTACATTGCCTATTTCACGCCCCCCCTTTTTCAAAATCCTGGATCCGCCCCTGGGAGCAGGTAGACCAACCTGGTCCCAGAGACCACCACCACGCCCTCTGGTACCAGGTTGCAGGCAGGCAGGGACGATCGCGACGATACAACGCCGCAGCTACCCCTGGAGTCACACCCATGCGTTACATCATGGCTCTTAGGTCTCAGTGAAGGAAATCCTTTTACTATTATACTTTAATATAGCGGAAAACGCAATAACAGCTACCAGGACATTTACAACTTTTGTAAATCACCCTTAACCTAAAAGATATATCCTTTGTTCAAAACTTTCCAACCAAAATTAGCTACTGACCATGGAAAATTTGAACACTGGTCTGTAGCGTCAAACAACCGGAATTTCGCCTGAATTTGCACTGAATAAATTGCATTTTCATTGATTCCCAATCTAGCCTTTGAAAAATAATTTAAACTCACTGAGGGTGGATTTTGACAGAGATGCATACTTGCTCTTTTATTTGTAAGTTAGTATTTTCCATTCATTATTACCTGAAAAGGTTGATGGGTGTTATTACACGTTAAATTAGTCATTAGTAGCTCATTTATATCTTCATCTGCCCTAAATAAAACGTTTTCTATCAGGCTGGTCAAAGATGGCACCCAGTCCAAGATGGCACCCGGTCAAAGATGGCACCCGGTCAAAGACTTAACGACCACCTCTCCAGTGCGACCACTTCGCCATTGCGACCATATTTGGAAAGTCCCAACCATTTTTCTCTTTGTCTTAATATATAAAACTCCCTTGAATGCGACCACCCCTCTATTGCGACCACCTCACCCTATGACCACTAAATGTTCAGTCCCAATCTTCCTCTATTGCGACCAGTGGCCAGGTGAGTGAACGGAATTAATTCCCTCAGATCTCCAACCACTGCATGTACAGGTGTGTGAGGTGGCTTCTGCTCCTCTCACCTCCGACTACCATAATAGGTGTGTGAGGTGGCTTCTGCCCCTCTCACCTCCGACTACCATAAGGGTGTGTGAGATGGCTTCTGCCCCTCTCACCTCCGACTGTGTGAGATGGCTTCTGCCCCTCTCACCTCCGACTACCATAAAGGTGTGTGAGGTGGCTTCTGCCCCTCTCAGCTGCGACTACTATACAGGTGAGTGAGGGGGGCCGGAACCCTTCTCACCTGCGACCACTGGACAGGTGTGTGAGGGGGGCTCTGCCGCTCACACCTCGGGCGACTAGGGTAGACCGCCCATGAGATGACTAGGTGGTGTATTGGTACCATGAGCTGACCACATATGCTGCCATTTATCAGTCTCTTCTAGGGTCTACATAGATTTGCAATGCTACAGATATGTTGCAATTGGTAATAATGTATCACAAGCAGCAGTCATATCTTTAAAATATCATTTCTGCTATCTTGTATGATCGATCAATCTTGATATATTCCATGTGCATTTGCTGCTCTTTACAATGCAGGTTTCTAGAAAATATACTTTTTACAACCCCTTAATCACATATTGTTTTAAACCAAATAATACAATATAGGATTCTTTCATGACCAGTAGACTCTCTCACACATGATGTGATTTTCATTGTTATAGATTAATAAATATTAATGCCATTTTTTTACCAATTTATGGTGAACAGTAGAGTGGTACCATAAAAAATCCAGCACTGGACCATGAGGCAACTACTGGGACATACATGCTGTCAGTCATGGCTGTCAATACTCTCTGAACATGTAGATAACCATGATTTATCTCATGTTACAATACTAATGAAAATGACAACATAGTTCATTATTTTTCAATGGGAGGGGGGTTATATTGAATAAATACTGTGGTTATGTATGTCTGTTGTCAAATCAGTGCTTTGGATAGGTCTGTGCTAAGAGTGGTTGGGTCATGGTACAGGGTGGTTAGGTCATGGTACCACATCGACCAGTATAGGTCTAAGCTTTTAAACAAGTTCATTTAAAGAATAAATAGTCCAAATAAATAATCAAATCTAACTCATCACAATCTCACATATCTTCAGAATAGAATGAGCTAATGAAAGTGGGAAAATAACATTTCTTTCTATAAAAGATACTTCCTCAAAGTCTAGGTCGCAGAGAATGCAGGCTAAATTGGTCATCTCATGGGCGGTCTACCCTAGACCTATACAGGCTGTTTCAACCCCTCCCTTCTCCAACCACTGGCAAATTTAATAGAAAGGGGGTTATTTCTCTTTCAACTCGGACCACTGCTCAGGTGAGGGGGAGGGGGGGGGGGGGTTAGCCCATCCCCAATATTATTCTTTATCAGGAGTAGACTGAGAGGGTGACTGGGGCATTGGGACGGAGTTATCCTTGATCTTAGAGGTATAGGCTATTTCAGGATATTTGAAGGTTGTAAAGATCCACAGAGAGCGGTCTATATAAGATGAGAAAAAGATACCAACAGCTATTTCATTGTTGTAAGAGATTCACTTGTACCAATGAATTTATTGTGAATTTAACATCAACAATGGGAAACATTCCTGTTTCAAAAACGCTGGAAGGGACTAAAACACACCTGTTTCAGCTATGTGTAATATAATCTATGACACTGGGTTAAACACTGTTTTCAGTACACATCAATGCCATTCAACTTTGCACAATTCAACAAGTCCCAATACTCGTAAATATAATCATATAGAAATACAAATTCTAGTAAGGATCAAAGCGAAGTCGCTAGTCCATAGCATATCGACACTTCATTGATCTAGTTCTGCTGCAAACACATAAATCTATGTATACACCTCCACCACAGACCATGGTGATCAATGATTACACTTAATCTTGTTTTTCCTTCCATTCACGTTACCTCATACATACCTCTATAGCACTATTTATGAATAATAGTTGGGTATTCAGCATTATATTGCATGCCTTTGTGGCATCAGTACACCTATTGAAAAAAAAGTTTCATGTTACATAGATTTGTTATAACAACACTGAGAACATTATGAATATAAAAACCGTTACCATGAGATACAGTCTTCTGTAGCCATTTGGTCATTATAAATGATGACTTTTCAGGTATATCACCTCATCCATGATAGATTGGTCCAAACTTATCAGGAATCATACATTTCCCTCAATCATAATGCAATGCTTATTTTTATACAAGAAAAATTAAAATTATCACATTTGATTGTCATGGTCTTGAGGTAGGAAAGGAAGGGGCACCAAAATAATATCATGATTTTCTTGATATTTAATATTTAGGGATGCTATTACCTCTTCCTATTTAGAGCTTTTGAAACGCTTACATTGCGGTTGTAACTTGCTTACAAGTATAGTCATCACTCGTAGATATCACTTATTATAATATCATTAGTCCCTGGGAAACACTTGCTTTACAGCCCACTTACAACTGATCTTTAGACTTACAATCAGTGTTGAAATAAAACAGACATAAGTGGTTGCTGGCCTTTTATAAACACTTAAATAAGGATTGATATATTTCAGCCCCCTGATACACCTTACAGTGTACCCCTCTGTTTCCGCTCTATATGCTCACCTCACTGCATCAGGCCAAAAATAAAGAAGGTTTCTTTCAGCTCACCCGACCGACCCTATCAAAACAGGGACGACCATACTTTTTTTAATGCAATTTTGAAGAAATTCTATATTTTTACACTTTTCTTGGGTCAATTTTAGGTTTACAATTTTTTTATTCCCCCCCTTTTCACACTTTTTTTGGTATCGAAAGAGGGGCTGTAAAACAAAAAGTTTAAAAAAAAGATCCTACCTACCTACCCAAGATTTTCATCACATGAAACGAACCTCTTTTTTTTTCAATTTGGCCTCCGTCAGAAAGAAATGAGCCAACTTTACAAAGCATCAGTGATTCAATGTTGATTCAATGTGGATCAAGATTGAATCGACTATGGGGGTTGTTCTGCAATATATAACAATTGTGAAACATAGATATAATTATCAAAACTGATTGTATGTTGAAAAACACGTAACAGTGCTAATTAGTGCTAACATCACATAACATATCCACTTTGAAAGATTATCTGAACATTGACAATATTGGTCAACCAATTGAACTAGTGTGTTCTCATTGGCTGATCATTATCTCTGTTCTGTTGACCAACACTGGATCCCTCACAAGATAATGTTACCTTCATACCTCAACATCTCAACCCAGGATTAAAATTTAACAAATCAGATACATACAATGTGATGTGTCCCTCAAGAATACCCAGTGTGGTGATTGTGGTTGGGAGGGGGCAATGACCTAAGCAACAGTGTCAATGAAACCCTTTTTATGTGATTCTGGCAGTGGATCATCAACTTTCCACCTTTCCTGACTCAATCAATAGCATTGATTTCCCCAGGCAGTTTGGGTGCTTTGAATTCAAAGAGCCAGGAAGAAGAAGCATAGATTGTTTAAATATTGATTTCTATGAAAGCTAGACTTTTCATTGCCTACTTGTGGTGTAAGAATAGATAGGAAGTCTCAATATCATCATAGGCCCCGCATGCGATGAAGTATAGTCAATGTCCCATCATTATGTCGCAGTATACAACACCATAATTTACATGTTAAGAGTCTACCATTGGTTTTAGGCCACTTTGAGTTTGGCAAATGCTGGTCTGGAATCTCAAGTTTCAGTACTTAATCAATGTCCGAGTTCTACTAGAAATCAATGTCAATCATTCCGAGTCTGGCCAAAGTCCAGGAGCATGCAATTGATACAGATCTAGAAAGGGCCTCAAGTTACTTGCTCACATAATGAAATTATAGTACTATATAGTGCTATAGTAGGGCGTCTGCCTAAATAGCCCATCTGTGATCTACATTCAGGTATCCATGACACCTGCCTTTGGCAGGAGTACAACTGTTATCACTCCCTTTAATCCAAATATTTGCTGTCTTAGAAACATCAATAATGCTACTGGAGAGGAAGTACACTGTGCCAACGATACCCACGCCTCTTCCCCATCCTTCTAACCCCCGACCCCCTCCTAACCTACCATCCACCCCCTCCCCTCCTAATTACCCACACCCCTCACCCACCCGGAAAGGTGAAAATAGGAGCCGTCGGTGATATGCAGTGTCAGGTGCTGAGGAATTTCTAGAAAGAAATCTCTCGTTACTGCCTGGAGTTTGACGACTTCTTTTGTACTTCTATGGAAATTGGTAATGCTTAGGTGCATTTAGAATATTAATTACATCTAAGATTTGTAAATAGTAACAGAGTTGATGTTTTGGGAGTAGTAAATTTAGGCCTGAAAATGGCGATCTCAAAATGGCGTATGCCTGTCACAATAACAACAGCACTAACAGCACCAACAATGATACAGCTATACCTTGTGTATTAAGATATTAAGTTTGTATCTGAAAGGACAACTGTTATGTTTTTCACGATTAAAGAGTATACTGTGTCTTAAAGCATTTGTAAACATTTCTTCTGTAGCAGAAATTCATATATGTGAATGTGTGTAAGGGGGATATCAAACCCCACACTGTTGAATGTACCTATATAAATAACACAGTAAAATATAACAGTTGGATTATAATTATCGACACTTGACTCACCATTACCTTTGCCCCACACGCTACCACTATACAACCATTTAGCGGCGGGACCATTCCCTGTGGCAGGAGCGGGGGCACAGCACACCCCAGTAATTACACTCATTGATACACCATTATCAGCACTATCTACATACAGGATACGATAACCAACCAGTCATTTAAAGTCTGCCGTGATCAGGAAGCCAATGTATTCACCACTCCCAACTGGAAATACTCTAACCAGACAAGATATCAAGACGGAAAGGTCCTGCCTAGGAACTCTGTGAGTCTGTCTTGTGTGGCCTATATCCCATGCCTGAATTATCTGACATGATTTTAACATTTTCTTAGATACGTGTTATTCATCTACTATTCTACAGACAGATATTGCTCTCAGAAGCGGTCAGAATACCATGGGGACAGAGAACATCATTATAACAGTGAATCACAGCAGTGAGATAGACCTACATATCTCAGCCACACCAATCCACATCACCTGGAGGAAGCCATTCAAACACGTGTGTGGGCTGGGGCTTGTTGCTACAACGGTAACCTGGGATGGAGGGGTTTCCTTCTGCTAGAATGCCTCTGTGTCAGAACAGCACTCAATACCCCCACCTCTGCCGGCCTGCCCGCCATACCCCTAACTACACAACCCCTGACCCGCACCTCATCGGGCGAGCTGCTCACTTACCTGGCCAACCCCAGGAAGTGGGGACTGCTAGCAGGCAGGGTACTAGTAGAAGGGGAGCAGCAACTCAGGGTAGGCACCTGCCTCAACCAAACTACAGGCATGGGCCTGTGATTGGCAGTATGGGTGAGGCGGCATATCCTGAGGAGCAGGCCTGGCCTAGGGGTCGTGGAGCAGCTCGTGGTGGGGGTGGTGGGGGCTTCCCCCCTGATGGAAGACGTGGCTATGGTAGTTACAGAACCAGCAGCAGTGACAGCAGCACCAGGGATGGTGGTGGACACCATGTTAGCATGGCTCTGAGGGCCACCACTCCCCTGACCAGGGACCACCACAGCCACAATCACAATCACACTAACCACATCAACCAGGTATCAGTCTCCTTAAAGTCAGCGGCACATCTAGTAAATGATAACAGCCAGCAACAGAGGATGATGTACTCTGAGACGGCCCCCATGATGAATGGCGGCAGACTAATACCTGGGGAGACCGTGGGGCCGACCCCTAATGGCACCTTGCCCCAGGACCACAGTAGGTCCCAGGTGGCCCTGTGTCAGGTGGGCATACCTAGAGATGAGGAAGCCGTAAAGAGCAGCTCACAATGGACTCAGCTCCTCCAGAGGGCCTTCAGTAGCCGACACAATAGGTCCTTACGGCGGGGTAGACTGGGATGTTCAGCATGTGGAGAGAGGCGGCTGTGTCGCCATCTCTGCGCGTGCTGTCGCCGGGTGCCTCGTCGCATCTTCAGGGTCCTACAGTGGTGCTATGGCATCAACCAGAGACAGACGCTGTGCTGGGGGCTATGCGACCTCTACAGCATCATTCTCTCCATCATTGCCGTACTGCTGATAGCCAGGGACCAGATGGCCACCCACTGTATCGGGGTGAGGTACACGTCAGAGTACATCTGCAGTGAGAGATATGTCTCCTTTGAGTGTAACTTCCCAGAGAGGGACTTCTTGGAGGATGAGGAGCTATTCTCCAGGTGCGGTGTCCATGGCAACGGGCAATTCAAAGCCCACCTTAACGACAGCATAGAGACTATATGCGGGCCTAATAAACCCCTCATAGGCAGTCTCAAACTTAAAAAATACAACAACGATGAGGGAAAAAGTAATTATAAAGTGCCAAACATTGTGCACTACACGGTGGACTGCAATGAATCGAAACGCTTTGATTATATCAACTACCTCAGTTTTGTCAGCGTAGAGCGGTTCCTGGCCCCTGACCGGATCTATGTGCACTGTAACTGTTTCCTTAATACCAGCTGGTGGTTCCACACCCTGGAGGAGGTGATGAACATCTATGTGGTGCAGAGGGAGTTCCCAGAGTACATCCAGGCCAGGAAGCCGCGCTGGGTGCAGCACAGGACAGACGTGATCAAGCTGCAGACACTCTTCCGTAAGTCGAGTTATAAAGAGTAGTTACACTCTATAAGGGAAGTACATTGCCTCTGGGCAGCATCTAAAATACCCTTGAAAAACCGCTGCTGCCATAGGGCAACAGAATTGGTACCATAGGGCATCAATACCACTAGATTACAGCTCCTGCTATGAAACAACGAATACAAATATTTAAAATTAATACTACGTCCCCTTGTCAAAAAGCTGTAAATTCTGTCTCCAATATAATTTATTTCACTCCTTTGCCACTATCCCAGGGAGCACATACTTGCAAAGTTGCTGTTCCCATGGCATAGGGCCTGTGCTTAAGTCCCAAATGACATGTTTCAAGGCCAGCAGGGAAAGGGTTAATTAATGCACCATGCCCTGTTGTCGGTATGATGCATTGATGCAGCCCTGGTGAGTTATTTGCAAAAGGCACTAGAGCAACTCTACGGTCTTGATACACTCGCAAAGGGTTAGCATGATGCACCAATTGATGCAGCGCCATCGAGTCACTCGATGGTGCTGCATTGGTGCATCATGACGATAAATTACATGATGCCCTCAGGCATCAGGACTGTTTATACTTACTGTAGATGAGCAGTAGAATAAACTGTAGTTTGACAGGATGTACAATGAGTTGAGTTGAGTTGAAAAGTTTTTATTGACCAAATTTCTCATAGTAAGTCTTTCAAACAGGGCCAATCATGTTAATCATATACATACAACACATCATACAAAATGAGACATATTCACAATATCCCACACATGGAAAACAATAAATACAAGTAGGTAGTGAACACAAGAGACCGGATATGTTTCAGACAAGGTACACAAGTAACAATTACTACGAGTTCCATCTTTCACCGTTGGGAATATTCAAACTAGGGTTAATGCGTTAGAGATACACATTCTAGCAACACATTTATTAATCTCTCTTAGCTTTCAGATCTGCCATAAATAGTTTATGACTTACAATCTCTTGTTTTGTTGGGCTAAGCTTGTCCCATTCAGCAGACCCACGATACAGAGGGCTGTTACAATACAATTGTCCTTTAGGCCTTTGAAGTTTTAACTTCACCTTTGCGTTGCTACGTAGTACACGTGTTGGAACCACGACATTATCATGATTACGACTATGCTTGTACATAAGCCCCAAGAGATTCACTCTACGTCTATCTTTCAACCATTTACATTTACAATCAATATGCAAATTCACTCGCGAGATCAGCCTTGGATCCATGATGCCCAGGCAACACCTAAGGCAATGATTCTGTATTGTCTGGAGTCCTGCTACCAAACCCGGAGGACCAGATTCCAAAATGAAATCACAGTAATCAAGGGCCGGGAGAACCATCTGCTTGTACATAAGTAATGCTAACTCATTATCGACATATTTCTTTAGTTTCCGTAAATGTTTGAGTTTAACGTTACATGCACTATCAACCCTCTTACAGTGAGGTTCAAAAGTAAGATATTGGTCAATGGTCACTCCCAAGTAATTGAAAGCAGACACAGCATGCAAGGTTCTACCCTTTAGTTCCAACGGGTACATACTAAAGTCGCGTGCATCCTGGTCTGATTTACACCATAGGACATGAGTCTTGTCCGCGTTTACTGTTAGTCTATACTTGTCGCACCAATTACTGACAGAGTTTAAATCTACCTGTAGCAGGGTCTTAACCATATATGGATCTGTATGACTGACTGCAATAGCCAGGTCATCAGCGTACATAAAATAGGAAGAGTGCTGGAGCGTGCTAATAATATTATTTATATACACAATAAAGAGCAGGGGGCCTAGCACGGAGCCCTGTGAGACGCCGCAGGTGATGGACTCTAGACCAGAGGTCACACCGCCGATCTTAGTAGCTTGAGTCCTATCATTGAGATAAGAGACAAACCACTGAAGCGCATCCTCACTACACCCCAGAGTACAGAGCTCGTTTATTAGGAGGAGGTGGTTTACCGTGTCAAAAGCCTTCCTTAGATCAAGGAAGACCACGGCCACCACCTCCCCCCTATTACGGCTGTCAAACAGTTTTTGTATCAAACCGTAGCATGCGTCAGTAGTAGAGCGTCCTGGCATGAAACCAAACTGGCTAGGGCTGATGAGGTCATGTTCAAACAAGTACGACATCAGCTGAGCATGTACAGCCTTCTCAATTAATTTAGAAAATAAATTGAGTTGGCTGACAGGGCGCCAGTTGGTTACACGCTTCAGATCCCCCGACTTAGGCAGCGGCGACACAACAGCATTCTTCAGAACTTTCGGGAAGGTTGACATCATTAGTGATGTATTTACCATATGCTGAAACACATCACAATTAACCTGTAGGAAGTCTCTCACGACAATTGACCGGACACCGTCTATGCAGGATGCCTTATTTATTTTTATCTGGTTGATTAGTTTAGAGGCTACAACCAAATCTATTTCCACAAACCTAAAATTCGGTCTATCCAGGTCAATGTCAGTGGAGTTCAACCTAGAAATAACATCAATGCTAGTGAAGACACCAGCCAGTACCCTACCGATACTACTGTAATACCCATTAACGTAGTTGGGTAGATCCCCAGTAGGTACAGGTACATTGTCATCATCCAATAAATTCATTTCAATTTCCTTTGGGGGCCCTTTCCACACAGTATTAACCTCAGCCCAAAACCGTTTGGGATCCCCAATGTGACGGTTGAGAGTTGTCCTAATGCTAATTCTGCGGTTGTGGGCCAGTAGACGATTAACCGTCTTATCTAGATCCAAGACATGCTGGCGGTACACATTCAAAACACCAACAGGTACACGACGCATTTTCTTTAGAAGACGGCTTTTCCTAGCCAATATACGTTCGATCTGAATCGTAAAACCCACAGGCCTGCCTACCGGTATTTTAAATGTCTTGACAGGGTGAAATCTGTCCAGGTAAACAACAGCTTTATCAGTGACCAAACCGATGTGGTCTTCCACAGACAAGTCATTATTAAGATCACACTCAAGTTCAGATGCAAACAACTTGGCATCATTGCTACTATATGTTTTATACGAGCGACCAATGCAAGTCTTAAAGGCTTTTGATTTTACACATTTGATTTGTTTACGCTGTACAAACACTGGCACGTGATCTCCCACCATGTCATTCACCAATCCGTTCAACATTACGTGAGGACAGTTAGTATACACATGATCAAGTGTTGATCTGCCAAACGGATGATAGTATGTCGGACCGGTCCGCAAATATTTCAATCTAGTTCTTTTTAGAAAACCATGTAGTAGTACACATTTAGGATTATTTCGATGCAAAGTATCAACGTTGAAGTCGCCTAGGAGCCACACCTCTCGGCCTAGGAGAAGTAGTGGCTTAACTATGGCCTCCAGTCGTTCATAGCATTTCCTAACATTAGTATTCGTAGGTGGTCTGTAAACCGTCAGGATCACCCGGTATTTTTGCCCTGGGAATTTGGTTAAGAGGCCTAAACATTCAATGTCCTTCTCTATAAAAGAATATTCATTGATGACAGTGGTCGAGCTAGCATAGATGTTATTCACATAGCATGCTACGCCACCACTCTTTCGTCTAGCAACCAATCGGTCAAGGCGAAAAAGTTTCATCCCAGGCAGATCTAAACACCAGTCAGGATCACTCAGGTTCAGCCAAGTTTCAGAAATACTCATGTAGTGCACATTGAGCGGTAATTTACGAAGTTTCCCAATCTTACTCCTCAGGCTCTGAACATTCATATGCATCAATCTTAACCCATTCAGTTGACCCAACTGCTGGTAGTCATAATAAATCATCCCATGTCACGAAAAACCCAGCCCAACATTTCAACAGTCTCTTTACCTACACAAACAAAACAAAATATTCGTGCAAACATAAACTTCTCAGGCGATAAATCATATGGCACTGAGTAGAGAGTCTCGGTATGACAAGTCATTGTGTTACTCTAGGTGCATAAACAAAATACAAAAGGCTTGAAATTAAGTTACATATAAATGCAATTGACAAAAAAATAAACAACAACAGAGTCCAACAGGCAGTAGATGCTGTTAGGTGCGCTAGTACTCCCGCGCCCACTTACAAAAATGTCGTACGTGATTGTAATATTCAGTTAAATTCTAAATTCAACAGCTAGTTACAGCAGCTCCCCCGAGCTTTAAATTACCTTAGATATACCAATAATAACGCCCTTTAGATCAAGTATAGCATCAACATTTTAACAACAATTTAGCTTCTAAAGACACACTTATTTCGGCAGTCATTCAAGACTCAATCAATTCCCATAGTAGCCCGTGTTTTTGTCACTGATAGTAAACATGAGACAAGTAATATAACTTTAAACAATTGGGTTATTGTCAGCGGCATTATACTGTAGTTACCGTGATAGTCTTACTTATAGTAATCAAATTAATATGTCGAGATCATGTAGGCAGGTGTCGTAGCAACTAGTAATATGGGCCAGGCCCCAAAAACAAACTCCTGGTATATCACATAGTATCTAGAGCTTAGTTAAGAAACGACACCGCATATCAAGTATTTCGCCTTGTCTAAAATCATGACATTGATTCCTATAATATACCGGTAGTCAAACAATAAGATAGAATAGCAGTCGAGCAATTACAGAATACACTACCAAATCAGATCAGCTACATCTTACTGAACCGACAGAAGAACCATGATAACATCAGAGGCACTTCACAGGTATATAGTTCAGTCAGGTACACATAAATTAACAAATTGGTGTATCTCAGTTACTGTATACATATTTGGAAATTGGTTACCCGTTGATTCACAACTAATATAATCAAGCTGTCACATTTCGGTTTAGAAAATACAAAACGTAAGAGATTGTGGTATATGATAACAAAATTAAATAGCACTCTATTCAGTACCTCTAGAGAAATAATCACTATTTTTGACTGACCATATGTCAAGCCTCACATAAACTATACTGTCAACCAAACAGGTGGCCTATTGACTTTCATAATTTGGATCTTTGAAAATTAATCACTCTAGTTAAAAATCGACTCTGTCAGCACATGTGACGACAGCCAGTCCTTTGCAACCATCTCCTGGATACTTTCCAATATGAGATCGCAAGTTTGGTTGTCGTAGTCGTAGCTAGGTCGCACCCCATCATATAGTCTATAGTACTTGTTGCACCATCCAGTATGTGGTTGATACGTATGACAGATTTCATCAGTCCTCGGGGTTGCTGTGTGGCGCAGTCGGTTGTAACGCTTAATCATATGATTAATCTTCCTAATCGTACGCTCGGCAATGTCTTGATGTGGATGTGACATCGGCCCTACATCATTAGATCGACCCATGTGAACACCCATGATAGTAGACATGAGAACGTGAGAGTCACTATTTGTAGTCAGGGCAGTGTCAATCATAGTAGCAACCTTAGTCATAAAGCCAAAGGCCGCATGTGTTACATCAAGGTTTTGCAGAGATAAAGTCCTCGGGTGAAATGATTCAGATATAATATCATTTATACCTGCCATCACAACATATATATTCGCTGGGTTTGGATCCTTCAGTTTCTCGACGAGAATATCCGTCACGTCTCCGATCGTTGCTCCCCAATCACAGTGCACACCGACAAGAGTTGGGATTTTCAGATTCGCCGAGTTTAACAAGAACTGGCATCTTGAATCACCTATTATCTCGACTGACGGAAGATCCATGATCCAGATGTACAAACGATCACTCACTGCACAATGCTTCAATAGATGTTTCGGCAGAGCTATCGAAGTCCTCGCCTGTTATTGTTGATTCACTCTCACTGCCATATTGTTTCTCGTCTGAGTTACCGGATAGCGCGAGAGAGACGCGCTCACTCTCCGGCCTGAGGTTGTGACCGGGTAACGCAGACGCGGACGCTGCTTCACTCTCCACCACAGGTGCAGCCTTCTTTCCCGCGTCCACAGGCCCAGCGCGCTGCGGTTTCTTAACATGGATACGCGCCCTCAGGTCACATAGTAGGTTTCCCAGCATGTTTTGACCTTGGTACCTGCCTGAGTCGAATATTGGGTTGTCATACTTAGCCTTAGCACCCCAGAAAGGATCCATAGTCGACTCCACAATCTCAGCATCCTCAGTATTGATCAATGCAGCTTTTTTGTCTGGGTTTTGGTAGAACTTCTTTGAGATGGCCAAATTCATAGTCGGCACTTTGTCTTGCTGCCATTTCGGTTTCTCGACCAGTCCATCAGTGGCTCGTTTAGCCTCCAACCCAGTGCAAGAGTCCAGTACGAGGTCAGCCCTTTCATTGTCATCATTGGCTATACACCGCAGGAACTGGTATAGTTGTTCACTGCTGTGAAAGTCCTTATCACCATGATGAATTAGACAAGGGTGGAAATTGCTCAAGAAGCTCCTAGGCCCATTAAAAACAATACCACACTTGGTGCGCTTCATGTTTAAAGGCCCCGACTGAGCTAGTCCCAGCGCATAGCTCACTTTATCTTTGGTCGACATCTTCTGCTTTTTCTGCGTATGTGACCTAGTCAGTGCCCCAGTATGCATCGGGGTATCAGGTCGCCGCTGATGGTCGCCATCACCCACATCATTCTTCCAGCTGACACTTGCCAGTGATGACTCTCCACCTGTCATCATATGGCTCTGTCTAACTAGAGGCTTTGGGTAATTCTTTGTAGTTGCCCTAAAGCCCATTTTCTTTCTTCCTTTTTCAAATTCCACAATCTGTTGTCTGGGTAGTAGATCCCCTTGTTCATCATCTGCCGCCACACAGGGCAGTGAACTGTGTCTCGGCGACTTCCTCCAGTTTAAGTCATCATCACTTCTAGACTGGATCACATCCGCCGATGAACTCATCCTGTTGGTAGAGGCAGCCTGGTCATCAGTTACAGAGGTGTTGGCTGTTTGCACAGATGATGCCATACGTTGCCTCCGCCTGTCATGATTAGGGTGTACTGTAGCTTCATCTTGAGGCGTCGTAGCATTGACACTACCGCTGCCATCATTGAAGCGCTGTCTAGACCCCCCTCTAAGCAGGTCCCTCCCTCGGCGGTTATCCTCATCACTGCAGAAGTCACGGTGTTGGATATTTCCAAACTTGAGATCAGTGGGCTTGTACATTTCTGGAATATTGTTCACGTTATAACCATCATACTCATTGCCGTTTATGATAATGCTTGTCCCTCGCAGGAAAACCTCACACCCCTCAATTTGTCTGCAGTGCCTACCCACACGTCTGATCAAGCCCTTGATCTGCCTGGTCCCAGCGTCTTCATCAGCATTTATATACAAAGACGACCGGTACTTGGTGCTCTTCATGAGGACAGATTTTAGCTTTAGACAACTGTCCCGACGCCATGTTGTAGCGAAGCAGACTAGTAGGGGCCTAGGACCATCAATATCTTCACTCACCCTGTTTAGTCTTTTGACTAGCTTCAATTCTTGTGGATCTACCATAAAGTTCAGCTCCTCGAACAAGTTTATAACCTGCTGGTATGGTTCTAGGTCAGCTTCTTCAATGAGACCTTCCATCAAGATGTTGAACCTTTTGGGGGAGAAATATCTGCCAGAAACTCCAGATCCCCTGTCAGAGAAGTCCGGGGCTGTGTGACTTAGTGTGTTAGGCAACACTCCACTAGGTCCTAATTTTACTTTATCAATGTCACGTGTATTCTGTAGGACCAGCGTGCGTAGTTTTTCCACCTCAGATAGGGTTTCCTTGTTGTTCAGGTCCCATTTCTCATCCATTCTGTCCATTCTAGAACTGAGAGCATGGGTGTTCATATCAATTTTCTCATTTACTTCTTTGAACTCAGCCTTCATCAGTGCCATCATGTTTGAAAAGCCAGCTTTGAAGGGGTCAGGTACCACTTGTTTGCTACCCACTGGAGTCGAGGTAAATGGACGAGCATCATTTTGAAAATCCCGGTACTCACTGTTATAGACAGTATCATAGGTTTTCACCTTCTTTTTCGAGTGAGACTGTGACTGTGCTCTGGCGTAACCACTAGTGTATTGCCCACCTCCAGTGCTAGGCGGTGACTCGTCGCTTGGCTGTCTCGGACGTTTCCTGTCATCACGCTCATTATGTCTGTGGTATTGTCCATAGGACTCCACCACGCTCGGCCATCCCTCTTTGTCATAGCTTTCACCCAAATAATGATCATCACCAAAGTTATAATCATCCGTCATATGATGTCGGCCTCTCATAGGGTACAATTCGCCAGTGTACCCCCTTCTTGTGCCGCCTCTCCTGCCGTCCATGTTGGTACAGGTGAGTGAGCAGTGTAGGTGCTTATGTAACAGTATGCTACAGGTAGGTCGTGTTGTTACTCACGTATATGCCGGCCAGTGAATCGGTGGAGAGAAATATCCAAAATGCCGATCTATGTGGCGGTATTCCAGGCTGAGAATGCCACCTCCACGTGCACCGTATCTTTAGAGTCACACTAAGTCAGTCTAGAACTTTCATAGACAGTATTTATCCAATCTATAGCACCATTTGGGGGAGCGCTTCACACAGGTGACTACTCTATCGCGGCCATTTTCTCCTCCAAAAACCTATGGTACCAATGGGTGTAGTGAACATGAACAGTAGAATATACTGTAGTTTTACAGTAAAAACTTTAGTGTACAATAACAGTGGAAATTACTGTTAGTTTACAGTATAAAAGATAGTATTTTTGGATTCCCTATGAACAGTGTGCCATCCTTGAAGGTTTACACGGACTATGTACAAATGTGTTTCTTATTAAAAGGGTAGGTATGGTCTGTATTTCATTAGTGACTTTTTCACCCAGGGGCGGATCCATGCAGTATATTTCAAATGCAAAGGGTATCTCAGAAATGGTCTGGATTCAGAGTCAAATCTAGTTCTTTAAAAGATGGGCTACTATTGGATATGTTTGAGGAAATAAGCTCCCAAACCTGAATAAGAATGGGATCTATGTCAAGTTGCTGTAAGTATACATGTGATACAATTAATAAGGTTAAGAGTTCAGTCATTGCCAATAGGATACAGGGCCACATTTCGCTTGTCTCTGTCTATACAACCTACTACGGAACGTGTGAAGAACAAAGCAAGTGAACCAGAACGTTTTAGAGAGTGGATACTTTTAACAACAGTGGGGGTTTGGTGAATTTTCACGCAAGCGGGTCAGAATGTTTTTGTTCCCGCTCTGCCGGAGTGGTTCAATTTTTTTCAGTCCCCCCACCCAGGCAGCTTGGAATTGACCCTGGCCTACCCCTTTGAGCTTTAGTAATGCGCAGGCTTTTCCCCATAAACATGTTTTTGGTCCCCACCCTCAGGAGGGTCCATCTTAATGCCCTTAATGACCAGGCTTATATAAACATTCGGGACCCGGCTTATAATAAAGCAAGAAGGCTTTCATAACCGGCGTGTCAGCAGGAAAGGCTTGTATTAGAGACGCGGCTTATAAACTGGGAAACACGGTATATAAACCTACATCATAAGATATCAGTGGTTATAATGCCACGACTTCCTCATATGGGAGAAACAATCTTAGTCTAGTGCATATAGATCACCATCGATCCGGGGTTACAAACAGTACCCTGACCATCCCTTGGTGAATGAAGCCTGTCTATGTGGCATGATCGATAAACCTAGTCAGGTGTAACAGGCACCCTGAGCAACACGAGCAACTCGTCCCAACTCGTCCCGACTCGGCTGCCAACCAGCTCTGTGGTATAGCCGCACTCTGGGGTATATCATGTTGTAGTCATGGTAACTGGTGTATGTTTGCGGGGGCGCTGTCTTTGAAGTTTGACTTTACTATTGATAATGGTGGCCTTAGCGAACTGACACAAGGTCTTCGTTTCTGGAAGGGATGTTCTGATTGTGAAGCATATCTGTATTTCTATCCAAACGCTATATACCCTAGTATATATATATTATATTATTGCTAAGTGATATGACCAAAAAGATTGATTGTCAATCAAACGAGGCTGGGGGCCCGCAAAGAATCCACCGAAAACAGGATAATCAGATTAACATGAGAAATTCCCCTTTCTAACATGGTAGATTATATCCTACAAGTCTAGACCCATTTAAGAGTTTATTTAACAATGAAAACAGTTGCGTTGGCGTGCCCCACCGATGCAGGAATATGGCATTATTTCATATTTAAAAATGAAATTGTAACCCTTTATTTTTTTTATCAAATACGCCTATGGCCTCGTGAAATACGGCCTGACATCTAATTCGTGAAATAACCCAGCCAACAAACTAAAACTTGTGAACCTTTGTCTATTTATGAATTAAGTCAATTTCAAAATAAATCCCAGGGTGGAAATTATGGTCAGTCAAAAATACTGTGCAAAATGATTTGACCCTTATAGCATGTTTGAAGATTCAGAGAATTCAGTAAATTACAAGGTGTATAATATGTTAGTTTATACCACAGCGGGCATGGAGAACAAAGCGTTTCACACCTCTTGTATACTGTATACAGCTAGTGGCATAAAGTAGTTATAGGACTAGTACCAATCTGTAGGGGTATTCTATAAGGCTCCTTCACTGTATTTTGCGTACAGATTGGTACACGTCCTATGACTACTACATAACTATAATTTAATTAATATAAATCACATGAAGGAATGACATTTAATTAAAGTGTATAATTATGTATAATTATGAAGTTTTATCTATCAGTATCACTGAAAGTTGTAAATTTTACCTTTATGCAAAATATCAATGATACCATATAAGTATAGGCTTGATGTGTTAGGACAGTATTTGGCAGCATTTTGGCACTTCAAACAGTAAGGGGGTCCAACCGTCGTGACATCAACCTAACCGTTACGTGCAATAATGATGTTAATAATAACCTTGACCTTTCAGATAATGGTGGGTTTCACCTTGACCTTGATGTCCTGATCATCCGCCCTATGATGACCTTACGTGTACATGACCTTGTAGTCGGTGAGCAGGACGAACAAGGTCAGATAGGGGATGGGGTCATCCTCTCCAAACCACATGACCCCCTGGTATGTCTCTGGATGAATGGCTTCCGTGAGTACGATCCGTGGCCATGGCAACGCCAGCAATACACCCTCTACAATCTACAGAAGATTGTGGAGCAATTCCCAGGGAAGGTACAAGTCCTCAAACACAACCTTCTCAAACCAGGCCCCTTTGAGGTCAAGGAGAAACTCTACAAAGGTAATTATGATTGGAAAAGGAACTATGCTATTAAATTATGGCGTGATGATGTGGGGGTCCAACTGCCTACCTCTGAGGCGGAGGCCAATGCTCTGTCATCTAATTTAGGTGAACTGCTGCGTTTTGTGGGGAACAGGACCAAAGTAACAGCAGCCCCCTCAACGACAATCAGACCAGCGCCGAGGAGGAGCAAGAAACCGAGGAAGCAAATAAAAAAGAAGAAAGAACCCAAAAAGAAGAACACAAAGGAAAAGGAAGCAGGTCCTACGTAAATATAGTTGACAGCTTCTTAGACTTTTCAAATTCTCTACATTGGCCCTAACATTGTTTCTGAAATCACCTGTTCAAAAGTGATTAAAAGTGTGTGGAGAAAATCTAAACAAACAACGGGTATTGTCTGGCTAATTTGGCTGAATAAGCTCCCCCATATTGCTGCTGTTAGTCCAAGACATTGACTGCGGAATACTTGTTTAGCAATGCACGTGTCTAATGCACGTAGATATGGACAACGCACCAGGATGTTGATGCGAATAGTGTCACTCGTACGCACCAATAGCATTTGGTGCATAGAAGGGCCACTAGGTGCACCACAGGCCAGGATCCTAGGAAATAATTTAATTATTGAAAATTCAGTGGCGGTTGTTTGGGTTTCAAACCATATAGATCCTTGGACGACCCTAGATATTGTCCCATATTCGAACCATAATCAAGAATGGTGGACTATTCAGGCTCGCTGCCCTAATGGAGTGGAACTGTTAGTGCATATGTCCATAACGCCCGGCGGATAACAACATTACCCTTCCTGTTGTCATGGACACCCCTGATATTTTCCTATGTGATAGATTATTTCACGATACTGCCCTCAGGGAAACATCTTTGACTACTACCTGTAGTTTAGGTGGAGTGAAAATCAAGGTACAAAATAATTTATTCTCGAATATGGAAGATTCAATCGATCACAACGTGGACAATGCTATTATATTAGGTTCTATTGTTGGCCTTTGGCTCTGGGGTCACTGGTCTCTTCAGCTACCTCTCCCACTAATTATTATCAACATAATTATATTTATGAAATCTGAGGGATGTATTCACTGATTTTCAAAAGAATATATGACCAACGTTAGGCTAACATACGTAGATATCCCGGTGGCTATAGTGGTTCCAGCCAATGCTGTGTTCCATGTTTATTTTCCCTGTTAGCCCAACTGTGGCCCAACTTTGGCCCAACTTCATGCCAAACTTTCTATTCCGTATTTGCCAATGTCTATGGCTGAAACTGCACTGTTGGACCGATATTTGAATTCATTGCATGAACTATCCGATTTAAGTAATCTTAAAGTTGAGTAATGACCTTCTTTAAGCACCTTGGAGCAACTTTAAGCAAAATTGCTTAAAGTTGCTAAAAGAAAGCCATTGATCAACTTTAAACTTTAATCAAAGTTGCTCAAATCGGGTGGTTCATGCAGAACTGTTTTGTACACATACGAGACATCTAGAGTTCAGACTGGGCTTACACTTGAATATGAAACAACATGAGGCAACAAACTTGAATGGGATGAAATCATTTCTCTAAATGACTCATTATTTCATTGCTACTTTCACAAAGTGATTTTCATATTTCAATGTTAGCATAATTATCAGTGTGGTCATTATCAGTGTGGTCAAATGCCGGTAATTTTGGAACCAACATTTAATTGATGAGATCCCTATGACGTTAAAGCTTGTAAGGCACACTGTGAATATACACTCATGTAATTATTCATTATTCTTTTAACATTTGGTAATTTCGTATCCTCAATTTATTCCACGAATGGAATCCCTGTGACCCATACAAAAGCACACTGTGGAGCAACTCAGTACTAGGTAAATGAACGACTACTTGTATTTATCTTTATTCCATTATTCAGTCAATGATAATTATCAACAACAACGGCCAAGTATCCACACTGAAAATAGCTATGTTGGCCCGCATTGGCCAGTGATTGCATTAATGTGGAGAAACAGTGAATTCCAATCACTTTCCCTACTGTTAGGAAATGCTGACTCATTATCAATAAAGGGTTTAAACATTTAATGGCCGCCTTTGGTAAACCATAAGCTGGCACTCCAATACGCAATTTCCACATAAATTAAAGCTACTATTAGGAGTTGTAGTTTGCATCAGCTATCGTGAGAATAGCTCTGATTCAATCAGAGAATTGCGTGGAGTTCAACATAACCTTTAAAGAAATCACCAATAATGGCCGAACATCGCATAGTGCATGTTCCACAAATGTCACAGTCTTTGCGAAACTTTTTCATCCCACAGGACATTCGGTCCTGCAAATTGTCAATGATACATTTTTGGAGGACCAGATAGCCACATATCTCATGATATCTGCATTTTGGTATAGATTTAGAAATACATTTTATTTGTAATCATGTATGGCCAAATCAGAATAGATATTAGTTTTACACAGTACATTGACAAACATATTTCAGCTTTAGAAGGCCAACTGAATTCTTATAGTTCAGAAAAGCCCAACATGTGACAGGACATTCGGTCCTGCTACACTTGGGAATCTGCTGGACCGGTGGCATTTTAGAAGGACATTGCCACTGTCCTGCATGTTTTCGCAAAGACTGAAATGACTTGTCTCAATTGCCATCGGGGCAACATGGTCATGACAGCTGTGATATTGCTAACCATTGCCGACCAATGTCTGCTTGCTATATGAATATTATTGGAAACAATGATGGCGATACTTTGTCAGAACAGTAAGGTCTCCTACAATGTGCCAAGGGTGTGTGTACATATGCACTTTTAACTCAGTATTTCCCATTAATATTTAAGGAAAATGATATGGACCCGCAGGCTTTTCATTTATTTAGAATTGTAAATGTATACATGTATTTGACTAGAAGTTAGTACACATTGTTGAATGACATGTATTGGCCAGTAATCATAGATGTTCATGGAATTGTTCGTGCAGAACCATATGATACTAATATTTTGAAATAGATGATATTATAGAGGATATAACTATATGGGTCATCTTACTACTCAGGGCACAGTGGTGCAGAGAGGTGTCAGCTAAGTTAATGTTCATTATTAATTAATGTTATATAATGCACTGTGAGATTTCCAAATAAAATAAACGAGTGAATCTAAGAGTTCTGTTTTATCCAGTCGTCTATAATAAATCGGAAAAAGCATTGTCTACAAAGGTTTGCCATGCTGTTTCACCCCATATGAATGTCAATTTATTTGCTAAACTTGAAGAGAGCCTTTACCCTCCTCTTTCTAAGCAGAAGCCAGACATTTAATGATCTATAATTTTATAATTTGATGAATTTTCGTTGTACATAATTATACATCATCATGACCGTATATTATGTCTTTTGAGAATTGCTTGGATTAGAATGGCTGTTGCTAGGCATTGGAATGTTAATGGAACAAACATGGGATGGAATATCATTTGAATGGATTCGTGGGCTAATAGAGCTTACATGGTAGACCGCAACACAATACGACATGAAAAGCTGGATTCACTTATTATTTTCTATAAAGTTAATCAGAAGTGAGGATTAATTACAGTAGATCTAAAGCAAGCAACATTAAGAATAAAGGCGTTGTATATGGGAAACCCATATCGCCCACTTCACATGCGGGTGGAACACACTTTTACAAAACTGCATATCAAAAGAAAAGAAAGAGGAATGGATGCAAACGTCGAATCTTGACATTATGGGCCGAACGTGTGTCATTGATGTTGTAAATGGCATCTAACTATAACAATTTCAGATGAATATCTCAACTATATATACTCCTGTCATATTAATGCTCGATGGGATAGATTTTCACGGGAGCATGGACAAGAAAATCTTTACAATCTTAAAATCTTAAAATCAATAATCTCAAAATCGATTTTCTTAAAACATTAATAACATTTAGGATTATATCACTCACCAAATATAGATGGCGCCACCATATATGCATTTTTACTCTGGCTCCCAACATTTACTATTCACATGTGCATCCTCTGTAATGTACACCTATGTAGGATAGCCTTGATTGTTAATTAACATATCATCATGGAGGACTCTGCCCTCCCCCGCCCCCATTTTCTTTTCTTTTTTTCCCTTCTTTAGCGTCGTAAATATTGGGAGCCAGAGTAAAGGGCACCATCTATATTTGGTGAGTACTATTAATACCGGTGATAATCTTAAATGAGTGTTATGATCTTAAAATGGAGAAGGTAAAGTTTTTTAGATTGGCCATTTTAAGATTTTAATTTTGGAAGGATTTTCTTGTCCACGCTCCCACGAGAGCAGGTCCACTAGTCCCATATTTATAGAATGCCAATATGTCATTTGGATGTCTACCAGTATGGGGACAACCCAGATGTTTTGTCCTGTTATTGGGTATCCCCTGTCCACAGAGATTAAAGAGCAACTATTGCCTCAGATATCTAACGATGCATACACATGGCTCTAGTCGAAAGTAGGTGTCCCCATACATCCAAGGACTTATTTCTTTAGCTTACATTTCCGGAATCCTGAATATCTCTAGTAAGCCAAAGGGAATCAGTGTCGCATCAGCTATCTTAGGTTTTTGACAAAATATAATTTATATATACTATCTCACCTCAACATAGTTTACCTTCCTCATTTTATACTGTAAACCAACAGTATATATTCTACTGCCCATGTGCACTAATACCGTAATATATACTGTTGGGACTATACTGTCAAGTCGACAGGTACACAGAGAGCCTTCCTATTCTACATGGATGATGTTCTTAGGGTTGGATATTGACTGCTGCCTCAGATACCAACTGGTGTATAGAGATGTCCCCATGGTACTAATCGGCTCTGTTGATATATAACCCTAAACAGTGCCATCTAGCAATTCATCCTATGTTAAGGAAATCCATAGATCAGATCTATCTGGGTCGGATGCTTAAATTCGGTAGAAGACAGAACAGAAGTAGTGCAAGAGACATTGTTTAAAATAGGTCCAATTACATTGCAAGTATCCAGAATAAAACGAACTTGACATTATATGGAATGAACCATATTCTAATAAAGATGAGATTTATAAGCTATACCTATATATTGTGATACCTAAATCAAACTACCATTTAATCATTCTATCAGTAGTATCATCGTTGCCATCACGCCGTCACGTCAACCTACTCTTTTTTTTTTTTAAGTTTATTTTAACTTCTGTCTAACCACTGAGGAATGCTATTTACATGCGGTCATAAACCTTTGATGAGGCACACTGATAGAATGTGAATTGGAAGTTTAAAGTGGAATGATAGCTCCACTTAACTTGGAGGTTGCAGGGTAGTGGTCTTTTGCACAGCGAATGAAGTATCTTTGTTAAAGATCAGCCGAATTGAGGTTACTTTGATTTCTTAAATAGCAAATTTCAAGTCTCATTATATGCTATGTTTGAAGATTACTCTCTTCAAATGTTCAAATCCTCTTGAAATGGTTATAGTCTTCACTTACTCTCGAACTGAAATGCTCAAGTGCCATGGCTATCTTCAGCAGGGAGGTGGGATTGAATAATTCCATGGGAGAGAACGCTTAGCACCCTGAACGGTACCTTGTCCCTGCATAACAATAACTTCCAGGGACAAGCTTGCACCCATCATATCAGCTCTTATTATCTGTCCATGCCGCTGCAACAAGCTTCAGTCCTGCTTAGACCTTATATACCGGATTAATGTGTCAAAAATGTGTCTTTTACAATGAAGACATGGATACATTCTTCTCCTTTACAAAATCATGTAAAGATCGTGTGTGCAATCATGTGCTTCATACATGAGTAGTTTACCATTTATCACCCAAAACATCAGTTGGAGGCAGAAACTGATTTGAATGGCTACTTCCCCAGGAGTACATGCATCATGTTACATGACGTTGGTTATTAAAAAATAAATTTGGTCCAAAAGTACATATATATATTCTCTATAGATCGACACATGCCAATGTTATATTGATCTCTAATGATCCTGTATTCATAGATGAAGATGGGTCAATGTCCACATTAGAAACATGATTTTAAGAGTGTAATGATCAGATTAGAGATTATTTTAAATATGGATCTTTGAAGATTTCTTTTAGTCAGGGCCACTATTATATTAGAAATGAGAGCACCTAAACTAGGAGTGCCTATATGTTGCTTAGCCACTAAGACATGACAACAACACAATTTAGTCACGGGTAAATATTACCCAACAATGCATTTTGGCAGTCCTGACGACAAATACCGTAGTGCCATACTATAGACTTTTTGCATCCTACAGGTCTGTTCTGTAACTAGGCTCCACCACCTAGTAACATATATGTAAAAATGAGAGTGCCTGACACCGTAAAGGAGCACCAATCTGTTCTATTTGCACAACCGCTATTACCAAAGTTAACGGTAAAGGAGCACCAATTCGTTTAACTACGCATACTCTGAAAATTCTAGAGCACCTTTAAATAAAGGAGTGCCTATAATCCCAATTGTGTTACGTTTGGAACTCTAATGTGACCGAATGATCGCGCTCGCATGTCTATACATTGTTTATTTTCTTTGCACCAACCAGGGAACTGTGGTTACGCATCAAGTAGCCGCATTACCTAATCTAGACCGGACACCGGGAATCTCCCACCGACCGGCCTCACTCAGTGTACATACTGTACCTCTGTACCTGAGTAACTGCACCCCTTTGGCCTGTCGGCCACTCTCTCAACATTTATCACTAGACAACCTTCAAGCAACAATGGCCCGACTCAGTTTTGACAATCTTCGATTAGAATCGGGACTAAAACTGCTGACACTGAATGCTAGGAGCCTGGAGCACAAAATAAGCCAGCTGGCCAGGCTAGCGCACGGACTAGATTATATAGGCGTTTCGGAAAGCTGGTTCAATGACTCCATCGCTACTGTGCATGTCAACATGCCCAACATGGCCCTATTTAGAACTGACCGCCCTAACAGCAGAAGGCACAGAGGGGGTGGTGTAGCACTATACGTCAGATATGAATACGCTTGTTTCACTGCGCTCTGTCCAGAACTGTGTGTAGCCAACCGCGACCTTGAGGTAGTAGGGATATTGACCACTTACCCTGGACAGAAACAGCGTATTATTCTGACTGTTTACAAGCCACCACGCGGAAACGTAAGTTCTGCCTACAAAAAGCTTACGGACATGATGCGCTGCCCCATTGTCGGTAACAGAGAGATATGGATCATGGGTGATCTTAATGTCAACACTAGAGCCCAGAGAACAGCCAAGTACCGTCACATGACAACCTTCCTCTGCGACACAGGACTGACCTACCTGAGGACGGCCTCAACTTATCGTCACCCCATACATGGGTGCTCCACACTAGACCACGTCTATATAAATGCTGACCATGTGAAACAGGTGGGGCTGATGGACGATAAGATCAGCGACCACAGCCCCATCTATGTCATCAAGAAGCAGCAAAAGATTAAACACCACTCAACAATAATCACTGGAAGATCCTACAAAAACTACGACAAGGACATCCTGGAAGAGTATCTGCGGGCAGACGGCGTCCAGGACATGACTGAACAGGATGATCCTGAGATTGTGTACCGTCATGTCATCGCCTCAGTGTCCCGGTACCTAGACCAAGCGTGCCCTGTTACCACGCGGACCGTTAAATGTGCCTCAAGTCCAGAATTCACACCAGATGTGTTAGCCTACATCAGGAGACGTAAACGTGCCTACAAGAGGTCTATGAGAGCCCGCGGACGTGGGGTCTACAATCCCTACATTGCTATCATCACCAATCTGACTAGAAGGATTGATCTGAAACTCGCCAACAATCGACGCAAAGCCGTGCTTGACAACCTCGACAGATACCGTGACGACCCCCGCAGATTCTGGGGGGTGATTAATACCCTCTGGAAGGGTACACCGCGAGTTGAAGAAATCAAGCTCAAAGACGAGCAAGGAAGTGAAATACCCAAAGATCAAACAGCGAACCACATCAACACATATTATTGCAACATTGGCAATGAGCTTGCCGCAGCCTTTGATATGAACAACAATGGTGATGTGACCCAGTTCTAGTAGACAATCTTCCACGGTTTGACCCCAGTGAACTACAGTGTGCTACTCAGGAACAGCTGAAAAAACTTGTGTCCGCCATCAAACCGTCGAAGAGCTCCAGCATTGAACATGTGAGATCTCAGGTTATGCAGGATGCCCTCAAAGCAGTCCCTAGTATTGCCCCTGCTTTAATCAACAGTTCAATCTTGTGCCAGAGCATCCCAACGATCTGGAAGACCGGCACCATCGTGCCACTGCCGAAGAGTGGTTCACTTGCGGATGTCAGTAACTGGAGTCCTATCTGCCTCCTAAACATTTGCAACAAGATCGCTGAAAAAGTGATACACGGGCAGCTGATGGACCATCTCCTCAGGGAGGAGATCATCTCACCGTTCCAGTCAGGCTTTATGCCCCATCGATGCACTGGGGATTCAGTCTTCGCCTTGTTACATGAGATGTACTCCGCACGCAACAATGGTCAGCGGTCGGCCGTAGTCTTCCTCGATATGAGGAAGGCTTTTGACACGGTCGACCACCTGATTCTACTGAACAAGCTTGAATCATTCAGCTTGGGTGGTGCATTCGTTGAGTGGCTCCGCTTCTACCTACACGGACGAAAACAGCAAACCAGAGCCAACAGCCAACTCTCGGCGAGCCTACCTGTGGACAGAGGGGTGCCTCAGGGGTCCGTAGTCGGCCCGCTTCTCTTCGTAGCGTACATCAATGATGTGAAAGATGTAATCCTGAATTCCAAGTACTTCCTCTACGCTGACGACCTAGCGCTAATCGTATCGGGAAAGGACGTCGACCGTGCGAGGGCCCTACTACAGGATGACCTCAACAGAGTAGGAGCATGGTGCACAAAAAACAAGCTCACCGTCAACACCACCAAGACGCAGGTGCTTTGGTCGTACTCCCAAAGACTACCTCCAAATCTTGACAACATGACCCTCTACTTAAACAACCAGCCTTTGGATGTGGTGACCCAGTTCTCCTACCTAGGAGTCACCATCGACCGCTACCTCGCTTCGAGCAGCATCTAAAAAAGAGAATCGGCCTGGTGCGCGTGCGCCTACAGCAGTTAAAGCGCATAAAAAGGGCTTCAGACACTAAGACCACTGTTCAAGTCTACACCACTATGATCCGCAGCATAATGGATTACTGCGGCTTTGTGGTCGATGGAGGCCCAGTATGGGCAGTCAGGAAAATGCAGACTCTCCAAAACGATGCCCTACGCCTCAGCGAGGGCATCAGAGATCCCAGAGGTGTCAACATTGATGCGCTTCATACAAGGAATCATGTCCCAAAGCTGCTTCCAATGAGGAACCGGTGCCTACTCGCGTATCTACACAAAATGACCAGATCCCAAGACAACATTATCGTCCCCACTAGAGATCTGCGTGGCAACAACCAAGTATGACTGAAAATCCCCAGATCAAAGAAAGGTATCTTCAACAAGAGCCCGCTGTACCGTGGTTCCCCACTATGGGACGAGTTACCAGGGGATGTTCAACGCCTGCCATACAAAGACTTCATCAAAAAACTCAAATCGTGACACTCAACGGTGTGCCTCGGCACCCTAAACAGACTAATGTGATAATGTGATTTAACTGTCGATTTGTAAACAACTGTGTCTGTCGTATCTCTTACCGGGCATATTACTCTCCTCTTTGGCTATTGAATGAAAAAGTTCCCATGTAACATTTTCAGTACGCCAATAAAAATACCAACAACAACAACAACAGTTGGGAAACACAATATGACTAAACATCATCTTGTGCAAAAGACCACGGTCTCCAATATGCATGGGCCTTATAAGCAGCCAAATGGGAGGGGTGGCCATATTATATGACCACGATCCTTGACCATACACAGCATTAATTATAAAATAAGCATCAATAAGCATGGCATATGTATCTAATGAAACGGGAGTAGTAGGGGTTTCCTTCAGCGTGGGTGACAGAGTGGAAGGCTACTGTACAGAAAATCTAAATGCCCCGGCCCTTAGTCTGAAGTGGCTATCCCAGGTTAGTCATAGGTACATTAATTAGGCATGGCCAAGTGCTATTCAAAGGTGAATAAGGCAAAAAAACATCTGACTAAAAAAATATATCTTGGCATGCTTTGTGTACATATTAGACTCCAATATTCTATTGGGATTCTGTATTTCAGTATCTCCTTGGCATTGCATTGAAAAACTTCGTATGTAATAAGATTACTTTGCCAAAATAAAATTTCACAATAACAACAACAACAATGCCTTACTCAAAATGACTAAGCCTACAACTTATTGAACTGGAGAAAACTAAGGTGAACTTAAAGACTGACCAACCTGACAATATTAACTAACCTAGGTTGGTCGTATAGGGAGCGAGAAAATGACTAACTTGGTTAGGCTATAGTAACTGAGAGATTAGTCGTATAGGGAGCCAAAGAATATCAGTGTGGAGGAGAGGGTGGACACAGGAGCGGTAAGTGTCGACTCCTCCAACACACCTGGTCTCATTTTGAGACAGGCCGAGTGAAAACACAGTTATCAAAGGTGGGTGAGCTATACACATACTCCTATTTAGATGTTATATATTTTGTAATTTGGTAATGTAACTTATTTAATTACTCTATTATAGACTACACCGAGTTCAATATATAAAGTAAACACAACCACAACAACAAAAATAAGTCTAGAAGTTTTTATCATAACTTTAGCAAGTTCATAACAACATAACTATAACTAAGTTTCGGCGGTGGGTATGCCGATGGTGATATTGAATGGGCATTGATATTGTAGATACATTTTTGTAGTTTGATTTTGAAAATATCTCTTAATAGCATAAAGTTCTTCAATTTCGCGGATTGGTCAGCGTTGCTTATTAAAAAGTCGCTACGCAAAATATTGCCAAAGAGAATATTGCCAAAGAGATTAAAGTTTCAGTCTTAGTACCATTGTATAATCGCAATTAAACATACAAACTATACGATTATCCTAATGATCTCCATCCCAATACACACAGGATAACAGCCAAAAGAGACGAACTGAAAAACCTGCCTTGACAAATAGCATATACTTATAGTTGTATTATCAGTTTTGCATATATATCTCCCATAGTCTTAAAGTAGGCCTACATACCTTGCATAGTCCTAAACATAAAATTTATAGTTTGGTTATATTTGTACTATCAGTTTAACAAAGAAAAAGGCAATAAAGGAAGGAAATTGGGGCTTGGGGCCAGAGCCCCCATTTTACTAGTATACAATAACATTACCAACAATAATATATAAGCGTTGCTATAATCTATCAAAGCCTAAGACTATGGGAGATATCCTTATTATTTTAGGCTACACAGGGTATACTATATAGAATACGGGAGATATGCCTATTAAAGGGGCCGATCTCTGAGACTGGAGGAGAGTGGATCATGTAGTTCCTAACCCTACTGACTGTTTGATCCCCAATCAGCCATAAATAGCACAACTGAACAACTCTATTACCTCGAACCAGTTGACCAGGCCTGGTCAGGTGAAATTGGTAGGGGGGACCATGAATCAGGCTTGACTTGGTATGAAACATTCTATAAAACCAGGATAAAGCTATAATAACCTCCTTAAATTAATCATTGAACTAGGTTTCTAGGGGTAGACAATGCAGAAAGGAGTCCTTGTGTATTTAAGTGTTTATTTTTAACCTAATCCATGGGATGTGGTCTATTCAAGGGGTAGTATACCATTTTCTGTGGACACACAAGTGGTAGTCTAGACAGTCAGTACACTGGTGGGTATCAATAGTATTGTATACTACCACTGGCATAGTCTAACTGCTGGTCACACCAGTGCAACTTATGTAGAGCAGTGAATTGCAGGAAGGGAACAACCAGCATCCTATTTCTTGGTTGCCTGAGCCATTATTTTTGGGGTACTTTGCTAGGGAAAACGATCCAACAGGGCTAGGACATGCCTGGATCTCAGGGATTGTGCTTGGGCGACTATAAGTTTAACTGAGGTGTTATAAACCTAATGACCCTGGCAAAGGATTTTACGATTTGGTTTGAGAAGGCTTAGCCTTTAAGACTACGGGATATATGCTATTCATCAAGACACATTTTTTCAGTTCGTCCCAAGGTGCGGATAACAGGCAGTACGTATAATATAGTACCCGTTACATATAATTAAGTAAGAGGGAAACAGGGCATGAACAAGCCAAAACTGTAGAATGTATTTGTAATTATCCAGTACAATTTATGATAAGTAGACAGGATTGACTAAACTGACTTTGGGGGCTCTGTATCTGTATCTGCCCTATGAGGTGCTCTGCATCGGCCCTATGATGGCCTGCAGCCTGATACTTAAAAATTGATATCTGATACAGAGCCCCCAAAGTCAGTTTTACCAATCCTGTACTTATTATTAAATGACTCCTCTGTAAAAATAAGACATTTTAAGTGTGTTTACTCACTGGATTGAATCAGATGATGGCCATAGCACTCCCAGTGTTCTGACTACGCAGAGAAAAAGAGTCCTCCCTCCTCTCTGTGTCTATATTACCTTTACTACTGCAATTTAGGCTTGCTGTTCGATTCAAATGTGTTAATTCATCAAAAGGGAACACTATTTGATTATAACATCCTCTAAATTACTGAGATATAACTAACTTTATTACTTAATTTGAGTGTCAGGTTAACCTTAAATTACCGAGATATAACTGACTTTGCTTACATTACCCTGTGCCCTATCCGTTTGGCCACCAGGTAACTTGCAAAGTTGTGTGTTGCTTTAGATAATTAACAATGTTAGCTCAAGGGGAGAATGACTTCCCTCTCTAAGGGGAGATGTGTGGGTTCGAACCCCATAATAGGGACCTTTAGCAAACCCGACGTAGCTCATTGAACGCAGATGCATCCTATGCCTTCAGCACTGCTACGCCTGCATTTTATAATGAGCTTTTACGTGGTTGCTAAAGGTACCTATTATCCAAATGAAAACAAATTTCGAAAATCATGTAATTTCCTTATCAAAAGATGAATATATATAAATCATTTTCTTGATCTACTATGGATGAAACCTCTGAGGCGCAGGTTTTCCATCACTAAGACTACGGGATATATTCTATTCATCAAGACACGTTTTTCAGTTTGCCCAATGTGCGGAGAACAGGCAGTACGTATAATATAGTACATATAATATATATATATATATATATATATATATATATATATATATATATATATATATATATATATATATATATATATATATATATGATTACTTAAGAACACATCACGAAACATGTGAATAGCGAAAGCGAAAATAAAGTAAGAGGGAAAGAGGGCATGAAATTATCCAGTACAATTTATGATACTTGGCAAGACTTGGCATCGAGACCACGTGAGCAGGATAGCATTGTAGTATCAGTTAGAGACCTGGTGAGTGTCAGGTTAACCTTAAGTGCATTGACCTAACGGTGAAATGTGTAGAAAATCTACTTTACTGAGACTTTCTACCGTGAAATGAACTCTATGGTGCTGTGCAGGGCTCTGAAAACAAACGGAACTTTGCAATAACTGTTGCACGGTTCCCTGAGTGACCCCCCCCCCCCCACAATACATGACAGGTACCTAAAGTGGACCACCTATACTTCTATACATCAGTCACTATGGTTATCTTTACCAAATGTATAAATACAGGTACGAAAGTAGAGACATTTATGTACCAATATCATTTTATTAGTTTATATTCTCCATAGAGCCAAAGAGTAGGCACCATGTTTTCTACAGAGTGCCAAACATGACATGTCTGTTTGAAATTATTTATAGCTTTCAGGAAAAAGAATGTGTGTACCTCAACAGAGTGTCGATAGTTTCCCAGTAAGATTCCAATTACTACCTTATCATTGCATGAACATGTGATCTTCATTAGATGAAAACACCATATCAATCAGGTAAATTTTATTGATTGATTGTCATCACTATAGAAGTACCTAAAGTGGCCCACGGACTCAACCATGAGTAGCCCACCAACAGTGTAGGCTATGATATGCTATGCGATGCTATGAACAAGCACCGATGTGTAACGTGAGATCCATTCTTAGACTATATATGAAATAAATGGATGATCCCCTCTAAAATCTTGCCCTGGAAACACAAATTGGCAGATGCCACGAGGTTAAAGGAAAAGAATTAAAGCAGCCCCATAGAAGGCAAAATAGGAGAGGAAACCTAAAGCAAATTCATAGGCCTATTATCGAAAATGACAATGTGCATGAGGCGATATCCCATTATATTCCGAGAATACAACATTCCCTTCAAGCAAAATCCCAAGCGAAAGTGGTGCCATTCTCGTGTTAAAACTTGAGAATTTTAGGATGTTTCTGGGAGGATTCTGGAATTTTCTTTTGTCATATTCCATGTCATTTCTTGTAGTGAAAATTGGGAAATACACATCTTCATTCAACTTGTGAAATTTCTGGTTATTTGCACAAGTAAAACTCGGGAAATACACGTCAATATCGAAAACGTCACTAGGAAGGTTCACTATTCTTGAGAATCTCCCGTGTCTATCTTGTGTATACAACTTGTGTTTTCCTAGGAAATACACACATTTCAAACTTTTGTCATTCTTATTAAGTTCTGTTTGGGGGGTTGCTATAATATATACCAAATTACAGATATATAAGCAGTGTTTTAACCACTCACAAAACAGGTGGGCCAGTCATGGTACCAATTCAATTCCAAAGGCTACCATATTTCAATCAACATTTCAACAATCAGAAATCAATATTTTTGACTAGTCTATGGCATTTCAAATAGTGTCCCAATGAAAAGTGCTGCATACTTTATGAGGATTGGATTACTCTTTCTATATGTAATCTGTTATCAAAATCAGTCTTGTAGGTTATAGCTCTTCAACAGGGCCACGCAGGGACAGTTTACCATCTTCATAATGCTGTTGTGGTATTTGCATTGCAACTTATCAAACTGCTGTTTTGGTAGCACTCTTAATTTTAGCATGTATTTACGCCTCCCTAATAATATTTGGCCATAAAGGCATGTATACACGGATTGGATGTAAATCATTGAAATACCAATCTTATTATACGCTATCACCCTCATGCTATGAAACGTGATTTCATGGCCAATATTATTAGGACGCTTGAAGTAAAAGTTGCGATGTCGGCGAAGGTTGATCCCCTATGTGACGAACCAGGAGGATCCACCCCTAAAGTCCTGCCTCATCCACTGTTGTCTGCAGGTTGGTTCTCCAGGATCTCCTACTGGTAAGACAACATGCACGGCACTGCACCAACTTAGGATTTATATGTAGCCTAATAAAAGTACACTTACATCCACTCCATTCCCTTGAATTGCACTGTGGTTTATGTAATTTACATAGAACTTAATAAAATGTAATTATCTTTCATTATATGCCAACTTTGGTGCAGCGTTAATAGCTCTATTGACCAATTATATGCATGAGTTGCATCCATATTATTACTCTCATTTCCAAATCCTTCCAAAGGAAGGCTCTGGTAACAGCCACATGACCTTGAACTTAGATTTTTGCTGGGTATGGCCAATCTCTGTTGGGAGCTTGGAAACAGCAAACAGAAACCAGAAATGGAACAAGAAAGTATGATGGTAAAACTATCATCATACATTCTGGTTCTGGTTCACTGATTCCAAGCTACCAGCAGGGATTGACCAAACCCAGCAAAAATCCAAGTTTAAGGTCATGTGGCTGTTACCAGAGTCTTCCTTCCGAAGGATTTGGGCACAAGAGTACTATGTTATGTGAGAGTAATGAGTATAAGTAAGGTTATTGCCCAGAAGGGATCAAAAAGAAGACCGCCAATTCTCCTTCTCTGACAGGTCTAATACAAGCTGCAAATGACTCTGCTGTGGCCAGGGCAACTTAACTTGACTCTATCGTAAAGGGGGAGTCAAGTTGCACAATGTCTAACTCTAAGGGATACAACTAGATAAACTAACACCCTTCTACCAAAGCCATCATGACTCTGGTCCCAGAGTCAAGTATTGTTAATTCGTATAAAAGAGTCATCGCGACGCCTTTACTATATTCTCTGTGAATTGGACTATATTGTCTATGGGGTATTAATGTATTTCAAGGTGGATTGGCGAGCTCTTTTATAAATCATACAAAAGACCTCTCACTGAAGATAACATGTATGAACCATTGCCTTGGCTTAAAGCTGAGACTAATGCCAACAAATTTGAAAGGTACGCATTTTTATTACTAATGATTACAAAGACATGCAGTTTTAACGCTCAAAAAATTGTTCTCGATTTTATGATGACCCTAAAATTGAGGATGGACCATGATAAAAAAAATGGACCTTAATGTTGGGGATGTCTAATTGTGAGCAGCCAAGCAAAAAGGATGCTCACCAAACATCATTTCTGTTCTTGAATTCTCACCTTTTTACAACTCAAATAAGACATGCATATGAACAATATGAAAAAGTAACCATGACAAATAGGTCCTCCTGAATCTGTTTTGTTAGAAGATGGAATAAGTTGTCCTACACAGAACAGAACAAAACAGGCAGCCTACTGAAGCACCTGCTGCTGCACCTAAAAGTGAGGATAGCCTTGGCTCTTGTGGCAGAATTTGTAGCAGTAAGTTGATATATTCATAAATCTCCCTCACTGTTAAATAATGAATCACCTACATGACGTTGATTGATAGATTGATTGATTGATGTTTCCATTCCATGCATGATTCTTTAAAAATATTTTTAACCGGGAGTGATTCCCCCAAGAAAATAATTTTCAATGCATGGTTGATGACATCCGGGCTTTGAAGGGAGAAAAAATCATCAATTGAAATATGATTGTTATTTCATTAAGTAATACTATACTTTTTTATCCTTCAGGTATCTGCTTGGTTTATCAACCCCATGCTTATTTCGAGCCTGATCCAATATCTAGATGGTAGTGGACAGACTACTCAAACTCAGGCCTATGTGTATGTGGTGATTATAATCACTATGACGTTTTTACTGGTTCCTGTCAATGCATATTTCTTCATAAGCCATTACAATACGGCTATGGTCATGAGGACTACATGCTCAGCTATGATTTACAAAAAGGTATATATATGGATTCAATTTTTAATTGTTTGAAGAAATATGATTTGATATGTTTACATAATCTACAAATAGTTCAATTTACCAATACGTAAGGTGTGAGAAGGAGTGAGGGTGGTATAGTTTCCTTGACATTATGTGGGGGCTATCCTCTATTGGTGGGTGATAACTGGCTTGTAGTGGATGGATGGGGTAATATGGGGCCATTTCAATCCCTGATGGTGCCTTCCAAGCATTTCCAACAGGGCGTTTGAGCAGTGGGTCTACTGCCGTGATGAGCTGTAACAATTGAATTGTAAACGTATATATTATTTCATCAGATGGTTTTCAAAATAACGTCAGTATTCAAGGTATATGACGTAGCAATATGATACAGAGAATCACATGTGGTACGGCATATACACCAAGGCCCATTATGAGGGCTGCAATGTTGTATTATACTGAATACCAATGATCTCTTGACGAACATGTGACGTACAATTCAAATGGACCCACATAAATCAAACCAATTTGAATTTTGAGGCAATCGGGCAATGCTGGATCTTCGTAATTTTAGACATTGGTAAGGCCTTTGACAACGCGAACCACACAATCCTGCTAGCGACACTAGCCCCAGAGACAGAAGAAAGCTGTAAAGACTATGAGGGAAAAGTTTCCAATAGCAAATCGGATACATTCAGCAGAGAAGAGAATACAAGGCGGAGTACCACAAGGACGTGTTTTAGGGCTCGTTCTCTTTATTTTGGATCACCAACACGTATGGGTATATATGCGATGATGATGTTGCCCTTGTTGCATGGATTTAGTGGAGATATGGCTCGTTAAAGCAAGATACCACAACCATAGCCACCTGGTGTGCAACGGATCAACTGACAGTGGACCAAAACAAGACCACACTGCTATGGGTGCACAATCAAGCATCTGCCCCAGCTCTGACGGAATTGAGCACCATATCTTACATTGTCATACTGGTCGACAAGCAGTTATTAAGAAAGGCCGCAAGTAATGTGAATATTTCATTCGCCAATAATAATCTAAAGCTCATACCCTGAACTCCAGCAATACCTGACTCTCTTTTAGAAATGACATGCCTGGCTCTAGAAAGAGAGTCAGTCTGTCACCACTTTCTCTATGCTGTTAACACGTAGTGTTGCTTACAGGTGCTCACCATCAGTAACAGAGCCTGTAGGCAGGTCTCAGCTGGGCACATTGTCACCCTCATGTCTACAGACGTGGAGGTGTTCCACCAGGTGAGTAAACCTCAACCTGTAGTGTCCTCTTCAGCCCTGACCTGCAAATACATAGACAAAGGTTCTTGAGTAAAGTTTCCCTATGAGGGTCATTTCATGAGGCGAAGCAAAGTGAAATAGCCCTCAGCAGGGAACTATACGAGTGCACCTTTGTATTTATTTCATGAAATATTAATTTTGTATAATTTTCACTTAATTGATCGGAAAAAGCTAATTTATAGTTGTTAGAGGACCAATTTTAATGATGTGACAGGCCATGACATACGGGCTAGGGTTATTTCATGGGGGGGGGGTGAAATATGGCTTCCTTTGATTAAATCAATGGTGCTGGTCTATTCAGCATGAACTACATATCCAAAGTTGCACTAAACTGGTTCAACATTGTATTTTGCTTTGTATCCATGGTAAACAAAAGAGTAGGTTGAATTGAGAATCGCACTCACGATTGATCATAGTCCACCTGTGTGTATAGTTTAAATATTATTTTCAGTTTATGTCTGGTATCCATGCACTGGTCTTTAGTCCATTGATGCTTGTTGTCTTCTTCACGTATGGAGCAACGACAAGTGGTATTGCTATGTTATCTTCAGTTGGAATAATCACCTTGTATCTAATAATACGATTAGTATTGGGGAAATATGTTGGCAATATCAGGTACATCACATCCTCGAAGTATTTCATTCTTTTTTTCTCTTTATGAATCATAGCATTGACTATTTAGTCTTTGGAGTGTTCCATCTATTATACCATTCTCAAAACTGAAAAACTGAAAACTCATTAACTAAAGTCTAATTACATCTAATTTTGAATTCCATAACTGATATTGAATAGTTCATACATTGAACTCGCATTTCCCCAAAGTGTGACTGTTCCCCTTGGTCTTGGTCTAGGCGTGTCCAGGAAGCTATAACCAGCGCACGTGTCAACCTAATGAGTGAAATCATTACAGCCATGAGAGTCATCAAAATGTATTGTTGGGAGAAACCTTTTGCTGCCAGAGCCAAACAACTGAGAAGGTTAGTCATTAAAAATGTGTTTTTTTAATATAAAAGGTCTTAGGCATTCTAGTAAGCCTAGAAAAGTATAGTTTTTTTTAACGTGAAGAATTTTCAGTTATTAGTTTGATATTGGTAAAGTTTCTGCAATATTTCTGTTACCATTCTTGTAGTCTTCTGATAATGATAATGATGCACAACGCTAGATGGGAACCTTTTTTATATTGTTATTATTGATACTCATCCAGGTTAGAAACGAAGCAGAACTTGAAACGTGCTCTACTGTTGATGATGGGGTTTTCTACAACGTTTTCCATTGAGTCCATTATAGCATATATCATCATAGTGACGTCATACCTCTTAGGTCACGATATTACGCCTCAGGTGAGTTCTATTTACAGTCGTGACACATATATCAAAGTGGTCTAGTGGCATAGCCATGATACGTGCAGAGTAAAAGGCTAGAAACCTATTGCAGTATGTTCCTATTGGCCACCGTCCACTGGGCTCTAATCGGCCGAAGTTATATGAAATATAACTCATGAAATGTATGGGCTTAATCGGCCGAAGTTTCCCATTGGACAGTGGCCATTAGGTAATAAGGGTGAAACTCAGTGCGTACACTCCACTTCTGCTTATAACCACCGTCCACAGAGCATAAATCGGCCGCATATGGATAAAATGGCCCTACATTCCCTATGTAAATTATTTATAGAATGGCCCTATACGTCCGATTTATGCGCTGTGGACGGTGACCCTTAGATCTGAAGACAACATAAAATACCAGGAAAAACAGAGGGTATGAAGTAAATATGGATGATAGCGAAGGGATGTTATTTTAACTTTTAACCGTGCTAAATTCAAGGAAACAAAAGAATGAAATGATTCAAGCAAGGATTCCAGCTCTTAAGTTGGGACTACTCCACTACCCGAATAAAGCTTTGTTTATTTTGATTTTGTACAATGTTTGTATACAAACTTCAGCGTCTATGATGTGTCAAACGATGTGCAAATGATGTGTACACCCTGTGGACCTTGCAAACTATTTCGTAGTCGGCCGATGAGGGTTTCTTGTATTAAAATGGACACAAGAGAAAGGCGGCCGATAATATCAAACCTGTTTGATATTATCAGCCGAATCCCGGCCGTATAGAGCATTCAAGGATGGGAGAGGGGGGTGGGTAGTAGTTGTAGCCCACAGTGTGTTTATAAACAATTGTTTTCGCTCAGAAATTTCATGCACAAATTATAATAGAGGAAGGTCGGTATGACGGCCGTTTTAAAGAGCTCTGACGGCCGTATGACAACCGTGTATATAGCATGGCAAAGTGCCGACAGAGCAGGGTGGGTGGGGGAACTTCGGCAATGCTTAGTCGGCGATTTTTATACGGACGAATCTCGTTTATGCTCTGTGGTTTGTTTATATTTTCAACTGTTTGGGTCTGATTTGTGAGAATAGGACCGATCAGACGAGAAAATCGGATAGTGGAGTCCCAGCTAAATTACCTCAGCCGAGTTTATGTTCCCTCCCATGAGAAGTTAGAGAATCGTTGAAATTGGAAGCTTGTGCTATGAATATCAAAACCAATCCCTTGCCATAATAATAGAAATTTATAAAAACGGAAAGAGTTTATAATCATCTGAGATACAAGTAAATAAAACGTATCTGAGGTATTATAGCAGCTTCACAGAAAAGATTCAGCCATCGTCCTTGTTGATGCAGGAGATCATGTCCATAATCATTGCCCTTTCAGACTAGTGTCATATTGATTGGGTGGCTTAAGGCCATGCATCTTTTAACGTTTGATCTGACACCTTTTGCCTTTGGATTCATCTTTGAAACCCTGGAGGCTACGGAACGTATAAAGGTGGGTATAATCCGCTCTGTATTGCACACCTATGACAATAATGCTAGTAATGATCAGTGGCGGATCCTGGATTTTGAAAAAGGGGGGGGGGGCGCTTTTGGAAACATTCTTCCTCCCCAACCTTTGGGCCAAATCTTACATAAATAACGTAAATTTTGCCCCAAAACGGGGGGGGGGCGCCCCCTCTAAATACGCCACTGGTGATAATTCATTCCATGATAATTCATTACAATAAAAAGCTACGATTGTGCATAACACATGCGTTCTGCCCACCCTTGTCTTTCAGAAGTTCCTGATGTGTGACAACTTTACTGAAGACCCTCGTGTCGCTGTGGATGGGTCTCTCCCTCCCAGGGTGGAGCTGGTCGGCGCTCACGCCACCTGGGACCCGCATGTTAAAGGGGAAGACAGGGTGAATTTAATTTTTTAATAATTCAAGAGGTTTTTGCCTTTCCTATTTGACCCTTTTTATGATGAGTTTTATATTGCACAACCTGATCTTTTTATTGTCACCAGAATGGCGGCAATTTCAGTTTGGTAGTCACTGTCAGATGGGAAGAGAAGAAAAAAATTGAATAATAAACGGGGGTTGGGGTATGACATGTTAGTTACAAGTCTATCACTAAAATACTTGCTGATGGAAGGGATGGGAGGGTGAAGGGTGTGTATATTTTTGTTGTACCATCTAGTGTAGAAAGACAATTATGATTGCAGGGGATGTGCGTGGCGTCTAGTCACCTGGTGAGTCCGTCCCCATGCATAAGCACCGTAAGCCTATATATAACACAGCATTTGGCTAAAACATATATATATATATACAATTACGGGTTGGTCTAATTGGGTTTCACTCTGACGGCGTTTTAACATAGCCTTTTGCCGTTCTACAGACTTCTTCATCCCAAACATTGACGAACATTAACATCCTGGCAGAAGGGGTACGTGCACTTTATATCTTTATCAAAGATATGATATATTTAGGACAATGCTATTAACTATGTAAAATCCTTTTTCTTAAATGGCAATAGTGATTTGATGGTGATAGAAGAGTCTTAACAGTACAGCATCTGTATGCTAAATCCAACATTTTTTACTAAGAAAAACTTATGTGAAATCTTGACACTCAAAATGCTTAGTATAAGAAGGGTACTATTATAGAACTGAACACGTATGTATGTTAATTTTCTTCATATCTATCAGAATGAGTTCGTTGGAGTTACTGGAAAGGTGGGAAGTGGTAAGGTGAGTGATTGGAACTCAAGCAGATAAGTGTGAGACGAGACTGTTATTAGTCTTTGTCACAATATTCTGTAAAACAAGCCTCACACAGCATACACAATTCAGGCACAGAGTCAGGCTCATTAATTAGTTGTGGCTGGGTCTCAAATGGGCATATGGAGTTTACATCATAAATGTTAGTAAACTGATTCTATGATGGCATTCAACAGCTATAGCATTTAATAGCAATGACCAATATACAAAACAATATGTAATACTAACCATGATTACGCACTCTGCGTTTCTCATATTATGTAAATCAAGAAAATTAATCTTGATATGTTCATTACTCTAACAGACTTCCCTGCTCATGGCAATTCTTGGTGAGCTTGAACTGTCTGAAGGGAAGAGAAGTGTGCGTGGGACTGTGGCCTATGTGCCCCAGGAGCCGTGGGTGTTATCGAACACCATCAGGAGGAACATCCTCCTGGGTGCTGAGATGGACCAGGAGAGGTACAACTCTGTGCTAAAGGCGTGCACCCTGGACGTAGTAAGTGACCCAAAAAGGAGAAATGGTCAGAGTATAATGATTGGATACCAAGCTAACAAAATACGTTATTTTATTTCATGTGGAGAAACAAAGTTAACTATGCTTAAGTACTAAAATGGCCGTTCTCCACATCCCCATGGAGAAACTGATGCCCATTCTCCATGGGCTGTTTCTCCACAATGACTTCACCAAAATAGCTATAAAACAAATCTTTAATTGTATATTTTGATGAAATTAATCAAGAATTACATGAAATAAATACAGAGATCCACTTGAATCAGTCTGAACTCCTGGTTTCTCCACTCATGGTGCATTGGATCACATCACACTCAGCTCCGCCTCATGTGATACGATCCAATGCTCAACTCGTGGAGAAACCTGTCGTTCAGATAGATTATTGTGGACCTCTGTCTATTTATGTCAAAATAACATTTTTAACGTTATGCAACGTTTGGCCATGATGAGGAGCCATAGAGAAACCTTCTGACACATTGTATAACGTTTTGTGTTTACTGGGTATCTTATTATCGTCAATGATATATCTTAAACTTAATTAAATCAATCTTTGTGACATTGATTTGCTGTTGATCCCATAGCCTCAATATGTCTATATATCATTTGTAGGACATCAGAGGATTTTCTCTGGGTGATTTGACCCTCGTTGGGGAACGGGGACTCTCACTGAGTGGAGGACAGAAGGCAAGGTTGAATCTAGCCAGGTAGGTTTAGTAGATTATACATTAAGGACCTTTGCAACTTGGAAGCAAACAACAGAACGAATGTACTTTATACATGGGTCAAGATTAGTTTGACCCCCGAATTCACATGTCCTACTTTGTTGCATTGCTTCTCTTTGAAATACGCTTTTATTTTCTGTTCTAGTTGTTCAATAGCCATATAGGCCAACGTGATAGATATATAGAGAAATCATCTGAAGTTATTACCATATTTATTGTAGGCCATAGTGGCTATAACCAACCTCTTGAAGAGAAAGTAATAAGTCGCAATTCCTATGCAGGGCTGTGTACCAGGACGCAGATATCTACCTGTTTGATGACCCTCTGGCCGCAGTGGACGACCAAGTTGGACAGCACATAGTGCATGAGTATGTATCGTGGTAAAAGGGGGGGGGCGTCATGAATACCCTCTTTAATGATAGTTCCTTATGTATGGATACTACAGGGTCCCTGATGAAAAAAGTATAGTAATGCTGGTGAGAATAATGGCAATCCTAATACATCTATATTCATTGGCAGGTAATGACTTAAATTTTCCATTTATAAATGTTTCTCTTTATCCAATGCTGTGAACCATAAAACATGTTTTCATTGATATCTGAAACAGATGCATGTGTCGATTCCTGAAGTCCAAGCTGCGTATCTTGGCGACACACAACCATCACTATCTGCCGCTTGTAGACAAGTTGGTGGTCATGGTCAAGGTCAGATACTACATAGCATTTAGTCGTAATCACAGCATAGCTTATATTTATATCTACTGGAGGTGATGTTATTATTCTGAGTGAGTTGTTGGCCAAAGAAAAAAAGACTTGGTATATGTTAAAGCTTGACCGTCATGGTTGAAGTGAGGCCAAAAGCACTTTTGGATATAGTTCAGTTTTGATTCACAAGAGGGCTCTTAAGGGCTGGTAGCTCAGCATATGCATACTACCACCAGCTTTATATCAACGTTCTTGTACGGTTAATGCTAAATGACCCCAAGCACACTCAAACTAAAGAAATATTGCACTGAAATTCGACACAGGGATACTGTGGAATGTGTTGAAATGCTGTGAATTATTACCATACAGGGAGAGGTAGTGCTCACTGGAGCTCACAAAGAACTCTACGGCAAATTACATGAATACCTACAGAAAGCTAAGGCAGAATCCCCGAAGAACATTATTTCCAGCAGACTGTCTCTACAATCTCTAACCTCCACCAGCTCCAAGCTGGACACTCAGCGGGTGAGCAGCTCAGTGGATGACACAGATAGAGTTGATCTACATCTAGCAGTGGATCGTTCAAAACCAAAACCTACCCCTAAACATGGTGGGGTAGAGGCAAGGAAGGGAACGACAGGACGGGTCATTATGGTGAAGGAAGCAGATAATGAGTACACATCTGAATTTAATAGTGACAAAATGCCCAATGCTCAAACCAAGATAGACAATCAGGTAACTAGGGGTATTCCTCTTCTTTGTTATAATGAAATTAGATTTGAAAGATTTTATCATTATGATGACTCTGTTTGCTGTATTAAAAGAAAGCATTAATCTATCTATCTGTCCATGTTTGACAGTAGTAGCAGCTAGCAGTGACGTCACCGGTACTACCCCCTGGTGATCAATACTAGCACTAACTAGTTAGTCCTCACCAATAATGCATATGGCTATTATAAATGGCATGGTATTGTAGTATGTCTAAGAAATACACGTATCTTCCCGTGTTAATGTACTAGGGTGATACCTACACTGGTAAGCAGCAAGGTCTGAAGAATAAGGAGACAGGTGCCATAGCCTTCGATGTGTATCGGAAGTACTCTGACGCTGGTTATGGAAAAGTACTTGTGCCTATGCTTCTGCTGTTCATTGCTATATCTAGGGTAAGTGAACTCACCAAGCTGATTAGCTATGTGCTATCAATATCACAAATTAGATAGCGTGAACATTCAAAGCAATTTAGCACATATAACCTTAGATAAACTGTAATGTTTAGAACTATAAACATCTGCCCAAATAATTGCATGCATGCGATGGAGGCAACTAGAGTCGAAATCGACAAATATTATATATTTTGATGGTCTTTTTTTCTCAGTTTCCTAATCTAAGCAGACAATGCGGGGAGCTCTCAGGCTGATATAGATTAAGGGCCTGAGAGCTCGGAATTTCTGTACTAATAATTAACAGCAATTACACGAACTGATCAATGTGAAATAATTCTTCCAGCTGGCGGAGGTATCATCAGGGTGGCTGTTAGCTCAGTGGTTAGTATTTGTAGATATAGTTGTAAATGCATTTTCCGCTCATGCTAATCTTAAATCCCTGACAATTCAGCGGCAATCTCCTACATTCGGTGTCCAGTCGGGGATTGACCAAAATCTGGATTTTATACTCCTGGTATGAAATCAAGCTACTTTGAGATTGGGCATCAGTTACCCCATTCGTAGGATAACAAATTTGAGTAAAATAAAGTATGGTCATGCAGAGCAAGATGTGAGTAGTACATGGTAACTGGACTCCGCACCAGGCAGATATCTATTCCCCTGATTAATATTAAGATGTACATGGATTAAGCATATGGAAGTACTAGTAGGGACACTCGGAAGCAGTCCTCTATTCACATTAGGTAGAGCATATTGTAGCCATATTATATAAGCCTGAACACCAGAGGCAGACTCGTATATAAGTTAGAGTTACCATATCCAATGAAGGGTAATTGTGGAGTTCTCTATGTACTGCCTATAGATTTAAATGGAGAGCTACCCCTGACACCTAAAGTGTACTATGTATTATGTATAGCCACAGGTATTTGATAAGTTAGCTATCGTCTCTAATCCAAATGATTTGGGGGGGGGGGGTATAAGTTATTGGCCTTCAGCATTAGAATGTCCTATTCTCACTACTTGGTTGCAGGCGTACTGGAGCTAGCTATAGCGCGGTGGAGAACATGACAGCAGTAGAGAGTCCTGTGTCCGGCTACAGTAATGTGTGGTTTATGCTGACCCAAGCCGCCCTGGTGTTCACCTTGTTGGTCTTCCTCCAGCTGTTTGCAGTCACCCTATCCTTCTTTGTGGTCAGGGCAAGCAGACAGCTCTATAACAATATGTTTGATGTCATTGTCAGGGCCCCAATGTACTTCTATGAGACCAACCAAGTTGGTAAGTTCTGGGACATGGACCTTGGTATATAGTAATAAAGTGTGATTCCCTCACAACTAGTATTGGTAAATAAAGATTGTTCTTGGAAATATTGATTGACAGCATGTGAAGCTTTGCGTAAAATCTGGATTAGATCAGGCTCTCGTAATGTTGAGGCTAATGATTGATTATTATTGACAAAGTATTGATAAATCTTATAATTCATAATAAGAATTGATATGAATAATATCAATATAATGTATATTCTTTAATGTTCTACTTTTATCTTACAGGACAGATCCTAAACAGATTCTCTAGGGATACTGGCTTCATGGACATATTCCTGGTGGTGCCTCTGTATTATACTTGCCAGGTACATCGAAGTTCAACTTCCAGAACCCAGTGTAGACAAGAAGGGAAATGATGTATAATATCATTCAGCTCATGGGCTAATAATTTCCCCCAGATCTTCAAAGGTTTCATGGCTTACCATCTCGGAACCATTTGACCAAGCAGATGGCTAATGTAAATCTGCAAAACCAGAATAAGCAATGTACCCCAATTAAGGTTTAGTTCATAGAGCCTTCCGCTGTGGAAAGCTCTCTGAACCGCCACCCTGACCTGATTTTGAATTTTACTAGAATAGAAAAGCATAATGGCAGATTGAGGCATATAAATCATATGGTAATTCGGCCGTATATAAATATGTGTATACATGGGGCATTTAGTATCAAATCTCTGTCATCCTTTACCCTCATACTTGTTGTTTCTTCCCTTGACTAGGTGCTGAGTATTGCAGCAGCGTTCACTGTGTTTGCTTGTGTCATCTTTCCATGGATGATTGTAGTCTCTCTGTTGTTTCTTCTGGCTACAGGCATTTTCCTTGCCTTTGCCCTTCGGTGTATCAGAGATGTCAAGAGGATAGAGACTAGTGGTATGCATACACTTCTGCTGCAGACTATAGAACCCTTTAAGGACTATATAATTATATATGTGCATTGATGCACTGTGATCCTTAAAAGGTTAAATTTTGATCTGTAGGCCTATACCAGCTAGAACCAACGGTATTACAGACTTTTCTATTTTCTCTTTTTTTCAGTCCGGAGCCCAACTTATTCGCATCTATCTGCTACAATCCAGGGGCTGCCCGTGATACGTGCCTTCAGAAAACAGAGCCATTTTCTGTCAGATGCATACTCCTACATGGATACCCACTCCTCGGCATGGCAGACCTATCTCTCAACACAGCGTTACCTCGGAATCAGGATTGATTTCTTTGCATCAATTTTCATTGTGATTTATGTCATTACAACAGTTGTCCTGAATAACACAGGTACATATCTTTTCAAGAACAAGATTTTCTATATTTCCATACATTAGTTGGTTTATATCCTTCTGATGTCACACATAAGCATATGGAGGTGATATGAGTCAAGATGAGGCAATATATCAATTTGTGAAGTTGTGTATTATTTTGGAAAATTAACAAAAAGAGGTCAATACAATGTTATGTAAGAAATGGATGATAGAAAAATGGTCGGACCATCAGCAAACTATCATATTCGTTTTTCTTTTCATATTGAATTCAGTGTCTTTTTTAATGAAACATAATATGGATATTTAGATGACTTATGTAAAATTGTCTATATTATAGGTGTAGTTGGAGCAGGTGAATCTGGACTTGCGTTTGTGTATCTGCTGTATCTATTGTCAACATTTCAATATGCATTTCAACAGTTGGCCGAGACTCAAACCGTCGTAAGTACATTCTGGATCAAATCTCGGATTATGCAAATGAATGAACATGTTTTTGTTCCATTTTGATATCTGAACCAGCGAAATATAATTGAGTAGATTCAGAAACTTGAAAATATCTCAATATGAAACATGTTAGTGTGCAAAAGAAATGTGTGTACTAATTTTCCAGATGACATCTGTGGAGAGGATTCAGCAGTTTGCTACCCTGGAGCAGGAGGCTCCTGAACACACAGATGTAAAGCCTCCTCCTGGGTGGCCAAGGCAAGGTGCAATCCAACTAACAGACATGTCCTTAACATATAGAGGGCTGCTGGAACCTGCCTTAGGCCCCATAACTGTCAATATAGAAGCAGGAGAAAAGGTTAAATCACGTTTTGTACATTGATGAGGTGTATAGGGGTATCTTAAATTGTTGAGAAGTGTATTGATAACAATAGAAGTAATAAATGTCTTCCTCATAGATAAGACTGAAATTACCAAGAAAAGCTGTAAATGTTGCACACCGCCTAGCCAATATGTTTTCTACAAAGATGCATTTTTAAACATGTGTCTAACCGATGGACCATTACCTGATCTTGGTATACATGTAGTAATTTCACCATACTCATGTTATAGAAAACATTAACCAATAAGTCTGATTGATGTTTACAGGTTGGCGTAGTTGGACGTACAGGAGCAGGGAAGTCCTCCCTGTTTGTCAGTCTGCTGAGGATGGTAGAACCCACAGGCAGCATCAAGATCGATGGAATAGAGGTTACGAATATGGGACTAACAGATCTCAGGAGTAATATTTCTGTTATACCACAAGTATGATATTTTTACAAAACGTTTATAGGCCATCGCAGAAAATACAGTTCTAAGCATATAAATATTCATTAAAGTATGACATGTCAGTAGATTATACTGGTTCCCTTGAATTTTCAATGCTATATCAACTTAATATCAACTGATTATTGTGCTTTTGCCATTTCACCTTATTTGTCCAGGACCCAGTGTTGTTCAGTGGCTCTCTAAGGTCAAATCTTGACCCCTTTGAGGAGTTTACAGATGAGAACCTTTGGAAATCTCTAAAGCAGGTATATATGCTTTTCACATGAGAGACCTAGTGTTCATGTTTTGAAATTCAGTTCAGCGCATTTTGGATATTACTACTATAGCCACAAGTATAGGTTGTAAATGCTTTGGATCTATTTTAAAAGTTTTAATATAAAGTTAAAGTAATTAAGGACTCTGATACCTCTTCATATAAATACCATACAACTCCTCCTATGTCTAGGTTCAACTTCATATGAAGGTATCACAGCTTTCTAATGGTCTGTCAGCTGAGATGGGAGAGTCGGGCAGTAACTTCAGTGTAGGAGAGAAGCAGCTACTTTGTATGGCCCGGGCGCTGCTACGAAGAAATAAAATCATCATTGTTGATGAGGCAACCGCCAATGTAGATAACATGTTAGTATTGACTCAACATCCCAAACTATGAACCAGTTAAACTCATGCAGAAGTAATTATATTGACAGTTGTCCAATGAAGTATATCATTGTACATTATTATTTTGAAACACGTACACCTTTGATGTTCACAAAAACCTATCAAAAGCTCACTACTGTAATGTTCTTCACATGAAATATTATTCTGTTTAAATGTTTGATATCATATGTATATGACATATATATATATGTATATATATATATATATATATATATATATATATATATATATATATATGTATATAAATTATATAGAAGTATTATTCACATCCACTATTATCTACAGTTTCAAGTGCTCAAATGTGTAGTATCTACAATTCATTTCAGGACAGATGGTACAATCCAAGAAACATTAAATTCAGAGTTTATAGATTCTACAGTGTTAACAATTGCACACAGGCTAAACACAGTCATCGCATACGACAAGATCATGGTAAGATATGTACTTGGTGATTATTATTATCACTATTATTATTATTATTATTATTATTATTATTATTATTATTATTATTATTATTATTATTATTATTATTATTATTATCATTATTATTGTGTTTATTATTATATCATATTTTAACTGATTATAGAGGCATTCCTAACCTACATTGTATCATCAAGTCCAGAAAGTCACATTTTTATCATTTACAGGTACTGGATGGGGGGAAGCTGATACAATATGATCACCCCTACTCCCTTCTACGAAACAGTTCAGGCATTTTCCACAAGATGGTGCTGCAACTGGGACAAGAGAGCTTCAATGAACTCAACCAACTGGCTTTCCAGTCCCATTCCCAACCAAGGGTATTGATGAAGAGAACTATCTATGAGAATGAAGAGATCTCAGTTAAAGAGGGTCATGTAAGAGGTCATAGTAATCCAGACTTTATCAATTAGCTTTTTTCATGATTAAATGTGTGTTAAAATCAATTCACAGGAACTGGCTTTCACCATATCAGGGCAATTGCAGTTATGTAGGCTACTAATTGTGCACAGTCACAGATGAAGGTCCTGGAAATCCTCCAGGGGCGTGACAATAACAGTCAACAGCACATCACATTATTCCTCAGTAGGTCCCAGCTTTTTAAATGCCTGTAAAGAATGATGTGGCCTTCCCTCCAGGACATAATATTGAAATAATAGCACCTGGTCATAGAGTATGAACTACCATTTCAGGATTCTTATTTCATTTTGACCAAAATAGTCCTTATGATAAGATGAACCCATAGCTAAATCTTTGGTGATAGATGACAAAGTGTGAAAAAGTACAATATCTCACAACTGAGCTATAATCAAGAGCACCGGATTTGAAAGCCCTTCAGAGGACAGATTAACTTTATTGTTGGCATTATCGATGATATGCACGTATATATAAGCCATCTATGTTAGCCTGGTAATAAAGTGTGAGGCTAATACCACGTCTTGTCTTGTCATTATCATACTACACTATATAGTATATCTAGCCTGGTGATTGCTGAGGATAGTTATTTCCCCTGTGTAATAGAGCATGACAGTGACATCCCTCGCAGTGAAGTAAAGCAGGTTATAGTACAGGTCGTGTTTACAATGAGGATAAACTCTAGGGCAGGTACATTGCATATCCATAAATACCTTTGTAGAAGCCGCAGGTATCACTGTAAAAAGTAGGTGTTCGTGAACAGCAAAATTTGCTGTAACTATACAGTACTTTAGGTGTAAATAATGATACAGCAAATTCTGCTGTACATGTACAATTCTGTTGCTGTAGATGCAGGTTCGAATCCCATAACCAGCAACCTGACGGAGAGAGAGTCGAGGGATTGAAGGGAGTACTATACTCCACATCTCCAAGGAGATTTCTTCACTCATATGCCATGCCCTATCAACACATAGAACAAGAAAATAGTATATACTCATCTCTTGATAAGGAATTTATATAATTTATGAAGTTCATCTGTCATTGGCATCAGAGGGAGTTTTGAGCCTTAGCAGGTCCACAAATATGAAGTGATCTTTTCAAAAGCCTATTGATACAGGCAACATATAAGTGACTGTCCCACTAGCTCAGTCGGTAGAGCAGTGAGTGATGTAGACTGAGGGTCGAGGGTTCAAGTCCGACAGGGAACTCTCAAAAAAACTACATGATGCAGATTTTAAAGTAATATATTTTGGTACACTGAAATGTTACTTTTGAAAATATGCAGAAGATAAAACCAGTGTACCTGTATAATCTACAGGAAAGATGGTTATATTTACTTTGAAAAATATAGGGCAGCAAGATTACACTCAAACTAATGGCAGTTCAGTGCTTATATAGTGCATTACTGCAATGGAATAATTTTCATATCAACCCTTAAGACAGTCTAGTTCTAAAATTGCCCCCACCCAACGGATCCTGTGTGGAGCTCTTTACCATTCACACTTAAGTAGGAGGTGTTTCAATGCACCTGATATGCAGGATTCCTTGGTGTAGTGGTCATGGTTCGGGACTTTGGATCGGAAGCTGGGGGTTCAAATCTCCAAGATGCCCAATGTTGAATATAGGCTATATAAACCTGTTTTAGAACTCCTATTTTTTATAAACATTTAAATTTTTTTTTTATTGATGTAGACTATTTGTAAATGGTTCATAACTTTTATGCAAGGTTCATGTAGCATTCTGTAGTATTTTTGGCCATAGAAAACATACTATCCCTCACTTGGATGAATAGAAATGGTGCCAATACTGAGAGTTGAACCCCAGACCTTCAGGTCCGGGTCTACAGTGGATTCTGCCGTAGGTCTACAGCAGAATTTACTGGAACCAAAGTTGCCCCAAATATTTGCTGTACAGGAACACTACTTACTTCTAATAGTGTAGTACACGAGTCAGATTGCCAGTGTGGCTTATAGGATCGGACCAAATTCAGGGTCCGACTTATACGTGAGTTTTTACAAGTATACTACAGTACAGGATTAAGAATTTTCTGTTAATCATAATTAGGATCTGTCAAAGTTGGGGTGCGGCTAACACGCAAGGTACGGTTTATACCATAGTAGGTGGACACTGGGTTCAATAAGAAGGACACACGTTATATGTTAACAAGACACTCCTTCTACCTCTATGTGAGTCAAGTATGTGCGCAAATCATCATGGATATAGAGGAGACTGGAAATCACCAATAGGGGCTCTAAACTTGTGAGACACGTTTAACCAGTGCCGACTAAGGTCAGAAAATCAGTGTGATTGATGCTAGATACACACGACTATCGCCAAGCATATGGGATACTCCACACATTGTGTGACGTAAACAAAAGCCAACAGGGCAATCCATCCCCAATATAATGTGTCTGAAGATCTTAAATGACTAAAGAAGTACATAGCTCTACCCATATAGGTTAGTAGTACTATGTACTATGTACCCCCGGGAGGGATCTTAGACCTACTTAATCTAGTAGACCACAATTGAGGAACTAGTTGCGGGGTGTCCTCTAACTAGTCGGTTGAACTCAATAATAATTGATATGATACGTTCTGATAAATATGGCCATGTTTAGTCTGACAGCAGGCCAAATAGTAATCAAAATATAACAAATAATTCTCCAATTTGTCCCATACAACATACCAGCATTGAGAATGCGGAATGAGTGCCTCAGAGCGGTCACATTAGCCAATCAAGTTAGACCAGACCCTGCAATGTCCAAGGTCACTGATCCAATGGCCTTATATCTAAGGGCATTGTGATAAAAGGGTCTTACCAAACAACCCCAAGACGTAATCTAAATTAACACAATTACAGTTTGCTTTCCATCCAGTTACTCTTGAAATCCATTGTAAATAATTATCGAAGCTTATAAATAATACCTATGCCCAATCAAGCTACATCATAATAGTATTCACAAAGGCCTCCTGACCAGTGTAATATGACATGAATTAAAACTACAACTTGGTTGTCATTATAATGGCTCATCCCCACGCATACCTACTGTCAGCAGGCATCTATATCGGAAGCTATCTGGAATTTCTCAAAAAGATAATGATGCCCGCTTGGCATCTCCCACAGTAATAAGGGAGTGGTAGCAAGAGAGAGGGTGGATACACATGAGGGCTCCCAGTCTGATCAGTTCACATCGCCCAGTGGAGGAGAGGAGATGGACGTCATATCAAGGAGACAACCAAATCCCTATCTCAAGGCTGGATGGCTCTCAAAGATAACGTTTTGGTATGTTTTCAAGTATAGCCAGAGTTCCCTATCTTTCTGTCAATAGCTTTATATGCAGTCTTACTCTGGCTCCCAATATTTACTCTTTACATGTGCATCCTCTGCAATGTTGACCTATGTAGGATAGCCTTGATTGTTAACTAACATAATTATCATGGAGAGCCCTTATTAAAAGTCCTTAAAAAATTCACCTAATCTGGGCATTTTCTTACAAACATCTGTTTGTGTAGGTGGGTCAGTGGCCTGTTTTACACTGCATACAAGCGTCCTCTAAAGCAGGAAGACATGTATCAAGTCCTTCCATGGATTAAAGCTGATGACAATGGATCCCGGTTTGAAAAGTGAGTAATCCTAATTACAAAAGATTAACTCTAAGTCCATCCCTCTCCCACCTCTACTTAAACAATGAGCCTAGGTTGGATGAAGATAATATACATGCCCATGATCACTATTGAATACATATCCAGAGAAGTTCTCTCCTCGTCACACGTCCAGGCCAACGTATAATTTGTTTCTCCAAACAATGTTGAGCTATATTTCAGACGTTGGGAGATTTTGTCTGAAAAGGAGCAAAACAAAGGTGGAAGCCTTCTGAAGCATTTACTGTTGCATTTCAAGAGACGAATTGCCTTTACACTACTGATTGAACTCTGTGCTGTGAGTACCATATCTTCCATTTGCTTGATGAAACGATGGGTATCGCCTGATGGATTAGTGTAATGTATGAATTTAATCAGAATGCACATAGATGTAGGGTGCTTATGAATGTGATTATGAATATAGCACCTCTCTATATAAAGTGATTTCTCAACAGTCAGTAATCATTGTTGCCCCATTTGCATATACATGTACCAACAGATTTGAGGATATTGAACATCGTAGATCGTTTATATACAGGGAAATCTGACCCTCAAATAGAACCTTGGGGAACTCAGTAACTTACTCCAATTTGAAGTGATTGTTGATCATTAATTTTATGATTATGTAATGCTTCCTACTATCAAGGTAGCTTGCAAACCATTCCAACTATTTGGTTTCTGACCCAAAATCTCCAAGTTCTCTAAAGCCTTAGTGATGGACAGTGTCAAAGGCTTTCCTCATGTCCATGCACAAAATTAATTCCCCATCAGCTATACCAATATGAAATTGTCTAATACCAAACCCCATTCCAAATTATCCAGGAGCTGACACGATTTGCCATTCCCCTCCTAATTGCTGGGCTGGTGAACTACCTTGATGGCAGTGGCAGGACATCTAGGGACACGGCCTACATCTACCTGGTACTCATTGTGGTGTCTACCCTGGCCCTCATCCCCCTACACGCCCACTGCTTTGTCAACCACATGTACACCGCCATGGGCATGAGGACCACATGTTGTGCCATGATCTACAAGAAGGTAACACATGATGATTCATTGTTTATAAAATATCGTCTTTCCTTAACCCTGCAATAATAAATGATGATAACAATTTGAACCCTTCCCACCCGCCATGTTAGTAACACAGAGGGATACTTTAGATTAGAAAGCTACATCTTTTCAGGTACCGGTATGTATACCTGTGTAATTAATGGTCTATGATACAAAGGGGGTATCTGGACCTGGGTTATATGAAACTATGTAACTGGTACATGTATTGTTTACTGTTACTCTCAGGCCTTGAGTATGAGTAGTTATTCACGACGCAAGTACCCAACGGGCCACATAGTGACTCTGATGTCCACCGACGTCGAGACCTTTCACCTGGTCAGTACTTCACATTAATTAATTAACTTCCAGGTCTACCATACTGCCAGAATACTGTTATAATCATCATGTGTAATTAATTGGACCAAACGAAATGACCAATATAGCTAGGTAATACTCTGAAACACATTTTTTCATATCTATAATGAAACAACCAACCATCAACAAAATATAATACTGTAATTTGTTTTATCTTATTTCACAGTTCATGGAGGGAATCCATGCTCTACTGTTCAGTCCGCTGACGTTGATTGCCTTTATTGCCTTTGAGGTGACGACTCATGGGGTAGCAGTCATAGCGGGTGTATCGACCATATTCTTTTTCATTGCAGTAAGGTACCTGACGGGACGGCACATAGGAAGAATCAGGTAGGATAGTAAATTGGTCTGCATGAGGCTGTGTCTCACGAACTTGGGCCAATGTTTTTGTCTCTGACCGGGTGCCGTCTCTGACTGGGTGCCCTCTCTGACTGGGTACCGTCTCTGGCCTGGGTTTTTTTTAATTTTTAACCGGCACCCGGTCAGAGACAAAAACATTGGCCCAAGCTCGTGAGACACAGCCATATACATTTGTATTCAGAAATCAGGAAGGAACATAGAAAATTACATCTTGGATAAATGTATGTGTATTGATCATTCATTCTGAAACAATCGTAGTTTTCTCTTCTATTTCTCATCATTGTAGACATACCCAGGAGCGGCTGACTGACAGACGGGTACACCTGATGAGTGAACTCATAACTGCCATGAAGGTCATCAAGATGTACTGCTGGGAGAAACCATTTGCTTCCAGAGCAAAGCAGTTCAGGAGGTACGTTTATAATTAAAACTCAATCTAGCGCACGGTGACTATGACCAAAGCAGATGATATGTCATTTAGTTTGGTGGCACAATGACATGATAAACTGCAAACTTGTTTTTCAAAGTGGATTTATTGGATCTAATCACCCTTTTGGGCGAAAACTGCCGCCAACACCCCTATCTATTGTCTTATATACCATATTGTAATGGCATCCTTTATAAAAGATAGTAGCATTTACACATGGAAATATACAAAAAGAGATTTCTTACAATTGTTGCATGGTGTTGATGATGTGATGAGATGAGATGAAAATACAACAATGTACATTGGTATGTCATATGATATTTAGTTAACATTCATAAAGCAGCCTTCAAATGGATGTTTCTGAATTCCAAAAATAGCCCTTTATATAATACTTGAAGTCCATTAGGTCTACAAGGGCAGTATATCACCGTTATCAGTTTATGTACCATACCCTTTTGGGCAGTTATGATGGACAAATGCAGTCCACTTGAGTAAATCGACAGTGCTGCATTCATACATCATGTCAAACCTTGGAGTTGATACATCCCCAAATAGTTGTCGATGGTTTTAAGTATGTTTTATCCATTATCGCTCAAGTCCAAATTACATTGATTATGTTTGAAAGTATTAGAACCCTTTTATTTCAGGGCAGAAAGTAAAGCTAACATGAAACGCTCTCTGTTGGTGATAACAGGATTCTCTTCAAGTTACACCATTGGTAGTGTTGTGGCATTCTTGGTGTTAGTACCAAGCTTTCTGTTGGGTCATGACATAAGTCCTGAGGTAAGAAGACTATTCAATTGAATTTTCCTTTCATTACTAGAAGGTTAAGACACAGACTCTCCAAACAAGAAATTGATATCTGTAGGAGAAATGTTTTTTGAGCTTATCTTTAATGCAGTGTTAATGAAGTATAAATGCATCCCCAGTGAGTTACCCATCCGTGCTGTGTTTATACATCATTCCGACCCTCTTGGATTGATACACTGCCCATACAACGCTGGTGATTTACTTACCACTGCTGTGTTAGTGCATCATGTTGTATGAACATTAAGCATTGAGTCATGATCTCATCCTCATAGGGCTAATACTGTAATATAATATCCACACAGAACACAGTACGACTAATTGGATGGCTGAAGGCAATGCAGCTCCTCACATTTGTTCTGACACCATTTGCATTTGGGACGAGCTTTGAGGCTTTGGGAGCTTCTGAACGTATTAAGGTAGACATTTAAACTACTGATTTACCTGTTAAGGTTATGGTACCTTAGTTTTTTTGTGAATCTCCTTAAAAGTTTAACTTAAAGCTTACATGAAAAAATAATGTTTAATGATTAGATAGAGTTCCGTGTAGTTTAGCAAATGAAGCAGCAAATTTATATCATATAATTATTATGCCTTAGGAGAATATGACTATTGTCATCTGTGTGACTGATTACCTCTTATTACTTCTAGAAATTCTTGATGGCAGAAGATTACATTGCCGAATTCTCAGACCCTCTAATGGACCCTAGCCTGGTGAGGATTGAATTGATAAATGCAGATGCTGTGTGGGATCCTGAGGCCAAGGACGAACATGAGGTAACATATCTAGGCATAGCTATCATAATTATTCATTCTTAACTGCATATACATTCTCTCTGCTGCTCCATTTTTGTTTTGATAGCTGCATCATTCTTGGCGAACTGCTCCACCATTTCTGCTGTAATTGCTACATTATTCCTGCTGTAGTGACTCAACTATTGCTGCTGTAAGTGCTTGACCGTTGCTGTTATAATTGCCTCTCTATTCCTGCAGGAGTTGCTTTTCCATTTCTGCAGTAATTGCTTCTCTATTCCTGCAGCAATTGTTTCTTCACTCCCGCAGCATTTAACTTCTCCATTTCTGCAGCGATTGCTTCTGTATTCCTGAGGCAACTGTTTCCCTATTGCTGAAGCAATTGCCTCTCCATTACTACAGGAATTGCTTTTCCATTTCTGCCGTAATTGCGTCTCTATTCCTACAGCAATTGATATTGCTTCGCTATTCTTGCAGTAATTGATTCTCCATTCCTGTGGCAATTGCTTCTCTTTTTCTGAAGGAATCATTACTCTATTCCTACTATATTTGCCTCTCTATTCCTGCAGGAATTACCTCTGCATTCCTGCAGTGATTACCTCCCTATTTAGTAACTGCCTCTCTATTCATACAGTAATTGCCTCTTCATTTCTGCAGCAATTTCATCTAGATTTTTGCAGCAATTGCTTCTCCATTCCTACGGCAACTGCCTTCCTATACCTGCAACAATTGCTTTTTCATTCCAGCAGCAGTTGCTTTTCCGTTATTGCAGCAATTGTGTCTCTAGGAATTCCATTACTGATTGCTTCTCTATTAAGTAATTGCTTCTTTATTCCTTCAATAATCGCTTCTCCTTACCTGCAGTTATTGCTTTTCCATTTCTGCAGAAATTATTCCTCCATTGGTTCATTGGTTTATTATGATATAATTGATGTGTGTTATGATAGAATTCATACTTTATCCACTAATCTATCTTTATTGTCTTATTATGTAAATCAGAGAACAGCACAAGTAACACTCAAAAACATCAATTTCTTAGGGGAATCGGTGAGTTGTATTCAGATTGTTGTTGAATATAATGAGGCAATAGTGCCATGCCATTGTTTTGCATTACTCCATATACTTTTAAGATAGTTTTTCAAGGATAATGTCCATAATTATAATTATTATTATTACCATACATCTTCTAGATATATTGAAAAGGTAACCCGACCCTAGCTAGAAAACAAGCAATATTGAAGAAAGGGTCATTTTGAGCTATTTAAAAGTCAATTTAGAAGTTTGCAAGTTAAGAAGGGAACATGCAAGTTGAAAACCCTTTCAGACTCGGTTAGATAAAACACAACATTTGTTGGCTTTATAAGTAAGATTTTTTTCCAGGGAGGCCTCATTGGTATAACAGGAAAGGTAGGGAGTGGTAAGGTAAGGAATTTAAACTTGAAGGGATGTTTCGGAAGGCTTGTCACTTTAATCACAGGTAATTGTGTTATAATTAGCTCTACTTACAAGTAGGGGAAGTTATAATTACAGTTCAAATATGTTAATGAATTGAAAATTCAAATACTGATTGAACTATTTACTAATTATAGATCCTGTAAGTGGTGTTCTAAACGCTGTAGGCCAGATTTCCTTTTTTAAAGATTAATATTTTACACATAACTTTCAATAACATTTCCCCCCAGACTTCTTTACTTATGGCCATCCTTGGTGAGCTGGAATTATCCAGAGGAGAACGGACAGTTCGAGGTTCCTTGGCCTACATTCCCCAGGAATCATGGATCATCTCAGATACTGTGAGGAGAAATATACTTCTTGACTGTGAATTTGAACAGGATAAATATGACACCATCTTGAGAGGGTGTGCACTTGATGTGGTAAGTTATACTCTAACAAACCATTTACACACAGCATGATGCCTAAATGGGCCGAGCTCATTCTGTCATGATAAAGGACCAATCAGGCACTCTGAGTTACCTGTCAGTGTCTCAACCGAATAGGGTATGTGTTACTTGCTGGTGCTGCATTTATGCATCATAATAGCTAAAAAGGGTATCGTGCATTAAATCACTGCGCTGCACTTAAAGGGATAATGTGGAAACCTTCAACAAGATACCGTAAAATTAACAATCAATCAACTGATGGGGCTACATCGTTCATGATATCATCACATTGGTTTCCATTTTAACATGTACCACATAGATTCCATGTTGCAGGACATACAGCGTTTCCCTCACCATGACCTGACTCTGGTTGGGGAGAGGGGTCTGGCACTGAGTGGAGGACAGAAGTCTAGACTGAACCTCGCCAGGTAAGGCTAAAATATACAATTTACATGTACTAACTTTCATGATAATCATAAAAGATGAAGCCATATTAAGTTAGGTGTAAATTAATCAAAACAATAGTCCAATTCATTGCAGCATAAATAGATTAAATACAAAAGAACAGAAAATGACTTGAAAAGTTTGATAAGGAATTATCATGGGTTTCAGAGCTTTGTATCAAGATGCAGACATTTACCTGTTTGATGACCCTTTAGCAGCTGTGGATGATGAAGTCGGCAAACATATTTTTCAGGAGTAAGTGATTCATTCATTCTCCTAATATAACCTTTGAATTGGAACGATGAATTTGGTGCATAACGTCCACTATGTATTTGCAATATGTTGACTACAGCCCTTGTGATATAATATTTCGTACCCTATTTTATTTTCTACATAGAGTTTTCTGTGGACTTTTGAGGACAAAACTCCGTGTTCTAGTCACACATAATTTGAGCTATCTCCCCCTGATGGATACAGTCATTGTCATCGACAAGGTTTGATGAACCATTACCATTAGCACTGTGGCACATTACTTATTCTATGAAAGTACAATACTAACTTACTCTCACTGACTGTTTTAACGTATCAGCACATGTCTTAACCTTGTAAATAAAGCATAGCTATGAAGAAGAGTATGTCATTGTCCACATTGAGGCCTGTATATATATATAACTTTGTCCTAATCAATGAATTACGTGATGCTTGCACCACAATCCTTAAAATTGTCATGATATGATATGCTGTAATTCCATATATTCAAGGGAGAGATTGTACTATCAGGGAAACACTCTGAGATAATCGATGAGTTAGTAAAATATACCAGCACAATTAATAGACGTATGGAAGAGCCCCTCACGCTAAATGGTGCAGCTTACAACATGGTGGAAACCCATGAAGTTGACACGACTGAACAAGATCAGGATCCTGACTTGGAAATCTCTCCTCGTGACAATGAAATCAAACAGGTGAACCATTAATAATAACTCATCGAAGACAACTTCATAATGGCCTCTGTACACATCTTAAAGTGAATAGGAGTACATTGTATTGCTTTGTAATATTCACGTACTTGTTTCCTAAACAATATTCAAAACGTGTCTCTATTATATAGTTGATTATTTAACCAATAAGGTTTAATAACACTCCAAATTAATGCCAAATAGCAGAGGAAATGTGCTCCTCGTGATTCCTGCCTGCTTGAGACAATGACAACTGGAGGTATTGGTTACACTGTGTACAAAAGGTACATACAGGCGGGTAATGGAAAGGTCTTTATACCAGCCATTCTCTTCTTCATTGTCCTTACAAGGGTAAGTTCTATCCTCACAAAGTGTCTAATGTCTATAGACGGGTCATATAATACACTGTCTTTGTAAATATCAGTTTAAATACTTCATAGTCAGAATATAATGATTTAGCTCATTCGTTTTTTCTAGATTCAACAGCTCACAAAGATTATGTTTAAGCCATAAGTTTCTCTATTTAATATGAGATCAGGTTCGATTTCCATTGTTGACTCACGTGATGAAAACCAATGATCATTTTAATGGGGCAATTGGACATGCTGCAAATGTCTGGGATTCGGATGCATTTAGATAAGACCTATTTTCTCTTCCAGATGACACATGTATCAAGTGACTGGATCTTATCTCAATGGTCAGTAAGCTGGGTTTTTTCCAAATGTCACAACCAGATAGAACTTATTTTACATACTTGCGTCCCAGTAAACAAAAAACGTTATACAACAGTTTATAACGTAATATAACTTTATTTAACGTTTCTCAAAGGCTCCTTACTATGGCATAACGTTATATAAAGTTTTACAACGTTATTTTGACGTAAAATAATGTTTTTCTGTTAGCTGGGTTACTCCTGTATGCAGTCTGTAATGTATATGATGCATCTGCTATATGGCTATCTGTACTCTATGACTCACTATAATATATCCTGTATTTATCTGACCAAAGGGAATTGTCCATCATGACTTCTGATTTTAGGTATGCAATAGCCTATGGTGATAAAAATGTTCAACCCCCCCCCCCTTCTCCATAGGCAAAGCAGAACAGTACCCACCCATGGTAACATCACCATGACTACTACAGTACAACAGGACGATAACATGTGGAGCATCATTGTGGTCGGCACCCTCATCCTGGGCCTCCTCATCTTCAGCCAGGGGGCAGCCATCTTGCTTTGTGTTATGGTTGTCACTGCCAGCCGCCGCCTGTATACCCGGATGTTCAATGTGGTCCTCAGGGCACCCATGCACTTCTTTGAGACTAATCCTGTTGGTAGGTAGATGCCATACGAGGTAATATCAGTATTATTATACTGCTATAGATAAAATTATAGTGCTATAGTTATTATTTCATATACTGTACCTAAATAGGAATTGCACCCACAAGGGCAGTTGGATGTAATGTAGTATTTGGTAAGGTGCTGTTATAAAGGTAGGAAACAATCCTTAAGTGTCTGAAGGCCATAGGTAACATTTGTGGGTCGTGTTCAGCAACTATGAGATGCTCTTTGGCACATTTAGAAAACGAGTATTTCAGATTTATCTTAGTGAATATTTGATTATTTTGACCGATCATTTCAGGTGGCATCTTGAATAGGTTCTCCAGGGACACTGGCTTCATGGATATTTTTCTCATCTTCCCTGCATATGTTGTTTGTCAGGTAGAGTATCTCTTTGTGCATGATAGACTTTCAAACAACCATTATATCACAAGATATATGAAACATCCCGAATCAGCTGGCATGAATGTACTGCTTTGATATTTCTGGTAGAATGTGTAGATATAAGTAAGCTAGAGGTAAATCTAGAGGCACTTTGCTCATTTGTCGGTCTAATGCCTAAATGCACCGGTGCTGTATTCATGCAGGGGTTGAAAGGCTGGGATGATGCACCAATGCGGTGCTGGCAATTATAAACCAGTGCGTCATGAGGTCACATATGCGTGAAGGCTTGATGTGTTATTCCATCCTTAACCCTTTAACCGCTGGCCTTGAAAAAAGTAGTTTGGGCCTTAATCACCGGCCCTATGCCATGGGAATATGAAACTTTGCGAGTATATATATATGCTCCCTGGGATAGTGGCTAAGGTGTGAAATAAGTTGTATTGGAGACATAATTTGCACCTTTCTGACAAGGGGATGTAGTACTCATGTTAAATATTTTGGCTTCATCAAAAAATTCTCATTCTTCGTTTCATAGCAGGAGCTGCAATTTAGTCGTATTGTTGCCATAGGGCAGCACTGTTGCTGCCCCATGGTAGCAGCAGTTTTTTCAAGGGTATTTAATGTACAGCATTTCACCCTACAGGTGCTGCCCCATGGTAGCAGCAGTTTTTCAAGGGTATTTAATGTACAGCATTTCACCCCTACAGGTGCTGGGTACCGCAGCGTCCTATGCGGTGTACGCCTGCATCATCTTCCCCTGGATGCTGGTGGTGGCGATGCTGTTTGCGGCAATTACCGCAGCGTTCCTGCGGTTCTCACTCAGCTGTCTGCGGGATGTCAAGAGGATAGACGGCAGCTGTAAGTGGTATAATTACCTCTGTGTTTGGAAATGTCGAGTGAATTCTATGGAAGCCGAGAAGGGTCTCAAATTATTAAGAAAAATATCACTTTTGAATAAAAGAAAATCAAAAAAAAATCCCCAAAATGAAACTGTCAAGTTGGAAACAATCTGCTGTCTGTCAACATGACATTTTTAGCTGTCAAATGTCAACTTATGCCAGCCAATTTGTATTACTTCAACTGCAGGTAGGAGTCCTGCATACTCCCACCTGTCTCTTATACTACAAGGACTGCCTGTAATACGTGCCTTCAGGAAACAGAGCTACTTTCTGTCAGATGCCTACTCCTATCTCGATACCCACTCTGCTGCATGGCATGTCTACCTCGCCACTCAGCGCTTCCTAGGAATCTGCATAGACTTTTTCGCTTCAGTGTTTTGTGTTGTGTATATCATTGTTACAGTACTTAGCAACAATCCAGGTAGCTATTCTTCTTTTCATGATTAATGAAACAGAATAAGCCATCTTTGATCTGATAAATATCTGCAGAGAGACATTATTATCTATTAGGATTCAGAATAGTATTACCACCATATGACACCATTCAACATTGCTTATGATACACCTTCATGACTGTATCAACCCAATAGGGCCAGAATAATCCATGAATGCAGCAATGGCAAGTTACTTCCAGGTGCTGCATTTGTATTGTTAACTTAACCCTTTAAAGACGACATAATGCCTTAATGTGCCCTTGGTTGTCATGCATGAATGCAGCCTTGGTGAGTAACTCGCCAGTGCTACATTCAAGCATTACGCTGACCCCATGGGATTGAAACAATCCCAAGGGTTCAGCATGATGCGCCAATGCAGCGGTGAGATACTGTCATCGTTTAGCAACATGCCATCCTTAAAGGGTTAAAGGGTTAATTCTACTGACTGCCACCATTGTTACAGGTGTGGAGAGAGCTGGAGCCTCCGGGCTGTCCTTCATCTACCTGCTCTACCTACTCGCCACCTTCCAGTTCGGCTTCCAGATGATGGCAGAGGTGGAGACAATTGTGAGTATAACCTGATAATGTCTTTTACCCAAATGAAAAATTGTCCATAATAATTATATCAATGGAAGTGGTGCTAGCTACAGTCACATGAAAAAGTATGAGATGCAGGATTAATATCATGAGGACCATTCACATTCACTATGTGTTGTCTATACAGATGACATCTGTGGAGAGGATTCAGCAGTTTGCTACCCTGGAGCAGGAGGCTCCTGAACACACAGATGTGAAACCGCCTCCTGGATGGCCGAATAAAGGCGCAATCCAACTAGCTGACATGTCCTTAACATATAGAGGGCTACTAGAACCTGCCTTAGGACCCATCACTGTCAATATAGCACCAAGAGAAAAGGTAATGCTGCTATTATTATGGTATTAAAGACTTATAACATGTGACAGCATAATTAATTAGGGACCATAGTGTCTGATGCACATTGTCATAAACATTAGGTTAAGTCCCTCATCCTAGCTATATCGATTGTTTGATTGGATCCAAAGTTTATAAATTTAAACTGTAACAACTAAAATCTATAGGGATCTGCCTGTCAAAATATGTATGGGATACGTTGGGTTACTTTGTAATGTCTTGAACCCGGGCAATTATGATATGTAATTCATATGCTCTGCTTGCTCTAGCACAATGGAGGTAACGGTATTAGGGCAAAGGAATGCAATGTCAAGTAAAATATTCGCTCTTATCAATCAATACCTATACATATGTATTCAAATCATGTAAATTATGCAGTAATTATCATGCAAATCCAGGTTGGCGTAGTTGGGCGTACAGGAGCAGGAAAGTCCTCCCTGTTTGTCAGTCTGCTTAGGATGGTGGAACCTAGAGGCAGTATAAAGATTGATGGAATAGAAATAACAAAAATGGGCCTAACTGATCTCAGAAGTAATATTTCTGTCATACCACAGGTAAGGATCTTAAAGGAGTAGTGCATTGTAATCTGTAGGTGAATTTATGAGTTTGATATCCCTGGTGGGAAATGTGTAATTCATGTAGTCACTATTGATGAGAAGGTTGTATCCCTCACCATTAACATACTAGTCATGGCTCATATGTTTATGATAGATTTGAGACATCTATGGAATGGTTTATCTTAAGTAGTATTGTCCAGATGTCCATGGATTGTTATCATGCCCCCACACATGCCTGGAAGTTAAGAAATTACCTTTCAATTCCTAGGACCCTGTGTTGTTCAGTGGGTCCCTCAGATTTAACTTGGACCCCTTTGAGGAGTTCGAGGACCCACAGCTGTGGCAAGCCCTCAGTCAGGTCTGTGGCAATTTCAGTCATCATTATGATATGTTGGGCCCCAGACACAATACTTTTTAGTAGTTTTTCCGCCATTTGAACTAGGTTATTTTTGGTGTTAAAAAAGGTGTTTTATTGACTATCTATAACAATATGATTATATCGTAGTTTTCCCATTATAGTGATTAGCTAAATTTACAGGATGCATATTTGACAATACACAAGTTAATGATGCTAACACAATACAGAAACAAGATTAAGAATGGTGATGTTTGCAATTGTGACAAAGGAGTATAAGGGATCAACAGTTGGTCTTGACCCAATAGATTGCTGAACTGTTTGCCTTTCATGTTTGTTTCTTGATTGATACGCTCTTTGCACAAAGGTCCAGCTTCATCAGAAGGTCTCTCACCTTCAAGGTGGTCTATCCGCTGAGATGGGAGAGTCAGGCAGTAACTTCAGTGTAGGAGAGAAGCAGCTACTTTGTATGGCCCGGGCTCTGCTACGGAGAAACAAAATCATCATTGTTGATGAGGCAACTGCCAATGTAGATAATAGGTAAATATGAACCATAGATGGGTAGTATATTCCATAAGCTTTAGATCAATTTTTGTTGTGGTCCTATGTCAAGCAACTATACGCTGCATTTTCTTTGAGAATACGACTGACTAGATAAGCTTGAATTTATATTCGATGTGTTTTAACTATGATTGCTCAATGAAACAATGAAAAGTTAATATATTTGTCATTTTGCAGGACTGATATCATAATTCAGGATACCCTGCAGAGTGAATTTGCAGATTCAACAGTGCTCACTATTGCACATCGCATTAATACCATCATCACATATGATAAAATAATGGTAAGCTGTATTATCTGTTTGCATATTTCTAATATAGATATTCCATGAGGGGAGGTCTGAAACCCCAAAAAAGAGAGGCGTGTCTCAGGCAACATGGTCCTAAAATTAGTGTAGCCTACGTAAGTTGGATTTTATCTATTTAAAAATGCCACCTTGAAACTATCAGAAAGTGGTGGCGAATAAGCACAGTTACTCTTGGCTGATGATTCACAAATTGCTGAATCATTATTCTCTACAAAGAAAACAGAAAACCCCACATTGGGAAATAATTGGGAAATAATAGGGGTAGGACCTGTTTTGCAGCTAGGGTCGGGTTGCCTGATGCAAACCTCTTTTTTACATTGATCATAGAAATGATGGCAGAGTAGTATGTGCATTGAACATAGTATCCCTATTTTCCAGGTTCTGGATGATGGAAGGCTAGTTGAATATGCCCACCCGCACATCCTACTTGAGAACAGTTCAGGAAAGCTACACCAGATGGCGTGGAGGATGGGGCAGGATGCCTATAACCACCTGAGAGAGATGGCCCTCGGGTCATTTAACTCCCTAACACCTCCAGTCTCTGCCTCTAATGGACATCAGCAGGCCAATCACATGCACCGAGGGCAAAATGCAGGAGAAATGAATGACTCATTTATTATGTACAACTGAGAATTAAGGGAAAGTCCACAAGAGTGTGGATTGGTGAACCTCTTGTATGAAATAAACTCAGGTTTACGTGGTGTTTAGTTGTAGAGTTTTGATAAAAGAAATAAAAAGTTGACATGAACATCTCATGAAATACAATCACATTCCATCGACATATATCGTCATATGGATGTGCTGTCCAGAGAGTATGAAAAATTGAATGAGGCGGTCGTATATCTTGTGTGAAAAATGAATATTTGACCTGAATAGCCTAGGATTGAATAACATTATTTTGGTCTTATTGACTTATTAAACAATTCAGGTCACGCCCTTGTGTTTTTCACGTGTACATCAGAAAGCGATCAGTTAAAAGGCTCGATGATGTAGGCCTACTAGGCCTAATATTGGCTCTTTTTGAGAGACGAAATGTACTGCTGCGGAATTTTGTCCAATAAAAATATTACCAAACTCAAAAAAAATCATTTAAATGACGCATAACGCTGATAGTGTATAATATCAAATCAAACAATCGAACCGGACCCGTCTGCGGTAGCCTTAAAAGTTAGGGAGTGTTCATTTATTAATTACAGGGGGGGGTGGTGAGATTTCGCGCGGAGGGGCGAAATAATTTTACGCCCCCCCCTTGAGAGCGCGTGTAACGTTTCGCGCCCCCCTCGCCGAAGGCGCCGAAAAATTTTCGCCCCCCCCCCTTTGAACTATAGTAACGCGCGGGCTTTTTGGCTAAAAAGGGGCTTAAATTTTTACGCCCCCCCCCCTCAAGAGGGGTCAGAATTTTTTACGCCCCCCCCCTCAGAAGGGGTCGGAAATTTTTACGCCCCCCCCCCCAAACCCACCACCCCCCCCCCCCTGTTTCAATAGTCATAATTGTCCAGAATGAAATGGTTAACTTTGAAGAACTTGATAGCTTTAATTCAACCTCAAGATAGCGTGCGTCATCGTACGCCGTCCGCACCAGAGTAGCGATTCTGCAACTCCCGTACAACCAACATTGTCACATCCTCTCCTGATACAGAAACAAAGAATAACACAATAGTGACTGAACATGTCAACACAATATGTATATAATCTAAAAGCCAAATGTCAATGGCCTAAATGAAGTGTTTCTTGGTGAAGGGGCCTCACTGATGTTTGTGATTTAAAACATAGTCATTAAGATGATGGGGTGTCACAGATGTTCTGCCAGAACGTTGTACTGATCGGTTTCGAGGTGATTCTAGTGTTTGAGTGACTACAGGCAGATCCCCTGTCGGGATCCGATTGGTGTTGAGAGGCTCATCCACCGGGGGTGCTGTCGGTGGTGTCTCAGTGTGTTCAATATTATCACCAGCGGTGACTTTCTCCAAGTCATGCGATGCCCGTAGCTGAACACGGTTTTTCCTGAGTGACTGGCCTGCATCTGTGTGGATCTCATATGACCTATCATCCACCCACTCAACAAAAAGACGTTATTTGACCCTGGAAAAAACGTCCACTGAAGGTTTACAAAACGTTCGTTTTTAACGTTTGTTTTACGTAAAAACGTTGACTCCAAATAACGTAAATAAACGTTTTCTACAAACGTTTGGAAATCCAACCTAAGTTCCATGTTAAGTAACGTTTATCAAAGATCAAAATAACATTTTTTATTGGTCAAAATAACGTTTTTTCTGTTTGCCAAAGGGCACCAAACCCAACTGAAAAATTAGCATACCAACATCATGCATTTTTGGTTTCATTTATTTTACATTAATTTCATTTTATTTAACCCATTAGACTTGGGACTATAATAGTACATCCCCTATTCTTGTATTTCCTGACCATATATATGACCATCAGAGTTAAAGCCCTTTACTACCTTTGGTAGGGCTACACAAAGAGGCCTTTAATACACGTAGGTTTTTCTAATGCTCATTTTTAACTGATATGACTATATAGTTTTAAAATACCCGCTAAATGGGTGTACGCAGGTATATTCCAATCCTAGACTGCATAGATACCATTTATGTCGCAGCCAGTCTATGGACATGATTTAATACAAAATGTTGCAGCTACACTAATTAGAATAAGTTAGGGGTAATTACTATTGTGGCACATTTTATGTAAGATAATGTGGTGAAGCATCAGCAAAATACCATCAAAGGGATAGTGCTGCCATCTGATAGCAGATAATGTCATCAAGGGAAACGTTAATTAACATCAAAATAACGTTTTTATACAAACGGTTTTTGTCCAAACCATGAGGTAATGTGCAATAATGTATTGGATGCAAACGTTTTGTTCTAAACCATGTAGAAATGTTCAATAACATTTTAAATACCAACGTTTTCATCTAAACCATGTGGCAACATGAAGTAACATCATGGAAGCAAACGTTTTCCTCTAAACATTCTAACAAATGTTAACTAACATTCTAGATAGCAACGTTTGTATTAAGAACTATATTGAAACGTTTAAACAACGTTTATACAGAAACGTTTCCCTCCAAACCATGTAGAAACGTTTTCAAATGTTAAATAACGTTTTTCGTTGAGTGGGCAGTCTCTGTGATATGGTCGCAGTCTTCCATGACTTATCTCCAAGCTGGTAGGGTTTGGCTACAACCCTATCACCCTTCTCAAGAGATTTGAGAGGCTTGGCTGACCTGTCATGGTAGAATATCTCAGTGACGTCAGGGAGTTCACTTGGCTTTAGGAGTGAGGCCATTGTCGGATGTAGAGTCTTCGTCTTGCGACCCATAAGTCGCTGTGCAGGGCTCAGGCTGATACCTTGCTGAGGGGTATTACGAAGGCTCAAGATGGCCAGGAATGGATCTTCACCAGTCCTGTTTGTTCTATTGAGTAGTCTCTTGGCCGCTTTTACTGCGGACTCTGTCTTTCCATTTGATTGAGAATGATGTGGGGAGCTGGTGACATGTGCCACTCTCCACTTCTTAATGAATCTAACAAATTCTGACCCTACAAACTGCGGGCCGTTGTCTGTAAGGATCTCTTCCGGACTGCCATAGCTCGCACATCGGGCTTTTATCTTTTGGGTCACCACCTTTGATGTGGCGTCATACAGTCGGTCAATTTCCCAAAAGTTCGAGTAGTAATCTACAGTGATGAGATAATCCTTACCCTTGAGTGTAAACAAGCCCGCCCCGATCCTCTGCCATGGGCGAGTTGGGACCTCATGAGGCATGAGCGGCTCCTTCTGCTGTGCCCGCTCATATTTGTGACATGCGTCACAGTTCTGGGTGAACTTCTTTACATCCTCATTCATACCAGGCCAGTATGCCGCATCGCAGGCTCGGCGTAGTGAACTCTCCACGCCCGTATGTCCCGTGTGGAGTTCAGTCATTATTTCCCCACGCAGCTCGTTGGGAATGACTAGTCTTTCACCACGAAAGACCAGTCCATCAGTCATGGCAAGTTCATCACGGAAGTCATAGTATCCCAAGATCAGCAGTGGGACATCTTCCTTCCTGGGCCAACCATTCTGAATGGTAGCCTTGAGAATAGAGAGAATTGGATCAGTGCTAGTCGCTGCTCTGATCCTTGTCAGAGGATAGTCATTCATCACCAGGTGTGTGACAGCATTGACAGATTCAAACTCAGCCTCATTCAGGTTCTCTGTGCTTTTCAAGCCAGAGGCAGAAACAATATGTGAGCAGGCAAGCAGAAAGGGGTATCCCCGCGGGATTAGTACCAATTTTAGCCACCAGGGGGCTCCACCATGGCCTAAATTGGAAGAAACAGGCTAATATTTGTTTTTTGGTATTTTTTTCTGGAGAATTCAGTAGTTTTATACAAAAGATTCCATTTTTAGTGAAAAGCTTCCTTATTTGGAATGTAAAAAGAACGTTTTAGAGCCTAAATGGGTGTATTTGTTGATATGTGTTGCCATGGAAACATGATTTTCATTCCAAATACAGAAAATAAAGAAGCCAATTGATCGAATGATTCACAAGGATTACTATGGTCAAAACAGAATAAAATTATCATTTCTAGATCAAAAACTATGGCATATAGGAGGAAAATGTATGATCATTTTCTAATTATTCTAATTATGCTAATTAGATTGTTATAGAGATATCTTGGAAACTATGAGACTTAGAGCTAATTGGGGGTTTGGACAGGACAATGCCCACCTATATTCATATAGCCATTTCTCAAAAACTAGAAATGATATCCTCTTGTGTAATATATCAATGGAAAGCTTATGATATCAATTTTAAAGTTGACATTTTCATTGGATATCCCTTTCCCCTTGCCTGTACACATATGTCCAAGGAACTTGATCTCAGAAACGTTGAACTGACACTTGTCCTTGTTCAGCCTTATGCCATGCAGTTGGCATTGTATCAAGAGACTACGCAGATTACAGTCGTGCTCCTCTTCCCTACTTCCATAGACAATGATGTTGTCAGCCACACACTGGATGCCTTGTAGGCCCTCCAGTGCCAGGAACAGTCTCTTTTGGAATATTTCAGAGCTAACATTCAGACCAAAAGGCAGTCTCAGCCACCTGTAGCGGCCGAAGGGTGTAGCAAATGTTGTCAGGTAGCTTGACTCCTCGTCTAACTCGACGTGATGGTATCCTTGTTTGAGAACACACACAGAGAACACCTTTGCACCAGCCAGCCTCGGGAGCACATCATCCAAGACAGGTAATATGTAATGCTCCCTTTTCAGTGCAGTATTTAATGACCATGGATCCACACACACTCGGATATCACCTGACTCCTTTACTATGGACATTTGGTTGACCCAGTCAGTCGGTTTATCAACTTTACACATAGTACCTTCATTGATGTGTCTCTCTAGCTCCTTGCACACATCATCATTGAGAGACTCCGGTAGAGTGCGAGCATTCTGGATAACGGGGTCAATATCATTATTCACAGTCAGGTGGACAGGACCACCAGGCAGGCAGCCCAACTTGTCGTCGAACACACTTGAGAATTGAGACAGGATGTCAGATTTGAGGGTACATACCTCAAATTTCTCATAATTCACAGTGATCAGACCCATGTTTTCAGCAGCATTGCGACTAAGAAGAGGCATGAATGTATCGTCCTTAACTACTACGTAGTCCACATTCCAGTACTTTCCAGTTTTAGGGTTCCTTACCTTGATCTTAACCCGGCCCAAGGCGGCCTCACAGGTGCCGTTCCACATTCGTAGTTTCACAGATTCATTTCTAATAGTCCTACCCCCAACATATTTGACAGGAAGAATACAAACAGTTGCACCAGGATCGATTTGATGGATGACCTCAGTAGAATCTATGACCATTTTACAACAAATTGCCTTAGACTTACTCACAGTAGACGCATCAGCAACCACACTTACAGAACCTTCAGTTGACCACCCATCAGAATCAGTTTGTACTTGATGAACCGTTTTATGAGTGTGATATTTCTTCTTGTTTTTATCATGGGAACCTTTGTGTACTGGGTTAAGTCTACTACATTCTTTAGAGCCAGCAAAGTGGTTCTCCTTTTTACAAGCATTACATATTTTGCCCCACGAGGGACAGTGTGATCTCCCCATGATGTGAGAGTTTGCACAGAAGTTACACCTCTTTACATCCTTATTGCCATCTCTATTGTCAGATTGAGCGACGAGCGACAACTTTGCCACTTCCGCCTCCATGTTACCATCAACCACTTTCTGTGTCTCACCATCGAGCTCTTCCGATCTACATATAATCAGCACTGCAGCAAGGTCCAATGTCTTTTTTGATCGCATTTTGTCTCTCGCCTTTGGACTTTTGTGTCCATCGATAATTCTATCCATGATACGTGCATCCCTACATGTGGGATTACAGAAGTTACATGTGCTCGCCAGAAACCGCAATGCCGACAGGAATTGCTCAAATGTCTCCTGCGGCTCCTGCTTGCGACGTGAGAAGACAAGTCGCTCAATAAAATCTCTTGTCTCACTTACAAAGTATTCATCATATTTTTCGATGAGTACATTTGGGTCAGTTTTATCCTCATTGGCAGAGTATACGAACCCCTTGTAGATTTTCCGGGCTTCAAACCCGATGGACTGGAGTAGAGCGGAAGATTGGAATAGCAGAGACTGCTGGCCAGCACCAGACAGAAGCAGGTATCTCTCAAAGTCTTCTCTCCAATCCAGCCATCTTTCCCTCATGCCAGTAGAGTCCATGTCAAGTTCATGAGGCAGCTGAATATTTGGGAGGTATGGAGGAGGAGGAGCAACCACATTATGATTGGGAGGAGCTTGGTCATCATCACCAGGCATGATGCACACTTGTGTAGAAGCAGATTTCCAAGATATATGGGCCTATATAGATATCACACAGTGACCAAGTTATTTAGATCTAGGCCTACTATCCAGTTTCCTTTGACAATGGAGCAGTTGAATATAGATGAGGAGTGACAACACACTGATACAGCCTTTTACAGCCCCACTTCAGGTAAGTGGACTTAAATTCAGGGCAGACACATTATCACAGTGATAATGTTGTCATTGACAGTTCAGTAGATCTCAGTAGATCTATACTCTGGGCAAATTCACAGTACTCACAGTAGGCCTAGACAGTCTGTTACACATAGGCCTACAATGTTCAGGGTTCTCCTTGTTGACTTGACAGGACTGAATAATCATAGTTGACAGAGGCAGGGGTCATAGGTTACACTGACTGACAGTTCAGTTTTGACTTTGTGATTTTTGTTTGTTTTGGGAATGACACAGTTTCAATTCACATCACTTGACAGAATAACAGTGGGTCATCATTTCCAATACTCACAAGTCTACAGTGTATCCCAGGGCTTATCACCAAGTTTCAATAGTCATAATTGTCCAGAATGAAATGGTTAACTTTGAAGAACTTGATAGCTTTAATTCAACCTCAAGATAGCGTGCGTCATCGTACGCCGTCCGCACCAGAGTAGCGATTCTGCAACTCCCGTACAACCAACATTGTCACACCCCCCTGTAAATAATAAATGAACACTCCCTTAAAGGGGATTGTATGGAACCTGGTCCCGTGTCATTGTTATACTTTGGGAGACTTGCCCCAGATCAGTGGGGAACCGATCCCCACTGAAGTATTTTGACCTAGGCTATACATATCAGTGGGGGGGGGGGGGGGGGAGGAGTTAGAATAAATTTGGACCCCTCTCCTGTTTTGCCACTTTTGGCAGTGTGTTGGACCCAAATTTTCATGGTGGCTCTAACAATTCAATTTCAATTTTTTTTCAATTTTTGTTTATTCACATCCTCCTGAGAGGTAAAGGAAAGAAAATAAGAGAGAAGATCAGATTCAGCCGATAGTTACAATGGCATCACTGGTGTACAAAGATATGGTACAAAGATATGGTACAAAGATATGAGGTTTACAATTCACTCTTTGTTCTGCATAGATCAAGGCTACATGATAAAAACTAATAGTCTGCAAACTCTATATTTGACTAGGTAAAATTAATGAAACTGGCAAGTTATTAGCTATAGGCCTACAACATTCCATCTTTTGATCAGGTAGTATAGGCCAGGTACATCTGGCAGCACCAATAAATACATAGAGATTCTCTGTCTAACACTGGTTACTGTCCTTGATAACTGCGCGGGAAAGCCAGCGTCCGGGTCATCCGCCACGCCACCTTGTGAGCCAAGGCGAAACCATATTTTTAACCAATCAGCGTCCGAGCTGTATTTAGCCCGTATTCTGCAGTGTTTGCAAACAAAAGTTGCTGTCTTGAGGGTCTGTCAAAGAAAACTCCTTATTCTCCTCGATGTGTCGTGTTAACCCTCCATAGAGGCGTAGAACGGAATGTAAATATGTCTAGTCGGGGGGTCATCAGCCTTAGGTTCAACCAGGACCATGGTAAGTAGCGTTTTTGTGACAATATTCACTTATTATCGCTCAACTACTCGGAAGTGAAAACGTCAAAATTGAGTTGTCATCTACGTTTCGATAAATTGTGAAATATCTTAGACTTAGTGACTAAGTTAGTCTTAGTTAGAGGATCTATTGACATACAAAGGCAAAATCCCTGTAGCTTCATAGACTAAGTTAATACACTGTTACGCCATTTTGCTACGGCTATGACTCATGAGACTTTGAGTAGGACTAGTCTAGGTCCAGCTCTACAAAAATATATATTAAAATATTACCGTATTTACTACATAAACTGCCTAGTAGGCCTACTAGTAGATCTACTTTTATTAAACGTTAGGGCCAAGTCATTTATTACTAGCTTGGGGGGGGGGCTTGATGGATTTTCCAAAAATGGCAATTTTTATTCAGACATATTTTTTAAGATATCTCGCCACCACACAGCTAGCAGATCTGCATAATAGTAGAGGTCTCCTGCATGAAACTGCATGATATCAGAGACCGACTTTGTCCGCGCGGGAAAGTGAAGCTAGCCAGGGTGAATGCCACCCACTGTGCATGCGGGAAAAAAGAGAACTGGTTCATGGGCAGGGCGATCGGAGGCGGGGCAATCAGGGGCGGGGTGATTGGGGGCGGGGTGATTGGGGGCAGGGCGATCTGTAGCACACGCCGCCCCGCATACGACCGACACAGAGAAACTGAAACTGAGATGCCGTCGCTGTTGATGCTCCGATCGTCTCGCTTTTCGACCGAGACGTAAAACAGCGGTAACGCGCTGCCTGGCGCTGACGCCCACAGCCACCTGCTCACCCCCAGCCACCTGCTCACCTACAGCCACCTGCTCACCTACAGCCACCACCTGGAATTCGATTATATATGACTTGTAATATATGAAGTTGGGGAAGCTTTTTCTGGAGATTACGATTCTGCTGTCAGAAATGAGGAATAACGTATTGTACTAAAATTAGGTACATGGTCCTGGGAAAGCGGTACTGCATATGTGTTTGTGGCCCTCTACGACCTCTCCCCAGCTCTTCCTGATATCCCCAGAGCCCCCTCTTCTCTGTGTGGGTCCCTACTTGCCAAATCTAGTTATTTTGGTGCTTAACTCGCATCCTACTCGCCAGAAATTACAAATATCTCAATTTGTGTTAGACCGATTGACTTTTACACAGCATTGGTCACCCAAATCAGGCAAGTGGTTGTGTTTACAATCGCCGCGGAATTTGCCATCTTCACGGCCCTCTGCGACCTCTTCCCGGCCCTTCCTGACATCCCCATGGTCCCCCCTCATCTGTCAGGCGTCGGGACTCGAGTCGGGCGTCGGGACTTGAGTCGGGCGTCGGGACTTGAGTCGTGCGTCGGGACTCGAGTCGGGCGTCGGGACTCTCGGGCTGGGATTCAGGCACTCTGTCAATCAGTCCCTCATGCCCCATGAACCCTGAGTCGCCCTGTGATGTTAGTCACTCTTCCTCTTTGATAGCACCTACATGAATGTATTAGGACATTTCGTGTACTTGTAAAGGAGGTGAGACGCTATTTGTTGGGTCCTTTTTTGCAGTTTCAACTATCTGTGGACGAAAAGCTCTTACTGACCATTCATTTGATATGTATCATTCGGGGGTTCAGGTTGGGGTGGGCTGGGGTTAGGTGGGGTTAGGGTTAGGTGGGGTTAGGGTTAGGTGGGGTTAGGTTAGGTGTGGGTGGGCTTGGGGTTACTACAGGTGGGGTTAGGGTTAGGTGGATTTAGGGTTATGTGGGATTAGGTGGGGTTGGGGTTAAGTCGGATTGGGGTTGGGTGGGGTTTGGGTAGGGATGTCATCGATACTCACTATATCGACACATCATTACTTCTAAAATGATTATATAAATCGAATCTGCATTTCCGTTATATCGATATATGTAACCTGCTGAATTTCAGCTTTCAAACAGTGGAATAATTTCTCAAATATTCCTAATAGAAGTCAAGCTATTGTAATTCAAGTAATATACCACAAGTTTGCAGGAAAATAGGCTTGTAATCAGGACATTCCAGATCTAATCCGAGAGATAAAGCATATATTTATATAGACATAGTCTGAAAGCTTTGGGAAAGAGGCCTGGGAAAATGTGACCCACATGCGCGAAAAACTACCGTCCGAAAATTGACCACTCCCTAAGTTTATCTGATAGTCATATGTTTGTGGGAATGGGTTGAAAACCGCAAACTTATACCATGTTTGTGTTGCAGGCTGCTTCACCTGTGCCATGGAGAATGGGTTCAGGGTCTACAACGTGGAGCCCCTCGCCGAGAAGATGCACCAAGGTAACCAGGCACTGCACAATGTAATCATTCAAATCAAAGAGTAAAAAAAATCACCAGCCAGTTTGCTTTGTTTATTACTGGACATCGATTCTCTCTCTTTGTAGCTCTATAGTGATCGATGCCCAGTTTTATACTTCAGACCAGTGGCTCATTTTGGCTGTTTTTTGCCTCACAGATTGCTTCTAGGGCAAAATCCTGACTAGGTGCCACTATATTCTCTATGCCAATGTGTAATATGAGGGTAGAAAACACTGGAACCTCAGTTAGAAAAAATCCTACTGAACAGTTTTTGAGAAAATTAGGGTTTTGTTGCATATTTTTGGTGTTTTTAGTACATTTCCTACATAAACCGTGAACGCCAGCATTTCTCACTTTTCAGGTGTTTAGAATCAGAATTTGACTTTTTTTTATTCGCAGTAGGATTTCTGAGTATCGAGCCATTCTAGAAAAGCTATTCTTTGGAAAAAATACTTAGTATTTCTTGATGATTTTCGTTGCACAAATTTAGGGTTGTAATATAAAAACTGCATTGTCATCCAATCAAAGTGTTTATGCACTGTTGATGGTCACCCCCTCCCACCCTCTTCACTCTGCATTGAAGGAGAACAGGCTGGGGAGGTACACTTGTCCGTATATAGCTGTTGACCTGGGTGTTGGGTGCATTTCAATTTATGGGGTGCCAACTGTTCATGAAAGAAAAATCAAATAGAATTTTTTTTATTTTTTATTATCAGATTAATGCAACTACAATTCGTGATAGCACCTAAAGCATTGTATTTGCATTAATATGAATGGTAGCCACCTTATGGGGTGCCAACTATTCATGAAAGAAAAATCGATAAGAATTTGTTTTTTATTAGCATTAAATTGATGCAACTACAATTCGAGATTGCATTTCAAGCATCGGGGCATTCACTGAATGGTAGTCATCTTAAATATATGGGGTGCCAACTGTTCATGAATTAAAAAAGAATAGAATTAGCTTTTTTATTAGTATCAGATTAATGCAACTACAATTCGTGATTGCACTTAAAGCATTGTGGCATGCAATGACTGGTAACCACCTTGAATGTATGGGGTGCCAACTGTTCATGAAAGAAAAAAAAGAAAGTTGTTTTTTTTAGAATCAAATTAGTTCAACTGCAATTCAAGATTGCATTTAAGCATTATGGCATTTCAATGACTGGTGGCCATCTTGAACCTATGGGGTGCCAACTCTTCATGAAAAAAAAACTAAATTGGATTTTTTTAACAGTATAAAATTAATGCAACTACATTTCAAGATTGCATTTAAAGCATTGCGGCATTCAATGAATGGTGGCCATCCTAAACCTATGGGGTGCCAACTGTGTTTGAAAAAGGTATCAAATAGAAATTTTCTTATAATAGATATCAAATTAATGCAACTACAATTCTTCATTGCACTGAAAGCATTGTGGCATTTAGTAAATGGTAGCCATCTTGAATGGGTTGAATGAAGGAAAAATCAAATAGGATTTGTTTTTTTACATTGAAAGCATGGTGGCATTCAATGAATGGTTGCAATCTTGAATTTTGAAATGAACATACACAGACATATTCATAGGCATGAACATGGTGTTCTCCTTCATATAGATATTCATGGATTTCTACTTCTACTAAATATAGCTTTATGTTAGAAGGATTCAGTTACATGGATGTCGATGTCCAGTTTTAGATATATATGGCTGATTCCCACGGATTGTTTCTAAGTAGAAATTCTTTCTTCTCCACTCTAACAATTGTTCAATATAAGAGATGTATTGGTATTTTCTATGTATTCTGGTCGGGGTTAGTTAGGGCTTCAAGGGGAACCATACTTTTGCCTACCTGTGATCATAAATAAGGGAGCTGGAGCTCAATAACACCTAGAAATCACCCTTTTTCACAGAAAAAACAGAAAGAACATTCTTGCAACCTCATGCATTGATAAAATAATACAACTATATGTTCATTTCTTTTACTTTTTAGTTCCCCCACATAGTGAAGAACCTTTTAAGACCAGTCATGCACATATTAGCATGGCTGTGTAGATACTGCGTAGCGAAATGTACTTGTGCAGTTTTTCTATCTTTTTGTGTGGAAACACCTGACTCCCAAACAATGTGTCCCTGGCTTGATGATAATATAGCACACAGAGTTATTAGATATGCCATGGCAATGCTTAACATCTACTTATACATGAATAGAAAACGAATTGACTGAAAATCTATTACTGTGTCCTCCAGACGACTTTGATTTTCCATAGGTTGGTTTGGGTAGTTTTTGTGTGGAAACACCTGACTCCCTGCATGGTATTGTAGCTTCCATGCATATTATATTTAACTGTTATCACTTTGCTATAAATGTACCTTGATATCAAAGTAGCTTTGTGTATAAGTGCCAGTATTCTACTATATTAATAGCAGAGACTATACACATGTATCTACATATGTGGAAACACCTGACGCCGTGGAAACACCTGACTCCCTAGTGTTAAAATGATGCTAAAAGTGTATCCTATCACATAACATTAGTCTATAGGGTTTTAAACTGATAGGAATTCATTCCTACACAGTTATCATGCATGAAATGAGTCACTAAGGCATAGCAATAATTTTTCCCAGCTTTTTCAACATAATATTATTTTTTCTCCAGGGAAATATTATCTAATTGCTCCTTAAACACCATGATTGTGTTATTTATCATCAGAAATAGTCTCAGAATATCTGGTGTGCATGGGAGGTCCCTGACAACTCAATTTGGAGTGGTTGAATACCATTCTGTACTGTATAGAAGTCTATTAGTGAGGGAGTCAGGTGTTTCCACATGACTGTCTATATCGGGTTGATATAGGATATGACTCCTACTCTGTAATCTACCATATTGCATTGATGTTTAGTGTTCTCAACTAATAGAGACACTATTCTGTGCAATTCCTCTGCTTGATATGAGTGGCTATAGCCCAGTTGAGTATACATTTTTCGATTTTTCCTAAGAAATTATTGATTTTTCTTCAGGGAAATGTCATTTGACCATTCTAAACACACAATAGTAGTGTGATATGACCATAGATATGCTGTCAGAACATATGGTGTACATGGTAGGTCCCTCACAATTTGAATTGGGGTGACTGGTTATCATTCTGTGCTGTACAAAAGGCCATTAGTGAGGGAGTCAGGTGTTTCCACAGGACAGGGTTGAAATGGGAAATACCTTCTTTAGTGCATATTTTATCACTTCTGACCCTATTATCTGTATACCAGGCCATAGACATGGCAGATAACTAATACATAGAAGATACAAAAACCATATATCCTACAGTTTCACAGAATTATTTACTTTGACAAGAAGCACCTTCTAGATTTCAAGGCTTTCTTAGGTATAGCATCCTGCTGCCCAGGACAGAAAGTCAGTAAAGTGAGATACTACGTACATGCAAAGTAATTCCTATCATAGGTTAGGGTGTTTACTTCAATTATAACACACATTATTCATGGTAGATTTGCTCTAATATATGAGAAAGCTATTTCCCAGTACATAGGAATAGGGAGTCAGGTGTTTCCACTCGCGATATGCACATCCAACTTTGCCCCTGTGCTGTACATTTACTATAGATATTTAACCTACCCTCATATATCCAGCCTATGCCCCAACCCGTGTGCTAAATGGATACAAAAGGTTTAAACTATACACCTATTTTTTTTTTCAACCCCCTACCAGCTGAGTTAGAAACGATTCGTGAGAATCAGCCATATCCATATAGTGCATTGGAGTGCTATAATGTTGGACTGCTGTATATTTTTTTTAGTTACACTCTCATAACCATCGTCTATTTATTACATAAGTTTCTCTTATCATTTGCCCCTCTATCAGCTCCCCAGTAAGGTGTGGCTGTCCAAATATATGACTACTGCAGATGATTTATTATCACATGGATTCAATTTTCTCAGTAGGAATTGACATTTTTTATCATGTGCCATTTCTGGAAAGCAATGTGTATGATTGAATGCCATTTCAGCATAGTTTTATAACCCTTTCCCACAGGCCTGGAGATCGTCGGCAGTGTGGGTGCAGTAGAAATGCTGCACAGAACAAATCTTATTGCACTTGTAGGAGGCGGTGCTATGCCAAAATTTGCCGAAAATACAAGTGAGTACAATTCATGTTAGGTCCTGAAGCTCCTCCAATATTGACATGGTACAAAATTTACATAATATACTGTCTGTAGTGACATACGTAGAGTAGTAAAGAAAAAAAAGTGAAGTAAACCAGTGAGAGACATAATCTGTACAAAGCAGCCTAACATATAGTTAATGGTTCTTTCTTTTCATGACGGCATAAGGGGAAAAGGGGTTCAATATATTGGCTTAACTTGGGCTTTTGCATGATATTTAAGCTTTCAGATCCCCTTCTTGGCTGCGGGGACTATTCTTTGATAATTCTTGTTTAGATGAAAGTGAAGCATCCATTTCAAGGGTCCTGATGCATATGTCAAACGACTGGAATTAAGTGTCTCTTGTTTTTGGTACCCCGCTTGTATTCTGGGTAATACTCGATAATGCATACTTTCTTTCCTTTACAGTTCTCATTTGGGATGACGCTCAAAAGGATGCAGATAAGAAGTTTGTATTAGAGTACACCTTCGCCCAGCCTGTGATGTCGGTGAGACTGCGTGCAGATAGGTAGGTGCTTCTTATCGCTCTCACCCCTTACACTACGACCTCTTTACCCTAGTACCTGTAGTGTTGCTATATACTTATGAACACTGACTGTTCAGGTCAGTTTGGTGTTCAATGTTTCCTGCTAGGAAAATGGGCCCAGTGGGTGATAGGTAGTTGAAAAGTATCATCGCAGGTATGCTTAAGCAAGGAATTAAGGTAGATTCAACCAGTTATACAGAATGAGTTTACACTGACTGGTGCAATTAAATGGGGGTTTATTGTAAAAATATAGTGTGAGATAAAACATGACTTTCCCTGTTTCAATCATAATCCTTACTTTCAGGCTAATAGCTGTTCTCCGAAATCAAGTCCACGTCTTCAGTTTTCCGAACAATCCACAAAAGCTGTTCACTTTTGACACACGAGACAATCCAAAAGGTACCATAGACCTCATGTTATCTCCTCACTCCAGAAACTTTAACCATTTAGTATAGGGTAGTCCAGTACTTTTAATGTGCTCTGGTCTTTTATCATCATGATGCGTAAATGCAGCTCTCATGAGTAACTCATGAATGCTATATTCATGTATCATGCCGAACCTAGCCTAGGGGATGATAGATTCCCAACCGGTCGTCATTGTACGCCAACACAGCCCCAGCGAGTTATTCGCCAGTGCTGCATTCAAGCATCATGCTGACCCTATGGGATTGAGACACTCCCGTAGGGTCGCTGGCGAGTTACTCACTGTGGTTGCATTGGTGCATCATGATGATCAATGTCATATTTTAGCGACATCTGTCATTAAAGGGTTAATATCTTGGCTGACCGTGTGCCTGTTGTTTGCAGGGCTGTGTGAGGTGAGCCCCAGCCTGGACAGTCCCCTCCTCGTCTTCCCTGGCCACAAGTGTGGCAGTCTACAGCTCGTTGTGAGTCTCTACCATTGCTATCTAATCTTATTGCTAAAGGGTTGATATTAATGAGTACTTATTTTGTCATCCTTATCCACGAGAAGTTTTTTTTTATATATTTGTTATATGAGGCGGGTAGGAAAGTATTTCCTTTAATAGGAAACAATATGTTTTGTTATATATTAAATGTAATTGCATAAAAGAAAAAGTTCAATATTTTTCATTCCTCCATTTCCTGTTGCGCATGATTTCTCCATTTCTTTTCTTATTAATAATAATATACACAATAACATGATTTGACACAGGACTTGGCCACAACGGAGCCCGGTCAGTCGAGCGCACCGTTCACCATCAACGCTCACCAGAACGACCTGGCCTGTATAGCAGTGAACCAACAAGGCACCATGGTGGCCACAGCCTCCAAAAAGGTACTGCCATCTTCCCCTATCATCCTCATCTAGGTTAAAAGAATTATACACTGCATAAATATTTGCATTTAAGCAAGATGCCTTAAAGGAACACTTTAAGTGGCTTTGAGTTTGTAATGCCATGGAAATGTCCCGGAAAGGTCATAACGGCCTTTAAGTGACTTTGAGTGGCATTTACTTGAATTAAATTTGGTCAAAGTGTCCCTTTAAGTGCATTTAATTTACTTGAATGCAAACATTCATACAATGTTAATCGGCTTAGATGTAGGGAATAAATAGAGAAAGTCCCACGAGAGTAGGATACATTTGCCTTGTTCTTCACGAGTTGAAGCATGGATGTATCACACGCGTTGAGAACAGTGCAATTGTATCATCCTGAGTGGAATTTTGTATTTATTACATGCTCCTGCTATCAAAAAATGAAGAAAATCAACAACAAAAACCCATGGGGGCCATAGTTCCACCACACTCCACGGGAATGTGGAATACAAAGCTCCCAAAGGTTTAACGAAGAGCGTGCCATGTCAGCCATGTTGTTTAATGTTAACACCATAAGCACACATAAGCTCAAATGAGATATACTACCGGTAAGTAAATGTGAATGGCTAAATGTAGTAAATGTATCTACTCACCATCTTATTTCAGGGGACCCTGATCCGTGTGTTTGACACTGCGTCACGGCGGCAGCTGGTGGAGTTACGGCGAGGGGCAGACCCCGCTACGCTGTATTGGTGAGAACTGTTATATGTGTACTAATGTAGCAGTAGAGTAAGCCTTTAAGGGAATACCAGGTAGTCTTAATAACATGTCAAACATGGCCTTCATACTTAATGTGTGTAAGGATATAGGCATTTGTATAGGGTATCCTCCAGTGTGCTATACAAGGCCGTAAGGTGTACAGCAAACCACATGTTTATTATACGGTCTCTGCAAAACAAAGCTTACATCTGAAGAAAGAATACATGTCATAAACTAAGAATATATGTTGACTGAGGTATCATGAAGTCATGTACTCCAAGAATGTACATTGGTTTTGATGATTGTGTCTTTTTGTTTCAGTATTAACTTCAGTCACGACTCGGCCTTTTTATGTGTGTCCAGTGACAAGGGGACGGTGCATATCTTTGCCGTGAAGGACACCAAACTCAACCGTCGTTCAACGTAAGATTCTATACAAACCCTCATACCATCATTTGGTATTTTTGTTTTCCCTCCCTGTTCAATGTTCACAAACATGATAAAAGTCACCTCCTAGCCAGTACAAGCGTTAAAACCTACCCCGACCACCCGATGACTAGGTAATATCCCCAATTCACATTGATTTAATTTTCTTTTTGAATTGAAAGAATTTTGGCTTTGCCTGAACTCAAGGTGCTTTTGTAGAGTTTGTCACGAGCCACAAAAGCACTGCAGGGGATAAAAAAAATCTGCTTCACATATGGCATAGATATTCTGGGAGCAGTTTTAGATAGCGATGATATAGCAGTGCTCAGTTTTACAGCTATTTTACCATAAATCTGGCTAGATTCTTTTGATGAAAAAGTTTAAACGTTGATATAATTGACAGACTTCAGGGGTCTCCTTGGTAAGTATGCAAGTACGTGCAGGCTTAAGTGTCGGGTGTTGTTAACACATCCAACAAAATATCTGCATAAAAACTGAAGCGCAGGGTTTGGTTACTTTCACCTTTTCCCGGGCGACAGAATTTTAATTGATACTATTAAAGGCTCCAAAAAAATATAGAGGAAACCTTTATAATGATTCGACACATACCACAAGACTATTTCAAGACCAACAGTAGTAAATACTAAGTTATTATCACCAGCTTTCCTCCTTAGCTTTTGTTTGTCTTAAGGCAAAGATATACTTGGGTTAGGGTAGAATTAGAAGTTATATTGGGCTATGACAGAAATAGAAACATGCTAATAACTGAGCAGACACGCAGAAAGGATGCTTAGCAGCACCAAGCAGATCACCCTTTCTGCTCAGCTCCTGCCTTATCGAAAAATTGTTTCATTTGAGCAAATTTATAATGTGAGTAGCCACGCAGAAAGGATGATCCGTGCGAGGCATCGTTTCTGCGTGGCTGCTCACAACTGTTTACTTTCCTGGTGCGATACCTCTTCTGGATTTTGTGTGATTCTTGGGTGGTGTTTCTAATAATGAGCTCTGCCACCTTCAAAAGTAGATACCATTTTATTTAGATATCCCTTATTTTGTATGACTGTAAGCCCTTTCCCCCTTACTAATAATACGCCAAAGCCTGCGGTTAGACTAGCAAGAAGTCCTAGGCATTAGTGGACTTTAACATAGAGATGGGCAGTGACCTCTTCAATTTTTCCGGATCCATTGAGATTTTATTTTCAAAATTTAAATCAGGCCTACTCGGCGCTAAACTATCCAAAATAAATAAATAAAACTATAGTAAGCAACGAGCGGGACAGGACTCATTGCCCAGATCAGATTCCCTGATACTATTGAATACTGATAAATGATTAGGTAGGTTGTGTGTGCTTCTATCATAACTATACCTTCAACAGCCAGAGATGCCAACTTTTCTGCTTCTGCAGGAATTTCTGGGGTTTCACTGGAGTTTCTGTAGTGAACTATGGTAATATCGTGCAGGAGGTTGACCATACAATGATAAGATTTCCTATTTGCTGTTAACCTGAGTGGCTTATATGAATAGCACAAGCTTATACCCAACTGCACCCATCAGAATCAGGGCCAACCTCTCAGTTTATTTTGAAATTAAATATTGAAAAATATCTTATATTTTAAAATAATTTCTCCCATATTCAGTACGTAAGAACTCCGACAGACCATGTTCTGACAATACTTCTTCTGGAAAGATTTATCAAAATCGGAGGATTTCCTACTGTTTTTGTGACACATTATTGGCATCTCTGGGGTAGGAACCTTGAGCTGCATATATGAATGACGCCATAGTATATGATGTCTGTTGCCTTCTGCAGGTTTAAGAAGATGGGCTTCCTAGGTCAATACGTCGAGTCCCAGTGGGGGCTCGCCAACTTCACCGTTGCTGCTGAGTGTGCCTGCATATGCGCCTTCGGACCAGATAGCTCAGTTATTGGTGAGTTTCTTTTTTTTGTTTAACCCTTTAAGGGCCGTATAGTGCTTTAATGTCCTGAGTCGTCATAATACATGAATGCAGCCCTGGAGAGGCTATTTGCAAGGCCTGCATTCATGTGTCATGCCGACCCTTCGGAAGTAAATAAACCCTGTACGGTCGCCATGATGCATGAATGCAGCCCTGGCTGATAAACTCGCTAGGTCTGCATTCATGCATCACGACGACAAAGGGCATCGGGCAGTAAATGACCATGCGGCAGTCTTTTCCCATGTATTCCAAGAGTTCTCGTACTGCTGTCCCAAGAGTTGCTACAGCTTAACTGTTCAATGATCCTGTGTGTTTGACGCAATAAGGGACAAAGTCACAAACTGAAAAGCATGCCTTGACCTTTGCATATCTCACGTAGCCTTAATACGCATATCTCACGTATACTTAAACACATTTGCATATGTTGTGTATTCTTAATTTACATATCTTGCGAAGTCTTAAACATAGATAGATTCACTTATAACTCTTTCATCAGTTTAAAGATGGGTTAGGAGCTAATTTGGGGTAGGTTTTTACTTTTCAGTTATACAACATTGTTGTGTTGATAATGTCCATACAAATATGTGTGTAACATTTTAAATGATTCTGATACTTATAAATCCATAAAAGAAAATAGGCAAATCATGGTCAGAATAGATCAGTGGACTCGTCTCTATTACAAAGAGGGGTCCCCTGACAGGTTTTCTCTATGTTAATGCATTTTTAAGTATCAGAATTATTTAAAAAGCTTCACACATATCTATAGGGACATTATGAACACAAATATATTTTGTAACGCCAAAATAAAAATCTACCCAAAATTAGCTCCTAAACCATCTTTAAACAGAAAAAGGAAAGACAGAAAAGGGGGGTTCGGCGACATAGTCCCTGATATTTGCAACAGACCTCTCTTCTGCAACTGTGTTGACATGTTATTTAATCAAATACATCAGTCCGGTACAATAATATACATGGCTTTGTTTCCAGCCATATGCGTGGATGGAACCTTTCACAAGTACGTCTTTACGCCTGACGGGAACTGCAATAGAGAGGCCTATGACGTATACATGGACGTGGGCGATAATATGGACTTCTGACCTAAACAGGACATAGATCTTAGTATAGCTACGCTGCAAGTGATTCTTTTTTTAAGCAAATATCTGTCAAAGTTCGTTATAGAACACACTGGTCATTGTTGTCCGGGGGCTGTAATACTAATTAATTAATACAGTAAGTCATCTTTTGTACCATGCTGTAGAGACAATTAAAAATGTGTTTGGTGTTTTTTGAAATGAAGATGCATTGCTTTGGGGAAGGGTCCCCGGGGGATATTTGTATATCCCATACACATGTGAACGGATCCCAAGGGTATGTTTTCTGGGGGGAAAAATCGACATGGCAAGAGTGCAGTTTTCACCCAAAATAGCCATAGCAATGGTCAAGGTTTCACCAAAATGCCCCTTTAATAACAGGGTGCTATTTTCGGTAGATTATCTCAAAACAAGGTATCCATATAAAGATACCTATTTCCCCCAAGATTTCCTGCATTTTGTCGACAAAGGAGGAGTGGCATGGATAGTCTTTCTCTTCAAAACGTTTGGGTCGAACGTTCATTAGCAAGGATAAGGTTTTTGAGGCAAAAGTTGCTTAGCAAGCGTAACCTTGGGGTTAACATCGGTTCAGCCACACCCATGTGCCCCTTGCCCCCCCCCCCCCCCTCTGGGTTGAGGGTTGAGCTCACTACTCACAGCACTTGAACTGGTGAGGCTCTAAAATGGTAAAGCATTAACTGGTATCCATCTAATATAAATGGAGCAGAATCCATTGCAATTAGCAATGGTATTCCTGCCCATGTTATCCACATTACACAAGCTGGTTATCAATATATGTCGAGCTCCCCAATACCAAGATAATCCCCAATATGACCAATGCAGGCTTTGGGAGGAGAGATGATAAAATAACTGTTAAAAGAGAGACGCCACTATTTTGACAAAGCCACTTGAGATCTTTGTGTTCAGTATTATGGTAGAAATTGGTGTTTTGTTCTTTTGTATTGACCCATGATACAATTTGATATTATTGAGATGCAAGGTGTTGTGGCTGTGCTTCATGTGTACAAGTGTAACTGTATTTATACGTAAAGATATACATACAACTACCAGGACCTCTTGCTGGGTCTGTCTTTGGTATGGCAACACATTTATCATTAGAGATTCGCCTGTATTTGAGAGCACGAAGCTATATGTTTCCGCAAAGGAAAGTTGTTGAGCATTGTCAAAACCCTCTCACGAATAGTCGAGGAATAATGGATAATTTCAATGGTCAAAGCGTAGATTTCTGGTCTGATAATAGATTTCCATTGCATTTAAGAAAGGGTTGATATGGTATATCAAATACCTATGTAATCATCATGTGAGAAATCTTTTTTACCCCTTAAAGTAAAGTCATTAAAACATCTGTAAATCCAATAAAGACTAACCATTGTAAGTCTACCAGGAACTGAGACACCCCCCCCCTCAACTTTCTATAATATTTTAACTGCATAAACCATATACTTGTCTATAAACATGACCAGACTATTAAGATGACTTAACCCATTGTGTTGGTGGTTGTCAAGAGATGTTTTCTACATATTGTAGATTTGCAAGGGTTTCTACAAGATCGATTTGTCTGTCATGCAGCTTGAATGGTATTTAATCATTACCATTGCCTTTGGATATACTAATCTACAGCATACATGTAGTTCCACTTTTTCTCTTTTACTTTTTTTAGACTCTGGGGTTTTGGTGGTGATGGGAAGGACATACCTACTTTAAACGATTGTCTTATACGCTGACATATTCCTCAACCTCAAAGACATTTTGTTAGCTCCATTCCAAAATGTTTATGATGTGTGGGCAGGGTGAAAGGCTGAGAGACCAAATAGCCCACAACTACTCTGACAAGTGTATTGAGTTTGCAATCATCATTGTCGAGACAAAAGAATTATTGATACAAATGTGTATGGATTTGTGTAACTTGCTGCTTGTATTTGTGATAAAACTGTAAATATGTATAGGTATATATATATATGCAACATGACACTGTAAATATAATGTATTAGATGGAAATAAAATGGTTATATACAAGGTAAAGATGTTATGTTTATGGCTTTAAGGTTGGGTGGGGAGGGGGTCAAAATGATCTGGACCACTAACAGTCTCGGGCCCTGACTGTACGTTTACAGTCTGGGTGATTACTTAGATCTATGCACCTACACTGGCCTCATACCCTGCTATACTGTATAGGTCTACTAGTATCAGCAACCATGGGGGTGTGGGTTCGAACCCCACTCTGGCTTAATTTTTAATAGTTTTGATATCTCCATATTGCACCTAAATTGAAATAATGTACCTAGTCACATATGTAATAGCTAATTCAACTATGTCAATTAAGGTGGATTTATGCTTTAAATGGGCTAAATAAATAATGTAAAAAAACGAACCTACATTTTGCCTAGGGTGGGATTCGAACCCATGAGGCCATACACAACTCCTACATGATCATGTGATCATAGCTGACCAATCAGTGAGCTACCTATCTCATTAAGAAATGATCCAGGATCCTGGATCATTTTTGTAAGTAGGTTACAGCTATTAGATACAAAATTGTCCAGGCCCATTACAGCCTGACGGCTGCAATGGGCCTGGAGTGCTCGAGGCTGGACCACTAAAAGAGGTCTCCTAGAGGGTAGAGTCAAAGAATGAACCCCTCTTCCTTGAGGGGCAGAGACAAACTTTATGTTAACCACACCCTAAGTATCCATATTGGCTCTAGCTTATACACAGATTATTGTCATAGGGCTGGTTGCAAAGGGATGCAACTTCAAACCATGTTTGAAACTGTAGACATGATATGGCAAGGGGGAGCTTGGGAGAACGGGGAGCCCTGGGACACAGTATTCTCACACATATAAAACGCTTGCATTACCAAGCTACATAGTGAAATCCTTTCTTTTTAGAAAGGTACACCTCTTTACAACAAAGAAGATGTTAAGTTAAAGTTACAATACAACATATATATCGTTTCATGTGAAGGGCCCATGTGACGCTGACCTCATCCAAAAGAGACGTTTCTAGAGAACCTCTTTGCAAAGCGAATCAACCATATCACAGCTCCCTTCTATATCATCCCTAATATTGGCAGTGTATATACGGCTGTGTCTCACCAAATCGATCCAATTTGGAAGTCTATGACCGGGTGCAATCTATGAGCAGCTTGTAAGAAATCGGTTTGTATAGGGCAGATGTATAAAAGGAAAAAAAGATTAGTATGAATTCTTAAAACATCTACATGTATAACCTTTCCCGCCTAATTCTAGCTACGTCTGCTCTAAATAAACCGGTTTGCTTTCATACATTGCACCCGCTTATAGATTTCCAACATCGATCGAAATACCCTATTATACTGAACATTGGTCTCTTTTTGTTGTGGGGATGGGTGGGGGTATCCACATACCCTAATACAACATTCACGGGATGCTTCCCGCTTCAAGTTGATACATGTCGTGCACCATAGCCTATGTGCATCTGGATGACTGATGAATATTTACTGGACATCGATTCTCTGTCTCTTTGTAGCTCTATAGTGATCGATGCCCAGTTTTATACTTCAGATCAGTGGCTCATTTTGGCTGTTTTTTTGCCTCACAGATTGCTCCTAGCGCAAAATCCTGACTAGGTGTCAATGTATTCTCTATGCCAATGTGTAATATGAGGGTAGAAAACACTGGAACCTCAGTTGGAAAAAAAATCCTACAGAACAGTTTTTGAGAAAATTAGGGTTTTGTTGCCCTTTTTTGCTGTTTTTAATACATTTCCTACGTGAACCATGGACGTCAGCATTTCTCAATTTTCAGGTATTTATAATTCAAATTTGACTTTTCTTTATTCACAGTAGGAGTCCTGAGTATTGGGCCATTCTACACAGGGTGTTATTTTGAAGAAAAATAAAACATTTGATAGTGTATTTGGTCTGCGAAATAGAAGGAGTATTGTCATAGTTTAATTGATTGTTGACAATCCAGTTAAGGGCTATTAGGTTCAGTTCAGTGCAAGTTGCAAAACAAGTGACTTGCACTTTTTAACTTGACCTCATGTCCACTATAATTATAGGTCTTCACTATGCATGGGTCTATCCAGAGTCCATCAATGGGATCACGCATGGAGGCAGATTCCGCAGCTTTTGGCGAAAAAAAAGTTCAAAATCGCAAAAAAGTGAAATTTGCCTAAAAACCCTATTTGGCGAGAAAAAAGTTCAAAATGTCAAAAAAGTGAAATTTGCCTGAAAACACCTGATTTGGCGAAAAAAAGTTCAAAATCGCAAAAAAGTGAAATTTGCCTAAAAAAACCTATTTGGCGAGAAAAAGGTTCAAAATCGCAAAAAAAGTAAAATTAGCTTAAAAACCCCCTATGACTGTAGCATGAATGCAGTCACTCATGGACACAGACTCATGTACACCCACACATACATACACATAGGCATGGACATGGCCTTCTCCTTCATATAGCAACCTTTGAATTTCTACTTTGATGAGACTGAATATAGCTTTCTGTTAGAAGGACTTTGATACATGGATGTCGATGTCCAGTTTTAGACACATGCCCATATAGTGCATTGGAGTGCTATAATGTGGACTGCTGTATATTTAAGTAGGTGGGCAGGCCAGGGTACACTACTCTTTTTACATTCAATGCTATGTACAGCGTGCTGCTCCCCCGACCATGACAATAGTAGAGGATGTATAGTATTCTGGGTTAATACCTCTTCCCGTTCATACAGGTGTCCGCTGTATACGAGGGAGCACATGCATCTTTGTTCATGGAACACTCTACACTATACTTAATTAAGCTTTATGTGGTTAGCCTTGATAACCACTGTCATCAGCTGGAGTAAACATGTCTGGATAATGCTAGGTTGCAATGCTAAGTACTGTAACCTAGAGTACAAACAAACCAGGATATACACAAATCTTAGCTAAGCATATAAGTAAAAGTGGGCTATATGTGTGAACCATTAGGATGGTATAAGCATGCTGAATAGACATCCACAGGAACTGGGAGTGTTGACACTTTGAGCTGAGATCACAATCAAATGACAATTGGACATCATGGACATCAGTAATACCAAGGATGAAAGTATACAAATTCTTCAGGTATTTCTTTAATAATGTTGTGAAGGCATATACACATCTATAGAAGACCTTGAGCTGAGATATCAGCTGGACATCATGACGACCAGTACTACCAATATGGTAGTGCTGACTTTGAACAGTAGCATGCTGCTCCATGGTGAAGGCCCCATAAACCTGACGACCCTGGAGGAGGGTAGCAGCAGTGGCGGTCACCCTGCCCAGGTGGCTGTGATGTGGGTAGTGAGCCTCCTGATGGTGCTCCTGAACCTGTTGGTATTTGTGGTAGCCCCCAGAATGAAGACCTTAAGGGGTGCCACCACCAAGTGTGGCATCCTGAGTCTGGCGGTCTCAGACTTCAGCCTGGGGGTGGCAGAACTGACCAGCTTAACCTACAACATGTACACAGCCTACCAGCTGCAGGCCCCCGACCCTGTCTGTGTTATAACAGGCTACTGCCAGGCCCTGTTTGCAGGGGTCTCCATCATGACTTTGACATTTATGAATGTGGACAGGGTACTGACCTTTGCCTTCCCACTGAAGTATAGAATCACCAGGAGGACAGTGATAACCATCCAGGTATCCATCTGGGTGTGCACCATAGCCCTCCTGATGCCCACCGCTATTGGGAAGTTAGATAGGAGCATTACGTACTATGAGCATGCCTTTATATGCCTGCCTAATTGGGCAGGGGATTTGTCATATAAGATGGTAGTCTTAGTGGTGTTATTCCTCATCCCTACTGCAGTGATTGTCATATGTTTCTGCGGCAGCTTTTATTATGCACGTTCCAGGCAAAGGCAGATGCAGCAAAATACACTGAGGGTGTCTCATGTGTGTGTCCACTATGGGGGAGGTGCTAAAAACGATGGAGCTTCTCAATGGAGAAAAAACAGGAGGATATTCAAAACCCTCGCTATCATGACATTTGGTAAGATTCTATCTAACCCTTCCTTCTGTGATCATAATTATTATTGAGAATTACTATTAACACAATATGTAAAGTGAAATCTCTACAGGAAATCATAGTGGAGATTGCATCTTAGTTAAGAGAATCTACAGCAGACCCTCTGCTGGTACTTTAATATTCCCATTTGAAAAATATTCAAGTATAACTAACCTGAAGCAGTTTCATTTCATGAATCAGGCATATTAGTGACATAGCTCCTGTTTGAAAAGCACTTATAGGCGATTAACCTGAAGTGGTTTCATTTTCTGAAAATGTCCCGACGCCAACATCTGAAAGGTATACCTTCCTGCTTATATACCACTTACAGTTGCCCATGAAGTAGCAGCAAAACTATACCCTAGTCCTGCGCTATAGTAAACTACAGGTGTCCTATGGGAACCAGGGAGGTGGGACTTACGGGGCCCTTGATGGGGGGTCTCCATGTCGCATGTCGATTTTAATAAATGACCATGTCGCATGTCTATGTCGCTTAAAATGCTCATGTCCCATGTCAATTTTAAGAAGTGTCCATGTCCCCTGTCACTAAGCCTCATGTCGCATGTCACTAGGCCTCATGTCGCATGTCGATTTTAAGAAATGGCCATGTCGCCATATCGAATTTAAGGGTCTATAGAGCCATACTTACGGCTTCAGTCATGCCCCGATACATAACTGTGTCATAGTTCGATGAAATAATATGGTGAATCTATTTTTGGGGTTAAAAAACTTCGTCCATGAGTTCTAGAAAATGGGTGATGAATCAGGTTTTGTGAAATCTGTACATTTTGAGAAGTTCAAAAGAACTTTCTTTAAAATGGTCTATGGCCCATGTGGCCTTTAAAGGACCACATGGTGAATTATATCAATTTGTCACATGATGAATGCATCGCAGGCAAACTCGTTAGAGCTGTATATTCAAGCATAATGCCAATCCCAGAAGGATGATACACTCCCAATGGATCGGCATGATGTATGCTTGCAGGCCCTGAGCCCCTGAGCTGCATTCATGCACTAAGAGCACATAGCTGAGTACTATATGGGCCTTAACTTAGACCATGTCCCATTCCTGTTATTGTTGCATCTAGACTTTGCGACAAGAAATGAAAGTAAACTCCTCAAAAAAAGCTAAAACGGTTTCGTTTTAAACAAAGGCCACATATCACTTTAAGTTCTATGCGCGGCCCTTATATTAAAGAGTTATTAATGCATTCTCCATTACTAATATGCTGTGCCTGTGTTTCAGGGTTCTACTTTGCCTGGTTGCCGTACGTCATTACCATTGCCATACCCGAGATGGTTAGGGGCCAGTCCCTGCATCCCGTCACAGACTTCATCACTCCATGGTTAGCAGGATCCAACTCCTTCTGGAACCCCATCATCTACATCCCTACCATGAGGCCCTTCTCCAAGGCTTTGTCCCAGCTCTGGAGGAACACTCTCTGTGTTAGATACACCTTAAGGAGGAGTGGGACAGGGAGTATTGGGAGAGCAGTTCTGGCCTCCAGTAGTAGTGGGGGTGGCACCTCTGGGGCAGGCGATGCTAAAGGCCTGACTACCCCCGTTACCACCCCCGTTACCACCCCCGTTACAAACCCCTTAACCAACCCCGCCATGGATAGTCAACGTTATTGCAATTGCACTAGATTTTGATGGATGTATGCCTGTCACATTATGTCGAATGATGGCCTGTATTAGGCCTGTTTGAGGAACACAAATCGCAAATATCAGAAAAAAATAGCACACGAGTTCCTCTACGATTATCCCGAAGAATATAGTTCACTCCCAAAATAATATTAGGACTTTAGAAAAAAGCGCAGTCTGTCACCTTCTTTGTCTGCCTAACTCACTGCATTACTGACATACCTTCCACGTCCACACTACTATATAGCTGGTTCATCCCAAATGTACCCCCACCGTAGGTATTCCCATTGTAAATATACCTATGTAATCATTTGAACTGTGATATACATTGTAATTACTTTCATCGCTTTATGAATTCATATCTGTTTAATTGTTGACTCAGGGTTCCCCTGAGGCTTGTGCGACGGGTAGCAGGGGGTCTCTCAGCCTAAAATTTAAAACAGCTGTCATTCCTTCAAAATTGGAGCTTTTTCTCTCAATTTTGTGTCATTAGATGCGGTACAATGTTGTCCTTCCTATGTAATCGCGCTTTAATCCATTTTCAAACGCTTCCCCCTGAAAAGCATGATTTTAATTTTGTGTCTAAAATGGTGGTAATTTGCTTCAGCATAGAGCCCTATGGGAGCCTGTAGATAACCCTTGACATTGAACGATTACATATTGAACAGCTCAGTGCTAAGTCAATGGGACAGATCTCGGCAGCCGACCAAACCGGGGTGAGACACTTTTTTTCAGCAAGCTTTGACTGGATCCAATGGTAATTTAACACAGGGAGGTACTACACTATTTCCCAAAGCAGATGCCATCCTATATCATATACTAGGCCCAACATACGCTGCAGTATGTTAGATACCGGTATGGTAATTTAATGGTAATTTAATATATATGTTGCTGTCCAGTCTTGTTCAATACATGACAAATATTTTGAGAACAAAAACAGACAACCCTGTAGTAGTATATACCCAGTAAACACCCTACGTAGTTCCAACGTAGCTCAGAGGTTTCTCTAGGTAGATGTCCAACCAAAAGGTTTGAGATTGGTAATTTTGGAAGGTTTGTAGACGTCAAAACGTTAAGGTTTATTTACGTTCAACAGATGTAGCCATCTGATTTACGTTGATCTACCTCATTCAGACGTAAAAATTCTATGTAGATCTACGTTAAAAGATGTAACTTTTCAACTTCAATTGGGTAGATGACTTTTCCTTGTCACACTAGGTGGCAGAACTATCAATTATGGAGAGAATATTACAGCTCTTTAACAAATCTACCACATTCAAGCAGTAAATTCTCATTAATTATGAATTCAATATCATGCAAATAAACCGTATTCAATAGAATATCAATATCTAAAGGACAGGTGATTAAAGTATTGTGCATGAATAGGTGCTTTGAGGCACTTTACTTTGAGGACACCACATTGGTGGTAATGGAAAAAATACAAAGCCTCTCTGCAGCCAAAACTATTCAACAGATCTATACTGTCAGGCTGTTGAATTGAACTACAAGAATATACTATGTAGAATGAGATGAGATTGAAAATTATAGTAGTTACTTTGTATGAATATTGTTTGTAAATGTAAATTTGTCTGCAATATATTACAAGTCATTGTCTGAGTCCCACTATGTAGAATTATATGTAATGTGTTAAACATAGATTTAAGTCTTCAGGAGCTACATAAATCAGACCTGCAGGTTTGAGATTGGTAAATAAACCTTAACGTTTTGACGTTGATAAACCTACTAAAATTACGTAGTTCAGACCAAAGTTCAACGTAGATTTACGTCTGATCAACGTCTTTGTGTTTACTGGGTAGCTCAGACCCTACTAAGCACTATTCGCTGTTACTTACAATATGGACATGGGAGCTTTTTATTCAGTGTGTGTCTGACATAGACGTGAGAGGACAAAAGACATAGATAGCCAAGATCGGGGGACATGAAAATTTGAATTTGGGCCTAAGTACCCCCCCAAAAAAAAGTCAATGTCCACATTTTTTTTGAGTATACCCTTTTTTTGCGCGGCTTGCCTCACTCGGTGTGGCTTTCTTAGGGCACCTGCGTCATGCGACCTATAGGTTGTGTGGTGCAGGCCTATAGGTAGTTGTGAGTTCCTGACTTGTGACGCACAATTTGGGTATGCTATCCGAAACAGTCCAGCCAGGATATAATAGGGGGAGCAATGGATGGATATGGATAGTGGACTAGGGTAAACCAAAGGTGCTGAATTCATTTCTGTTATGTGTAGGATGATATCTAGGTCGGAAAAAGGTCAAAATCAAGGTCAAAGGTCACATCTTTAAGAATCCCATTAATACAAGAGTGCACCCTTTCTTTTTTACTATGATAAATGATACATTTCCCTTCACACCTCTACCTGACCCTGAGTCTAGTTAACGGGGGAAGGGGAAGGGGAAGGGACTCGGGGTTGGGACTCGGGGGTGAGACTCGGGGGTGGGACTCGGGGTTGGGACTCAGGGGTGGAACTCGGGGGTGGGACTAGGGGTTGGGACTCGGGGTTGGGACTCGGGGTTGGGACTCGGGGTTGGGACTCGGGGTTGGGACTCGGGGTTGGGACTCGGGGTTGGGACTCGGGGGAGGGACTCGGGGTTGGGACTCGGGGTTGGGACTCGGGGGTGGGACTCGGGGGTGGGACTCGGGGGTGAGACTCGGGGGTTGGGACATGGGGTTGGGACATTAGCTTGGGATTTGGGGATGAACAATATTATTATATGTATACTCCTATATGATGATACTACATTTCCCCCCGACCCTGAGTCATTTGTGATGCAGTCACACGTTCGATTTTTTACTTCGCTGTATCTTGTTCACCTATATATTTTAGACAATTTCTCTAATCGTTTCAATTTGTACTGTTGCAATAAACATTCATATTCAAATGACTGCAGCATCATGTCAGCGTGCAATAACGTAGATTGAGATAAGTTTTATTTCTGGATCAGACTGATAAAGGCAAGCATGGCGTCTATAGACCTTGTCAATTTACTGTTTGTGTGACAGCCTAGGAATACAAATGAACTCAATAACCCCACCAGAAAAAAAACACTTCATGGGAGTGGGGGTTATGGACGAAGATGCCTTGCAAATGCCGGATGGAGGGATGGGAGACACCAGGTATGTGAGACACTGGAGAAGGAGTGGAAGACCCTGGAGGATAGCTGTGAGGCACTGGGAGGGGTATGGTACCCTGGGGGAGTGAGTAAAGCACATGTACCATGGATGGGGATTTGAGATTTTGGGAGTTGGAAGAGGAGGGAGGCGACACCTAAAGGAGAGATGGGAGGCGGTGGAGACCCTGCAGGAAGAGTGGTATGCCTTGCAGGGGAGTTGGTCAAGAGCGAAGTGTGTGAATCTGGATGTGGCAGAAAAGACCATAACTTTGAGATTTTTTTAGTTTTTAAATATTTTTTATTTGGCACATAAAATCTCAATTGAGTCACTCCGTTGAATTTCCTCAATGGCTCCCCACCTGACCTCCTATGGGTGACCGCATAGCAATAGGGGAAATTTTATGTTATATACTTTGATATTTCATTTGCCTCATGCCAATAACCCATAGAACCAGTTCAGAGAAGGGCACATTCTCAACCCCTAAATATTTTGCACACCTCTACTAGTTATTATGTGTCTCCCTTAGGAAGGAAGGGCATTCAAATCTGAGGAGGTCAGGTGGGGATTATTCTCTGAATTTGATGAAAATGGCTGGAGTGACTCAGTTCGCAGTTTTCACATTCGAGACCAAAATTATGTACAATTTTTTGGATCCATGTATGTATACTCACACTATTGGTTCATGGTTCATTTGGGTGGGAGGCCCTGGGGCCTGTTTCTTGAGACGTGTTTCTAGTAGCGTTATTTTCAGGTCTTAATAGAGTGAAGTTAATATAGGTAACGAAAAATTAATATTTCTATTCTAAATATATTAACAGAAGTATTAGTATAACGACTTATGAAACAGAATTGCCAATGTTTCGACTGTTGGTTACCTTCAAAGTTGTTATATTAGGACTTTTCTAGATATATTAACATTCAATATAATTATTAAGGTATATTAATAGAGCGAGCCATGTTCCTTCTGTGTGAGCCCATTGCAGAATGAAGGTTTTAAAATGCACATAGCTCAGTATGTAAGTCCTCACAAGCAATGAAAATAACCGCATAGCACAACAATGATAATTAATGTTGCTCGAAACCTTAATACAGCGATCATCATTTTGATAAATCGCTCAAATGACTAAGTCCAAATTGCGTCATATCAGCTATATAAACACTTTAATATTAATTATTTTTGTCCAAATCTTTTTGGGCATATCTTCTATACATGTTCCACAGGTCTGTGAAATCATTTTTTTACTTGACCAATTCTAAAAAGTTTATGTCCACCCCTGGACATGGTCCTAAACAGTTATATTGCAACAGGCTAAACAATATATTAACGGCCTTAATATAATGCTGGTGTAACAATCAAAAGAGCTAGCAACATGTTACAAAATCATTATATTAGTGAAAACGGGTTCTATATTAGTACAACGAACCCTAATGTTGTACTAATGTAGCAGAAGTGCTAATATGTTGACTTTGGAAACACCAGAAAATATTGTTATATCAAAGAGGTTAAGAAGCAATATGGCTTTGTCAAAAACGAAGGTACACCTGATGCTGTGTTTGATTTACTTAACTATCTGTATGAAGCCAGGGACCAGGGGAAGATCGCCTGTGCCTGCTATGCAGATTTCAGCAAGGTGTTTGACTCGATACACCACACACTGCTGCTAAATAAATTACATGAAATAGGAATAAGAGGTCAGCTACTTACTTGATTGAGTTCCTACTTAGTCAACAGGAAGCAAACCACCATGCTAAACGGTGCAAGATAGAAAGAGCAGAGAGTCGATTTTGGGGTCCCCCAGGGGTCCATCCTGGGCCCCCTGCTATTTAAACCAAGCCCAGACACAAGCCCAACACACCACTATGATGATGTATGCAGATGACATTGTCATGCTCGCCAAAGATAAAGAAGCTCTGAGAGTCCAAGAAGCCATCCAACAAGATTTAAACCACCTAGTCACCTGGTGCGACAAGCGAGGGCTTAACCATCAACGCCAAAAAGATCCAGGCTGTCTGGTATGATGGCAAGACAGATGCACACCGAACAAGACAGTTAGAAATCAAAATAGGGAACACAACCCTTGAGTCCCCTTCTGATTACACATATTTAGGCATAAATATAGATTCTGGTCTGACTCTAAATGCACAGATGGCAGCGACCAGATCAAAAATAGCACAGAAGTTGTTCATGTTCGGTAAGCTAAGATTCATGATGCCACAATCAGTAGCATGCATAGTATATAAGCACACCATTCTCCCCTTCTTTTACTACTGCAGCTTTGTTATAGAAGGGACAAACAAGGACCAAGTCACAAAACTGCATGCAAAGGCTACAAAACAGGGGCCTCAGAATAATCACTAAAACCTTGAACATTCACACAGACACAGACCTACTACACAATCAATAGAATGCCTAGAAATAAGGAGGCAACAACAACTAGCGCTACTGATGTACAAGCAATCTAAGAAATTGGGGTTTGAACTTCATCCTAATCCGAGAACCAGGCAGGATAGGAATATAGATTTACCACTGCATAGTGTAGCGGAGGGGGCCTCCGCCACGGGGAGTCGCGGGGAGTCTCGCGGGGAGTATAGTGCGTCACCGTCCCGCAGGGGGGCGCCCCGCGTCGGAGTGCTATATAAACGAGCACGACGGCGCGGGCCGCCAGTCTTGCTTGGCTCTCGTTCGGGACGGACGTGCTGTGCTCCCTGAGAGACTCCCCGCCGAGCTTGACTCCCCGCCTTTATCAAGGCGAGTTCTAATAGACCTTAAGTCGTTATTGTGATATCCAGCAGCGTTGGCCATAAAGGCTCCGGTAGCTCTTATCCTGTATCATCATTCTGTCAATAGAGAACTATCTTATATCACAATTCCTCCTCTCCTCGTTTTCCTTCTAGTAATAAGCCAACATCTAATACCGTTACAGTGGTGACAGTCGGGTTTATTTTAGAGACGAACAACACGCCCGGTAGAAGATGGATGGTTTATCCTTAGATACAGGTCTGGAAGCAGTAGAAGGAAGGATGGCAGACCTGGCAGTGGGGAGAAGGAGGGAAGTGCCGGCAGGAGATGGCATCTACTTGAGGTTGCCGGAGGTGGAGGCACCGCCGGGGTTCGAAAATCCTATAGAGGGACGGCCAACAGAGGACGTGGTGGCTGCCGGCGATGCAGGGGAAACTGAGAAACAGAGACAGTGGGTGATAGACTGGCGCACCGGCGAGGAAGAGCGGATTCGGAAGCTGGAGGAAGAAAGGAGGGCCCAAGAGGAGAGATGGCAGTTGCTCGCGGGTAATTTGGGCGGTCTGGGGGCCGTCGGTGAGGGGAGGCCTACCTCCGGCGCCAGTCTCGGGTCCAGCCAGGCCGATACCATCCCATGGGGAGCGGGGGGAGGTCAGCGAGAGACGGAAGGGGCCAGCCGGCCACCTCGAGAGGAAACCCCCCGAGAAGACTCACCCAGACTAGCATTGGCGACTCCCCGGGGCGGGGAGTCCGCTCGGGGCAGTCTAACCGAAGAGACAGCAACTCCCCCCGGCGGGGAGGCGACTCCCCGGGGCGGGGAGTCAGGGATAAGGGCCGGTAGTGCCCCCACCACGCCGGCTACCGAGGCAGGGGTGGATCCCGCTGTGCTAGAAGTGATCCGTCGACAGGTGAGGGAGTCGGCGGCCCGCCGGGAAGCTGAGAGGGTGGAGCAGGTTAACCAGCTTGAAGTAGCCAGGAGGGAAGTAGAGCGGAAGGCGGCGGAGAACAGTCTGAGAATGGCAGCCGAGACCGCGGCCAGGGAGGAAGAACGGATGCTCCGGGAAGCAGAGGAGGATAGAAGGGAGATGGCTGAGGAGGTGGCGCTCCGCGCCGACTCAGTACAGAGGGAGATCGTGGCCGTGGAGGCAGCCCGAGCGGAGGTGACCCGCCGGGAAGGGGCGTATAGGGAGGCCATCCGCAGCGAGGTGCAGAGGGGTGAGAAGGAGGCTTGGGGCGCATACCCCATACCGTCACCCCAGGGGGAGCTTCCCCGGCCACTCCCTTCTTACGCCGTTCAGAGCCGCAATAATAGAGGGGAAGTACCAACTAGGGAGAGTGGGGAACGTTACCCTTTTGGGCAGGGGGCTACGCCCACTCTACCGGCAGCAGCAACCGTGGCCATGCGCAATCCGGAGTCCCGGCAAATGGGGGGAAGCTTCGGGGGGTACGGGCCCGTCGGCCCCTCCATCTGGTCTCCGCACCCCCCGCAGGGGCTTCCGGTGCAACCCAGTACACTGCACCTGGGGAGAACTCCACCAGCCCTCCTGGGTAGGCCGAAGGAGGAGAAGGCGGGAACACCCACTGCGGGAGAGACGGGTAAGGAATGGTCTAACGCGGAGCGCAAGGCCAAGCCGGTCTACACCCCGGCTAAGTTCGATGGAACAGGCTCCCTAACGGAATACCTCGCCCACTTTGAACTCTGCGCGGAAGTGAACGGCTGGGATGAGAGCACGGCAGGCCTCTTCCTGGGTCTGAGCCTAACGGGGATGGCACGCCGCCTGCTAGCAGGTATCCAGCCCAACTCCGAGAAGGGGTATCTCCGCCTGAAGGAGGCCCTCGTAGCACGCTTCCAGCCACCGAACCAAAGCGCGATGTACAAGGCCCTACTCCGCTCTAAGGAGAGGGGAAAAGGGGAGTGTTTGCAGTCGTACGCGGAGGATATCGCTCGGGTGACTCGTCTTGCCTACCCGCAAGCTGACCTGGCCACCATCGATTGTATGGCTAAAGATCGCTTCGTGGATAGCCTCAGAGATCACCAGCTCCAACTGTGGATACACCAGAGCACGGCCGCTACGCTGTTGGAGGCCGTGCAAGTAGCGTTACATGCAGAGGCCTGTATGCGGCCACACGGGCAGCCTTCTCAGACGGTGAGAGCAACGGCTCAAACCATGGGAGAAGAGGTTCGAGTTCTGCGGGAAGACGCAGCGAAAGAGAGGGAAGCCGCTGCTCGATTCCGGGAGACGGTTACCAACGCTCTAGCCAACCCCTCTCACTCCTCGGCCGGGCGAGGGGGGGAGAGAAGGGGCGGAGGGGACCGTTCCGACCGGCCCCGCAATCCTTCCAGGACTCCCTTATCCGAGATGCGGTGCTACCATTGTGCTGCTTTGGGCCACCAGCGATCAGGTTGTCCGGTATGGAGGGACCAGATGGCAGCAGCTGACGCAAGAGCAGCGGGTCACACCGGAACCGTGCGGGCGGCAGGACAAATGATGGCCATGCCCTCCGCGCCGCCGGCGCCGATACCATTCACACCCGTGGGTCCCGAGGCGGGGCAGTTCGGCTACTCCGCGGCACCTCCATCCGCGCAGTTCGCGCCCACAATGACAGAGGGGGCGGGAAACTAGAAACGACCCTACAGGATAGCCACTGTAGGGTCGGCGATGGGATGAGGCAGAGAACAGAGATCGTGGTGGGCCGCCTGGAAAGGGGAGGGTCCGGCCTCCTGGTGGAGGGCAAGATAGAAGGGAGTGTTGCGGTGTGCTTGGTCGACACCGGGGCTTCCGTCAATCTGTTGGCCCTATCATGGTGGCGGACCCACGGGGAGCCAGGCCGCCTGGAGGACACCACGCAAGCTGTCTACTCGGTGGAGGGGCGGCCAATGAAGCTGCACGGACGTGTACGGACGGAGGTGGTTATCGGAGACCGGCCGTGGCCTGTGATTTTTGAACTAACAGAGATTCCAACTGACGTCATATTGGGAACTAGCTTCCTGTTACAATCTCGCTTCCTGGTGGACCTCGCTCGAGAACGGTTGGTCCTAGACGATCCTCCCGAGGAGGAGGAGGGCATCCGAGTGTGCCGAGTCATCAGCTGCGGGACGGCGGTGATCGAAGCAGGGGAGGAAGCGGTTATAAACGCGTACTTGGTAGGAGACTGGCAAGGCGAGGAGGAGGGCCTCGTGGAAGGGCTCCGGGAGGTGGAAAAGAAGCGGGGGTTCCTGGTAGGGCGGGGCCTGGTCGACGTCCGAGACGAGGGCTCCACACCCTTACGCATCTTCAACCCGGGGCAAGACTCGGTCATCATTTATAAAGATATGACGGTGGCCTCACTGGAGCCAGTAACGCTGCCACCTCCACCCGGGGGAGTGGAGACGGGAGAGAGCTGCCGGATGGTAGGAGATAAACCCCTACCCACGACAGAGGAAACCGAGGGAGTAATCCGACTTCTGACAGAAGGGGTGGAGGCGGAATGTCAGCAGCCCCTCAGTGAGCTGCTGAGGAGGCACAAGGGGGCATTCCAGCTGAACCCCGGGGATACCGGGAGGGCCACCGCCGTGCAGCACAAGATTGACACCGGGCATAGTCCCCCACTGCGGATGCCACCGAGGAGGCTGGCCCCCCATCGGCGGGCCGTGGTTGACATGGAGGTGGATAAAATGTTGGAGTCCGGGACCATCGAGCCAGGGGAGGGACCGTGGGCCTCCCCGGTAGTCCTGGTGAAGAAGAAGGATGGTAGCATGCGATTCTGCGTGGACTACCGCCGGCTCAACCATGTGACGAGGAAGGATGCGTACCCCTTGCCCCGAATCGACGACTCCCTGGATACGCTGGCTGGATCCCGCTGGTTTAGCACCATGGATCTGGTCAGCGGCTACTGGCAGGTCGCCATGGCTCCTGAGGATAAGGAAAAGACAGCCTTCTCGACGCACCGGGGCCTCTTCCAGTTTACCGTAATGCCTTTCGGCTTATGCAATGCCCCGGGGACGTTCGAGCGGTTGATGGAGGTAGCCATGCGCGGCCTGCAGTGGACATCCTGTCTGGTTTACCTGGACGACATAGTGGTGTTTTCCAGGGACTTCGAGGGGCACTTAAAACGACTGGGGGAGGTCCTGGACCGGCTGGAGTCGGCGGGACTCAAGGTGAAGCCCTCAAAGTGTCACCTGGCAAGAAGAGAGGTGGCCTTCCTGGGTCACGTCGTGAACGAGAGGGGTATCTCCACCGATCCCGCCAAAATAGAGGCGGTGCAAAACTGGCCGATCCCTAACAGTCTGACGGAGGTGAGAAGCTTCATCGGCTTGGCGGGGTATTACCGCTCGTTCGTCCCCGAATTTGCCACCCTGGCCAAGCCACTCACCTCCTTAGCAGAGAAGGGACGGATGTTCCAGTGGCATGAAGGGTGCCAACGGTCCTTCGAGGAGCTGAGGAAGAGGCTGATCGAAGCACCCATCCTCGGGTACCCCCGGGAGGAGGGGCAAATCATCCTCGACACAGACGCTTCAGACAGTGGACTGGGTGCGGTACTCTCCCAAGATCAAGACGGGTCGGAGATCGTTCTCTCGTACGGTAGCAGGACGCTGAACCCAGCGGAGCGCAATTATTGCGTCACCCGACGGGAGCTCCTGGCAGTTATCTTCGGGCTGAAAAAGTTCAGACATTACTTGCTGGGCCGTAATGTGCGAGTACGTACCGACCACGCTGCGCTGAAGTGGGTAACCTCGTTCAAGGAGCCGGAGGGCCAGGTGGCCCGGTGGATCTCAATCCTCGACACCTACGATTATACCATCGAGCACAGACCCGGTCGCTTGCACGGGAACGCAGACGGCCTCTCCCGTATACCGTGCCGGCAGTGCGGACGCACGAATGGGGAGGATGACGAAATGCCACCCTCCGTGAGGGCAGTCACCAGGCAGGGGGCCGCAGATCCAGAGGTATCGTCGGAAATCCGGGACGACTGGATCCGCGACCAGAGGGACGACCCAGTATTGGGGAGGGTTTTCCAGTGGGTGGAGACCGGCTCCACCCCCCCTCCTGCAGAACTGGCGGAAGGATCATACGCCTTGAAATCGTTGGCCAGCCAGCTAGGCCGTATCGAACTTCGCAAGGGTCTCCTGGGGAGATGGTGGTTTGTACCAGGGACGGTTCGGGCATTCCAGATCCTCGTGCCAGACAAGCGGAGGGAGGAGGCATGGGAGTCGTCCCACGGAGGCGGAATGATAGGCCATTTCGGTCGGGACCGGACTATAAGGAAGGTTCAGGAGAAATGGTACTGGCCAGAATTTCGTCGGGACGTCACCTACTGGACAGCCACCTGCCAGAAGTGTCTGCAGAGGAAGCCCCCTCCCCACCCACGGCGCGCCCCCATGGGACATATAGGGGTGGGTCTTCCGATGGAAAGACTGGCCATCGACGTGATGGGCCCGTTACCCATAACCCCACGAGACAACCGCTACGTGGTTGTCATCATCGACTACTTCACGAAGTGGGGGGAAGCCCTAGCCATACCAAACCAAGAGGCGGCGACCGTAGCAAAGGTGCTTGTGGAGAGCGTGGTCTGCCGCTTCGGAGCCCCCACCAGCCTCCACTCGGACCAGGGACGAAATTTTCAGTCGCACCTCTTCCGGAGGGTGGTGGAGCTTTTGGGGGTGAAGCAGTCTAGGACTTGTGCCTTCAATCCCCGCTCGGACGGACTGGTGGAGAGGGCCAACCGGACGATAGAAGCCCTCCTATCGGCGGTGGTGGCGGAGGACCAGAAGGATTGGGACGAGCATCTACCCATGGTTATGTCCGCCTATCGATCCTCTGTCCACTCCACCACCGGCGTTACCCCCAATATGATGATGTTGGGGCGGGAGACTAATACCCCCCTCTCCTTGCTGTACCCCGATCCCCAAGTTCCAGCGTCTGTGGACCGGCCCTTGGCGAGTGACACACCAAGTGGCCGGATCCATTTACGAAATAAAACGGGACCGCACTACCAAGATAGTCCCCTTTGACCAGCTGAAGGTGGTCCCTGAGGCACCTTTGGGGGTGCCCGAGAGGGAGGGGGAAGCCTTAGCACACGTAAGGCTGGTGTGGAGCCATGGCAGCACCGCCAAACTAACTCCCCGTGACGGGGAGGTTGGAGCGGTGGCGCCACCTGGTAGGGGGAGGCATAACTCCCCGCCGACTCCCCGGCTACATACGGGCACTCACCAGCAAACTACTTCACTGATGAGCGTCTGGCAGCGTCTCGGCCAGAAAATGACTAAGAAAAGGAGTAAGGCGGGGTTTACCATCCCCAAGGTAAGGGGGGAAGCTAGAAGGAGCCCCATAGCACCCCGGCGGTCACCATTGGAGGAGCGGGAGCCAGCCGAAACTTCCCGGGGAGGGGAAAAGAGTGGGGGGAGTCGCGCAGACGATCGCGACTCCTCTCGCCACCTCTCGCGGAAGAACGAGAAGCCGCGAGAGGGGAGTGAGCGGGCCGCCATCTTGAAAAAAAACGACAACAAGGACTCCCCGCATAGAAGCCGGTCCAAGGAAAGGCGTCCAAGTACCAAACGGAGGTCTGACACCCCTCCCCGGCGAGACAGACATCGTAGGGAGGACAAGGGCGCTTCGGAGGTGAGGAAGCACGCGGGAGAGTCCCGTACTATTACAAAAGGAGGACACGTGGGCCGAGCTGGCAGCCCGAACTCCCCGCGGCGGGCAGTCAGCGAAGCTGTTATGGGCTCAGCGAGTACCAGCAGTGCGGGGGGAGGGGGAGGAGACGGCCCCTGGAGGCCCCCGGGGGAGAAAGAGAAACCACAGGACGCCCCCCCAGACTCCCCGCAGAAGGAGGACACGGAGGAGGACGCCAGAGGGAGGAAAAGTAAGTCGCCGGTAGGGCAGTTCCCTTGCCCCCACTGCGCCACCACCTTTACCAAAACATGTAACCTGTTAAGACACATAAAAACTATCCACGAGGAATACCCGCAGGGCTGGCTGTGCCCCTTACTCAAATGTAAGGAGGGGGACAGCGGCTCCCGCTTTGCGAGCGTGCCGAAGTACGGGATACAGAGACATTTGAAGGAGGCGCATGGCATGGATCAGCATCCATGGGTGGGGGACAGTAGCCTCTTGCCCAAGAAGCGGAGCATAACCCCTACCTGCAGGGCGCGAAGCCGGAGCCGGTCCTCCTCATCGGACTCACGAGACGGGTCCGTGGATGGCTCCTCCATCATCACCCCCACTCCCTCCAGGTCGCGACCTCTACCGGAAGCGTCGGCTGCCGCCTCCAAGGCGCCTCCGCCCGACAAGAGGGTTGTGGTGCTGCACCAAACACTGCGCCGGTCGCCCCGCATCGCGCAGGAAGGGCAGCAAGCCGGGGAGGAGCTGCAGCCCCCACCACCTAAAAAGTGCCGGGTGGCAACAAAAGCTGAGAGGAAGGTGCCTCCCTCCCCCTTACCAGGTCCAGAGCCGAGAGTACGGCTGGAGAGGCTACCACTGCACCGGTCGCCCACCCCATCTGGCTCCACCCACGATACCCTCCCCTCCTTAGGAGCCTCGCCGGCCTTCAGTTTGGGTACCCCATCCTTGCTGGAGGTGCAGCGTCTGGGAGTGAGTGAGGAGGACGCCCAGCAGGCAGTGCAGCTCCTCCTCATGTCACCCCAGCAGGGGCAGGAGACACCCTCCACCCCCAACACTCCGGAGGAAACCGGGAGGCAGCACCAAGATACGACGTCCGGGGAGCAGATACTCCGCCAGCCTCCGATAGAGCCGACGCTGGGGAGAGAGGAACCGTTCCAGGAAACGGTAACCCGGGCAACCCCTAGCAGGCCAGTGGCCCCACAGAGAGCGGGGGAGGAGACCGCAGCCCCTGCCCCCGTGAGCGGTGCGCTCCAGGTGGCTCGCGACCAAGCGGACAATATTAGCACCCTGAGCCGCGTGCTGGAGGCGATGGATTGTACGGTGGCTAGCGTACCGGCAGCAGACGGCGGGGAAGACATCGTCGCCATAGTACGGAAGTCCTCCCTACCCCCCCCCCACCCGGCACACCCTCCTTCCTCGTCACCATCGAGGAGACGGTCGAGGAAGAGGAGCTCCCTGCTGAAACGGCGGCCGGAGACGCAACCCAAAGGGATGAGGCAGCCCTTCCTCCTCACTCTACCTCAGCTACCCCGGGGAGTAGCGGGGAGTTCGCCACGAAGGCCTCCAGCGGGGAGTCAACCCGGAGGGGTGAGGTAGCCCTTCTCCCGCACCCTACCTCAGCCACCCCGGGGAGTGGCGGGGAGTTCGCCACGAAGGCCTCCAGCAGCGGGTGTGTGGAGCCTCCCCCCAACCCGGCCGCTACCGCCACGGGGAGTGTCGGGGAGTCAGGCCCACCTACCTCTGCCGAAGCCACCCGATACCTACCCCTCTCCTTCGACGACGCTACGGAGTCGGACACAGATCCGGACAGTAAGGGGGCGGTGATCGACTTGCTGAGTGAGGAGGAGGAGACCAGCACGGAGGCCATACCTCCCCATGACCTCCCTACGTACGTACAGGCCCAGGAGAGGCGCCGGGGTCCCACCCCTTGGACTCTGCCGGCCGGGGTGCTGCAGCACATGTTAGCGGACCACGATGGGTCCTCTGCTGTGGTGGTGACGCCGGGGTGCACCGAGACTGGCGAGTGGGACCGGTCCTTCTCGGTTCTGCTACCCCCCCACGACCCCCAGAGGGAAGTCACCTTCTACCCGTACGAGGAGTCCCGGGGAGTCGAAGTCACGCGGTTAGCTGAGCATTCAGCCACCGTTTCTCAGAGTGACACACGACTACCCGAGGGGTTAGACTCCTTCGTATCCGACGAAGTGCCCCCCACCGTGCTACCCGAGGAATGGAGGTCCCCGGAGCATCCCCCGCCCCCTCCCACCAAGCCCCGCGCGGCGCGAGCCGCCTGTGCGCAGGCATCAGCAACGGGACCGCCGCCAACCGACGCCGGACCGGCAGCACCAAATCACCCTGGGACATGGGGAAGACTACAGCCGCGACGAAAGTATGCGGAGAAGGCGGCCGCGGAGAACCGGTCCCCGCAGATCACCACAGCAAGCCAGCCCGGACGGGTCTCTGCTCCAGCCACCTCTGGGGGGCCGCCCTTCTTCCGGGGGACACCTCCGGCGTCGCGGGGTCCGGGCACCTCCTTCCGCCGTACCCCACCCAGTGCGCGGAGGAGTACGCGGAGGCCCCGGTCGACCGGCGCAGCTACCCTCTTGGGTTCCCCCAGCCTGAGGACCCCACCGGTTCCTCCTCACCCAGCAGCCCCCGCCCCCGATACCCCTGCCGCCTGGATGCCCTGGTGGCTGGTGTCCGGACGGGACCCCACGCGGCTGGAACGGTGGGCAGCCTTCCTGCTCCCTCCCCTGTCCATGGGGGAGGACTACGACGCTACGGGGGGAGAGGTCAACTCCCGGTTGGTCGCCCTCGGAGACGACACCTTCGACGTCGTGGCGTCCGTCCGGACCCGGTATAGACTGCGGAGACGAGCAGCCACCGCAGCACCCCCACCCCCACCGGTGAGTTAAAAAGAGAGCTACCACTAGGGGTACGCGGGCAAGCATCATGACGGGAGGGGTCAATTTAACGGGAGGAGGGAAGTATACGATGCTGGTACATCATACACGTAAGCAGAGATGCGGGGTCCAGTACAGGACCGAGCCGGGCCAGAGAGGGGGATCGGTAAGGGGACGTAGGGAGAGGCGACCAAGTGCGCCGCGGGAGGACCTAAAAGGGAGATGACTTACCTGGCTCTTTGTGTTGCAGAAGAAGCAGTAGGCAGGGGCCTCGTCGCGGGGTTGGCGCCTACGCGTCACCCCCCTCCGGCTAGGAGCCTGGCTCGCCGGTACCCTGTGTGGCCGTCACACCACACAGGGGGTCATAGCATCATCTTCATCCATCGATCCGGTCACCTATTCAAGTTCTGTTGCCCGCCGTCGGGCCTACCTGTGCCGTCCATGAGTTAAAGACAGGGATCCTTGTTCGTCGCCGACAGTGCCTTGTTCGTCGCCGACAGTACCAGGGTCGTCAACAGTCACCAGCCAGCCCGGAGGGCCCTCTCATATTAGTTTTAAATTGCATGATGTTAATGATTGTTAATTGTTATGATGTATCTCCGGCTACAGAGTAGTCCAGACTGTGTAATCATATTAAGGATATAGTTACGACACCTTGTGCCATAGGCGTTCAGATAATAACTAAACTCAGGTTTGGTAAACAGCTTGTTTATTATAAGTCAGTTATCCGGGGAAACACTAAGAGTAAGGGTGGGAATAATCTAAGCAGGGGAGGGTGTAGCGGAGGGGGCCTCCGCCACGGGGAGTCGCGGGGAGTCTCGCGTCACCGTCCCGCAGGGGGGCGCCCCGCGTCGGAGTGCTATATAAACGAGCACGACGGCGCGGGCCGCCAGTCTTGCTTGGCTCTCGTTCGGGACGGACGTGCTGTGCTCCCTGAGAGACTCCCCGCCGAGCTTGACTCCCCGCCTTTATCAAGGCGAGTTCTAATAGACCTTAAGTCGTTATTGTGATATCCAGCAGCGTTGGCCATAAAGGCTCCGGTAGCTCTTATCCTGTATCATCATTCTGTCAATAGAGAACTATCTTATATCACAATTCCTCCTCTCCTCGTTTTCCTTCTTAGTAATAAGCCAACATCTAATACCGTTACAATAGGCATACCCTTGCAAGGTATGAGAGAAGCCCTTACCACCGAAGGGTTCAATTATGGAATCGACTGGACATTTAGGGTCCATACTGCGGATACAGCAACCACCTTTAGGGAACAATACAAGGAATTTCCACTTGGCCCAGAGTTACTAGGGTAATCAGGCCCAGTGAAATTTCTTATACGGAGCTACAGATACACAGAAATAGAATCTGAAAACGATGACCGGTATAGGTGTTGTTTATGTTTATATAAGAGTATGTGCACAAAAAAATAGTTTCTAAATTCAGAAAAATGTGCCTACTAAATATAGTCTCATACCTGACCTCTGACATGACAGGCAAAGAATTACCTGAGTAATCAGCCCAGCATGATATGAGGGGCAGCTACAGTTTGTGTGAGTATTCAAATTTGAGCTACATGAGTAGTCAACTTGAAAACATGTGAGTAGTAAACAGGACTGAGCTACGCGATTAGCCAAAGTTGGTCACACCAAACCACCACTGCTGACATCTCTTGGTAAAAGATTCTCCTCTCCCACCCCATATATGGAAACCCATGACCGCTGCCAGATAACTCAGTCTAGATAGACTCATCTCATTGAATTTGCTCACTCATCACTCACTCACCCCTTAGTCTGACAACCAGTTGTCTACTGACAAAAGACAATCTGAGAATCACTTTTTACTTTTTACTACGACCTATACACTCACCTCTCTTAATCATAATTTTGTACTACTAGATAATACATACCCTGGGTTCCTACCCATAATACTCCGTTGGAGCACCTGTCAAGGAGTTAATTGTGGTCAAATAAAGGTTCAGCAGTCACGTAAAATCATGAAAATGATGTGACCAAGTTGAAACAAAAAAATAAGAATGACAGGAAGGAAAAGCAAAAATAAATTGCATGCCAATACACCTATCTATCTCCCAGGTTCATTGTCAGTAGTTCAATTTGCTGACGTACGTATATCCAGGGGTCCTGTCTGGTGACCACCCTAGTAGCAAACACACTGTGGCCCCGGACGGGGCCAGACTGTGTTTGCAAGTCTGGCCCGGAGTGGGCTAACCGACGGGCTCCCGTCGGTTTAGGGCACTGGGCTTTGGTCTGGCCCGGTGCGGGCTTCCCATGTTGGGCGCAGATCGGGTTTTGGACGGGAAGCCCACTTTGGGCTCAGATCAGTTTTTGGACGGGCTTCCCACTTTGGGCTCAGATTGGTTTTTGGACGGGCTGAAAGTGGGTTCAGATCGGTTTTTGGACGGGTTGAAAGCGGGCTAAGATCGGTTTTTGGACGGGTTGAAAGCGGGCTAAGATCGGATAATTATGGGTTTTTAGAATCTATTCAATCATTCTCCAATGATTTCTTGTATTTGTTGAACCAGATATCCTAGGTCCTGCTAATCAACCCAAGGCATAATCATACTCTTCCTACCCAATAATGGAAGTATCAAGCAGGCCTATTATCATCAGGTTTGAGCCACATGCAGCATAGACAAGTGTTTATGGTGCACATTGGCCTTCAAAGCCATAGTTCATACCAACATGGGGCACACGAGTCTTGTATTAAGATTGTAATGCCACAGAAATAGTGTTTACACTGGATAGATGCTTAGAGAACCTCCTTTTCATCATTCAAATATATATTCTATCTTATTTCCAAACTGTGAGAACATCTATTTATTGTTTCCTATTCTACAGCACTTTAACATTTTATTGTATTATCATATATAATGTCAACCTCAGCCCTCATCGGCCCGGAGTGGGCTAACCAACGGGCGCCCATTGGTTTAGGGCACTGGGTTTTGGTGTGGCCCCAAGTGGGCTGCCCGAATTGGGCTCAGAACGGGTTTTGGACGGGTTTCCTGTCATCTGGCCAACATGAACCCAAAGCGGGTAGCCCTCTTTGAAACTGATGTGAGCCCAAATCGGGCAGCCCGCTTTGAAACTGATCTGAGCCCAAAATGGGCAGCCCGATCGGGGCCACACTTCAGCCCAGCCATCTGCCCAACATGAAACCCAGCTCAGTTTTGCCCGACTTCAAACAGCCAATCCGAGCTAAAACCAAATTGGCCCCGTGCGGGCTTGCTACTAGGGCAGTTCATCGATCCATTACCAATTATTCCATTATTCACTCCCCTTGCTCTGAGTTATAGGATGCTTTCATGAATGCAGTCCTGGTGAGTTACTAACCAGGGCTGCATGCATCATAGGAACGACAATTAAAGGACATGGCACATTAAAACATTCCCTGGTCCTTAAATGGTTTCACTTTTTAAAACCGGCCGCTTATACAAATATAAGTTTTTTCTTTCTTATCAATTTGAGCACTCATTTTAGGTTTGGAGAACGTCTCATCGACGACTCACTGTCCATCAACATAATAACAATGGCAGGCTTGTATGCCCTACCTAGATTCGATGGACATTATATCTATGATGGCCTACAACGGTCTTACTTTCATAGATAGTGTAAAGATTTATAGATAAGACTATTCCTACATATTGACTTGGCAACAACATAATTTCCGTGGTAGATTCCTTTGCTATCCATACGATCTGTGGGAATGTATCCCAGTATTGTTGCAAAACGACATAAATCCATTTCGTGAGTTTTGAAATAACAGCACATTTCTAATTTTGAAGAAATGGTGAATAGAGAACATTTTTTTCAATTACTAATGAATAATGGGCAATAAAATAAATATATAGAAATCAGTTTTTGAAATCCTTTATCATTATTGAAAGAGAAAATAGCTAATTAAATGTCCTTTTTCTGTTTTTTTGCAAAATGACATGAATCCAAAAGCTGTTTTTCTGTATCTACCCCTAAATTGGTAACAGGCATTTCTTTTTTCTTTTTTTCTTTTCTGGGTTGAGTAGGACATCAATGAAACACCAACATGTAATTATTAAAGATCCTTGCATCATATTTCTTTGATTTAAATATATGCCCAACTAAGTTTTTTTGCAGAACGACATAAATCCAAAAGCAGTTTTTTAGCAAAATGACATAAATCCACATAATCATAAAATGTAACTTTTGTGTCCATTTTTCATATTTCCTTGAAGAGAGCAACATCCTATGTAATAATGTTTATTTTAGACATTACACATGCAGGATTTAAGAGCCATACACACAAAAACAATATCTAGCAAGACGGATTTATGTCGTTTTGCAAAAAAACGCTTTTGGATTTATGTCGTTTTGCAAAAAGAAATACATGTTAGGCAGGCTGTATCTTCTATTTGAGGACATTTTTGAATAAATTTTTTCCACCATTTCTTTTTATCTTGCCCTAGCCTATGGCTCTGAGCAGTTTTTTCGCGATTTTGTATTTTGGCGCTTATGTCGTTTTGCATCCAAACCCTTCAGTCATGTAGTCACGTATAGATTGCCGCTAAGTTGCTAGGGAATCTGCTGTTGGTAAGTAACCACTTGGCCTATCAACAATTTAGTAACACCCATTGATTCCGAATGTATGCATGGGGGTGGGTATGGCTAACATTCTCCTATAGGCAATATACATGCTTATTGGGGATGGCTCTATAAATTATATTATCTCAAAAGGAAAATGGTTGCCATCAGAACTTTGAATGGCCAATCGGCCAATTTGAAGAGTTACATATAAGGAGTTACCAACCAAAGTTCACGCTTGTACTATCATTTGCATCATTCTCATGTAAATTGGCTGTTACCCACATGCTGCACTAGCAGTAACATGACGTTTGAAAGATCATTTACACTGAGGCTAGCTAGGGGGCCCTTGAGGGGAGACCAAAAATGTTCACCCCATTTTGGTAAAAAAAATATATTAAAAAGGCCGTTGCGTTACCATAGGTCAAAGGGGTCGGTGCGATCAATTTAAACCTGCTTGGGGGAAGGGGGCATGGAGAAAATTTCGACCCCTCTCGCAGGGGGAATAGAAAAGATTTTGACCCGCTTGAGGGAAAATCCACTTCCCCACCTGTTAAAAAATGACTTCTCCTTGACAGGGTCTGCAAATCATTATGGTCACCCACCCACCCACCGGCCGCTTATACATAAGGAGACCTCATGCATAGGTGTTCAAACTAGTGTGGAATTCGGCTTATCACGATCTCCTGTAGAGAGAATCTCATACAAGGTAAGCTATATATTTACATATGGTCATTACATATGTATATGGTTTAGAAACTACACTTATAATTGGAAACTCAAATTATTATTTTCTTCAGAATTGAAAAACAATGTGTCAAAAAGAGGGAAAGAAGTGGTGGAGAAGCAGAGTGGTTTATTATTAAGGAACATTTTCATAAGACACTAAGTTGTAATTCATAGAGGCTGGGGCCTATGTCCATCTGGCATATATGTTAAAGATATTGGGAGATGATATTATCACCCACCATATGTTTGTATATAGAAATCACCAGAGTATAAGGATGATAGACCAGAGTTTAGAGGGAGGACATAATGGCAAGTACCTATGGATTAAAACATGCTTCAGGGTCATCTGAACAAAATATTTCATGGGATGAATCAGCGACATGTACTATACCCCATGGATGAATATATATTGGAATATTGGAATACTGAAAAATTCGCTTGGTACATGCCTCTCAATGAGACACCTTTGGATTTTTGAAAATGACATGAAATGAGTTTTTGAATTTGATAATTTTTATTTGGTCAAAGTTTCTATACAAGTATAGTCTTTCAAACTAAGCCAAGACTGGCGAAATAACACATGACCCCTTATAAATAATCATGAATACAACCAGTTAACAACACAATATACAGCAGGTAATAAGGAGAGAAATGGATGCACATATGACGCGTAGCCACAGAAAAAATCACAGACATTTAGTATTTTATGCCGCCGGTCGCCACACAGGATAGATATGCTTCAAGAATGGGCAGTAACTCTTTACCTCAATGCATCAATTACATCAATAGATCACAATGCATCACTGTTTGATACATTCCATTTGATCGCCTAACTCGCAGAGTGTACCCAAGGTATAAATAAATATTCTATACATACTCCAATCACTTTGAAAATAAATCGCAGTCAACACTCTCCAGATTATAGCACTATTACAAAGTAATCATTGCGTAACCACATAGGTCACCACCCTTTTATCTTACTGACAAATGCACCATAGGTATCTAATCTCTGTACCTCAGGTGACAATTTGTTCCAGGCCAGGAAGCTACTGTATTTGGGACTCTTACGATACTGCTCCCCTTTAGGCCTTTGTACTTTCAACTTCACACTATCATTACCACGCAAGTCTCTTACTGGCACTACTATATATTATCACAATTCCTAGTTATTCTGTAAATCATACATAACAACATTTCTGTTCTTCTCGGTTTCAAAAATTTGCAGCAACATCTTATATGTAAGTCTATCCTGGATATGGCTTTAGGATTCCAGATGTGTGCACATGCCCTCAGACAATGATTCTGTATCGTTTGTACTTCAGCTACTAGCGTCTCAGGACCACCATCAAGCACCAGGCTGCAGTACTACAACACAACTACTGCAGGCTGCACAACTACAACACAAATACCATAGTCTTATATAGCAGTACATCCAGCTCCTCATCCGTATACTTACACAGACTTCTTAAATAAGACAATTTAGTGTTACCAGAAGTAATAGCCTTCTCACATTGATCTTTGAAACTTAGAGTAGAATCAACTATCACACCAAGGTAATTGAAGCTGTTTACTACCCCAAGATTCATTCCTTTCAGTACGATCGGGTACGCCTCAAAATTAAGCGTGCAGCGTTCACCATGACACCAAAGTATTTTAGTCTTTTCACTATTAATTGTAAGCCTAAAACTGTCACACCAATGCATTTTGGAACCAAACTCTTCAGATGATCTAAATATCTTTGGCAATTCACATCCCATTTCTTAACCTTTGAGCAGACTATAAAACACCATAGCTCATCAAAATGGACGGCGCGACCAGCATCCCTTCCGTCGCTGAACTTCCCATTGTTGGCGCAGCAGCAGAGATAGACGATTTCCTGGTGGCTTTTGGGGGACGGTGGCCACCACGGCCATCTTTTGACTGGCCACCCTGTCTCCATGGTTACCATTCCCTGTGGGAGGATTCTACCACCATGGTTAAGGACCTGGACAACCCCGACAAGTTCCGAGAGTGGATGAGGCAACAGCTCAATGAAAGAGTGAGTTTTTTTCTTGCACCATGGTATTGGTTGGGAGAGCCGAAAGAACCGCTTGTCTGTATAATATGTACAAACCAATCACAAACCAATCACTGGAATAAGCCAGATATGGATTCGCATGAGTAGCTGCATTTATAAGTGTTATAAGCCTTGGACAATGGGTGGTGCCTTGTCCTTGATTTTTATAATAATGCTTATATTCACTTGTACCATATCTACTACTTGTACATACGAACACAATGTATATGTCACGCGCCATATCGGAATTTGCGCAATCTCGGAACTTGTACATGTCTATAAAAGTCTTGTAAAATAACTTAGTATACCACACACACACAGAGGTAGGGTAAGGAAATGTATTTTCAAAGATGTTTTACTGTATCAGTTGGCTCCTTATAGGTAACCCCCATTGTTTTATGTCATAGACAACAATTATTTCTATGAGATCAGCCCTGTTTTAATGGGACAAGAAAGTGTATAGCCTACATTAGAGCAAAAACCTCAAACAGTTCACTTATTGGAATTCTGTATCAAAATAATGAAAGAATCAGACGCCTCTTCACGTCCTCTCATTAGCTGTGTGGTCCTTTACTATGACAATTATAACAACTACATCCTCCCGATGTATGCAGGGAAGAAACTCCCGTTTTGCTGATTCAAATATCAATTGCATGCGGCCATCGTTTTTTGAAAAAGTAGGGAAAAAGCACCAGTGCATGTACATTCATCGCTTTCCCAGTGGGCACAAAATTCGGTTCAACATTGAGTCAATGTTGAATCAACATTGAATCAACATTGATAACCAGTTATCAATGTTGATTTAATGCGCTGTGCCCACTGGGTTCTGAACACCATGGGCAATGTATGCAAAAATGACATTCGATTTTAAGTGGCATAATCAAGATTTTATTACAGACCCCCCCCCCTTAATGCCATCATGATACCTAGATCTATGTCCATGTTTGGTGTACAGGTGACCCTGGAGGAGGTATTGACTGAGCTGCGGCCACGTCTTAAGCTGGACGACCCGGTTACCCTGGGCCTCCAGGCGTGTCTCCAGCATGCCATCTGCTTCTACCGCTGGGGGGCACTGCCCACAAACGATGAGGAAAGGGCAAGAACCAAGCTGGACATTCCTGAACAACTATGGACTCCATTCACAATGGTAACTTGATTTAGTAGATACTAGTTCATGAGGAGTTTATTGTTAGTTAAACGCAATTGTGGTACTTTTCAATTTTGGTATGGTAGCCTAATACTAGTAACTTTCTTGTAGATTGAGTTGCTCAGAGTTGATTGGCGATTAATACTTGTCAGGGATGTATACCTTCCGTTGTACCTTGAAATCATATAAGGAGAGCGGGTGCTGTTATAAAACGCTATAGTTAATGCTATCTATGAACAGTATAGTGCTTAAGTGTTCTATATGAGTATACCTTTGTCGTCATGATGCATAAATGCCGCCCTGGCGAGGCTACTTTCCAGGGCTGCTTTCATGCACCATGACGTCCCTATAGAAGAAGGCCTATAGTGATATGTGTACATACATCGTGACTAAAAAAATGTCATAATGGCATTTCTCTCCCCTTAAATCCCCAGATTTCAGATCTCTATGGTACGACTCCATCCTGTACCATCTTCAACCTGACCCATGCCGACAGCATCTACGACGACGAGAACAACGCTCCAGTAGCTAGGAAGTACTGGTGGAACAGCGATCCTGAAATCAGAAGGTCCGAAAACAATTTCTTCCTCTCCTTTACCATTGTGGACAATGCCTTCCACCCTTGCCTCAGCACGCTCCGCGATTACCTCGTCTTTACCAACGAGGCCAGAGCCAAACCAGCACTCGCCGAAGCACTGCTGCCGAAACGAGTCGAGGAACTCCAGAAACTGCGTGAACAATTCATGGTCATCAACAAACTCTTCATCAATTCGATCCAGAAGAAGGATGCAGTTGACAAGGAGATATTCCCAGATTATATTCAGAACATGGCAGCCTGGGGTCTGGATGGTAAAGGAGGAGCCAGCGGAGCGGAAGCGCTTACCTTCGCGCTGCTGGATGAGTTCTTTGATATCTCCGGGGACTCTGATGCCTATGTAGGCGCCTATTCCAAGCGCGATAACATGACTCGTCGGGCTCGTCAGCTCCTGGAGAAAATGGCCAACGACAACCGAGAAGACCGCTTCGACAGCTTCATCGGGCTAAACAACAAAGAAAACCCACTAATCCAAGCCAAAGACCAGCTTCTCCACTCCATGTATGTATGGCGTCTTGGGCATGCTCGTTCTTCTACTCAGTTCATGGAGAAGAGCAAGATCACTGCATCAAAGATCGTGGAGGGTTCAATAGAGGAGGGAGAAACGATTGCTGAGCGGGGTCTCTTTATGGGTACTATTCGTGCTAGGGAGACCGCTCAGAAAATAGTGAACAAGACCTTCAAAGTGCCTGACATGGATGCGCCTGCTGGATATTAGCATTGAGGGTCCAGTTGAATGTAGATAATTATTGCCATTTCATGAACTACAGATCAAGCTGGTCCCTACAGCTATCCCAGCTAACAAAAAATGTTTTCGAAACGTTTGCGAACGTTTTGAAGGATTACCTTTTTCATACAAATCTATAGACAACTTTTGCATCCAAACGTTTTCGAACGTTTGGGAAACGTTTTCTTTGTTAGCTGGGTATACCATATTACATTTGTGTAGTGTACTTCTTTTTAAAGTGTTTATTCGTGACACCACAATGTGATTGACACAGTTACAAATATCCCACAAAAAGATCACAGTGACGTATTTTAGCCCCACCCCACCAGGGGCATTTAACTAGTTAGGGGCCTGATATGGTCACTATCTAACAAAATGGATTAGGTCGTGAGAGAGGGGCCGTTTGTCACAACCCTTCACTGCATGTCATGGTCTAGGATCAAATGTAGTCGTTCACAACTACACCCTCAGAAAAGTGAGCGTCACTGTCGCCAAAAGCACCCTCACCTGAAAGTCAGGCACTGCCAATGACGCTCACTTTTCTGAGGGTGTAGGCCTATAGGGGTTATTGAAGTCGTTCCACCTTGATCTGTATTCAAGATTTCAGGATTCAACTTTCTTTCTTCATATCATCCACCCATGGTTTCCGTCTTCTTTCTTAATCCTTTAAGGACGGCATAATGGCTCAATGCACCATGCCCTTGGTCGTAATGATGCATAAATGCAGCCCTGGTGAGTAACTCACCAGTGCTGCATTGAGGCATCATAACGACCCTACATGGTTGAGATGTTCCTGAAGGGTCGGTTTGATGCACCAATGCAGCACCTGTGAGTTACTCGCCGGAGCTGCATTGGTACATCATGATGACAAAAATAATGTCATCTTTTAGCGATACGTGTCCTTAAAGGGTTAAATCGGTCCTTAAAGGGTTGAAATCGGCATGTTAGAGATCTGAGGGATATTATTCCTTCGTCCCTTGTAAATTGGTTAGAGGTGTAAAATTCAGGGTGAATATAAAGCGAATCATTACCCTGTCCCTGGTAGTTTTCTTATGAAGGACAAGGGTCATGTACGGAACTGGATATCTACACCTTCACAGCAAATAACCATAGAGATTGGACTGTCTTTGATATACATCATGGTACTATTGATTTGCTATTGGAAACAAAACTGTCTTGTGACTATAGAAATGTGTCAACCAATATTCCCTGTACAGAAAAAAAAGTTGTACGCAAAAGAAAATCGCCTGTTTGTCCGCATTTGTTTTGTGGGGATTTGTGATTTCGCGCACCATATATTCGGCAGTCAATAAAAACAGAAGATGTGTAGCCCCAATAAGGTACACAGAGAAAAAACAAATAGAGTCAAAGGGCACTCTTGGCGGCCTCAAGAATTATTCCCTTGTCTGACTCTCCTATTAGAGTTATTATAACTGCCTTAATGAGTCACCAAAGGGAGTCACATAACTCCAATAGCAGTTAGACAAGGGAGTCATTCTGGAGGTAGTTAGGACTCGATTTTAGCTTGCTTTCTTTTCTGTGTATCCTGGCCCAAATAAGGTAGCTCTTTTTCCTGGGCTCAGTAGGATGGTTCCATCCTGATTATCTGCTGTCAATATATGTCCATCATATTCCCTCATATCATGTGCTATTGACTCACCACATAGTAGCAGTATGTAGGCATATGATATAGCCTATGATATATCTGTATTGATTCCGAGATATGTCTTCTATGATCTATATTCCATTTGGGACTGGTCCATCCTACCCGACCCCAGGATAGGATTCCTTTAAGTGGCGACCCCCTCCCTGTGCCCTTGTATATAGGCGGGTAGAATATGAACATAGTTAAGAACTAATGACCCCCCCCCCTACAGATTTTGATACACATTTTGTCTAACCAAAAGTATCCACCCACACTTGTTATGCCATGTCGCAATTTCTTATAGTCATTACTACCCACCGCTCAGATGGATGTGTATATATCCGATCCACTTAATTGGTCCCATAGCATTATAGGGGACTAAAAGAAAATTGTCCACCAATTTATTTCCAGTCACAAGAATTTAACTTCAGTCATCACTCATGTATTGAATAAATTGTGGTGCTTCCGCTCTGCTCCATCTGTTTGATATACATCATTAATATTGCCATCCTCCGCATAAATGTATGTTTAAAGCTCGTACAAACTTTCACTTTCTGCAAGTTAGCCCCTTTTTCAATTTCAATTTTCAATTTCAATTTTACAGAATTGTTGGCCCTCCTGGGCTTTTCCTTTAACCACATATTGAATATAACTTATGCAAATACCTCTGACATTTATGGAGTCTAACCAACACTACTGCTTCTTCAATCTTACATAAATCATCTGTTATTAATCAGACAGATCTTCACACAAGTTAAGTCCCCAGTTGACAATCATTATGTATTTATATGTTGTGAATATATCTATACATAATTAGGCTATGTGGTTTCAACCTTTTAAAATCGCAGTGGAAACTGTGATTACTGATTGCATAAACATCTTACAATATGACAATGGAAAGAAATATGGAAATATAACGTGCTGGCGACTTTTCATTCATGAAGACAGTGATGTCTGTAGTTTCCGAGAAAACATATTATTCAAAGATTTAGGGTATAGAATCGTCTTCCTGGTTCAAAACTACGTCAAATCATGCAGCACACTAGTCTGTCACCCCATTTTAGCCTATTGGAAGTGGGCGGGCGAGCGGGTGTGTGTGGACAGGACAAGGTATTAATCACCAAGGGTTGGGTTATATACATGGTCGGGGTAGGATAAATCACAAGGATTATGTACAGTCTGTACATGGTTTGCAAGGGAATGTCTGTTTAAAAAGATTATCTAAGATTAATAGTTTATGATGCAAATGTTGATATCTAATATGTTATCTAAGAAAATTTAGAGGGGAATGCCGTTTCAGATTTCTGTATGGTTTGCAGAAACACGTTTGCATCCAATAATATTATGTTATTGTTATTGGAACATGTTTACATCCAAATGCATGCATCTAAAACATTAATGGGTGTTTCTCTTATCCACTAAAAGTTTTAATCTTAATGTCCGCCGAAGAGTGTCTTGCTCTGAGGCGGTCATCAACCAAAAATAGTATGAAAATTGTTGAGATAATTGAGATGCACTCACAAATTTTCATGTTTTTATACCTTTTGTAAAAAAAACATTTCTTACCTCCATTGTATTTATGTACTGTCTTCCGGTGGTGGTGGAATATTTTGGCTCTATCTTCCAGACATAAGGTCGCTTTCTTTTGCAAATTATAATGGAAGAACATGACAAAATTAGACAAATACGGGCATATTTGGTATCAAATTAATGCTTACAGTGCAGGAAATGTAATGGTGTGAAGAAAAAATGCATATTTATAACTTTAGCAGATCCTTAATTTCTTCAATACTAAAATGTGAATTTGGTTCTCCGAGAGCCTGCAATACCTATAATGACACGATCTGCGAAAAGGGACCTTAGTGCAGGGTACACTAAGATCCCTTTCCCCAGTACATGTCACCGCTCGTCACATTTCCATGGCTTAGTGATGAAAAACAAGTATATTATTTGGAGAGGCCTAATCACAAGGTACTTCTTCTGATGCTTCCCAAATACCTACATAGTAGTACCATAACGTCTCTCAATGTGTTGTCTACCTTTATATTATATACCAGGGGCATCTCCAACTATTAACATTACTCAGTGAGAGTTTACAAAGTCCTATTTTGGGACTATACGGACCGTGTCAGCCACCAGGGGATGGTAACATCAGAGTCTACCCAAATATGCACCTATTTTGGGGTGTGCTACTTATTCAGTTAACCATGCCCTCACCCCAGTTGATGCTTTAACCAACTATATAGGCCTAATATATATGGCTCTGCAGCAGGCTCGGCCATACCATCACATGTATACATGGTAGTCATAGTGAACGCATTGACTTGTACAATATGACAGAGTTAACAGAGTAGTGAACTCATTCTGTACTGGTGTTCAATGGAAACAATGACTGGAGAGAATGATACCTTGCCTGATGATGTGGGTGTCAATAGTACCTTACCATGGACCTACCCTCACCCTGCACAGGTTGTACTTAACTGGACAATAATTCTGCTGATCTTGTGTCTAAACTCACTGGTGTTTATAGTAGCACCGAGGATGAGAACCATCAAGCCAAGTACCACTTATGGAGTACTGAGCTTGGCTATCACTGACATTTCTCTGGGGATTGTTACACTCATAGATATTTCTTATCATACGTATACTAGCTATGTGGTTCATGACCATGACCCAGTGTGTTTAATTGCTGGCTATGGGCAGACCCTGTTTGCTGGGTTTTCCATCATAACTTTGACCTTTATGAACATAGACCGTTTACTGACGTTTGCATATCCACTCCACTACCACCTCACCAAGAAACAAACTGTGCTCACTATTGGGGCACTTTGGTTAATAACTATCACTCTCTTTATTCCTACAATGACAGGCACTCTTAAGATGAGCATAGCCTACAACAGATATAGTTTTCTGTGTAAACTCAGTTGGGCCGATGATCTGCCCTATAAGTTGGTGCTGCTGGTATTCTTCTTGTTAGTTCCAACTATTCTGGTTGTTATCTGTTTCTGGGGTAGCTTTTACCTGGCACGATCTTCCTTCAAACACATGAAGGCAGAAAACACCAATATAGACCAGGGTTACAACAGCTCTCAGTGGCAGAGGGACCGCAGGCTGTTCAAGATGCTCTCAATCATGACAGCAGGTGAGTCTGTTCAACTCTAAAGCTTCAACATCCCTCTGTCCCTGTCTCTCTCCTTACATAATTCTCAAAGGTATTCTCCTCAAAAGCTTTTTAAATCAAAACAATTGCATTAATCTTCACCGATTTCACATCAATTCATCAATTTTGAATAACCTTGCTAAAATGTACACATACCTACTATAGTTTTGAACCCAAGTAGAATACCATAAAGTCCCATGAAACCTAAAACATTAATCACTATAAAAGATTATATTTAGTTGTTTTTTTTTCTTCAGGGTTTTATATAGTGTGGCTCCCCTATGACATCACCATAGCTATCCCTCAGATGATCACAGGCCGGACGCTTCACCCGATCACAGACTATATGGCCCCTCGACTAGCAGCGTCCAACTCTTTCTGGAACCCCATCATCTACATGTTCACCTTGAGGCCCTTCTCCAGGGCTCTGGCTGAACTCTGTAGCTGCACACCATGTGCACAGAGAGTCATAGCCAAGGGAGGAGGTAGTACCCCTACCTCTGGTGGTGGCAGATCTGAAGAGACAGGTGACAGGGGCATTGACAACCCTGCCTTGAGTAATAGGGGGTCGGACAGTGCAGTGCTATAGCATGAACATCCATATGTAGATCGGTGGCTATAGGGAGTGTTGCAGAAATATTGGAGTTTTGGTGGTCATTTTTTTCTGCCTTTTGGAAGATATGCTCCCTGAATCTCATATGATTCATGGACTGGACTTTTCCCTGATAACCAATATTCATTTACTGTGGTGTATGCATCTACCGAGGCATTATAATTTAATATCTGATTTGGAAACTACCTGCTTCTTGAAAATACCTCACTAGTCTCAATGGAAGTGACAAATTAGATAAAAGGCATATAGGTAATTATTACCAGCCATAACGAATCGGCCATTCATTTAAATTTAAAAAAGACATGTTAAAACTGACAGGGAAACGGAAAATGAAGTATTCAGATCAATGATGTTAAACACACAAGTAGATATTTAATACAACTGAATGTATTCATCGAGATTATATTTGGTTAATCACCAAGTTTATATTTTGCCCCTTAGGGCGGCCTATTTGTACATGTTACCATAGAATGACTCGTATAGCCTACTTCTAATCACCAAAAGGACAATGGCTGAAGATATACATCAACTATAGCTATGTCTTAGACACCTATGTGGTATATAGACAGAGGTCCACGATAATCTGTCTGAATGACAGGTTTCTCCATGAGTGGTACATAGGATTGTATCACACGAGGCAGAGCCGAGTGTGATGCGATCCTATGCACCACGAGTGGAGAAACCAGAGTTCAGACTGATTAGAGTGGATCTCTGTATTTATTTCATGTAATTCTTGATTAATTTCATCAAAATATACATTTAAAGATTTGTTTCATAGCTATTTCGTTGTTGTCATCGTGGAAACAGCCCATGGAGTGTGAGAACCAGTTTCTCCACGGGGTGGGGGGGGGGGGGTGGAGAACGGCCATTTCAGTACTTAAGCATAGTAACTTTGATTCTTCCCATGGAATAAGGTATATTGGTGTATGGGACGATTTCATAGGCTCAATTATTCAGAAAGTCATGCATTTAAAATATTATGGAGATGCTATGGTTCGAACATACATGGCTGCCTTTTTAGCAGGCCTTCAGATATTCCTTGCATAATAAAATTTCAAATAATTATGTAATGTTTAAGTATTACTCCTCTGCCATATTCACAATTGACTATCTATGGTTTCTTAACTACTCGTTTGCCCACATTTTTCCTCTAAGCTGAGGTATCAAAAGAAACTCTTTCTGATTCAAAATAGCACATTTAAACCTTGGCCATAGTACTACATGTAGTATATTAGTGTGACTTATGTATGTATAATTAGGTCTTCATTTATAAGTATATATACTACTTACACACTGTCATAAAGCCCATTAACCATTTAAAGCCTGCATAATATGTTCATGCATTTATGCCCTTAATCGTTATGACGCATAACTGCAGCCCTGGCGAGTGACTCATTGGTGCTGCATTCAAGCATCATGCCGACCCTACAGGGCTGATACACTCCCAAAGGGTCGGCATGATGCATGAATGCTGTACTGGTGGGTATTCTTGACAGGGTTGCATTCAATCATCATTCCGTCGAGGGACACTGCACAGTAAAACGCTATGTGGCCCTTAAAGTGTTAAGTATTTACTCCAGTAATTAGGGAGCTAACGGAGACCGGAGTGTTATGCAACAATCAGGATATCAACTTTTACAACTTCCTTCTTTCGTAATTGGAAATCCAATCATCATCATCATCATCATCACAGGTCGGGATCTGATTTCAACAACCAACTCATAAAATGCAGAACCTAGTCATATATCAATTTGTCAATAATGATTCACTCACTTTTGTGTGACAGGTACTTATCATATATGAATTCCTGGTCACTTTAAAAACCAACCCCAAGCTACATGTACACTGATATACCATGTGTACATTAACCAAGCCTGTGAATAGTTTGGTAGGCATCATTCCCTTAATGTCTCAGCTGTATTCAGACTTCAATACACCTCAATTTGGCAATGAATAAAAGCACATTAAACCATAGCATTGAGCTGTATTCATGTATAAAATATGTGACACTGAACATATGAGTACATATTAGTATAGGTGTACAATTAAACCAACCACAATGTTGAAAAGCTGTGGGACAGGACGATAATTCGATTATTTTGATTTTTTTAGGGCGTGGGCGGGGGATGACAGGGATGGTTGTTGGCGGTGAGTATCAGGGAAGAATAGTATGGAAAGTGAAAGTGAAAGCTGACCAGTTTTAAATGTTTCAATACTTTATTTACTTGTACTTACTACAAAGGTGTTGTGACAACATGATGAGAATCTACCATGAACAATCTGTCGAATATCTCAGAACGGACGGAATGGAGATACCACTTACATATTATGCATGATAATTATATATTTCATTTATACATATTAAGGGCTATCATAACTGCGTTTTTCAATGTAGCAAAAATAAAAATGCTGTAGACATCTTTTTTTGCTATAATTTCACGATGAATGTGGTAGCCCAAGATTAAACCAAAGAACGCTGTATTTCACACCCCACGTGAAATAACTCAGTATTTCACGGCCTATCACATCACAATAATTGATCAACTAACCATAGTAAAATAGGTTTTCAGATAAATTAAGTTAAATGTTGACAAACGTTGTTAACAAAGACATAAAATAAACACAGAGGAGCACTCGTACATAGTTCCCCACTGCGAGTTATAACCCACTCGTGCTCCTGAACATTTGTCTATTAATCTTCACTAACAATGTCCAAGTCGTATTATATGATTGGCTAAACTATTGGCAATGTATATACCTGACAGATATAAACTTTCATTACCTATATATATATATATATATATATGCGTTATTTTGTTAATTCAAAGATAATATGTAAATCGATGAGAAACTTGCTGATCTTCGTGAAGACAGTACAAGACAAAGATATGGCTATGCAGCTGCTGGTGATTGTATTGGTACGTTCAGTTCATAACTGTATGTCTACTCAACATTATAGATGACAGAACCAGGACATGTACCTTGTAGGTACTAAAGTAGGATATGACAAAACACTTTGAAAAATAACATTTACTACATTCGTTTTCATGGGACTTTTCCCAGCTAATAATTATACATATAAAACATACAGGACCTACGGAAAGGGGCATAGGGCGACACCTTTTAAATACGGGATTCATTATGATGTCCATTTGTCAGCAAGAACAGTGAAGGATGGTCAGATCTGGACAAATAAGTTTTCTAGAAGAAACATCAGATTGAGGTCTATTCACTCTCCATGCACAGTGCCCTCATGTCACTGACCAATCCTCCAATGAAGAGTGTAAGACAAAACCTTATTATATATAGAGAGGTCAGATCTACAGCCTGTTTTTAATTAAAGTAAAAATCTCAAAAACCGTTTACAATGTGCTGGGACCATGTATTTTAGTGAGGGAAAATACATGAAACGAGGGGAAAAAACACTTGTAGACTTACATCTCTGGCCTCTAACATTATATTAAGAACATTTCCATATTATCTTCAAACCCTTGGTTTGTGTACTACCACAGTGAAATGCCGTAAATGAAGTAATATATCCACCATTGTCAATATTACTATAAGACAGGTAGGATAAGGTTTTCCCAACACGATGCAATGTTTTATTTCTTTTTTTAACGTCAATTGATATCAAATAATGACATAATGATAATGTAGTCCACTACTGCTTACTACACCACCCAGAACTTAATAAGGTACTGATATGGCTATACAAGGTAAATACTCCCCTAAGACTCGTGAAAGGGTAAAATATGTATGAAATGTGTCTGGAATGTACAAGTCCTGAGATACGCACCTGTACTATTTAACCATGATAAAGGACGGAATATTTGGATTTATGACCGGTAAGTTCAATACGGGAATATTGCCAGACAATAGATATCATCACATCTTAGCATGGCTTCAAAAAAGGTATCCCTTATTGCTATAGCCATTGTGGATATAACCCAGATAATACATTATATACCGTTATATTAAGACAATATGTCTTCTGTAATCTCACTACTGGAATGTCACATTTAGTGATAATGTACACACAAAAACAGGTGAAATGGCTAGAAATATGTCGATGACTAAGTCTTATTTAGTAAGAGCAGACGACATTTACGTCGGTACTGACTCACTGGCCGCCTCCCCCCGTACAGTCTCCGCTTCCTGAAGAAAAGGATAAAAAGAAATCACAAATTTAACGTAAGTTTCTTTAAATTCGAACTATTGAATTGGAAGTGTAGTTTTGAGAATATGATTGTGAGATACATTAATTAGATGTGCCTCTACATGGGTAAAATTCGACACGTGCGACACGGCGAGACCGGGGTTTTAAAATCCGACACGTGCGACACGGCCCTTTTAAAATTCGACGGACATGAAACAAATGAGTAGATAGTACAGTTATGTATATAGGATAAAATTCGACACAGTGACACGGTCGTATTGCTTAAATTCGACACGGCGACACGGTCAAAATTGTGGGTACCCATGTAGAGGCACTTAGATACTGTTGTGATTTTGTCAAAATCATTTACAATCATGTCTCATTATGACCTTCCGTGGTTCTCAATGCAAACAAATGAGCCCTTTAAGCCATCATGATGGGTGATGGACGTGTGGGACATGTTAAAATTTTTATTTCCAGATACTTTGGCTCACATGTTTAAAGTTATATTGCTAAATAGTTTCCCTCACATGTTTATATTTATATTGCCAAATAGTTTCCCTCACATGTTTAAACTTATATTGCCAATTTAATAGTTTCCCTCACATGTTTAAATTCATATTGCCAAAAAAAAAGTTTCCCTCATATGTTTAAATTCATATTGCCAAATAGTTTCCCTCACCCTTTCCTCTCTGCCTTTCCGTGCTAACTCGTCCAGTACGGCCTGTTCGTCCGGTGTGAACTTGGGGGTGAGGATGACGTTATCATAGTCAAAGTCCTCATCCAGGGTGAAGTCTTCTACCGCGTCCTCCACCACCTCCTCCGACATCACCGAGTCTACATCAAACTGTTTGAAATAAATTAGAAACAAAAAATAAAATAAAGAAAGGAAGTGAATGAGAACATAACATTGTCTCACAGGTTTATAAGAGATATACGGTAACTTGGGTATTGGTAGAATCCTTTAAGAGGTGATGAATTACTCTATAATCTCCATTTTGAGTGTTAATTTAGGGAGAGGAACACTTTGGAATCCCTAATGTTTGGGAAACCACTCGCCAATTGCATCTCAGCAGTATGATCTAAGTAATAACATATGGCATTATGCCATGTTAATCATGAATCGCCGGAAAGGCACCAAGACAACACTCCCAGGCACTAGGTATACTTAACATTCTGTATGTTATTCCAAGTGCCATCTACCCCCTTTTGTCACTGTGTACCCTCCACTTCATGGGCAAAAATCTGACATTAAATTGTTTGTAATTTGATGAGTTTTCTTCAGAACTTCACTTATTTTACACCAATATGACCGTATTGTATACCTCTTTTAGATTCCTTGGCTGAAAATGGCCGTTGCTAGGGTTGGAATGTGAATGGAACAAAAACGTTCTTTTTTAGGCTATTTTTCTTTGAACAGCTATATGTCATGGAAAAAACTCAAAATAAATGGGTTTGATGATTTCAATGTAATCTAAACATGATTTATCAGGGAACCGTGTCTCATTTTATGGATATTCCTATTATTAGGGTCTACAGAGGTGTTCAAAGTAAGAAAATAGTGAAAAAATGAACAGAATTGAAAAATAACCAATTTTTGTTCTTTGAACACCTCTGTAGACCTTAAAAATGGGAATATCCAGAAAATGAGACACGGTTTCCTAATAAATCATGTTTAGATTACATTCCACCCCTGAGATATATTAATTCTGATGAAATTCCATCCTATATGGCTGTTCAAAGAAAATTAGCCTAAAAAAGAACGTTTTTGTTCCATTAACATTCCATCCCTAGCAACCACCCTCTAAACCCCATGAATTTGAATGGGGCATATCATACGGTCATAATGGTATATGATATGTAATGTTGTGACAGAAGATATCAAACTACAGGTCATTGAATGTGTATTTTTTATCTGGGAAGAGGAGGGTAAACAGTATCCTTAACTGACCCACTCTGATTGCTCGCTTATTAAAACCATTGATAAGGGAGTGTTTATTTATTAATTACAGGGGGGGGGGGTGAGATTTCGTGCGGAGGTGCGAACATTTTTTAAGCCTCCCCCCTTAAGCGCATGCAGATTGATTTCCCCCCCCCCCCTCGCCAAAGGTGGCGAAAAAATTTCGCCCCTCCCCCCTTTGAACTATAGTAACGCGCAGGCTTTTTGTAAAAAAAGGAGCATACATTTTTATGCCCTCCCCTCTGTAACTAATAAATGAACACTCCCTAATATCCAGTGTTTGCCCATGTACAATCTGTTCAGTATGCAGTGTGGTACAATGTAATGTAGTGTACCTTCTCTATGTCCGTTTTCTGACAGGAGGCTACCTCTCCGGGTTCCGCAAGGCGGGCAGAGTAGGCCATGTCCCGTATGTTGGTTATCGAGGCCGCGGACGCCGCTCTCTCCTCGCGGGTCTCGACCACCTCATCGTCCACCTCCCCTGGGTTAGGCCGGTCCAGGCTGGGGTCATACACCAACTCCTCCTGGTCCTCCCCACTCTGCTCACCTGAGGGCATACAACGACATAACTATGTGTCTTATTTAAGTATTGGTGTATAGATACAAACATTGAACTGTAAATACGTATTAGCATTACCAGTATACATTATTTTGGTTTCATGTGCAATGCATATTAACAGCCCCTCCTTATCAAGAGTCCATGCGCCAGATCACTATGTGTTTTAAATCTCGTAGAAATCAGTCAGCATGAAGTGTGACATATGGAGCAGTCACTGAAACAATCTGACTGACACACAGATCTATAAGCTACTTATGTGTCAATTTGATGTGTCAATTACTGGACACTTTAAGACATTGAGGCATACGGTATATGACATAATATGGGACGTACATTTACAGAGTACATACTGTATAATACCATACCTGTGAGTAGTGTAGGTTCTGGGGTGTCCACGTGGACCAGGTTGATGCTGTGTACTTTGTTGTTGAGGGATAAGGAGCTGCTCGAAATGCTCGGGTCACACGACAGGGGGCGACACGGGACGTCAGCGGAAGAACGGTCTGTTTGTGTGGACATTGTCATGACGACACATTTTCATGAAGGACACATGACAACACATTGTCATGTAGATCACATGACATCACATTGCCATAGAGGTCACATGACGACACATTGTCATGTAGGTCACATGACAACACATTATCATGTAGGTCACATGACGACACATTGTCATGTAGGTCACATGATGACACATTGTCATGTAGATCACATTGTCATGTAGCTCACATGATGACACATTGTCATGTAGGACACATGACAACACATTGTCATGTAGGACACATGACGACATATTGTTATGTAGGTCACATGACGACACATCATCATGTAGGGCAACACATTGTCATGTAGGTCAAATGACGACACATTGTCATGTAGGACATATGACGACACATTGTCATGTAAGTCACATGACGACACATTGTCATGTAGGACACATGACAACACATTGTCATGTAGGACACATGGCGACACATTGCCATAGAGGTCACATGGCGACACATTGCCATAGAGGTCACATGGCGACACATTGCCATAGAGGTCATATGACGATACATTGTCATGTAGGACACATGACAACACATTGTCATGTAGGACACATGGCAACACATTCAGGGTTCCCACAAAAAAATCAGATTGAATTCCATGACATTTCCATGACATTCCATGACAAAAATCTCAATTTTCCATGACATTTTTGTGGAGGTCGGGGGCTTGGCCCCGAGAAAATTTCAAAAATCTAGAAAGCATATGGTACATTCTAGGATATTTTGTAATATTTATTCCATTATTTTCAAATTCCATGACATTCCATGACACACAGCAATTTTTTACAAAATTCCATGACATTCCATGACTTTCCAGACAACTTTCAAATTCCATGACATTCCATGACACTTGGGAACCCTGACATTGTCATGTGGGACACATGACAACACATTGTCATGTAGGACACATGGCAACACATTGTCATATAGGACACATGACAACACATTGTCATGTAGGACACATGACAACACATTGTCATATCGAACACATCACAACACACGTAGTGTCATTCTCTTATGCATCCGGGAGTCATCACCATTAGACAAATGGAATGGAGGTGCTGTAACCAAAAATGCTAATCAAATGGTGTTATCATTATAAGTATCAACCTCTTCTGTTATCCAATGGAATCAAATATAATTGTATTCATACTTTCATGTTTTTTAGATCAGCAGAATAAAAAACCTTGCAAATTGAAATTGATGCATAGGCTATCATTGTTTCAATATGTTTCACTCACTTTGTGGCCGGAGCATCTTCTTAGTGATCAGCCAAAAGCAGCCATGTGTCGGCAGATATGCCTGCATAAATGCTTACCAAACAGTGGTATTGCAGACCAAAAGCCTTGTAGTTGATCTAACCTACACTTAGTACTCTCACCTGAACTGACTACATACCTGTGGAGACTGAGAAGCTGGCGATGTACTCGGAACCCACACTTTGTACGAGTGAGTCCTCATCGTCTGACGAGTTGCCATCTCCCTCGTCATCCACAAAGTTATCCATCTAAACACATGGTGGTAATAGGGTTAGACAATTGTTGAAATGCATTCACATGTGTATCTCTCCTCTAGATTTTAACTTATGGATATATGCTTATCAAGGTTCTTCAATGTTATACGAATTACATGGTACACGATTTTAACGAGGAAACCCGAGGTCGAGCCCTTTCATACAATTGTTAGTTGTGCATGTTTTTGCTTATAGCGACCTTAACTTAACGTCAGTTCCTACCAAACTTACCAGAGGGCATCATTCTCTAATGGAACCTTGGCACCAAGTAACAACAGTGCTAAAGTTCTCATTGGTTCTAGAGATTCTCGAGATATTAACAATAGAACTAAGTCTGAAAAGATATCCAATGGTTACATATGGGAGAGGGTGATCCTATATCGACTGACCTTGAGAACGCGTTTAGGAGGTGGGTCGACCAGGCTTGTCAAGCTGGACGTCTGGTGGCTACTGGCATCTAGAATCTACAAATCAATGTCTAAAATTCATGGCATGCTGATGGGAAACTCAAAATATTATAAATGTTTGAATTATGACTTTTAATATCAATATTTTTACCATTTATAAATGTATTATTACCAGATAAATGAGAATCTACTACTTAATACACTTTACAGTTAAGGTTTTACCTCTTCCTCTAGTTCATCTAGCCCGTCACCCATGGGCGCCGGGCTGAGTGGTGCGGTCGGGGGTGGTGGGAGGCGGGGTCGCTGAGCGGGTGCCAGGAACAGCGGAGGTTCATCTGACTCACCATAGGCTCTCTGTATCACAGAGGGCGCTACATCAGCTGACAACATCACGGTTCAACATGAGTATTAATGTAGGACAGGCCAATAATGCATAAATCACGTTATTACCATCGGTATGGATTAGAGATGAAAGTGACCAATCACAGAGCAAAACTTGAAATGTTGAAATGGAGCCCCAAAGAATAGAGGTCCTCTTCGAGCAATGATATGTCTTTGCCACTTGGAAGGTATAATAATTGAAATCTTTCATTTATTTACCATACCCTATGGTTGTATGTATGGAAAAATATGAACATTAAAGTACCCTGAGGCCTTTAAAGGTGTAGGCCTATGATGTAGACATACCTGTAGTGAGGTGTGAGAAGCCGCACAGGAACTGTTCATACGACTGTTCGGAGCTGCTCACCAGCGCGTCTAGCGCTTGCCGCGTCACCGCATCGTGCTGGAGATTGACCTCTGACTGCACTCCACCAGAGGGTGCTGCCGGGGGAGGCGGGTTGGTAGGAAGGATGCGCATCACGGAGCGAGGTCAGATAAGTAGCTGGAGGCCTAGAGACATAGAGTATACACTAACATGTTGTACATAATCTTATTACAAATTTTTTTTTTTTTTTTTTTAAATCGAGTTTTATTTCATCCTGGGACAATTCATCAGTTCGAGGCAATCTAGCCCCAGCCCGATCTCCCTTCGTCACCCCAGTTGGGTATAGCGTGTGTTTACCCATCAGTTCAATGTTCCACTTTCGTTTCTAAGGGTATTTCACACACAGAAATTAAGCTTACTAAAAAGTCTACATGCAACTTAGGCATAAAGGCATATATGCCTACAGGACATACCGGACTTACAAGTGGATATTGTCTCGGGCACATCCCCTACTCTAACGGGAGATTGGTTCACATAATTTCCTATCAAGTCCTTGTTTATAAGTTACGAGTTAGACTTGCCATTAACAATAGCACTTCCTCTCATATAGACAAGATGGCATCGCAATTAGCTGATTCTCCAACATTCCATTAACAATAGCTTGTTTGATTTCTCAGCTCCCTTTAACTTAGTCAGTGTTTTTATCATATACCCCCGCGCAGTTCACCCAGAAAACCACCTGCATAGCAACTCCTCTTCCTGTGACTCATTCACTGTTACTACTATACTCTGATATCTATCCCGCCATACAGTAGGTGGGAGTTGTCATTTTGCCACCTTTGGTAGAAGTAGGCTACTAGTTTACTCAGGATTTGCTTTTTGAAGGCCTTTTTGTCAAGCGTCCACCTTACATCAGGCTGGAGGCAGTTCCATCTGGCAAAGGCTTGGTAAGTGGGGTTGTGTAGCAGATAGTTCTGCTTTGGGCGCCTTTGTCGTATGACTGGGGCCCCGGTAGCTCTTGTGCCGGTGCAGGGGAGTGTGTCAAGGTTACCTGTGTACAATAGCCTATGACATGTTGTATTCTGCATGTAGATCCTTCTCAGATCCAGCGGCAATACCTTGGCTCTTGCGTGCAAGTCTTTTATATGAACCTCCTGCGGGTTATTTACTCTGAAGCAGATACGGAGCGCGTTGTTCTGCAGGATCTGTAACCTTTCGTGTTGCGCCACTGCTAATTTCGTCAGGAATATTGTACCATAGTCCATGTACGGTAGTAGCATTGCTTTATATACTAGTAGTGCAGTTTTGACGTCTATGAAGGGTCTTATGTGTTTAAGCGTCCAGGTTTTAAAACTTTTTGTTATATTGGGCTTCATAAGTCAGGCTGCAGTCCATTACTACTCCTAGGTATTTATACGTCTCTGTGTTCTGTAGTTCTACCGCCCCAAGCTGTACTTTGAGATCTTCTTGTTGAAGAGTTCGCGTGATCAGCATTGTCTGAGATTTCATAGGGTTGATTGTCAGTTTGTTCGCATTACACCACTCATGAAGCATGTTAAGATCTCTCTGTAGCGTTCTGTTTATTACATCAATATCTTTATCGCTATATACCAACATTGTATCGTCCGCATACAGTCTTATCTTGGACATTACTGGCAACCTTGGTATTTCGTTCACATAGATCAGGAAAAGGAGGGGCCCCAGGATGGAGCCCTGGGGCACTCCGCAGCGCACATCAGCCCAGTCTGATAATGTGTCATTGCAAATCGTCCTTTGTCTTCTATCAGCTAAGTAGCTTTCAAACCAGTCCAGCGCTGATCTCCAAGCGCCGGCAGCTTTTTCAATAACAGGCCGTGGTCCAGTGTGTCAAATGCCTTTGAGAAGTCTAGGTAAATCACTCCAGTATGCTCTCCTTTTAGTTGGGCTTCATAAGCCTCAGAGTTGACCTGAAAGACAGCATCCAACGTGCAGTGATTTTCTCTGAAGCCCGCCTGGGCCTTGTCAAGCAACCCGTTCTCTTCCATGTAGCCATAGAATTGCGTATGAACCAGTCTCTCAGCAATTTTTCCTTGCACCGGTAGGAGTGAGATCGGCCGTAACTCAGAGGGGGTTGTAGGTGCCACTACTTTAGGAGCTGGCACCACCTTGGCTTTCTTCCAACTATTGGGAAAGACGCCCTCCTCAAGTGACATATTTATGACTTGCGTGAATTGCTTTATCAATATAGTTAGGCAGTCTTTCAATAGTCGCGCTGATATGGTTTCTATTCCAGAAGATTTACTGATATCGATTTTCTTCACTTCCCCCAATACTTCTTTTTCAGTTACTGCTCTCAGTCTGAATTGCGTCTCCACTTCCGTTATTGTAGCCATCGCAGTCTGCGCTGTGTCGGGCAGTTTACCAGCTAGCTCTGCGCCTATATTGGCGAAGTAGTCATTTATGACTCCGGCTGCTTTATCGGGTGGAACTGGTTCATCTTCTCTGTTCAGTAAATGAATTGGCTGTCTTCTCTTTTTTCCATGTAGTAGTTTCTGCAGACTTTCCCAAAACTTCTTTGGATCCCGTCTATGGAGTCTTAACTTCTCCCCAATATATTAGACCGGACCTGTTCTGTCTCCGTGCTCCGTTTCTCTCCGTTCCCGACCAACTACGGTAACAGCGCTGCCTAATTACAAATACCCTGTTAGGCTGGACTACCCGCCCTGGCCACCCCCACTAGCGTTCCCACTCTGTACGCAGGATAAGGCATGCCAGTCTAATACCCGGTAGGCCTACAGGCATGTCACCTATTTAATATATAGACGCAGTGATTCATTCGCTAGGGAGTGATCATTTTTTAACAACAGGGGGGGGGTGGTGGGGGAATTGGCGCGGAGCATGCAAAAATTTTTACACCCCCCGGTCGAGGGGTCAAAAATGTTTACCCCCCCCCCCCCCTTAGGCCACTCAAAAAAAAAAAATGTTTCTCATCACCAAGCAATGAAAAATATGACGAGGGCGTTTTTTATTTAATTTTTTTTTTTTTTTTACTCGGGGCAATTTACATAGGGAAATTTGGACATTTCGCGAACAATTTTCAAATTTTAGTAATTTGGAGTTTATTGATCAGCAAAAGTTGTAAGAATGCAAGTTACACCTAGCTTATTGCATTGCTGACAGAATAAGCTTTGATTTGATACCAAATTTGCCAATATTTTGGCAATTTTAACATATTTTTCATCAAAAATGTAAAAAAAAAAAAAAGTTTTCCCCAAATCATGATTTTTATGATGCGCGCGGTGATGAGAAACAACTTTTTTTTTTTGAGTGGCCTTAGGGTCGGAAATCGGCTCACGCGCGGGCCCTATGAAGCATAGTAACGCGTGGGCTTTTGGCTCAAAACAGGTTAAATTTTGTTTACCCCCCCCCCCAGAGGGTTCCAAATTTTGTTGCCCCCCCCCCCCGGCCAAGGGGTCCAAATTTGTTTGCTCCCCCCTGTTGTTAAAGAATAATCACTCCCTTGAGGGTATTAAAGGTACGATACATTATCACAAGGACAAGCCTACACGAAGGCTGGTTATTCCTTGGGAATGGTCATGCATAACGAGCCCAAGCTCGAGTGTTTTGTCAATTTGTGCGGCTGCTCCCACAAGTAATTGTGAGCGATAATAAGAGTAGTTCTGCTTCCTTCATTGATTTGGAATAGTAACATCACTACAGCTGGCCTAAAAACTGAATACGTAATATCTTTCTGAGTAGATCTATCGTGTTAATAGAAAATATTTATTCACCTTACCGTTGGACACCTCAAATTGCCACTTTTGATCACCGCACAGGGACACGGGAGAATTTTTGTGATGATCACTGTTTCGAGTGTTTGGCAACAGGTGGCGCGGCGGTGTTCATTTCCGGTTTAGCCGTGTGATGTTATTTTTCTGCTTTGCTTTGGTCATGTGAATAAGATATCATTTAGGGCAACAAAGACGGGATCATCATGTGGAAATGTATGAATTCTATGCTACTTTTGCTGTTCATTGCGGCTGTCCAATATGGATCCGCTCAAACACAAGGTAAGTGTAAGATCGCGTCATTGTCTCTGTTGTTTTGCTTTTTCATCCCTCTGTTTTCACGTTTTGCCTTTGCCTTGTTTGGGTTTGGCTGCCTTTTCATTCAATAATTCATCACTGTTTAGTGTTTTGCCTTTTGGGAAATGAATGTCCAATGTTGAATGTATGTTATAGTTTAGTAGGTCGGTCTCTTTTCTGTGTTAACCCTGAAATAAGCCAGGCTCAGGCCTATAGCCTAGTATAGGATTCTGACCCTCTTGTCTTGACTCGAGTGAACTGTGAAGGGAAGGAGGCGTAAAAACAGATATGCCAATTTTTAGGGGCCAGCGCGTTACTATTTATGTTCAGTACGGTGAGAACCTGGTACCGAGCAAGTCAGTCAGGACCTGGGGCTGGGTATCAAATATACATACACCAGGGTAGGTAAATGGATGGCATTTATTACAAATATTAGCATGACTGATCAGCATCCTGTCATCCAATACATTTAGAGGAAAGTTGGTTTGGCCTTTTCTAACAAAGGAACCCTTGTTGAACTTGTTATACTTTAGAGTAACTACGATGTCACACAGACCAGTGTAGGCCTAGCTCTTATCTGGCTTATCTGACACCTGCTATTACAGCCTATAAGGGTTCTGGGAAAGACTTAGGTTAACTTAAATTCTTTGGGGCAGAATGTACTACCAGGGTCGTCTATACCTTCCTGGTACTACGTCTACACGGTACGCAATTGACGCGATACCAGTCTACCCGAGCACCCAGTCTTCTCAGGACAGGGACTGTCTCACAATGTCTCAAATGTCCTGAGAAGAAGTCTCAGTTTCCGAACAACCCCTTTAGGACGTCTTGTTGTTTTGTCCTATGTGGTTTTACATAAACTGTTCATGGGACAACACAAGGAGAAGACACCCCCGGCAAAACATGGGTTAGCAGTCTAGTGGGCCATGTAATTGTCCAAAAGTATTATATAACAAGTCCATAATTGTCCCTAAATTGTCTTAAACAGGGAGTCAAGGGGGTATCAAGTCTCGCAGCTCGACAATGTTATTGTCCAAAATATTACATAAGATGTCCATAATTGTCCTTGTGAGACATTACATAATAGATGTATAGGACAAGGGGTTCGTCGGGGATGTTCGTCGTTTGGTTTATGTGGGTAGGAGACACAGGACAATATTGTGTAATAATATCTTCTCACGACAGGGACTGTCCTTAAAAGACTGGGTGCTCGGGTCAACTGGTATGGTACCATGTGCACCCGGTACTACCGGGTTGTAGCCTATAGCCTATATTACTATAGGCCTAATTAAGTCACATGCTTTGCTATTTTCTCTTCAAATAATTACCTTATAGGTACTAGAACATAATGCATCTCATTTCCTAACGATATTTTGAATATCTTTCAGATTTTGCAATGCATTTTGTTGTATGTAAAGTAGATCTCTCCTAACCAGTTGGATATCCAACTGGTTAGGAGAGCCGCTGGCCGAGGCTGCCTATCAGGTGTGAGATCAGCTAGATAAGGGGTACATTTGTCTGTGTGACGTAGCTGTTGCTCCCAAGAATAGGCAATGTACACTACACAATGTAGTACCGGTAGTTTACGACAAAAAGAAAAATCCTAAAGACATTCCATTTTAATAAGCACAGTAAAGCACAGGCTTTTTCGCTGAAACGGGTGATACTTCACCCAAGGTTAAAATGTTATACCCCCCACCCTCCACCTCATTTTGTTAAAAAATGATCACTCGCTAAGGCGAATACCTACGTTAATCTACTATCCAAAACACGCCGCCAACTTCCAACTACATGTGGATTGCTTTGAGACAGTAGGGTTGTTGAACCCATATACCGGTCCCCCACACATACATATAGATATTTTGCTCAAAGATATGTCAACGATTTAATTTGAGAATAGAGGCAAAGAGGTCTACATGGCATGAGCTTCAATAGAATGTAAATATATAGCTTTGCTTTTATCATCAAATAATAATTATCAAGCAGATTATTGTTCTGGTATAGATCTAGCTGATGTTCTCTCAGAGTAATTGGTCATAAGAAGTTTACATCAGTACTGTATCCAAAGTGTACCTGTCAGATATTGCTATTACGCTGCCATTATTCAATGTACATGTATCAGCTAATGAGAAATATTCAGAAAATGTCAAACATTTTTGATACCATGATCACTGATATCTGCACGATACTATCATTTATAGGTGACAATCCAGTTTTTATTGACTCATGGTCTGAGTATGCAGAGATATCGCTTTTAGTTCACTTTGAATGATTATTTGATACTAAACGCCTGGTACATTTGTTCTATATGTATATCTCACTTATAATGGTAGATTATCACATTGTCCAGGCACTGATAACTTTGTTATTGTAGGTGACCTATCAGTCAAACCAGAAGCATTTCCGTATAACTAGGTGATACATGTACCAGTGGGGATAGTAGATAAGACTGGTATCGGGCTGACACCGATAGTCTGTCCCATGTCACTGATTCACAGTTCATACATCATCTTAGTAGGTATTTACACCAGATAATGTACACTATCTATTGAGACTCACAGTCTTGATGTCGTGACTAGATACTACTTCAAATTCGATCTTTTCTTAAACCCCCAGCGCCCGTATATATAGGGCTGAGTATCTGTCCCGGCTCCGCTCCGACTGTCGGTGGCGGGGTACCGAGATCTGCGCCTTTAAATCTGTAATACCTGTCTATTTTGCAAATCTACTTTTCTATGATAGTGATGAGGAAGTCTCAATGTCTTTTCAGCAGTGTAACATGTTTTTTATTTACATTGTTCCACTTGTGTAATCTCCCTTGCCATAGATATATATATTAAAGCACACAGATTCGACTCCCAAAATATATAAGCGTGTGCGTGTTAAATCTGTTGGATCTTTTAATCAAAGAATTCTTTTAATATAGGGTCATTGGATTTTGAAGGTCGAAAAATGATCTCTGCCGAAAGTGCAGGGCAAGAGAGGAACAAAATTAAAAGAAATCTCAATTCTTGAGGACAAAGAAAAGGCCAGCGGAATCAATTAGCAACTTTCCTTTTAAAAAAAAAGATAGTGAAAAAAATCCGAAAATTAGGTGCTCGAATTCATTGGACAACGATAATTCTAGTGAGGCCTTTCATGAAGATACTAGACATAGCACGTTATGCAGGCTTGTATTAAACCAACCCGTCCATCTAATTTCCAGTGCCCAATGTGACCACGTACATCGAGGAGAACACCCCGATCCGGACGGTGCTGCCGGGTGACCGGACCCTGATCCTCCGGGTGGCAGGGCTGGAGGACCGGGCGGTGAGCTTCGTCCTCCTCCAGGTGCACACCCACAACACTGACTTTAACCTCTCCCTCACCTCCGCATGGACGCACGGCTTCTCCACCCGCGGGAAAGATCTCGGTATCGTGGCTCCGGTCAGCGTCGGGCAGACCTTCGTGCAGTTTTTTGTGAATGCCTCGCAGAACACAAATGCCATTATCATGGCAACCGCATACTTGGGTCAAGGTGAGTTGATTACCCTAGTTGGTGTGTTAAGCATTGGAATATTCAAAACCCACAGCTAAGTAGTACAATTTGTTTTAAAAACAATTTCAACCTTTATTGACCACCGGTAGTTCTAACAGAACTGAAATGCAGATCCTCCTGCATAAAGTAGTAGCTCCACAGTTGCAGTGAGAGATGCCACTTTTCCTGCTTTTGCATGAATTCAATCTCCCAGATATTTCAATATTACCTGATGTTAATTTCGTGAAAAGATTTATCTGTGAAATTGTAATGCTTCCTGCATTTTGTCGACCAGAAAGTGGCATCTCTGAGTGAGGGATAAAGCATATTTTGTTGAGCTTAGCCATGACATAGGGAGCTACGGATGGTTTACTGGTATGAATCCAACCACCGATGAAACAAAAAATGCCAAACAAAAACAGAATTGTTTTCCTTTTTGGCCTTTTTAACATGCAAATGGACACCCTGCTGTGCTGGCTCCAATACTTTTTTTTACATGATTGTGGAAACGCACACGTACATTTAACGAAACTGGATCAAATATATTGAAATGCGATCCCTCAAAAGGAAAGACAAAACAGAGATAAAACAGAATCGAAACTGACCCACACCATCGCTAAACCAGGACAACACCCAAATAGATAGAGCTATGTTACTATTGTTAGCTCCTGATACAATTGTGCAATTGTGCAATAATTTTATCAGTATCTCTGTTTCCATGAGATTGCAATACTGTCACAATGCATGCTTGTGTATCGTTTATGCCCTTTTTATTTTAAAGGCATAATTTGATGCAATATAAGCCAAACCCCTAAAACGGTAGAATCCTACAAGCCGCAACTGGCATTTGATTTTGGCCACGTAATAGTACTGTAGTATACTTCTAAACCCCTTGTATAAGCCACACTGTCACCCAAGCTGCGGCTTCTACGCGAGAATCTACATTAATTGATTCTCCCGTTGGCCCCACAGCCCCAGTACCCGGAGGGTGTAACATGGAGTTCCCGCTCCTCATGGACCCCAACATCCAAGTACAGGTCGACAACGACGAGGTCTCCGTCAAGTTTGAATACGCCAACTATGGTAACGACAAAGGTAAATTTTCGTCATATTGAAGTCATGCTTCTTTTTTAAAATTATTGACTCAGGGTTTAATTAACCCTGAGTAATATACACCTACCAATTTTGCATTTTAAGACTATTTTGTTACATAGGAGAATTGTTATATTTCGGTTATCATTCGACATAGAGACATGTGGAAAAACCCATGACATAGGCAAGATCGGGGGACAGCATTTTCCTCAAAAAAATTTCTATAAAACTCAATTTTTCTTCAAAATATTGAACTGCGATCTTCACGAATTTATTTCTCTCTTTTGCTATTATGGAAATGTACTAAACCAAATCTATCACCCGCTTCGGACACCCATAGACTTCAAGGCTTAAGCGTTTTCAACAGAAGATAGAAATGACTTTTTCAGCGAATTTGCCCATATTTCTCTCTTTCTACCCCCAAACTGGGCAAAAACTGGGCACATTCTACCACCAGTCTAAAACACACAACAGAAAAAGTGGGACATGTAAACTGTCAGATGCAGAGAATGAATTTAGGTATGATAGCACAAACAAGGGGATCACAGATCACTTCCAAATTTTACAATAACACAGTCCAAACACAGAATACAGAAAAATATCAACCCCCCACACCCCCCCTCCCCCCTCCCCCTATTTTCTCCCCACCTCCTCCCCCCCACCTACCCATAACTATATTTTAAATGAACCAGAAGAGGTGGAAGTGAGGCTAGCACATGCCACACGTCGAAGAGTGGCGCCACTGGTACTTCTTGTACTGTGCGAGATGTCAACGTGTGCAGACGAAATTGTACCACCCGTATCTCTGCCGTTTATCGTCCGATCGACTCGCTTTTTGATAGGGACAAAAGGCGGTACATGCCCGCAGCCTGCAACTGTCGCTCACACCCACCTGCACACCCACACCCACCTGCTCTCACACACCCACCTGCTCACCCACACCCACCTGCTGGCCTGAAATGGAATAACATACATGTATGACACATGACTTGAGGGTGCTTTTTAACAAGGAATTCATTTCTGGTGCCAGAATTGACCAATGAATGATGATAAGGGAGTACTATATCTAAGTACATGATAAGCTCCAGCTCCAGCTCCAGCTTACCCTGAGTCATCTGTGAGGCCACTCACACGCTCAATCTTTTTAAAATTAAATAATAAAATATTTTGTGTTAGTGTTGAAGGGGCGGGCGTTCACAGTGTCACTACAATTTTCTAACCATAATGAAGAAAATGAACAGTTTTAGCAATGTGTAGATTTATATTAAACAAACTTAATATCGTATGCTTTAACCCTTAAAATATCAACTCTCAAATCATTGCTATTGGAAGTATATGTTTATTTCTTATCTGATTATTTTTGTAGGTTCATCCGTTTCAACCTGTGAGGTAGCAGGGCTACAGAATCGGATGACGTACGATGTGTACCAGTACTTCCTACCCAGTCGCGACTTCACAGAGGAAACTTACCTCAACGCCATCAAAGTACTCATACGGGGAGATGAGCTAAGACAAGAGACCGCTAAGGTATGACACACTAAGCTTTGATATGATGTTTCCTGAAGTGCTTGCTTCGTTTTCATGTTATAGGGGTCAAGCTGGTGGTCCTGTGGGTGCGTCCATTACATAAGCTGGTACTGGCGAGATAAGCACTGATAACAGCGCTCAGATGGGCGCAAGCTGTTACATAATGTGTCCTATAAGAATTCTGCAGTGAATGGGGGGAATTGTTCGGGGGTCTAAAATGTATTGCAGTAGTGGCCTATAAACCAAGCCTTCTATTTGTCAGTTTTAAGTTAATTCTTTGAAACTAAGCCTTCTATTTGTCAGTTATAATCTAATCTTTTCAAGCCCCAAATAATAAATCTAGAGCCATCAAATTGATACAATGATAACTTCACTAGTATTGTCTGAACTGGTGTAGAGAAAGAAAGAATTCTTGTGTAAATAATGATTCTTTTGTTTTACCCAGGTGAAGACCATTCATTACCGTAAGGACCAGACGCATGTGCGGTTTGCGGCTTACCCCGGTCAGGGTATGGTGTTTGGGGTCATCGTGAACGAACTGGACAAAGACAACAACACGCTGACAGCGGCCTACGTGCCCATCTCCACCTACACCTGTAACTTCACACAGGACAACACCTGCAGCGACCTCAGTGAGTTGGACACTTACTTAGTCCTTTAACCCTTTAAGGACGGTATGTCGCTAAAAGTATGACATTTGTCGTCACGATGCACCAATTCAGCCCCGGTGCTGCATGGGTGAATCATGCCAACCCTTTGGGAGTGTCTCAACCCCGTAGTTATTTGCCAGCGCTGCATTCCTATATCATGGTAACCAAGAGCATGATACATTAATACACTATGCCGTACCATAAGGGTTAAGGGCCACAGAATGCTTTAATGTGCTATGCCCTTTGTCGTCATGATGCATGAATGCAGCCTGACGAAATTACTCGCTATGACTACATTCATGTATTATCATTACCCTGTGTGAGTGCATCAACCCCATAGGATTCACTTGATGCATGAATGCAGCCCTGGCGAGTTACTCACCAGAGCTGCATTCATGCATCATGACTATAAAGGGCATACTTAATGAAAGAACTAGATGCGGCCCTTCCCTAAAGGACTCGCAACTTACTAAAGAAAACCCTTGTTGTTGTTCCCAATAAGAATTACGGTAAATGTCCTATTAACACAATCTATAATAAAACTACCTATGCATTATGAGTCTTATACGATTTACTTACAGATGACCTGCCGATGGAAATCATGTCTTGTATTCTTGCCGTGTTCGGACTCATTCTCTGCGTCGCTGGGCATCGCTACTTTAAATTCTGTAAGCATCATTTCTCATTATTTATACCAGTACGAGTGCAAATACTGGATTATTAAAGAACTAATCATTTAAATATTAACGGTAAATAAATCCTGACTATAGAGTTTGATATATGTTTCAGCATTTGATACATGCATGGAAAAAATGTTGATAAAAAAAAAATTCTGAACACCACAATCTGCAACAGTATGAGTCTCAGATTTACCGTTCTACATGTTTACACTACTTGGATAAAGAAGGTAGTTGCTACAGAATGACATGTTTTCAATGTTGATGTTCATCCTTCAGCCATGTTCACCTTCGGTATGCTGGCGTTTGGACTGGTCGCCTACATACTCATCGCGCGCTTTACAGACCTTCAATATGAATGTAAGTCCCTACCCTACACTAAATTATAGTCAATAATTTGAAATAGATTAAATGGATTTTAACTAAGACAAACACAATCAGGATGTTTTTCTGGTAAGCTGAGTCTACTTTGCAAAACAGCGCCAACCCTAGAAATTTGTATTTTATTCAGAACCTGGATACAAATGTACTGCACTCTGTTCCAGCACGAGTGCTCTCAGTTATATCTTTGTTAAATTTAGTTCCATAGACCCTTGATTTAATAGGAGAAAATAAAAAAAGATTTTTTTACAAAATTTAAAAGAAAGGGTAAAAACAAAAGAAAAATCGAGGTGAACGTGTCAATCAAACCAGAACACAACTTTTTTAGGCCTTTATAGACGACATAATCATATTCATGTTCTGGTGATATAACTGTAGACATGCTGCCTTTACCTTACAGATACCCTTATCTGGGCGTGTCTGTGCGGGGTGCTGGGCGGAGGGTTGTGGCTACTACTCTGGTGTTTTGTCGGCGTGCCCGTGCTCTCGGTCCTCCTGGCCGGTCTCGTCATGGGCTTCGCCATGTCTTCAGTCGTCTTCAACCTCACCCCTCTAGGTTAGTCTATAGGCATATAATGTATATCAGAACCTCAACCCCATCCCCCTAGATCTTAACTGATATATAAGTTAAATTTCTATGATAACCTATTTTGGTGAAATTTCAGCTTTTAATGAAAATGTTATATGAGTACTTCGTGGAGAGACGAAGTGATAAGATAATAAATACCGATAAATGGCCTTACAGCAGTTTTATGAATAGTTTAAAGTTCATATATTTCTGGGACTCATAAGATGCTAGATTATGGGCACTATTAAGACACATTTAACAGTGAAGAATATTTGATAATAGTTAAATGGTTGTCTGTTTTGCCTCCACAGGTTTGATTGACACGTTCACCTCTGACTTTAATTATGGGATGGCCTTCTCTTGTGGGGTGCTCATCCTACCCGTTATACTACTAGCCTTCACCAAAAAGGTAATAAATGTCATCGTAATCTATATAAATAGCATTGCTAATCATTTGCAATACACTTATTATATTGTGCTGCATAACATGACTAGCAACCACCACTCATCTATACCCGATAAACTTAATAAAGACGTAGTACATTTACATGACCCCCCCCCCCCATCCTCCCCAATGCTTTCCTCGTCAATTGTTCTTGAAATTGGAGTCACCCATAATAACAAACAAAAAAAAACACATTACATATACTGGTACCTGTATTGGTAGTAGGAGGCTGGTTTATATATCTGCCTATTATACATCATAAATCTTAACAGTTTGTAGGAATTCTTACATTTTCCTGGAGTTTTTGTATCAAATTCTCTTTCATCTCCCAGCAATCTTGTATCTCTGAAAGTATTTGGATAAAAAACGAAACCCCCCAAAAAAACACTGGAGACAAATAGAGATTTGAATCTGTTCTGTTCTTTATGAATTTAAATCACTGGACTTTGTTTTGGGCCCCAACTATGGGGAAGGATACATGTAAATTAGACCTAATTAACATGTTTTCAGCCAATGAGTGAATAGTAAAATAGAACAAGTGATCACATGTCACGCCTAGCATGCCAAGGGAGCGCGAAAATGAGCTTACCTGTCCAATTCTGAGTGTAGTAGCGGATGCACTCACATCGTCCAACCGAATACAAAAAAAACAAGTTTACCCGTCTAATGGTGATTGGTTGTGTTACAGTTGAGCCTGTTGAGCAGCACGGTGGTGGGGTCGTACCTGGTGATTACAGCGGTAGACTCGTTCCTACACTCCAGCATAGCCTACATTGTACTCAACTCTATCCGTAAGGGCTCCATCCTCAAGTACGTGCAGGTGCTGGCCACTCTACCCCTACAGCTCACAGGTGAGAGGCTTGGTCATATTCTAGGGAGCAGGAAGCCTGGTTGCTATGGACAGGCAAATGGTCTCGTCACCTAAGAAATGTACTAGGGAAAGTCACCCTTTTGCTATTAGTGGTATACATGTGTATTAAAACATAGTGCATCTCTTTTTTTTTTATAAAAGATATTCTGAATATAATTTCTTTCAGATTTTACAATGCTTTTTGCTGTAGGTGAACTAGATCCCTTACGTTAAGCATCACAGGATGAACCCTGAGTGATTTTGTGCCTGAGAACTCATTTTAATCTCATGTAAACAATAATGTATATGAGAGAAGAAAAACTGCTTGAATCCTGGATAGAAGTTATTGATTATAATGACACTGTGGCTGCCTTCTAACCATCTCTCTACCTCCTGGTGCAGGTATCCTGTTGCTGATAGGCTGGGGGGTGCTGGTCCTGGTGGGCCTCATCATACAGTCCTTCACTGAGCGGGACCAGCCCGACTTCCCCGCCTGTCCCTACGACCGCTACAAGGAACGGCAGCAGAGGCGCCGCCAGATGGAGGAACTCGCCGGTTCTCGCAACATCGACAACGAGCGACAACCACTCCTCTCTCCACACTCCCGGCGCTTTTCTTACGGCCGCTCCGCCAATGTGCAACGGTTTCAGGAAACCCCTCCCTCGAACTCCCCACCACCCTCCTATGGTATGGTAGACCCTCTGTAAATGTGTAGGGTTGGTCTGCTTTCTTAGATACTGTATGTTCTGCTTTTATTTAGTTATTAAGGTTGTAATTAAATCTCGCTGACTTTCCCATTAGCATTTGCTCCCGGAAGGTCAACTGAAAATCCTTTATGGTACTGGATGCATTTCTTATCCTCCTTTTCCTGTATAAAATACCAGACGACGCTTTTCGTAAGGAAATCTCTTTTATTGAGATTAGAGCTAGGATAACCAGTAATGCATTATGTTGTTCGATGCCATTTACATTGTTCTTTGTAAAAAAAAAACTGGTAGTAAATCATCATATCTTCTTCTATGCATGTGATTCATAATTTCTTTCTCACATGAAGAAATTTGGGTTGATTTCATGTAAGTTTTCCTGGACTTACAGGATACTTGTTTCTGGTTGTATTTGACACAAGTGGCATGCACATCTTTACATATGCAAGATGTAATGGTGACTACAGTTGGTTATTGTGATATTGTGGAGGTGCATTTTAATCCAATCTAGTTAGATCTATATAATTATAAGGTGTATATCTGAGCTTCTTTTTATTTATATATTTTGTATGTAATATTTTATTTAATGAAGAAGGGGAGGTTAAAGTTATGTGATAATGTGTTAAGAAGACTGAAGGGCCGAAGGCAATATCTGAGATTACTAGTTGCTTGTAGAAGCAGTATAGTCTTCATACCATTTTGTAATAAGTAGGCACATAGCAAGGTGTATGTAAATATAGGTATCTTCTTTTTATCTGAGGTGAAAAATAGAGCCCCTGAATAGTTGCAAGCAGTAACTGCTTAATATTACAAGATTGTCTTTTGATGCAAGCAGGTTTTAGCGCCTCCAAGTGCTAATGGACCAACTCCAGTGTGCTATAACAATCAGGTCCTCCAGTGGGTGGGGAGTATTACCTCAGTGTCTAATCATGGTGTCTATTGTATGAGTACTCATTCAGAAAGTGAAAACCTTAATCATACCTTGTGATCTGGTTAGGATAAAATACATCTCTGTATAAGTATAACAGACATATGTGTATTGTAAATTTGGCTAATTACATTATTTAAAATGCCTCACGGTCGAAGTTTGTGCATTTATAGCATGGCAAGCTTATGAATAACCTACCTGTACTTGTGTTAGTATACCCCTGTCTTTCTGATTACAAAATTAATGGTGGACCACTATAATCATATTACTGTGCGAGTGACATCAATGGTGGTACCTACAATGTAGTATCTCATATTTAAACTGAGTTCACACTGGGACTACACATATTTTATACTGCATATATATTCTCCAGATTAGAATACTAAACTTTATCTCACTCTCAAAGCAAATTTCTTGATACGAATATAGATTACCACCGATAATAAATTAACTCAAATACCGTAGCATTTAGAAAAGAAATTAGTATATTAAAACCGTAACAAAAATTGAAATTTTCATGGTGAGGAAAATTCGAATTCTTTCGAATTTAGAGTGCTTTAGCTCCTTAATGCCAAGGAGAAATCTCTGGTGATAACAGAGATGCTTTATGAGGTATGTTATGCAAAAGCCACGCATTTTCTCCATACTCAGCTACTGGGAAGCATTTTCCAGACCTACCTGTTTGGTACCTTGTTAGGTGGTAAATTATGTCGATGGCATTTCTATTAAAAATAGCCGGTAATATAGCTATTATACTATTGATATTACATGTATTACCGGGGTAAATGTGTTAGGGCATCATTGTTGTCGTTCAACCAACAACCATTCCATGTTGTCATCATGGCTAAGGTATGACGATATAATGATAATTAATGTGTTAATTTTGACGAATGGAATTATCGTCGATACCACCAACATTAAATGTTTATCACACGATTCAATTGTGTATTCTGGTATACGATATAGACCATACTCTATACAAGTTGTGTCATGCACTGACATGTATATATATACCCGGTAGTTAACCCATATTACTTGTTACCAAAGAGTCACATTACCTTAAATGCTAGGTATCCTCATCCAGAGAAGAAACAGGTTACAGATTATTTTCTAAGAGGCTGAAAAGTCTCAGGTTAAGACATGTTATAAATGTAGATGTCTCTTTAGAAAAGAATGAAATAAGCAGTTAAACCAATATTTTCCATATGGTTTAAATATGTATTAATCATTCTGGCTTATTGTCCTGTGCTCTGTATAATCAGCTGTTACCTATTACCGATGCAAAAATTAAGTGTATATATCAATCTAATTTGTACAGAATACTGTATCCATATTGAATATCAGGATGTTTCCACTCCACAGCAACCACTTCTACTTATATGTTCAATGGTGCTCGCCCTATTACTATTACAAGTAATATTAATTGTGAAAGGAAAACATTACATTGCATTCGCTCGTTGAGAACATAGTTAAATGCAATCAAATTGATTACAGGAAAGCTGGTCTGGGCTATTGCGATGTAACATATTAACAAGGATACCATGGTTAATCATAGTGTGAGATATTATTGATGTAAAAGCATGTTATTGATGTAGAATACATCTATGACGTTATTGATGTCGACTATTTCTTTGTATATATGTAGTATTGCACCTTGGGATTATATATGTATTTTAATATCAAACAGCTTCAATACAACACAGTTGGAGAAAACGACATGTACTAATGCGTATTTATTTTCTGTACAGAAGCTACAGTAGATCATTTTTGAGTATCATTGTATATATATATGCACATTTCTTAACCCTTTAAGGGCGACATAGTGTTTCAATGAACTAAGTCATTTTGTCGTCATGATGCATGAATGTCGAACTAGTGAGTAAGTATCCACAGCTGTATTCATGCATTATTTACGGGTTTGAGTAACATTCTTTGCGGCATCATGACGGAAAATTGTCATGAAACCCAAGGCATCATGTCGTCTTTAAAGGGTTAATGTAGTTTTACAAGAACAAGCACTAACTGTGAGGAGAAGCATAATAACTTGAAGACAGTCTCTGAAACATGTTTGTGTATGACGCGTTAAGACTTATAAATAAACGTGAGCTTACTGTAATGTATTCACACATTGACACCTGTGTCCTCTTTTCTGTAATAATCAATGATTTTAGGGCCGCATAGTGATTCCCTATCGTCTTCATGATGCATGAATGCAGCCCTGGTGATTACTGGTAGACTCGCAAGGGTATGATAACATGATTACTGTATCAACGGGGTTAAGTTTGGTAATAGAGCAATAAAATCCTTCATTTGGTAGGGCCTACCGTATTCGACCTAATAGGCGCACATCCCCTAATACGCGCACACCCCTCTATTTTGGCCGATTTAGACCATACAACCCAAACTATCTGTCAAGACGTTGAGACCATATAAACCCTTAACTACTGGAAACATTTAAAATGATTTGATATGTTGATATAAACTGTGGACATATCAACATTCTTCCATTGATATTTCTGGTTGAACTTTTACATGAATTAATATGCCATAATGTGCAAAGCTGCCTGTTATCCTTATATATGCACAAACCACAGGCCCAAAACTGGAGCCAGGTGAAAAGGGGAACCTAGGACCCACCCTGTGCATTTCGCCAGTATAATTATATAAAAAAAATTTTTTTTTTTTTTTTTTTTTAATATATTAAAAAAAATGCGCTTATCACGTCGAATACGGGTATTGTTAAATCGTAAATTGGCTTGCCTTTAATCATCCTGTCCAGAGGAATATCATGCAGTTGACCCGCAGTCAGTTTCTAGAACAATGATTGAGACATGGCCACCTTTGGTACCAAACAATAATTGAGATATTATGGTCACCTTTGGTACCAAAATAATCCGGTATGATTCGCTGCTGGGCCAGAAGGCATCACACAACATGGTCGTTCTGTTTAGAGACGCTAGGTGGCGAGATCACACTCCTTTAGTTCCTCCAGGCTAAATATAGACACGTTAGACACAGAATCCGGGTAGGTCACAATGACACAAGAAAGGCACGAGATATTCACAAGAAAAAGTGACGCAGTGACACACTGTTTCCCATAAAAAGTAACACAGTAACACGGTCAAAAATCTGAGTACCCATGTAGCTCGGCACATAATATATACATAAACCCTGTTATGTGGAGGTGAATTTCATGTTTTTTACCCTGTAGACATATACCGATATGTATAAGAGCACGAATCTAATTCACGGCCATGATACATGTAATAGCTTCAACTATACAAATTACAATTAATATTCTAGACGCCCTACAATGTCTCATACATGCATGCTTTTCATTTGAAATAACTCCTGAGGAACTTCCTCATAGTCCATGTACACCGCTGCATAATATATACACCATTAAACAGGCCAGCATCCAGTGGCCCCAGTGGCGCAATCGGTTAGCGCGCCGTACTTATAAGCAGTATACCCTCCCCGTGCCTGGTCACGGGTCGGCGCTATGAGCCATGCGGAGGTTGTGAGTTCGAGCCTCACCTGGAGCACAGGTTTTACACTAGTCGTCTATAGGGTGCACCGTATTCACACCACAAGACTAATCAAATCATCGATGAATTGTACTTGCTATTATTAAAACCATTGTCGATCAAATCAAAACGGTTGTCATTCCCTAGATATGTGCATGGCATGCCATTGACCCTTTGCCTGTATGTGGCCCATACATGATGTAGAATGATGTATACGTTTGTATGTGTTTGTACATATGACACCTATCCCAGTCTATCTAACCTGGCCCTAGGGTTGTTCATGTTTCACACAGCAGTATGCCCACATATGGGTATGCAGGTGACCCGATATCTACTACATGTATAGGATTTATCTATCTATGTTAGTATGTCACCAGATATAGGTCAGAGTGGCGGGAGGATATTTGTAAATGGCCATTTATGTGTTTTTTTTTGTATATTGAATAAGCGCAGGTCTTGTGTAAGCTCAGGGTAAATGGTATCATCGAAATGTATAAGCACTTATTCAAGCGACTACGCTAAAATTCATGCAAATGGATATATAAAAGTAGTAAAATAGGGTAATGTTTGTGTTGAAACAAAATATCAAAAATGCTTTGTGATTAAATTGATCAAACATGTTATAGATTAGATAGATGTAGATTGGGTCCATTAAGCCCGCCACAGTGCAATCGTATAATAGTTGTCAGCATAATGATGGACGTTCGCGCTGAAGCCATGCCATATACATGCACATGCAAACACAGTTCGCCATCAGTGTCTGGGGTATAGGCGGCGCCACTAGTTCACCCGATTTCACACACAGCGTCCTCTGCAAACAAGCCATGTGCAGTGGTACCATTTCAATTGGGTCGCCACTATACGGGGCGCACCTCTTTGTATAGAAAAGAAGAAAAAGGGCGAGAAAGAAACACAAATAATACCAACAATGCCTGAAGTATTTAATTGTGTGTCTTATTTGCAGAACCCGCCCATTGGTGTTGGTGCGGCCACGTATTTATTGGTTATAACAAGGTTTTGCTCTCTCCTGTGTTGGGGAGCAGGGCTATATGGGGCAGCGGCTATATGGGGGAGGGCACCCGACCGGCCTGGTCGATGGCTTCTATTGAGTCTGTTTACCCTGGGATGATTTATTCAACCAAAGGCTCCTTTTTACCCTTCATCAAATATTTCCCCAGTGACATGGGGTGACCGGAAGTGTTATTGTGATACCTGAGTGCTCTTGGATCATTTATTTATCTGACCATCATACAAGTCATTATTTCTAATCAACGCTATCAGAGGACCCTCCTCTGGTATGAATACCAGTAGTCTAGATTTACAGAAAATATCTTTGTGCTATCATGCATCTTCTTACACCAGTGTTTAACGCGTGGCTCCAAAATCAAAGATTTAGGTTATGTTGTCCACGCCCTTCCCAATTTCCCCATTTTTTAAAGTTTAGCACTTAAGTATACGAGTAGTGATATGAAAAACTAGTGCGACATTATATACCACTATGTAACAATATTTTGTTTGAAGCCAGGATTGTATCGATGCTGATAAGACTAAGATACGTTATGCAAATAGTTTCAAGAGACCAACTCACACACTTTATTTGGTAAGGCACATCTAGTTTTAGACCCATCTTTCTGACATGCAGGCATCATTTACACATTTATCTCACTTCATATGCTGGTGAGCATACTACCCCCAGTGATGACACCCACTTGGATGCGTCTATCAGAGCTATATTATAGGCACAGCTTATATCGGCCATCACTCCAATCCTCTAAATAAATATTGACCCCCTTGTGTGGGTAGATGAGCCTCGTGTCATCGATCTGACTGTCATAAATGACTTCTGTACATAGTGCCAGGAATGGGGTCTTCAGCACGGCAGGGTGTATAGTGGTGGGTGGTCGGGGAACGTTCAACAATTATGTCACTTGATGCTAGGGGGTGCATGCATGGTTGGGTCTGTTGGTGTGACTAACACATACTGTTTAAAATAGTGTCAAAGAGGGGGGTCTAGATGGGGGACGGGGGTCCCCGTGTCACATGTCGATTTTAAGAAATGCCCATGTCATATCACTTAAAAACCTCATGTCCCATGTCACCTCTAAGAACCTCCATGCCCCGTGTCGATTTTAAGAAATACCCTGAGCATGTCATGTCACTTTTTCTTTTGCCTCACTCGAATGAAGGCATCCACCCGCCATAAAAAGGTCCATATGGTCCTGAAAATGTCGCAAAATAAAGTGACATGATTGTTGAACATTCCCTAGTGATTGGGGGGGGGGGTTACTGTGGTAGGTTGATTGGGTTATTGAGAGGAAGACCTGCATTGGCACGTCGATAGAATGACGGTATGCCAAGGGTTTACTTTCTATATCGAGTATATATATTTTGCCTATCATTACCATATTATGGAAAAATGCCTAAAAAAGTAAAATTTATATAAATGTTATTGTAATCTTTCCATTGTATGCCTTCCTAAAGGCAACCGTTTATAATATATCATACACACACAATGTCCTCTTGATCCCGTCTCCCCTCCCCACTCTCCACCTCCTGTCCTCACCTGTCCCCTTTAGTACACAAACGATTTCCCAAAAGCAGCCCAATAATAAATTGAACTTTCCCACACTGTATCCGAGTAGCAGACGTGTGTGCTCTGGAACCGCCTGGTCCGCCCGTGCCAATACAAAGTCGAACCCTATAACTGCGGTGCATGCGCACTAGGCGCTGCATATTGATAGAGGCTCCCGTTGCCGCCCGTCAGCTGGTACCTACCGTGCGTCAGGGGCAGAACCAACATGCCTCACTGAGGGGACGCCGTGTGCATGGACGTAGTGTTTGAAAGTCGTCTGCTACTAGACTTTTGTGTTGTTTGTCATCCAAAGCGAATGTGGGAGGTAGTTCTCCTCCTTCTCTGGTAGGGGCGGGGGGGGGGGGGGCTGCAGAGATGTTTACGATTTAGAGTCAACCGTAATTGATGGTTAGGCATCTTTAAGTCATCTATCATGGAGATTTTTCATGTTGGGATATTATGTGCAATGTGCTAATGAAGGGCCTTCTTATTGAGTAAAGTCAATACGAAAGTTGGACTCTCCATGTACACGACTTACAAAGTAATTGCATACCCTAGAAGCAAACTTTCTGTATACTTGTAACTACTTACAAAACCCAACCCAGATCATAAGCGAACTTTTCGTATACTACTTACAAAACCTAACCCTGACCATATATAGGCGAACTTTCCGTATACTACTTATAAAACCCAACCCAGACCATAAGCGAACTTTCCATATGCTACTTACAAAACCCAACCCAGACCATAAGCGAACTTTCCATATGCTACTTACAAAACCCAACCCAGACCATAAGCGAACTTTTCATATACTACTCACAAAACCTAACCCAGACTATGTGTAGGCGAACTTTCAATATACTTTCTCATATAATCATTTACAGATGTATTTCTGACTGACTGTTCCCTTAAAATTGGCCAAACCAACCCCATTACCTCTCATACCTATATAACCCAAAGCCCAATACACCTTTAGTTTCTACATGAACCTTTATTCCTCCTCTAATGCAGTGAGCATCAACAAGGGAAAGTTCTACATGTAACAAACACAATGTCATCAAAAACTATTTCGATGTCCAATGGATTATGATGAATCAATGCAAAAACGTGGAAATGTTGATAACGATATGAACAACACGTGAGAGCATTACCACTCAGACTACCGATGCATTGTGCATTAGGGATTATGATTTTCATCCACGACCTGCCAAGTCAATGACAAATGGGTTCATTTCTTTAATTTAACTCGGGCAAGGAAATTCGGATCCCCTAGGGACGGGCGATGTCCCATGTTTTCACCTCAGAAACAGTGTCTAGACGTTACTACATGTAATGGGGGGGGGGGGGCGAAAGGTGTATCTTGTAATAGCAGAAAAGGGTGTAGTACATGTCTATGTATAGGGCAAAGTACACTCAAAAAATAAACTCGTCTGCAGACTCTTCTAAGTGACAAGAGAGTGGGTCCTCTAGCTGTAGTTGTCAGTTAGAAGATACACTTGGCATGTGCCAGCCCAAAACCTGACTCATGCCAGCCCGAGACTCGTCAACCAGGGCCTGATTCAGGATTCCCCCTGTAGGTGGCATCAGTATAACTTGCATTCTGTATGAAGTGCGGGAATAAATTGCATACTTTCTATGTTGATTTTAATCATATTTATGTAATACACATTCATGTTATGTAGAATCTTGAGAGCTATCTATTGGGGATGCTAGAAAAGGTAAAGCATTCAATGTTTTGATATGATTGAGACAAAACAAATATGTGTAGGGCACAGACACCTCTTTTGTGGTTATTTCTATGGTACAATAGCTGCAAGGAAACTCCCATTAGTATGACATCCACATGTGTGTTAACAGTCTGTTACTAAAGGGTAGAAATACTCTCAATATAGACTTGGGGATATGGCAGGAATTACCCTAACCTACATACCTCTATGTTTGTATGAATTAGCTACTACAAACCTCAGAAATAGAGATAGACATGGACAACAATTATGCCTAGGCTCAGAACCCAGTTAGCTCCACCTGCAGTGAAGTAGAGGTTATAGTGCACAGGTTAACCCTCTAAGGGCTGCATAGTGCTTTAAGGTGCTATGCTCTATGTGATCATAATACATGAACTAATGATTAATAAATATACTCGCCTAACTGTTGATTCATTTAATTCCAAAGGTGCATGAATGCAGGCTTGGCGAATAGACTCACAGGGCTACATTCAGGCATCATGCTGACAAAAGGATTCAAGCACATTTAAAGCAGTTTGCAGCCAATAAAGGGTTAACTTTTCTGGGGTTGTGAATTTGACGACCTTAGACTTGTCACTTGGAGTGGGCCACTGCCTGGGCTAACATTGTCAGTTAGATGAGCCTAGTGTTGTCTTGTGGGATGGTAACTTGGTAGGTCGTCAGAAAGACTACCTTTAACTCGTTCATTTTATGACCGTCACTTAGAATACCCAAAAGTCTTCCTACAAGACGACTATTTGACAACCTTAGACGCTTTGATTTTATCAGTGTAGATAGGGAAGTATGGGGGTGCAGAGGGGGTCCCCCCCTGAAGTCGGACAGTCGCCTAAATTAAGGGGTTCAGGTCGAAAGGTCGCTTTTTTGGACTCTTTACCATATGGTAATTTTTGCCCAAAGGTCGCCAGGTCGCTTTAATTATTGTACCAGCTCGCCGGTCGCCTGGAAAACAGCCCAGGTCGCCAGGTCGATTTTTACCCATCTGGAGCCACAAGTATGAGGTGACATGTCAGTACGGCAATGTTTTGCAGCTGTTTTTGTGCTGCCCGACTTGCTGCATGGTCATGTGTACAGCTTATCAAACTTTCATGAGCCTCTAATGGAGCATCATTTAATGAAGTGTACAGGCTGTGAAATTAATGGATTACCTAATCCATGCATGAGTTATCAGTATGCAGGTTTACAATGGGGGAAGGGGGGTGTACAGCTGTGATATATACATTATAATTATGAATTATAATTTAAATATATGGCAGTAAAGTGGTCAATGGAGATACATTATAATTATCTAATATATTGAGTATAGACTCATCTGAGGTTCCGACATCGTATTTGAGCTTTCAGAAGTTTGAATGCAATTTAGGACAATTAACCAAATGGAACAGAACCAGGAAGGGTGGCATTGACCCCAACCTCTTTCACATACTCTTTTCCCATCCTTTCTTGCTTTGCACAATACATGTATTAGGACCCCCAAAAAAGAAGGTTTGTTTCTAATCACCCGGCCGACCCTACGTTTTTTTATGAAATTTTGAAAAGAAATTCAGAATTTTACCCATTTTTGGTAAATTTAAGGGTCTTCGGAGAGGCTGGTAAGTATTTTCCATGTTATTTTTTTTCTAATCCGACCTACCAACCCTGCACTTTCCACCCATGTTACCTGAAACATACCTTCTTTTATTTGGCCTTGGCAAAGCAAACAAATTTAATGTACACCGCACTTACGGTATAGGGAAGGCTGAAATTTAACATGAGGCCGGGACATGCTGACTAATGTCCTACATAGTCTGTGGGACATATGAGACATATGTAAGCCCCCTGTGGTATACTCAGCACTATAAGTAGGTCAATCACATCTGCAAACAATTGCTGCAGGGGGAATCCCCTTCTCCAGTGTCTCTAGACTCTGTACCCTTCCCCTACTGCCTCTATAGCGGTAGAGATATACATCTGTTGACAACAGGTATGATAGCTTTCAGAATCTACTAAAGCCTATTATATAGGGTATTTACGTGTGGGGTTTGGTTCTTTGAATATCATACATTTTAAACTCAATGATCAACTTGCATATCGCAGTGTTCAATGATTGGTAGATCCAGGTGTCAACTCGCGAGCTGCTAGCACTGCATGAACGTCGGCATTTAAGCAAAATGTTAGATTGCTTAAATTTACAATGGTATTTCCGTGGCAAATGGCTCTTAGATAGTATCTACTGGACAAAACGCCGCTTAAAGGATGGCTTTGTAGTTTTTGTTTTCCTTAAAATGATGCCATTGTTAATGCAATGTAGGTGAGTGGTGTAACATGAAACAGATTTTTGGTTTGGTCTAGGGATGCATTTATGAATCAATATAAAGCCACTCTAGATGCCGATAGTTTTATGGCAATCACACACTATGCAGGCATGATCTAGATGTGCTATGTCATTATAGCACTTACCTTCTAGCCGTGGTAGTAGTATATGGATGTCTTTGACATTTTACAACTGCTAAAAGAGCCAATGCTTTTTTGCTGTGTCATCATCTACTCCATCAGAGACCATTATGCGTTATAAACTGTCATAGTCCAAATGGAAATGTGACATAAACCATGTCAGCTGACTCTTTTATATTGATAGATATGAGTGAATATTTATGGAGAAAGATATAAGATATACATCAGTGTGTTTATGAGTGAGTCTCTACTTTCAAAGGGATTCAGTCATATCTGAATTCCCGTCTCCAGAAATGTATGGAATGCTCATCAATGACACTGACATAGCCCACTCAAATTGGCTCATATTGACATTAAAAGGAAATCTGGCATTGTCCCTGAGATAATTCAAAAACGAACCTAAGATTATTTATAAAACTTCAACACAGTACTACAGCCATGAGGAAGAAATGGTTTGAGATTTGTCACAAAAGATTAATAGTGAATTATAATGGTCACAAAAAATGTACATTTGTAATAGTTCAATCCAATTTCTCTCATGGTAGACAAACTTACAAATCACAGGAATGTCAGGAATGTCAGGAATGTCAGGATGTCAGAATGTCAGGAATGTCAGACGCAGCCTTAATATCTCCTGTTGCAATTTTGATTAAATTCAAAATGCCTTTAATTATCCCACAGACCCGCAGGATGAAATTAATTTGCAGGTCACGTTTCCCTTTGTTCAACTAAGACTGTTGAGAGGGGGACAGGAGTGAGCAGGTAGAGGGGTTAGTCAGTAATCCCCGTTTAACAGTCTTTGTGCGGAGAAATGTGAAAATGGTGTGAGGATTTACCAAACTGATTACTTGTTTATCCCTACAAGACCTTTGTTATCATGTAGATACTTTGCAAAATTGAATAGAAGTGGCTCTAGTTGAGAGCAATGCCCAAGTCGTCTTTAAACTTCCCTTTCACATTATATAGTTTCAAAATAATTAAATGCTACATCTGCTCTTATGCATACTTTGGACTATACATGACGCTAATTTTCGGGGAAAGTACAAATGTATAACAAAGTCAAATTGTATCGCGGTAGGCCGAGAACTTCATTAAAACCCAGAAGTTTCTTCCCTCGATATCAAATGTCTATTTAACCATTTAAGGACCACATATTGCTTTGATGTTCTATGCCCATTTGTGGTCATGATCGATGCATTTACTGGTGGTAGACCCGCTAGGGCTACACGCATTCATGCATCATGACGACCAAGGCCATTACACATTAGATTCAAGCGGCATTCTCACCAAGCGTATGGAGGTCACATTTCTAGTACATACTGTTCTAGTATTATGGTGAAGCATTAGTATAGAGTGTCTGGGGGTAGGGTAGCATGGCCAGACAGGACGGACTACTATAGAATCAGCTGCACGATCAGCTGATCCTCAGACAAAATGGCCGTACAAACACTGAGGTGTGCAACGAATACGGGATCCCTACATATACAGGGGAGCTAGCACAGGACGATCAATGTGGCCAGCAGGACTCAGGAAAAACCTATCTAATAACGCCAAGATTGCTCTGAAATACTAAACACGAAAGTAAAGCTAAAACAGAAGGTAGTAATATAAGTATCGCCTATCAAAGTGACGGTAAATAGATGTAATTATAGTAGGTGTCCCACGTGAATGACAGGATTAACCTAATATAAGGTAATAGTGTAAGCATCCCATATCAATGTCAAACTTGACATAAGGTAATAGTGTAAGCATCCCATATCAATGTCAAACTTAACATAAGGTAATAGTGTAAGCATCCCATATCAATGTCAAACTTAACATAAGGTAAGAGTATACGCATCCCATATCAATGTTAGACTTAACATAAGGTGATAATGTAAGCATCCCATATCAATGTCAAACTTAACATAAGGTAATAGTGTAAGCATCCCATATCAATGTCAAACTTGACATAAGGTAATAGTGTAAGCATCCCATATCAATGTCAAACTTAACATAAGGTAATAGTGTAAGCATCCCATATCAATGTCAAACTTAACATAAGGTAATAGTGTAAGCATCCCATATCAATGTCAAACTTAACATAAGGTAATAGTGTAAGCATCCTATATCAATGTTAAACTTAACATAAGGTAATAGTGTAAACATCCCATATCAATGTCAATCTTTTATTAAACAGAATGTAATACATGTAGTGTAAGCGTCCCATAACAGAAGTGGGCTATGCACGGGTCCAACATCAATGTCAAGCTATTGTAATACAGAAGCTTACCCAATATCAATGGCAATAGTGTAAACATCTCATATCAATGTCAAGCTTAACAAAACGTATATAGCTCAGCAGAACGCAAGCATCCCATACCAATGTGAAGAAAACATCATTCATTTGTAAATATCATCTACCCATATGGAATTAACACATGTCATGTACCTGTCTGTAATATAATGAATTGATGTCAGCCGGTTGATAGTTGGTTAAGCCATAGCCATACACATTAAAGCACCTCCCATCTAAATAGGTCAGTACCCATGAGGGTAATTGAAATAAAAAAGCTCAGAAAAATCAATTTCTATTAGACTGATTAAACGCGCTATTCAACTTATTCAATTGCAGACCGCTTTCAGATGGCATTGGTATTTGTGTAGGTTTAGGGGTGGGAAGGTATGCAGACTGAATTCAGACAGGTCCAGGGTCGCTGTTGGAGCTTTGCCTATTTGTCTATGGGATACTATGGATGGGGGTGGGGCAATCTCCAGTCCAATATTTCGTTCTGAGTATCAATTCAATCTCTGCACCAACCAGCCTCCGTACGTCATAATGGATATTTTTTGTCCATTACACATTTTGAGGGAGCTTGAAAATAGTTCCAGGATTGTTTTCTGTATAGGCAGACTGGCACTATACGATGTGGTTGGGGGAGTGAAAAAGTAGTACTGTTTTCCCACCTTCTTCCATAAAACGTTCCCAGTTTGTGGCAGAGAATGGTACCTCGTCTCTGCCTCAAACACAGTAGAGTAGAATGATGGGGGTGTCTACTTCCTCTTTTTCCCAGTCAATATTACTAACCAGTCAACAGCAATAGTGTGTACACTTGGCGGTGCTAGAGATTTGTTGTGGAGCTGCTGTTGTTGAAAGCAAACTTTAACCCTTTAAGTGCTGCATGGTGCTTTAATGTGTTGTGCCCTTCCAAGGTCGTCATGATGCAGCCCTGTCTACTCGCCAGCAAAGACACCTGTAACAATTCCTGATACTTCTTTTATCACTTTGCTCTGAGAGAATTGGCATAAGATCTCTTTTAGAGTCAGTTTTTATTCCTGAATTGGTGCTGGGTATGTGATATGGATGCACATCATTGAGAGTGTCTGAGGCTGAGCAGTTACAAAGCACTATTTGGAAATGGTTCTCTGCAGGTATGTGGTAAGTATGTGATCACACACTCTGGAAGAATACAGTTTCAGTAAAGAATGGCTAACTGTCATTTAACCACATCAAGAATTAACCACACATTTATCCAAAATTCATTAAATAAGAAAACTAATGAACTGATTACACATGATATATTATTAAAGAAATTAACGTTATTAAAACATCACCCAGTTTTGATCAAATGTAAACATCCAGAACTGGACGTTTGGGTTGATTTTGACTGGCCTACGTAGGATGTGGGTTAATAACATATACATATATGTGGGCCTTTGTCTGGTCAGAATAACCCTGATACCTTAGTAGTGTATAGCTTCATTATAGGGCTACATGTATATCTATTGAGGACAGGGGGAATGGAGGTAGGTGCCAAACAGGCCATGTCACAGGGAAGTAAGGCAGTAAGTTGTCGCCGGTGTAATGGCGGCATAATCGACCCTAAGAGGCTCTTTATCTATTAAAAATGCAAAGGCTTTGAATAAGATACTATAAAAATCGTTCCCAAAGGGGACCCAAATGGTTGTATAAAATGGCCAAGCACTATATCATTTAAAATGTATGATTTAGCTGGTGGACATTTCCACAGGCATTTCCCCACATACACCATTAGAACAGCACCTCGTGTGGAGGTGCCATCTATATTGAATGGTATATTTACAAAGAAAGAAACAAGTAATTGTATTTGGAAAAGACCCCCGGTCACCCGGTTTCTTACTAGATATGTACGTATATATAAGGTCGCACATGGGGTTCAACACGGATCTCATCATGCAATTTGGTACACTAAATGGAGTGATAATGTGTCCGATTTTGTTGTCGGAGAAAAATATCAACATAACATTTTCCATTAGACATTTTCATCCAAAATGGGTTGATTCTGTACCAGATATTCTGATGACAGAAGATGACCATCTCACAATTTAACAGCGTTTACAAGGATTTTGGCAATACTGTATGCACATACAGGTTTGGTGGTGGCCTATTGAATTTCTATAGGGATTCTGGGGGAGCATCGTTAGTCGTGTGGCACTGCCACTCTGGTGTGAGAAGATCAATGATCCTGTTTTTCTATAATCTATACGTATTGATGTTGAAGTGATTGAATTGAATGTGCACGAGATATTTTGCATAAAAATGAAAAAAAAAACAGCGTGCGTAGAGGGGGAGGGGGTTGTCAGTGAACCATATATGTATGGAAGAATACAAAGACTAAAGCAGTGTGTCACCTGACGAGCGAGCAAGAGACTGACAGATAGATTTATTTCATGCAATTCTTAATTCATTTCATCAAAAAATACAATTAGTGATTGGGTTTATAGCTATTTTGGGGACGTCATCATGGAGAAACAGCCCGTGGATCTATTTCTCCACGGGGGTGTGGAGAAAGGCCATGTTGATGTTAGCAGGGGTAGACAATAACCCGGGCCCACGGGAAGGTAATTCTGAAGAAAACTACGGGCCCGGACCCAAAATTACGGGCCATTGGCTCCCGGGCCAGCGTTAGTGTCTACCCCTGTGTTAGTACTTAAGCATAGTAACTTTGTCTATACACTTACATGACCCACAGAAGCATCCAGGTGAGCTGAAACACACACACATTCATATATACACACAGCCACAATATCAGCCACAACATCAGCCACAATGGACAATGCTAGAGAGCCTCAGCAATTGAGGCAGTGAGTGGCACACAGGCAGATAGAGTGGTACACACCCTACCTCTCCAGTACCCTCCAGCATCCACTGCCTCCACAGCATGCCGTCATCCGACACGTAACCCTCCAAGGGCAGCATAGTGTTTTAATGTGCTCTGCCCTTTGTCATCATGATGCATATGAAGTCAACCCTGGCAAGTCTACTCGCCAGGGGTGCATTCATGCATCATGCCGACCCTTCAGGAGTGTCTCAACCTCATAGGGTCGACATGATCGCCCTGGTAATTTAAAGGTCCGTCCATGGAAGGGACACAACGCATTAAATCACTGTGCAGCCCTTAAAGGGTTAATGGGCAATACAACCCCCCTGAGTGTGGTCCACGAACTTTGATCCGGCAGATAATTATCGGCTGAGTGTCGATCCCTCAGCTATTGTGTACTGACCGATCGGCACCCTCCCCTAGTGTATTGTATTCATCACGTCGCCTCTAAATACTGGGTTATATGCAGGAAATTTGTGTATGTGTGCGTGCGTAGGCCGGGGCCGGGGGGGGGGGGGGTTATGGATCCTTAAATCACCAGTTTTCCCTATTTTGTTGTCTATATTTGTTAACAGTAAATCATCATACACTTCTAGCGCTCCATACCATAGAGCTTACAATTACAATAATATAAAATCAAAGTACAAAGAATCTCATTTGTCGTTAATCCAACCATGTTATATGATTCATTACCAACAAAAGAGATGCACGTCCAATAGTGACGGTTGCTCGGCCTCGGCCCTCCTCCTCTCGCTCTCCCTCTCACACTCTCTATCTCACTACATACATACGTGGCGGTGTTGAAAAGTGTCTTAAACTATTCCCAAACTTATATTAAGGTGTTCATGATATGCCTCCTCACTCCAAGAAAGGTATGGACACTCTATGTCTCCCAGATGTATCAATCTATGCAATAAACATATTCACACATTAGGCTATATAACATATACCCCCAAATAGGAAGGGTCAGAGCATAGGATCATAGGACTTAAATAGCAAATGTTAGAGGGACACTGCCCATTTTAATCACAGAGTAGGGCAATAGATAAGGGAAACAATTGTTTAAATGAACTTACTATTTGAGACGCACATCCTCTCGATATCTGATAATAGAGCCAATGTATCTTTTCAATGTCTTGAACGTTTGATGCCCCTGTTCTATTTCCAAATATAAGTTGTAAATAATAATCTGGTTAGCTATTCACGGAACCACATCTCTACTGGGGATAAAACAAAGGCATTTGGAGTTTAGAAACGCATGTATATACACAGACCAAATGTGACGGGGGAGTCAAAAGTGGTTGAGGGGAGGGGGTCAGAAGGACGAGGATATCTTTGTTTTTTAATAATTTTCAAAAATAATTATCATCAATTGGCTAATGATAAGACCTGCCGGTTTCAGTACCCATTTACAGTTGGTAATCTCTTACATTACTATGTTGCATCAATACGATCGATACCCTTTTTCTTCTAAGTACAGGCCCGTCTACTTGGCTTGCAATATGCAGACTTGGTGTGTATATACAGGTCCCCATTTTATAAAGTAGTGGTTATTTTGGGAGGCAGACAGGGACTTACACCAGAGGTATAGACACCCATTGGCGGTGGCCGTCGCCCTGGTATCGCCAAACCATCAGTCTTATCGGCGTGCTATCTCATAACAACCCATGTACAGCCTACTACCCCTATCTCCCACCATCAACAATAACCTATACAGTGTATCCCCCACTCCCTATGGGCGCCATGCTGTGGCCCAGACCACTCCAGTCGCACACAATCATGATGAAAGACGATTGGACCCTCCTTCAAAAAGGAAGCCACTTTGCTCGCCAAGAAGCCATCTTGGAAGCCAACACTCAAAAAGAAATACAACAAAGAATACAACCGCACAAAGGCGAGAGCCGGGGCAGCTGGCCTGTGCCAGGGCATTGGGGAGACGTAGACTGAGAGGGTCTATCGGCATGCCGGGCTGATTCTGGGCCTTGGGGAAGGCCTGACCGTCCCAGGACCAATATACTTGATAAGGCGTATGTCAAAGCCGAACCGCGGCGCGTAAATTGTAGGGGAAGCCGCAGCTATGGCGGCGCCGGTGTCGGGGCGCAAAAGGAGAGAGGGAGTGTACACTAAACTGCAACTGGCCCTTATTATATGGGAGGTAAAAGTGTGTCTGGTCCAGAGCTGACAGCAGGGCGTCCCCCGAGGATCTATACGCCGTCTTAGAAATATACCATTCAAGAAAAACGCTTATGACTTATTCACCAAGACCCTGCAGCTGCTAGGACACCATAGAGGCATTTCGTCTTTTATAATTCCACTTGACAGATTGTGTGGTCAAGAGAATTGCCTCCAGATTAACAATGACATTGGCTTTAATCAGGGGAATGCAGCTACTTCTGATATAAGTTCACGGGTGATTGTCCTTAGCCCTTTACAGGCCGCAAATATAGTAGTGCTTTATTGTATCATGCCATTTCACATGAAGATGCATAAACAGAGCCCTGGTGAGTAACTCACCAGCGCTGAATTCAGGAATATGTCGCTCATACGGGGTTGATACACTCTCAAAGGGTCGTATTCATGCGTGAATGTAGCACTGGCTAGTTACTCACGAGGTCTGAATTTATGCATCATGAGAGTACAGGGCATAAGGCATGCATTACAGTGGTATGTGGCCCTTAAAGGCTGAACACGAAATTATAAATGTGATCTGCGATCCGAGATGATATGGCAACTTTATATAAGTATTATACATATTTTATTTTCCCAAGGTGGAGGTGCGGCTTATACTAGTTTTTGCCAGTATAGTAGAGTACCAGCATTAAAGTTACTATAATCAGAGCCCACCCCTCCCCGTGCTTAAAGGGTCTTACCAAACACAGGGTGTAGCTTATACGTGAGATAGGCTTATAGGCGAGAATTTACGGTAGTGGTGAGAGTGCAGATTTAAAAGAGTGACCCACAAACTAGCAGCATCCACCACCCCCCAACCCACCACCACCACATACAAACAAACTCGGCCATTAACCCTTCATAAATTATTAATCACACCAATATAGAGTGGAGTCACTTTCTGGGCCTAACAGCTCTTTCTACTCCCCTGTGTTTGCTCCCTGACTTCCTCCTAGGTGGAGCTTATACACGTAGCTTCAGGAGAAGCTGGGACACTGAAGGCATCCTAACAATCTGTCACTGACAACTGACTTGATTGTGGGATCGACGTGTTGCATAAATACATAGAGTGGGACTTGCTGGAAGCCCTCTATGTAGTTTATCAATGCCTGTCACAAGTGTCTGGGTGGGACTGCTAAGGAGGCAACTTATCCTATACTAAAGGGGTGTTAACTCTTTAAGGGCCGCACAATGTAATAATGCTCTTTGTCGTTACCGGGTTGATACACTCCCGAAGGAACGACATCATGTATATATGAATGCAACCGTGGTGAGTAGACTTCACCGGGCTGCATTCCTGCATCATGTCGACAAAGACTAGCAAGTTAATGCAGTATGCGACCATTTAATGGTTAATAAGGGAATGAAAAGGTAGATACAAATGCACATGTTTTATATATCTATGTTTTTGATAGGTCAGGAATTCATTGAGTTTGGTCTGCTACTTTACCTGACACAATATTGATGCCATTGCCCTTTGTATGGTATGCAATAGTTGTCCATTGCCCGCATTAACTTTTTGAAACCTATCCTGCCCTACAGTTGAGTGCTCATCATGGTTTGGCTTAGCTGTATTTTTGTTTGATGTAACAATGATTCATTTTGCGAACGATGGGTCTACCTCTCACCAAATAAAACCAATCGTCCTCTAGAGAACAAAGTTTTCCAAAGACAAACAGAATCCATCTCTCTCTAACGGGTATAGAGTGGTTGAGACTGAGTGGTTCTTCTCCACTGATATTCTGACATTAGTCAGTAGTGGTTAACAACTCAGTCACTAGTGATTAACTTAGTTAGTTAATTTATCGCTCCCTGTATGACCAAACACGGTTAGTTAATACGGTCAGGATAGTCAGTATTGACCAACACACCTTAGTATTTCCATCTCTACGAGTATTAGGGTAGGTCTCGTTGAGTAGGGTGTTAGTCATCCATTGTTTTACCTCAGTCTTTTTTCAATATTAGTTCGACATTTTGACCAATATTCTTATAAGTATCCTGGGAGAGTCACTACTGACTAAGAACTGGATCATAAAGATAATCAGTTTAGCGTGGTCTATACTCAGCAGTTCCTCTACAGAGACGTCGCTAAGCAACACAATGTATCAGCTTTTGAATGGCTGTGTAGATCTAGACTAATTGGTCAGACAAAACAATCATTAAGTTCACTATAGCATTCATAATGAGCACTGATCGTCCCAGATGGGGCAACACTGACTATAACTGTGTCTGGTAAGGATAGCTAAAATGGAGGGAGAGAAGGGAGGACAAGACAGTTTGGATTACTAGAATGGGTGAATGAATGAATGAATGAATGAATGGATGGATGGGTGGATTGATAGATGGATGGGTAGGTCAAACGGATGGATGGAGGTGTGAGTCAATGAGTCAATGGATGAATGGGGAATTAGATATGCAGGTCATTTAGCTCATAGTGATTTGGTGAGGGGACAGGTGACTATTTTAAAGAGCATTCTGACCCAGGCAGGTATATTCAAAAGTATCCTAAAAGAGCTTCCCCCCCCCCCAAAAAAAAAAGCAAAACCAGCAAAGGATAACACAATACAGACACAAGTGTCAACATAAAGAAAAAAACTCTAAATAGGTCTAGGTTGAGAACATTATATTAGGAGCTGAAATACAATGAGTACAATCTGGGGCACGCTGTCTGCTATAGGACGTGCGTATTTACTGATGGCATCCTGCAAAAACACTAACACCGTGACAGCGCGTGCTGCATTCAGTGTTTGCTCTGCCGATGGCTCATCCGGGAACTAGCGAAAGTATCGATCTGTGTCAGTGCTGCCGGAAACCAGTCCTGTCATCTGCAGCTTTCCACCTTCTCCACTGGAGAACTCCTACTGGAACTCTCCCATACTGTATTGTCTACTGCCTAAATGGGTGCCTTTAGAGGGAATACAATGCTGAGGATAGATTTGGGGGCTTGAGTTGAGGACTGAATCAATGTCGTCTGCAACACAAAACTTTAACTGGCGTCCATAATGTATAAGAGGGCTGAGCTGGAACAAACAGAACGGATGACTGGGGTGTGAGGCGAGCACACAGGGGCAGTTTGTGCTCCTAAGTTTGACTTAGTCTTCGTCTGCTGTATCGTATTTCCACCATAATCTATTATTTAATTTTATTTATCTCATATATGATCGCTCATGTACATTCCATGACTGTTAACCTGAAAATCTTTTTAAAAAACCTTCTGCTAAAGAAAAAGAAGAAATAAAATATAGTTTAATGCCTTTGAACGCTGCATTGTACTATTTGCTATGTCTATAATTATGCTGACCCTTTGGTAGTGTATTAATTCACCCCATGGAGTCAGTCTGATGCATGTTGCATCCTTGGCAGAGCTGCATTTATACATCATGACGACATAGAACACCAACGGGTACTCTATTACAATGCATTACCTCATTTCAAATTATGATCAATGTGAACACTGGCGTCATGTCCCCACAACTATAGGCATGCACGTCTTGTATGGGGGTCTCAGGTATAAGGGCAACAGGTGACGTCCTCAGGTAGAGAATACAATGTGCCCCAGGTGCATGTGGGTAGCTGCAATTCCGCTCTAGCAGGATGTACAGTGGACAGCGCCATGTTGATTGGTACCAGTGTGATGCCTCTACCCTACAGCAACCAGCTCAAGGAAATCTCGTGGACGAGACTAGGGTACAAACAGGGTGTAATTATCGTGAGTGGGTTGTACCTGGTCATTCCTTATGACATCTGTTCAGCATAGGGTAGTGGTTAGAGCATTGGATTCGTGATACAATGTACACTAGTTCTAATCCCTCCCAAGCCATATGTGAAACCATAAATTTATTATATTTATAATTCTTCTTATCACTGTTTATAGATTTATAGAAAAGTAACCATGAAGCTTTGGCATGGATTCGAAACCAGTACCTCAGCATTGATGGCCCATGGTGCTAACCAGTCCCCCAATCTGGACAGCTGACATAAGGAGTATTCAACTATGTACATATACCACTTAATCAAAATGTTATGACCCCTAAAACCCCCGATTTTGGACAGGCCAGGAACTAGCTTCAGCTATAGGTCTCACAATGCAGAACCAAAACAACCTGCTAGTGCGGAATATAAGATGGCAGAGGGATTATTTCAAAAGGGTGAGTTTTGCCGCTGCTCCTGACCTTACCTAAGCAGCAATTAATTACAAATTCTAACAAAATAGATACTGCATTACAGCATCTAATATTTAGGACAGAGTGAAACCGTCCTTGAATGTTTTCATCTAAATCTGGGTTCTTGTTGAAATACAGCAGAGCCATGATCATAAAATATTATACTTCCTCCTAAGATAAAGATGATTCCTAGTCCAGAGCCGATTTTTATAGAAAAAGAATTACTATTGATTTTGCCCAGTTCTAGAAGATTGATGAGTAATGCATCTGAGTAGATGGCAGCAAACTACTGGCCTAGACTTCAACGTTTACAAGACAAATAGAATAGCTACAAGGAAAGAAAATGTGCCCACTCATGTGAAAGGTGAACACCTATATTCTGAGGGAAATATCTCTATTTTTGAGAGTAGTTTTGTGTTCTGAATACAGGCCTATTGGCGGCTGGACTGAGCATGATTTGAATATCGACCTTTATAGCGCATGCCAAAGCATAACTCTAATATTTGTAAACGGAAGAGACGCAGTATCCGTGCCATAGAGTATGACGTAGTTAGATGTCACATACGTCATGCTAGGACGTGATTGGTTGAGTGGGACGCAGGGGTGAGTCTACAATGTGACTGACAGAACAGCACGTGCAAACACTGACAGTGGGTTATGGGTTGACCATCTAATAATGAACATAGTGATTGATCGTGCCTCTGCATTGTTAGTGCTTACATAGGAGTGACACCAGTGTTCTGTATAAAAGTCCAGGACGATGGCCTTTGAAGTAAAATCTAAAGGAGAATAATAGTACATGTATGTGGATATCAATTTGATGAATATTGCGTATTGTGGGCCCAGATTTATAAATGCAAACTTTGTGGTTAATACTTGGAATAAGTTCAATGACTAGATAAGGATCAATCCAGACACTATTGAGAATACATTGTATAAGGAAAGAGTCACAGTGCAATATCATCAATTCTGAACAGCCTTTACATACAAAATGCAATTTATCTATGGACAGTTATATGTCGATAGAGAAATGACCCATGAATATGGCCCATCCAGAGTCTGTATATCCCAAGAAGAACGTGCTAGTCTAGATATTTACCAAACACACTGTGGGGGTCTTCAACAACAAATAACAAATCCCGTTGTATTATCTCACATGATTCCACATTACTCAAGTATCCCAACCTTTTCAATCAATACAGCAATTACCTAAGTATACATGATCTGAAACTGATCCACGATAGCTATTCTAAAAGTTCTTCACACTTTTTTTAAACATGAAAATATCATTATCTCAGGAGATATAATCAATCTCTTAATGTCTGATCCACTCATTCAAACCCATTTTTCCAAGGTCTGTAGGACTTTTCATATCTCTGGAAATATCTCAATGTGACTGACAGAACAGCATGTACAGACACTGACAGTGGGTTATGGGTATTCTAATAATAAATATAGTGATTGATCGTGCCTCTGAATTTGTTACTGCTCATAAAGGAGTGACACCAGTGTTCTGTATAGAAATCCAGGACAATGGCCTTTGAGGTAAAATATAAAGAGAAATAACATTCTTTGGCTAATAATTGATAAATATTGAATATTGTGGACCTAGATTTTTAAAGAAGGACACTTCCTAATTAATACTTGGATGCATTGAATACCAAAACTAACTTTTAAGGTTTAGGTAAACACAGTGCATCAATGAAATTAGTCTTTCACCAATCAGTTACTTTGATACAATTGTCTTAATTGGTTTGTAAATAGACAAATGGCTTGTGTGGACCAAAATGGATTTTGTGGACCCTCTTACATAATATAGATGATGAGGCATATCAATTGGGTAGAAAGTGGTCTCATTGGTTTTTTCTCACCTCGCTATAATGCCTGGATCAGGATCAACCGAGACACTATTGATGATACAAATAAAGAGCCACAGTGGGATATCATCAATCCTGACCAAACTTTACACACAATATGGTATCTATGTTTGGACATCTCCTTTTCATTAAAGAAAAGAAAGTACATCAAAACTGTGCTTTATCATGTCAATTGTATATAGCGGTAGACAATGGATCCCCTGTATGAGCCATAGAGTAGAATAGGGAAGTATAGCCTATACAGAGTGTATTCCCAAGAGAGAATGCCACTCTAGATACATACCAAACACACTGTGCAGGTCTAGACAGTCTCAATCAATGGCAGACAAACATACAATGCATTTTACTTACATATTTCTGTGTATCATCAACAATAAATAGCCAATCCAGACCCGTTGCCTTACATGACTTCACATTAATTAATATGCTAACTTGTTTAATGAATAGAATATTATCTAAGTATACATGTTCTGGTACTCAATAGCTATTCTAGAAGTTCTTCCCATTAATTAAACATGTAAAATATCATTATCGCAGGAGGTATATAGTTAATTTCTTAGTGTGTGATGTGGGCATTTTATCTAAGCCCAGATGTCCAAAGTCTGTAGAACTTTTTAAATCTTAGGAATTATTTTGGAAATTATCTCCAAGTCTACAACATTGCACTGTGAACAATCCCTCCCCTCCCCAGTAAACAAAAGTGTTATACAACATTTCAGAACGTTTCTCTATGGCTCTTTATTAGGGCCAAACATAGTTGAAATAACATATTTTTGTTAGCTGAGCCACCTCATGTCTCAAAGAGCCCAGACAGCTGCCTGCAAACTGATTGAAACGTTGCCATTTTGACTTATGAGAATGCATGTGGTCATAATAGATAGGTATTTGATTTAAGAGAGTGAGTTGTGATAGACTGACAATTACCTCCTCTACAAAGACTCACATCCCAACCAATCCTACAGCCTATATCAGCCGACCTCCATCAGAATGAACCACGACCTCCATCACATACTGGGGCATTTGGCGGCCATCTTTATATGACAATGACAAGCATCCCCTGTGGGAGACAATTATGGGATGGCATCAGTCATGTGATACTGGTGACCATATATGGACGCACTAGACGTAATATACTACCCTCTACCAATGACACATGAAGGTGTAGATGATTATGTAGATGGCCATGGAGTGTTTCAATATCATTTTGTTTGCGTGTAATTGGTGCATCATGCCAAGTTTACAGGCTCGAAACATTCTTCAGAGGACGGCATGATGCGCTGTAGAGTAATTCACAGGCACTGTATTACTGCAGCATGACGACAAACAGCCTCGTGGCATCATGCCACCCTTGGAGAGTTAACACTGCTTGACCCCAAGTGATAGATTTGTCTTAAAGCGTCCCCTGGACGATTGGCGCTGATACCGACAATCTATGAGCCATTATACACAAAATCATTATTCATTCCTAGTAAGCTCGGTTCCCAGCGTTTGTATGAACGGCTAATTGTGGGTGGCTGGCCTCCCCTATTTTCTTCTGCTATACGTCACAAATGAGCAAATATCTGAACCTGAGTCATACATGCTGCCAGATTACTTCATTTGGGGGAAGTCATTCATTGCTGGCAGACTCACTTTCAAAGGTAATCAGGCAATGCTGGTATCTCTCCCCATAGCCCAGCATAGCTTGACTTTTCACAAGGCTGGAGTAGCATCTTTGAACAGGGAGGCATGTTATGCGGTTCCAGCAATGTCTGATTACCTTTAAAAGAGAGTCTGAAAGGCAATGCTGGACTCTCTCCAATGAGAGTCACTTTTGGTGAAATGCGTGGCTCTGGACAGATGGTCAGACCCACTTATTAATCATATTTTCTCTGTGTTTATAAAGGAAATTGTGTCTCCAATTTCTGAATAATCCATCTAGTGACACACGCCTCCGGTCGTGTGCATGGAGGTCAATTCCGTTATCGGTAAAATGACGTATTGGTCATCAACACAACCGGTCCAAGAGTGGATATACCTGTATTTATATACAACAGGCATATTGCTATAGAACGACCATGACAGAACAGTAATATAAAGGCTTATATAGTGTAAGGCCGGCACATAGCGGGCGTACCTCCAGACAATACTGGACAGAAGAGGCCAATGACCTGGCTTCCATCCTATGGTTTTGATCCACAAAAGCAGTGCCAATAGCTATTGTCTACTGAACAATGCGGATACACAGAGCAGAGCGCAGTGGTAAATGGACAGCTGCATACCGTGCCCTAATGCAGGGGAGTGTGCGATATGTGGTCCTAGGGGGGGGGGGCAGGGGGTGGCCCCGGAGTGTGGCTGGCTGTATGAGTGATTGCAAATACAACCGAGTCACACTGACTTTTTTAACCACAGAGGTGACCGTGCTATGGGACAGTTGGCCGGACAGTTATGTGTCTATAAGTGGACTATGTTTTGGTTTCTCAAGAAGCTGGCTGACCATGCTGCATCTAGTTGTGGTGGGGAGGGATGAACCTTAATCAGAAACACATAATGAAAAAGCATACTTGTGACCAGCTATACAGAAAAGATGCTCTGCGCGGCAATACGCGCACTGAAAACCCAATGGGGCTCAAAGGTGATCACTGGTGACGACTTTAGGGTGATCACTGTGCATGTGTCGAGAGCGCTTACCCCCTCGTCACTAGGGTGATCATATGTGATCACCAGGGTTGATCACATACGATCACCTTTCTGACCTGGAATTGTTCTGCGGATTACTGTGTTTTTCTGCATAATGAGATATCATTTTGAAATAATTTCATAATTCCCCCCTCCTCCCATCAAGCTGCATCTGAGAGCCCTTATCCCTCATCATAGGCCTAATAAGCTGTATGTGTATATATAACTAATAACAGTCACTCCTCACACTTGTAGTTATGATTCCATAGACAAATGAGGTGTCCATGATTACACATGCCTATGGCTTTATATAATTATAGCATAATTTCTTTTTGATTACTTGAGTCTCTAATGTTCCAAATAGTCTCCATATCCACCATCTAATAAACACCTTATAACATCTTATAGCCAAGATCAATATAGTTATCAACCAGTACCTGACCTGGAGTATGTGCTGTAAATTACATTGTTGTATAGTAGGGCCCCCTAGTGGCAAAATCATGTGCTCAAAATGATTACGTTAGGTGATCACAGTAGATCACCTTAGGTCATCAACAAGGCATGATCACCCTAAGTCATTAGCACTGATCACCTGTCTAACAGACTTAGGTTTTCAGTGCGGAGTATCCTTTTTTGCTTTACTGCTCACCTCATTGAAAATTTATTTCAACTCTGCCTGAAGAAGTGTATTAAACGAACATTGCCTGAAAGAGTATAACATACACAAAACGTTGTGATAAGTTCACTAACAGTATCAGACTGTGTTTTATTGGTATACATGGCCAGGTGGGGAAGGGAGGTTCTTATGACAACAGCAAAAAGAGAAAAAAAAAGCCGAATACTGAGTGTCAAGTGTGTTATTGTATGATGTCTGTAGTTAACAGGTTAACGTTTTGTAATAGTGTGGGCAGATAGAGAGAGGTAGGACAGATATTGAGTGGGGTGGGACAGATAGGGAGAGGGGTGGGACAGATAGGGAGTGGGGTGGGATAGATAGGGACTGGGGTGGGATAGATAGGGAGAGGGGTGGGATAGATAGGGAGTGGGGTGGGACAGATAGAGAGTGCGGTTGGACAGATAGGGAGAGACCTGGGACAGATAGGGAGTGGGGTTTGACAGATAGGGAGAGGGCTGGGACAGATAGGGAGTGGGGTGGGACAGAGGGAGTGGGGTGGGACAGATAGGGAGTGGGGTGGGACAGAGGGAGTGGGGTGGGACAGATAGGGAGTGGAGTGAGGCAGATAGGGAGTGGGGTTGTACAGATAGGGAGAGGGGTGGGACAGATAGGGAGTGGGGTGGGACAGATAAGGAGAGGGGTGGGATAGATAGGGAGAGGGGTGGGATAGATAGGGAGTGGGGTGGGATAGATAGGGAGAGGGGTGGGATAGATAGGGAGAGGGGTGGGACAGATAGGGAATGGGGTTGGACAGATAGGGAGAGGGCTGGGACAGATAGGGAGAGGGGTGGGACAGAGGGAGTGGGGTGGGACAGATAGGGAGTGGAGTGAGGCAGATAGGGAGTGGGGTTGTACAGATAGGGAGAGGGGTGGGACAGATAGGGAGTGGGGTGGGACAGATAGGGAGAGGGGTGGGATAGATAGGGAGAGGGGTGGGATAGATAGGGAGTGGGGTGGGATAGATAGGGAGAGGGGTGGGATAGATAGGGAGAGGGGTGGGATAGATAGGGAATGGGGTTGGACAGATAGGGAGAGGGCTGGGACAGATAGGGCGTGGGGTGGAACAGATAGGGAGTGGGGTGGGACAGATAGGGAGTGGGGTGGGGTAGATAGGGAGAGGGGTGGGATAGATAGGGAGTGGGGTGGGACAGATAGGGAGTGTGGTTGGACAGATAGGGAGTGGGGTGGGACAGATAGGGAGTGGGGTGGGACAGATAGGGAGTGGGGTTGGACAGAGTGAGAGAGGGGTAGGGCAGATAGGGAGTGGGGTGGAGCAGATAGTGAGGGGTTGGAAAGAGTGAGAGTGGGATGGGACATATAGGGGATGGGGCAGTACAGATAGTAAGGTGTCGGAAAGAGTGGGAGGTGGTGGGGCAGTGATGGTAGATACGGCTATGTGTGATGCTGCACTGATCGTGGATGGAGGTTACTGCACGGGTGTGCCACTGTGTACTGGTATTTATAAGGGGGTGGTCATTTTTTAACAACAGGGAGATTGGTGAATTTTCACGCAAGTGTATGGAGGTTTTTATTACCTGTCCGTGAGAGGGTTTCACTTTTTCTTTGGTTTAGATTTATCGTGGCCGACCCCTTTGAGCTACGTTATATAGCAACTTGCAGGCTTTTTTCGATCAAATATTTTGACCCCCCCCCCCTCCCTGGAAAAAGTTTGCAATGACAGCTCCCTCAGGTTGATGGTGGTTGTGGCCTGGGAGTATACTACTATCCGATGCACCCTGGTGTACATGTATGTGGTCCTATGTTCTACAGGGGGTGTTTGACAACACCTGATCTAATCTGAACGATTTAAACATGGACGAGGTATTTTCTTCACAAAAAGACAAGCATTGTTTAATTTTAAGATAAGGGCTTTTGTCATTAGGCCTGTGTCCACTAGGAGTTATAACACTGTGTTGACGCCGAAAAACACGTTTTTCGCGCCGACAAAACCGTTTTATAAGTCCTAGTGGGCACATGCCTATAGATTGGCTTTTGGAGGACGATGGCTTACATAATTTCTATATATTCCAGATTTTTGTCATCCACCTGTGGCCACAAGGAGACAAAACATATATTTCATATTTGTATTCAAATTCACGTTTTGATGGACGACAAACTGTCTGATAAATGCTAGTGGACACAGCCGAAATATGGCGAGTAGAGACATATTACTCAGAGGCGTAGAAAGCAAATCCTTATGGGGAGGGGGGGGGCTAATTATACTGTATTAGGTGTTATAGTTAAGGGATACAATTATTCAAATGTGAAAGTAGGACTGACGTTGAAGGAAGATGACATTTCCCATGCTATGGTTGAATATTTCATTACCCTAACTATGGTAAACATTGGATGATGGTCAGATACAGGTTGTGGGTGGTAGGTACTGTGGTCAATGGTAAGCTGTGGGGCTTGGGATGTAGCTTAGACATACATCTAGATTATGATAGCGTTTTTAAGCAGAGCCAGGCGCACAGTGCCGTTTATATGCCGAGCCAAAGGGAAACTAAAAACTAACAAGGGACCCTCTAAGAGACCATAGTCTGTGGGACAAGAGTGGAGAGGAGGAAGGGGGGAAGCAAGGATTTCAGGTATTTGACAGGTATCAGGTATTAGACAAGACGGTGATGTAGCACTTCTTGAGGAGAAGTACCATTAGTGAATTTAGGCTCCGTTACCTGGAAAATGTGGTGCAATAGTATGCTCTAGTGGACAGAAATTTAGAGACAAAACATCTGACAGGACAGACAACAAAGGAATAGCGGGGATGATGACCTAAGCCCTGACATATGTAAAAAGGTGAGAAAGGTTTCCCAAAAGTCCTAACGAGAATCAGATGAAAGGATGAGACAAGTTAGCTTTAACTTAACCTTTAAAAAATCCCTCTCTGGGGTTATACACATACATTATATATGTCAATGGTTGTAGGTATTGCGTGGTTTGTATTAATATATTAGGTTTGGTGTATTACACATCTTGTACATGCATAACACTCACTGTCTAAACACTGGGTAAGGGGCTGTAAGTGTGGTAGGAGGGGTGGCCACCACCAACCTCAGGATCCTACACCAGCCCATCCCAATGGCCACGATAAGAACTCCCCCAATGGGACACTACTGTACGTTCCACAGACACCCCTCATACTGCCTACAGATAGGGACAGGCTGATAGTCCAGGGTGTTAGGGGGTTGGTAATAGGGCATGGTAGGGATGTAGGTCGTAGGGGTGTGGGACATATGGATTGGGACATAGAGGTGTGGCACATTAGGTGTGGGAATTATTATAGGGTGTGGGGTATGGGGTGTGGCAGATAGCTGTGAGACATTGGCGGGTGGCATAGGGGTGCGGGACATATAGCTGTGTATAGACGGTAGGATATCGGGGGTGGGTGATAGAGGACAGTGCGTGAGAGATAGTGGTGTGGGACATATAGTGTGAGCGTTCGGGCGTGTTATGGCCTTGCCTCCAGTAGTCAAAGCTCCAAAGGCGGCTGTATTGACCCTGATAGCTATACCTGTACTGTATGTACACTGCTTCCTTACACTACTCCAGCATCCAACAGTCCCACCTACACAAGTCATCCTCCAGTGGGAGCATAGAATTACTCCTTCACAATAGAACACCCCAGATCATCCCACCCCAGCCACCTCATGCACAACACCCCTATCCACAACAGCCTCCAATGCGTGCAATCTTATGCTCAGCACCGCCATTGACGTAGGTGCGAGCAGCTCCACGGTGTGGTGTGCTGGTGGCAGGACAGGAGACCTGGAGCAGTGAGCAGGTCAGTGGAACCAGCCAGGTCCCAGGACGCAGGCCTATCCAGCACCACTCAGCCTGTAGAGGTGGTAATAGGCCGCCACGGCACTTTGAGCAACTCAGAGCGACTCAAAGAGACATTGAGACGTCCCAGGATAGGCGCCGGGCGCACTAGTACCTGCCCGCCTGGAGTGAGTGTGTCTGCTGAGGGAGGGAGTTAGGGACGGTGGCAGAGCCATCCCTACCTCTACACCTAAAGCACCAACCACACGGTGCTGGAGTTATAGCGGTGTTTGGGGGAGAGCAGCTCATGTAGGAATCAGAGGGGAACTGTATGTGTGTGTGTATTTATACGTATGTATGCAGGAACATGGATGTACATCTGCATACCTCGACCTCCCCCCTCCCCCAACTATCCAACCACTAGTCCACCCCCACTAACCAACCCCACCACCACCACCACCACCATCACCACCCCCTGCCCCACCCACATCACCACTGCCAGTACACACCCCGTATACCCTCGTGCATTAATGGCTCTTTGAGTCAATTGCATTTCCATAGCAACGGGTGGGACCAGCAGTGTGAAGCTGGCCACGTATAGGGCAGTAGTAAAAACGCCTGGACTATATTATATACTGCTCACCTCCTCCCCTCACCTGTGTGCGCCGCGGGCAGGTGGGTGGGGCGTGAGCGGGGGTAGGGCTGGTTCTAGGTACAGGAGGAGTTGGTACTGGTAATGCTGTAGGTATAGACCTTCATGGAATGCCAGCCTGGAGGAATGCATGCATATACACATGGAGTTTGTATTACTATGATGCCTTGTGTTAATGACTAATATTACCAGTGCCGCCGATGGAGCATGGAGAGTGTCCTGGGCGCCTCCTCCTCCTCCTGCTCATGATTCCCCTCCTCCAGGGTTAAACTAATACCGTGCCACTACTACTACCACTACTGCCTGGTGGCACGGCAGCAGCCCCAGCAGTAGCAGGGATCACAATGCACGCTGCCTCCGTCTCAGCAGCAGGCAGTATGATGCACCATGAGACACCAGTATACAGCTAACCACCACCCTCCCACACCACCACCACCACCTCCAGTACCCCACCACCACCAGCTGCCACACCACCAACACCACCACCACCAGCTGTAAGCCTCCTCCAGGACCTGCAGACAGCAGCTTAAGGCAGCAGCAATCAGCCAGGTCAGGGAGTAGCAGATCTGGCACCCCCTGGATGTATGGTGATACACTTGTCCGGCACCAGGAGGATGTGTGAGTGAAGGAGGGGGGAGACAGGAGCAGGAGAACTGGGAGGTGACTCAGTACCCTGCTGTCCCACCACCACCTCTGTGGTGCCTCCTCCAGTGTCTATTTTCATGGATTCTCATTACTTTTTGCCTGCCTGGGTGACTACTGTGTCAGTATAGAGGCAGGTCTGGTGTTCCACAAGCCAAGGAGGAAAATACTCAGGAAGCCACTGTGGAAGCCACTTTGAAAAAGACGAAGCCACTTTGGAAGCCACTTTGAAAAAAAAACGAAGCCACTTTGGAACAAACTTTAAAGAGGACGAAGCCACTTTGGAGCTACTTTGAAACGGATGAAGCTATATATTTACGTGTGTTTTATCTGTATCTAACCTATATCAACGTGATTGTGTACAAACAAGAGGAGAAGTTTATTTCATATCATTTTCCATCAGGAAACCTCTCAAAATGGTACACCTACTAACGCAGACGACACGGACTGGGACATGGCACGATGAAGAGACCACCCCCGGGAGGAGCAGCACCTCTGACGATCACCAGACGGGAGGAAACCGGATGTACTTTCCTCATCAGCTATCGACCTTCATCGACGTGAGCTGGAGCAGCGCCGACGGGCGGAGACGGCGCGCCGCCATGACCGGACATTGACGACATCGACGCGGGGTGTCGGGGGAGTTGTACCGGTGTTCGGGCCTGTCTGCCGCCGCCGCGCCACCAGCGGCGCCAACTGCAAGCTGCGTCTGGGTCAAAAAGTCGTCTGCTGCCCAGTTAAGTTCTCCACGGGACCCGGCTGTACAAACACTAGTACGAGGGGTCCACTGCCGTGGCACTGCCGTCGGCGTGACTGTGCAGAGCACAGGGCTACATTGGGATTGATTCTGCTGTGAGTCTATTCCTCTGTGCGTTAGCAGCGTGAAAAGGGTGGTGTTGGGTTCAATTGCAGTCAGAAAGAAAGGGATGAGAATAAGCTTCTGTCAAAATGAGCTCAATGACGGTGTTGACTACATTATTGGAGATGTTACTCCTCTCACATAGACTGTTATTATTACAGTACAACCTCCCTGGCACTGTTACCATGAGGCAGCTAGCCACCACCCTCACCACACCTTCTAGCATGGACTGACACCCGACTCTCACACACTAATCACCAAACAGTGTGTAGTAACCCAGCCTACATTATTATTCACATCACACATTATTATCTCCCTGCCACTTTTCCCTGGCAGTAGATATCTCCCAAAACAAAAATGAGCTCAAAGTCAAAATCCACGTCGCCCTGGCGGGCGGAGGTGCGTCGTTTCTGTGACACGACCTCTGTGAAGGGGGTGCCCAAGTTGATGCGGGCACGTGGGCCGATCAGGCGGACCCTGTGGACGAGTTGTGTCCTCCTGGGTGCCGCCATGGCCACCTACCAGTCTTATATCCTACTCAAAGTCTACTGTGATTTCGAGACCTCCACCAGCGTGGAGTTCACCAACAGAGCCGCCAACTTTCCAGACGTGACCATTTGCAAAACCAACCCTCCGGCACGAATAAACGTACGTATTTGGATACTTCTCTTTGATTATTGTTTATACTTCAATATATTATACTGTGCCGGATGTTTGAATAAGAGCAGGTCTTGTTAGAGCACTTGGACTGAGTTCTGGCTAAAATGGCCGACTGGGAGTTAATACAGGTCACTTCAGTATCAGTTCATATCAGCAACCTCTTATTTACAAGCAAAATTAATACTAATTTGCAACTGGCCCAACCATGCAGCTAGGATATTATTTGATGAGATAAAGTCCATAAAAAACACCACTGTGATATTGATCATCTAAATCCAATCATGTCTGCTTGATGCTGGTTATCAAGTTTCTCTGGTCTAATTAGTATGGAAATGTATTCCAGTCACTGTTTGTTTCAAGATCATTTTCTGAAGACTATAGTCATGTTTTGCTGACCAACATCGCCTCACTTATGGTATAGTATTTTTCGGCAGAGGTCAAAAGTGGAAGTGTGGACATTAGTATATGGGGGATGTGTTGCAGTACAGCGGCAACAAAAACAGAGTTGACATGTCACAGATAATCTAAATGCTCCGGCCCTTACTCTGTAGTGGCCATCCCAGTTTAGTCAAAAATGATTGAGGCAAAACAACACATAACCAGGGATATAAAGTACCCTGACAGTATTCACTTACCTAGGCTGGTCGTACAGGGAACCAGAAACTAGGTTAGTATAGGTACTATTGACCAATCTGTTTACTGATTTGTTAACCAGTACTGACTAAGTTCTGGTGCCTAAATGTTATATGTGCAGAATGGAACTATAAGCTCCATAGATTAGCGTGTCGTTATGGGGTGGCTTCATGGTGGCTTCCCCTCACAGACAGTAGGTCAGCAGTTCTCTCCTCGGCCTGTTGCAGAGGTCATGACTTGAAACAACGTCAACCTGATATCAGTATGCCTAGCTCTGACAATAGAGACATGGTGTAGGGGGTTGTAATAGTGGCAATAGTCGTGCCTCGTGATGGGTACATGGGTACAGGTGGAAGAAGGGGTTGTGACCGAGGATGGATGTATACTTTTAAGGGATGCAAAGTGCCTTAATGTCTATGTTATGTGTTGTCAGAATGCAACATGTCGACCCTGCAGTGTCAATACACTCCCAATATTTGGGAATGATGCACAAATGAAGACCTGGCGAGTAGACATGCACTTATAAATGAATCATAGATTGCACGTATGCATTATGGTACCATATCAGATAGCACTATGCAGACCTTAAATGGTTAAGAAATTATGTTCCAGATAGTGAACTACCACCCTTAACAGATTCCATCTAAGGTGTGCAGTTATCCAATTCTGATGAGTAATTGCCTGTTGTTGTCGTGCACTGTGCCATGGTGTATCGATTGGGAAGCACGGGTAGTATACCCCCGGGGCATGGAATACACTGTGGCACCGATTCTCACACCCCTGACCTACAATGGCTCTGAGATGGCTGAGCTGTCCCGATGGACACACACCGATAGCTATGTTGATCAACCTATTTTCAATATTTACACACCATGCATGTATCTATATGAACATTGACATTCACGTGAACATTGAAATTCCATTTGAAATCAATATCAATGTTGATCAATAATACATCGACATTGTATCAACATAAATCGGTCAATCCACTTCTTAAGGTAAACAATCTCCAGCTTGCTCTAAGGTTGATGGTTGTGTGGATGCATATTGAAGCTGTCTTGTCAATTGGGATGGGGCTATCAACCCTTTGATGGTAGTGTAACAGGTCAGTGAAAACGTCGAACCCCACGGGGAGTCGAACCCCGGTCCCTCCGCTCCGGAGTTGATAATGCTACCGCTGCACCACAGGGCCAGCTGCTTCTCACTGCTCTGCTACGGTACTTGAGCTACCACAGGCGGGCAATGCGCTCTCCACGCATGCTCGGGCTGCCCCGAGCGAGACGTGCCCGCTACATTACTCCCCTTCAGACTTTTGCTAGGTCCGCGGACAGACATGTTACTCAGCAATATGTGTTCAAAGCTAATCCCTTACTTAGAATTAGCCGGCGAAGCCAGTCACCTGCCCTGAACATGTGTCTTTGGACGCACACATAGCACAAGCTGAAACCGCTCAGACTTCTGCCAGGTCAATGGAGGTCAGCCGGACCTCCTAGCAGAAGCTGAACATGCTCAAGCACCACAACCCAGGTTTTGAATCCTGGTCACCGGCAACAGTGTAGTTGGTCTCTTACTACGGTTGTAACACATGAGATCAAAAACCAGACAAGGTAAATTAGACTTTAATATACAGCGACTTTATTTATGAAGGAAACTCTGGTGTATTATAGTACAGGTATAACCATCGGATATACAGGATCAGAACAGATATATAATACAGTGGGCAACCCTATAGCATAGAGTTAGACCCGGAGCACAGGGTGGTCATGTCACGACAGTCCCAAACCTGACTGACTTCCAATGGGGAAGCAGCCACCTTATATACACCGCTGCGTAGGCCACGTGACCGTACTAGCAGCGCCACCTGTTAGGTTTAGTTATGTAAAACGATTATATAATTACTACCGAAGGTAGTACCGGTACACTACCGTATATAACCGAACTAGAAGAGTCGGTATGTGTAACGAACCGACGATACTAGTTGGATGAATAAAACAGTTTAGTATACAATAGAAACCGCGTTGTTTTACATCATAACAACATATAATAGATATACAACAATAACAGTTAGACTAATAGTCAACCCGTTACAGTAGTATTGTTGGGCGCTATTCACAATTGGCGCAGAACGCCAATCCGCAGTGCGCTGGATACAAATGGCTGCGAGATTGTAATCAAATAATTTATCTAGATTGAAATTAATCTGACCTTGACACTTTTGATAGGTGGATGCACAGGATCCAACAATATTTATGGTATAACACTCATATTTCCAGTTGTATTGATTCAACGACTTACAAATGAAACAGGTGCTTGCAACTTCATTCATATTTCTATTCCGCGCAGATTGGCATTCTGCGTGGCTTTGGTCCTGCACGATTTACAAATTGCGCCATGCAGTATACCAATATTGGCGTTCTGCGCAAATTGGTGAATAGCACCCTAAATCATAATGATTTAAAATGATATACCTCCTGTCCTACTGATGCATGAATGCAGTCTTGGAGAGCACTATGTCCGGCTTGCATTCAAGCATCATGACCAGCCTGCAGTGTTGATATACTCCCAAATGACACACCATTGTGGCCATTCGTGCATTATAGCAGGCTAGGGCATAGTTCTAACATTAGTGTATGCGGCCCGTAAATGGTTAACTATAATAAATAATGTGTAAGATTACCCCATCACTTTATTAGTGGACAAGACGTATGCCCCAGGTGAGTCTTAATTAATTGAGTCACGATTTTAGTGATTACATTACCTAGGTTAGGTCATCTGTGTAAATATTGGGCAGGAGGCATACAAATAGACGAGGGACCATTGTACTATTTGTATTTGTATTGGCGGGGTAACCTCCAGTCTATCAAAAAGCCGTATTTTCCTGCAGCTGGTAGATTCTATGGACTGAGTTCTGCGATCAAAAATATATTATTATAATATCTTGGTACCCAATCCTGAACTCAGAACCCATCAAAGCAACTCCAATTCGTAAATAACTCACAACTGCTGTTATGGCTGTTGCAGATAGATGGATCACAAGATGGGAACAGTACGGACAAGAGGTTGTCCCACAGCCTGACTCAGTAAACTAAGAATAATAAACAGTCTTGCTTTATCCACATGGACGCGTAGAAACCCAAGGCATGCTGTATTTATACTGAAAATATCAGCGTAGAATACATGGTGGGCATACGATGCCGTACTTATTCCTATACTCCCATCGGTGTATCTGTTTCCGATATTATTTTTCCTATTTGTCATTGCGTGTCTTTTGGTGGAATGATAAAGGGAACTTCTGATCTCTTATCACTAGTTGGTTGAGACATACAACCCGGGGTTCCCCAACCAATCCATCAGCCCAGAGTCTATGTCTAATCTCATTGGCAGCAGGAAGTGTCCATCTTTTTGACAGGGTTATTATGATAGAACATTGGGACACAGGTGGGTAATGAAGCACTGTCATTACTGGTACCAAGAAGGAAAAGTCATTAAGCCAAATAGATGATACTCGGAATGACTCAGTCTCTTATTATCATAAGTTGGTCTTCCTCTTCGTATGTCCACAGAGAAAAGAAGTAGAATCACTGTAACTCCCGACTTGATCACTGAGGTAACTCTCCCCAGGACTCTAAAGTGACTCCTTAACATTGGCAGGACTCTATAATAACTCTATAATGACTCCTATTCTAAGACTCCCTAATAAATATGAGTCATTTTAGAGTCGTGGGGAGCATTACCTCAGTGATTGAGTCCAGACTCCCATTTGGGAGTCACTGTGATTCTACTTCTTTTCTTTTCTCATCATATCTTGCCCAGTATCATACTGGCCATTTCACAGGAGTCGGAAACAAAATATTTAGGATAGTCTAAAAAGAAAAGTGTGGTTTCCATATAAGGAATCTCATGCATGAGTAACCCTACCCTTATTAGTGGTGACCTTATCTTTGATTGTCTTGTGTAATCTCCGGATAATCTCAGCCTTTTTTTCTTTTGAACTTGTCTCTACATATAGGCAGATTGTGCATGGTGCTGCTGGGTTAATATAATTCCAGGGCCAGGATTCTCTCCAATCTCAGTCTATATCTCCAATCTGCTGGGCACAGAAGGAGGGAGGGTGGCACAGAATATGTAAGATGCAGGGAACTAGTAGCCTGCCCAGACAGGAGAAACATCCTCTCTAGGACAATATTGACTCTGACGCTGGGCTATAGACTGGGGTGTGTATACAGTGGGCAGCAAGGCATGCCCAACATGCGTACCCAAACAACTGCTACATACACCATTGCTGCATGTGTTAGCACGCCTACCAATAACTGACATAAAATAGCAATAAATGTAGATTTATTCCTTCAATAGAGGGTAGTACAGACCCCAGGCAATCTTACGTAGTTCTAATCAATGCCCATAGTATACCAGACCAATGCATACAATGTGAGGCAGTATACAGACACACTATACCCCAAACATTGAATTCTGATTCTCATGAGATATATAGATTAGATGGAGAACTAAATTTAATAATATTTTTAATGTTATATTCATTCTAAAATATTACAGTATACATAGCCACAAAGGTATCCTCATTATAGAAAACTGCTGACTCAAGTGATGAGCGTGACTTCAGGACGCTTCTCGCAACATCATACAATGTCTGTCAGATTTCATACACCATGAAGGCAATGTTTTAATGTGCCATTGAAAGGTCTTTGATAGGCTATTGTGCTGATTCATCCAATAATTTAAGATGAATTAGGAGCTAATTTGGAGTCGAATTGCATTTTTCAGTTAACCTACATAATATAGTTGGGTTCAAATGTAAATGTGTGAGTAACTTTTAAAATTCTTTTGATACCCCAGTTCGTACAGAGAAAACTGTGGTCAAAATAGGTCAGGGTGCCCTAACCACTGACCTTTATTTCATGTAGGGGGCCTAGATAAGTATCAGAAGTATTTAACAACACTGTAAATAGTTAGTGTAGGTACACAGTAGAATCTACTGCAGATCTACAGTAGAATCTACTGTAGAATAGATTTACAGAAGAATCTACTGTAGATTTACAGTAGATTCTACTGTTTACCTACAATGAACTGTACACCTACAGTAGAATCTACTGAACACCTACTAAAATGGCAACCAACTTTTTACAGTGAAGACATTATGAACATATATACTTTGTGTAACTGAATAATCTCAAATTAACCTCTAACCCATCTTTTACCACCGTAGTTTATATATACAGTAAAATAGTATTACAACAGTGCTTTCACAACACCTTTCTGCCTCCACAACCATACACACATCATTGTGGGCACAGTAAACAGTTTCCGCAGCTCCATGACGGCAGCTTTTAACATCTGGATGTCCCATTATTAAAACCCTATTTATTGTGGGCTGGATCATATTGATCCACTGTTTGTTTCATTTGTGTCGTGTCTAGCATCAATAATGAATCCTTTCAAGTAAAACTACTTCCTCGGTTTATTGAAATCCAGTACAACCAAATCTGTCAATCTATTTTTTATACAGATTAAATCATGAGACTAATGCCTTTTGGTTGGAATCTGTTTTTGAGAAACCACGCCACAGTCTACTAAAGTACAACTAAATGGTTATTTTCCTGCAATGTATATACGTGCCTCGCCCCAATAATCATTCGTTTATAGTCCTATCAGAATTACTATAATTAGATCTCGGAGCCATTGGTCAATCTGTTTTCCTCTCGGTATGTGATCGGCTATCCAGAAGCTGATGCAATGTTAACGTGATTGCATGCCATCGGCTAATTTCACCATGGGTTTCAATTTGAAATTGCCTGTAAATGATAGTTTTCACCCTCATATAAGTGCAAGCAAACATGCATGCTATGCACATAGTAGGCATATAGGACGTTTCCATTTCCATTGGAAAATGGTATAATGTCATGACTTGTAAAGCCATACGTGCCTATAACAAATGTACTATAATTATGACGGTAACAGTGTTTCATCTTTGATAGACCTACACCCTCAGAAAAGTGAGCGTCACTGTCGCCAAAAGCACCCTCACCTTGAGTGAGTGCTTTTGGTGACAATAACGCTCACTTTTCTGAGGGTGTAACTGGGGCCCTGGATGATGGGATGGTGTCCTCATGCTCCCTAGTGATTGTAATGTATAAGAAGTGCCAATGTCACCCTGTCGATTTAATGAAATGTCCATGTTGCCATGTTGATTTAAAAAAAGATGCTCATGTACCATGTCACTAGGTCCCAAAATGTCTATGTCGCCATGCCGATTTTAAGGGTCTAGAGCCATCTATCTGTTATGGTTGCAGGCCTATACTAAATCAGGAAGTTGACGTATGGCTGAGATTACCACATGACAACATTTTTGCCTGAGTGGTGTCATCTTTAATTCGTGTTTTGCTATACTTATATAGCAAAACACACAGTAACAACTACTGGGACAATTAGAATTTTTGACAATCAAAATCACCCCTAGCCTAATAGATACATGCTTCCTACAAAACGTATCTATCCAAAATTAGCCACTGACCACGAAGCATTTGAGCACTGGTCTGTAGCATAAAACAACCTGAATTTTGCCTAAATTTCGATTGGAAAAACTGCATTTCACCTGATTCCCAATATATATATATAGCATTTGAACAAATCCTGGGAACAAAATAATGTAAACTCTCTGAGAATCCCTTTCCTTTTCAACTTGGCGAACATTTAGCAGTATACATATACAATGGTTTTAATAATATCGGCATAATTTGATTATTGACCACTAAGGGTTCTTACAGTATTCACTTCCGACCAATCGTGAGATCTGTGAGATTACAGTGAGACTTTACGTGAGTCGGTACCCAGGTTCAAGACTGGAACGGGTATAACGGGAATAGCGCAATAGGCTATGGGGGCGGCCATCTTGACTCAGAGCAATGCATTGTGCACGTGGTTAGGCCCTCGACTCCAGAGCAGTGAATCATGGGTGAAATTCTTATCTTCACACCCTTGATTAAGTACATTTCCCTTGTTCCAGGTGTGAGGGGAGGGGATTAGCTTGATAAGGAGATAGGGGTGTAGTTCCCGACTACCTGAGATACCAGGATATGCTAGTGCCGTACAGGAACTACTACATGCTACAGGCGATTTAAACCGGAAGCAGCCTGGGCACAGCGTCTGCGCATGCTCGTCCAGGTGGCACCGCCGCAGACACCGGATATGCTTCGCGGATCGAATCTCTCGTTTTGGTAGCATACCGGACGTGCCTGTTGTATCCGCTTATAAAAAATGGAATGAATGTTGGCCACAGAAACACCAGCGAGTGGTCCACACGCCAGACGCCCGTCTTCCCCGTGTTGGCAAGGAGTAAATGTTCCTTTTGACAATTTCATCATGATTGATTATTCATGCAACAAGTAAATGTAGCTGGGGCGTCTGCAAGCAAGCACTTGGGCCTACTACTGCTGGTGATGTACTGATGTACGCTGATGGGACATCATGGATGGGCAAAGCGCAAGGGTATAGCTGACTACAATAAACAGCTGGTAAAGGGGCAAGTGATGAGAACCCACTTTTGTTATTCAAAATGTCTCATTAGCATGTCTATTAACTGTAAATTGTGGTTCCTCCCTTTAAATTTCCTTTTTATGCATAGGTCATGACACATGTAATTATCAATATAGCAATTTTATACATTGAGTACTAAACGGTTTTACTTGCTGTTGGGAAATGACAGATTTATAGAGCTCATTGCTTTAATTCCGCAATACTACTTGCTGTAAAATTACAGTAACCTGGTTGATGTAGATTTACAGAAAAAGCTACTGGAACTAAAGTTGTCAGCAAACTCTGATGTAATTCTACATTATAAGGCTACCCACTACTCCATTGTAGCTTTGGGTGTCTTCTGAAGCTGTCCCATAACAGTACATAACATGTTCGAAATCGGAGTGCGTCGAGGTCGGTCACTGGTCAGTGTCTAGGTATAATTGACAGTTCTGCCAAAGTTGATGTACCCAGTTCATCTACCTCGGGCAGTATACTCAATAAACTGGCCTCAATGTTCCAGTGTAATTTCGTGATTTGATGATACCAGATAATGGATTCTATTGCAGTCCTTGCCATTATCTGATTCTGTCAGCTTTGAAATCCAGATCCGCAGTGCTTTGATATTGTGTGGCTATACATGGGGTAAAATTCCACACGTTCAACACGGCGACACGGCTCTTTTAAAATTCGACGGACACAAAAATATAGAGCCTAATCAATGTATTAGATAAAAAATAGATTTTTCTGGAATTCGACACGGTGACACGGCAACAAATTTGGGTAACCATAATTATATACATACCCATTGATAGCTCTGTGATGGGCTTGGAGATAACTATAATGATTGCAATTATGATGTTGATATACAATACGTTACAGTCATGAAGGGTCGGCATGATGCACCAATTAATCGCCAGCACTGCATTGGTGCACTATGATATCTAATGCACATGAAACTTTATGTCATCATACCATCCTTAGTGGGTTAACCCTTTAACTTTTAGGACGGCATCATGCCTTAATGCATCATGCCCTTGGTCATCAAGGTGCAGCAATGCAGCACCGGCGAGTTACTAGCCAGGGCTGTATTGGTGCATCATGTCATCTTTTAGCGACATACCGTCCTTAGTGGGTTAACAGGGTTCTCCTGTAGCCCTCAGGTGAGGCTTGCCCCCAGACCCACGTGGAGGATCAGGTGAGCAGCAAGGATCAATAACCATACATACACACCAACACCTATACATACCTATCTACCTACCAGACCTAACTCACCTGTGCTGCATTAATGCATTCATTATTCTGACTTTACCAGGGCCTCTTTCATGTGACCACTGGTGACAAACTGATGAGAATTTTATCTTTAAGTTTAATTTTGGCAAAATGTTGACAAGTGCACCCTTCATTGTTTATAGGCGGTAATTCCATATGTATTGATGTTTATATTTTTTATATGATTATATTATTGTGAAACACTTGTGAAACACTTTGTGAGAAGTTGAGAAAAAGGACCCGAGCTTCAGACACTTTTTCTACGTAGGTTTGGTACGATGCATGAACATAGCCCTGGCGAGTAGACACACCAGGGCTACATGAATGCATCATGACGACCGAGACATATCATTTTAAAACATTTTGCGGCCCTTGAAGGGTGAAGTCCCTAATCTCTGCATTGTCCAAAACTAGAATAAGATCATGTAGATTACAGTAAATGTCCCATGTTCGCTGATTGTCATTGATTGCCGACCTTAGATAGTGTTAAATCTCGTCTCTGATTACATTTTTAAACACTCTCATGGCCTGAAGTGAGCATGATCATGAATTGGACCGCTGCTTCAATAATAACCGACTGGCCTCTCCCAGTGGGCACACAACATTGAATCAACATCGGAAACTGGTTGACAATGTTGATTCAATGTTGATGCAACGTTGATTCAACATTAAACTGAGTTTTGTGCCCACTGGGCTGTGCATTACTACATCCATAGGTAGGCAATACTATATTGTACATTGTATACTGGTAGTTAAGGCCAATAGGGGAATTTCAGGCAACATGATTCTAAAGACGAGGGTATAGGTAGGTCAGATTTCTTTTCTTTTTTAAACCATTGAAATTGCCAGGAATGAGTCAGGAATCGTCGCATTGACTCACTGGTCACTTCAGGATGACTCACTGATTCCTCCATATACACCGTCTTTTCTTGGCCTGAGTATGAATTGTCTGCAAAGCACACGTAGAAATACCTGTAGGTCCGGTCACCATAGGTATTTATTGTTAAGTAACCTAAGTTTGAAGCAATATTTGCTGTAAATAACCCGACCGTTAAACCATTATTTTTCTCATCTCTTGTATCAACATGCATTGAGGCTTTTGTCACATAAAGTGCAGGATAGGCTCTGTGACCCACCCTACATCTCATTTACTGACACTGATACTGGGATGGAGAGCAGTAGGAATAACTGCGGTGGTCTCATCACATCAACAAAGGGATGGCAAACCTGTGATAAAAGTGCTATGCTCCAAATAGATCAATTAATTCTACAAAATGAAATAGAATAAAATGCCAGGGAAACATACAGAATATCTACTGCTCTGATACAGCTCGGGACTACATGTTATTGGGAAGCCAGACACCTGATTATACTACCTCTATGTAGTATCAGCTGTCAAGTCCACATTGATCATATAAAATCATATTGAAAATGAATTACGTTTTTAAGAAGTGTTAACCTTGACCATGTCAACGTTGGCTCAGGGATTCATGCTCACGTTGTGGTCAATATCAGTCAGCTATGATCCTATATATAGAGCTGGTATCAGAATTACAACAACCAGGACACCAGGTCTGCCCCCTTTCCAACATGACCCTTTTTAATGTAATATTTTACTATAATGGGCTGGCACTGCCAGTGTTTTGTGTCATGAACAACCTGGGTGATACCCCATAAACCAGTCAGCAGCAGCAGTCACGGCATTGCCGCCTCCCACCCGCATTAGGTCACATGGTTATAGCACTGGGAGGAGGGAGGGTGTTGTGAGTGTCCATGTGTGTATTAGCCCATGTCTGGCTGTGATGTTCCATACATTGGGGTCAGATAGCATGGTGTTGTTCCTGTGAGGATAAGGATGCCATTTTTATGTATATATACTTCAGATATTAGATTATATACCCCTATTCGAATGGCTATCTTATTAACATGAACAGACACCCGTATGCTACTATACAATGTCATATATACTATTGAAAGGGTAGAGAGGAAAATGAAACCTAATCCTAGACAGCTCTATATCAATCGGAACTTGTAGGCATTCATATATGATGGAACATGGGAGATGTTTCTGTCTAATGGATGTTGACTTGAAAATACCTGGTCTCAGTTTTTTCCTGTCTATAATTGATAAACTTCCTCCTAAATAAGTGTCTAGTATAATCTAAAACAACTCCGTCCCTTTGAGCAAGTGGCCTTCTAACTATTGAATCTTTTCCCCCTGGTTACCCCTGAGAGTGTTATAGTCAGTATGATGTGTCCCAGGGGCCCAGTCTGCGTGTTCTACATCCTAATAGTAGGATGCCCACTCTATCCCACCATTACACTCCTTTTTCCGTAATTTATTTTGCCTTTTTTGTACAGGGTTTTAAGCAATTAGATTGCCCATGTTCTCCACGGCCAGACATGAACCATGTTTTCATTATTATTAAGATGCTTTTTGGTAAATCGATATGAACTACTTTTCCGGTGAGTGTTATGTTTGTTTTGTGATATTGTGGCTTATTTAGAATCGACACCATTAAACTCATCTGTTCAAAATAGAATTTTGATAGTAGTGCTACCCATTGATGGTATACATTATAATGCAGATATTATCATATGCTTAAACAAGTTACACAAGCTATCTGGACTATTATAAATCTACAAAAAAGATACTACTTATTCTGCATGACAGTAGATTCTACTCTTCCTAACTCACCAGAATAGATACTGTAATACAGGCTGCTGACCACTAAGGCACATCCAAGCTCACCTATTTTATACCTATGTTCATTGATGAGCTGTTAACGATTATCCATAACCTCTCATAAAATTTAGTTCATTATTATAGTAAATATTCTACTCAATACAACCATACCTTTCTAGTGTTTTCTTTTGTTAATTACAGTACTGTAGATTTCACTGTATTGTTACAATTGAGACTATTGCAATTAGAATTGCCAAAAGTACAACAGCTTCCCCATGGTAACTATTGCCAACAACTATGTATTGTTATGCCCAGTGTATGAGACTAGAAGCAATCCCCTTATTGTTTACACCGTTGAATGCAGCAACAGATAAAAAGATCAATGTTTGTATTGGACTAGGTCATAGTGGTTAGGGGGGTACAGCTTGTACTAGCCAGGAAGGAATGGGGTGTTAGTTCTGGGGAGTTGTTCTGGCATCTGAGCAGACCATTAACACATGTCTGTATACACTCAACAAAGGGAGAGTGTGTCTTGGAGAGCAGGTGATATAGGACAAGTGTATTGCCTAGTGGGACCCTCATAAAAATGTGAACCAAAAAGTACATGACCACTAACTGACTCATTGCATTTCTACAAACAGTTCAGAACATCATAACGCTACAACAAATAAAACAAATTCAAAAAGGATCCTATGGCAACCATAACCGAGGACAACTGAGAATTGGCACTTATTTGTAAACAATTAATTTCTCTTTTTATTCCAATGCACGATCAACATGCACTGGTTACACATGTTGTTGGGATTTAATGGCCTTTATAAATGTTTATACACAGTTGGTTAATGTTGGTTTGGGGGAGTTACATCCATTTGGGGGAGTTACATCCATTGTGATGCCGTGCTCTGCCACATCTAATCATCTTTAATGAGAACTTAAAAGTCATTAAAGCCCATGAGTATTTTTCCCAAATGTCATAAAACAGCAGAAAGAAATGGAAGTGTCTTGTTGTTGTTTCCCTTGTTCACAAGGCTGTATAGACAACAGAGTATTAAGACATTTAAACAGTGTTTTAATTGGGAACCACTTCACCTTTTCACCGTGGTTGAGAATTGCACCATGAAAATCATTAGAGCCTGTGGGTTACTTCATTCCTATCTGGCCAATTTGACATTTGGTTGCAGCAATATTTTGTAGTGACTCTTGTTCGTCTACTTGCAGTACCATATTCAACATAATAAGCACACAATGTGTTAAATACTTATGAACACACTTGTAGTAGTTAATAATCTAATTGGAGAATTGCCAAAGTCTAGTGGAAAAAATCCATTCCTCCCTACTTCATGTATGTTCTGCACATGTATCATCATATACTTCTTTAACAGGCTGCTAGTAGGCCATGAGATTAGTATACACTGATGCCCTGCGCAGGGACCCTACAAAATACATATGCAGTCCAGCTGAGGGCAGAGCACTGAGGACAGAGGAGTTCACAGACACAGGGTACCCATCCCCCCACCACAACATTCAGTCTGTCTTTTGGCCATCTGACAATCTTTACCGAATCCCTCATAGATCACCCACTGACAGCACAGAGCATCCAGGGATAGGCAATATCCCACACACTTTTTAATTTAATGGTCAGCGAGATGGTGTTTTCATGTCACGATAAAGCTCTGAATGCAGCATAGCTCCTGAATCACCTTCCCTGATTGTCCACATAATGCCGTACCCTTATTTAGAAAATGGCCACTGCCGGGCATATTATGAATTGTTCACCGGAGATATGCTCTTTTTGTATAAGTTAATAAATTTTGCACCATGTGTATTCATATAATATTTTGCTATTGCATTGCCTTTTTTCAGTTCCAAGTGCACCATTATGAATATTATAGATCATCACTGGTGGCTGTAAATGATTGTTGCCTTATTCTGGGTAGCCTGTTCATTGTGGACAATATGCATTTTTCCTATAAGGAATAGCAATTTTCATGTTTGCCCTCACCAATGGTCATATGGGAATAGCATAATACTGTTCCTCAGACATTATTGGAACGTAGCAGATCCTGCACTTAACAATCAATCAATTTAATATTTTTCTTCTTACAATCAATATTCCGAAGTCTAATTTGCAAAAACTGCATCAGATAGTCAAATCAGCAGGGGCAATCCTTAACTACTATCTCCGGTCCCTGCACTCCATGGATATGTAAATCTGACTTCTCATATTCCGGAAATTACCTATCTGCAGTGATAACGTGAGATATCCAATGTGAGAATTGTATGTGAAATGATACAAAACTGTGGTGTGTGCATGCTTAAGATGATAACACAATTATATATTGAAGCGTTTAGATTGTTAAGCAATGGAAGAATACATTATACAATTAGTCACGGGTTGTTGATGAATAGTTTTGTCAGTCTTGAGAAGTTATTCTCTAGCCAAAAACCATACACCTACTCATATTACCTTTCTTTGTAGCAAGCTGTCTTGTTCATATCATTCAGTTTATTTTCCAGAGTTAACAATTACGTTTTTGAAAGAAAATGCTAACCTAGACAATCAAGGTTGACTAAAAAGCATGCTAGTTGAACGACACCCAAGTTGATACTAGTCAGTTTGATTTTATGTGAAGCTGATGTCAGATGTATTACACTACAGCATGTGGTCTGGGACCTCTAACATCAAAAACAATCCTCCCACCAGCACTGATATTGCCCTTATTAATGTAAGATTTCATTGTGATACCGACAACACTGATAGCATGGAGGGCGAGTGTTTTGTGTCTGTGTCATGCACAGCCTGGGTTAGGCCCCATAAACCAACCAGCAGCAGGAGTCATGACAATGCCCCCTTCCCACCCCATGAGGTCACGTGGTCACATGGTACATGCAGGGTCAGTGGGAATGCTGTGAGTGTTGTTCTGTATATTAGCCTTTGTCTGGTTAGGGAGTGGTCATTTTTTAACAACAGGGGGGGGGTCGGTGGATTTTCGCGCGAGCGGGTCAGAATCATTTTGGTCCCCCCCGCAAGAGGGGTCGAAATTTTTTTGGTCCCCCCCTCCAGGCAGGTTGAAATTGAGCGCGGCCAACCCCTTTGAGCTATAGTAACCCGCAGGCTCTCCCGCCAGAAAGGGGTGTAATTTTTTTGGTTCCCCACCTCAAGAGGGGTCCAATTTTTTTGGTCCCCCCTTCAAGGGGTCCAATTTGTTTGATCCCCCCCCATAATCCACCAACCCCCCACTGTTGTTGAAAAATGACCACTAGGGTGTTTGGTACCGCTCGGTCAGATAGCAGTGTGAAGTAGGAGAGGGTTTATAAATTGCCTATGCAGAAATGTGTGAGAAAAGGGGTATAATATTGGAGGCAAGTCGTACATATAGCAACTTATGGCGGGTAGGCTTAGACCCGGACGTGTCAAACCCACAGAGCACAAATAACTATCCATTCAATGATATTACCAACAAAATACAAGCAGTTTCGGAACCATAGCCCATTCAGTATTATCCGTAGGCCCTTTCAAGGTATGTCTACATAGGTCTAGAAATTATGGGGAAGACTTAAATTCTGAGCATTTCGGCCATCAGCTAAATGCTGTCCCTGTGCCCCTGTTTATAAGAGCACATACACCTGAACTATACAAGAAGGAACAGATACCAGCAATGCATATTGAGTGCTCTGTCAATCAGTATCAGTGATGGTGTCTTTTAAGTATGTGACATATCGGGACGGATAATTATCATAATTTAAGCATTGATTATTAATATATATAACTCGCCTCCAATATTACACCCCTGTTCTCATACATCGCTGCATGGACCATTTTAACCGTCTCCTACTTCACCCTGCTATCTGACCGAGCGGTACCAAAACATTACAACCAGACAAAGGCTAATATACAGAACAACACTCACAGCACTCCCACTGCCAGTGCACGTTCAACTTGACCATGTGACCTCATGTAGTGAGTTGGGCATAGCTATGACTCCCGGCCCCCGCACTCCCAGATAGGAATGACATCATGCTCGTTCCCTCCCCTCAAAATTACCCCCTTTTCCAAGGACTTTGGGTCAGAAAATGACCCCTTTTTTGTGGAAAAACATGAATATTTCATGTTAAAAAAACACCCCTTTTTTCCACAAAATGCTCAAGTAATCCTCAAGCAAAATAGCGCATAATGGAGAGCAACTCACTTTGCTCAATACCCTTAGATGTAACTAATGATCAATGATTTATTTAGGTCAAGGAAGACAATGACCACTATCTGAGCTCTAAAAATATCATTATCCATTTTGAGGTCGATCAAAATTGCTTTCTATTCCTTTTAAGAAATGCATACTACCAACAATCAACAGGCTGCCCAAAATAAAGCAACAATGATTCAAAGCAAAGCCACCACAATTGATCTACGCTTGAATGTATACAAATGATTCAAAATTGAACACTCATAGAAAAAGAGAGCAGTGGAACAATTTATAGTGTGACCCTCAGTGGCCATTTTCTAAATAGCAATGTGGTATCATGGGGACCATCAGGGAGGACAATTTAGGAGTTATGTTCCATTCATGCCTTTATTATGACATGAAAATACCATCTAGCTGGCCATTGAATTAAAAACTGTGTGGAACATTGGTTATCCCTGCATGCCGATGGATGATCTGCGAGGGATTAAGTTAAGATTGTGAGATGGTCAGAAGACAGACTACGGGGGTAGGGGAATGTGGGGGTACTCAGTGTTGGCTGTGTACTCCCGTGTCCTCAGGGCTTTGCCCTCATCTGCCCTGTATATATGTATTGTGTGTGGCCGAAGCATCTTTAGAACCACCATGAGAGGGGTCCAAATTGTTCTGCCCCCCCCCCCCTTAAGCAGGAGTCAAATAAAACCAGTCAAATCTATCATGGCTAACTCCTTTTAACTAAATTATACTCACATGCTGGCTTTTTTTGAATAAAAAGGGTGACAAATTTTAGTTCAAATCATTTTGGTCCCTCCCTTCAAGGGGTCCAAATTTGTCTGGTCCCCTAAATCCACCCCGCCCCCCCCCCCTAATGTGAATGGAGGGTGGTAGGTGTCCAACCTGACAGGGCTATGTGTGTATATCGCTGCGCTGTAGGGGCAGCTATATGTGAAACATGGGTTGCGGACACCAAATGCAAATACTGCAGATAGGAGTGGTTTGCAGGTGAATGTCTGTTCTACTTTAGATATGTTGCCTACAGCCGTGGGAACAAGGTAAACAGTCACACGATACTTCCATTTCTTTCTGCTGTTTAACGACATTTGCGGAAAATACCCTTGGGATTTAATGACTTTTAGTTTCCCATTAAAGATGATTAAATGTGGTACAGCACGACATCATGGATGAAGCGCTCCCAAACCAACTTTAATTAGCCGGGTATGAACTTTAAACAGTACATAAGGACCAATTAATCCTGACATCACGTGTTACCTCTGCGTGTATTTTTACATTGATCGTGCATTGGAATAAAAAGAGATAATAGTCATGGAATTTCATTATACAGAGTGCCTTAGGGCAGGGCAAAATTGCTCCTTGTAAGCAAAGTCTTTTGAACAATGCTGAGATGTGTTGGTCAAACAGTCGGGCCTTGAAAATGTATTCCTTATAACAGAAAGTTCCATATCAGTCATCTTATACCCCCGTGTTACTTGTTGGCACTCTCGGTTGACATAGGGTCTACTTAAATTTGAATCATTTGGTATTGCATTCGATAATGTTCCGTACTGTTTGTAGTTTAATAAAGGAGTGAGTCGTCAACTGGTCTGGTTCTTTTGGTTCACCTTTTTACACGTGTCCTAACTCAGTCTAACTGAGTCACCTCCCCCTTTGTTGTGTGTATACAGATATGTATTAATGGTTCCCACGATGCCTAAACAGCTCCCTAGAACTAACACCCACTCCTTCCAGACTAATCCAAGCAGAGTCAAAAGGGGAAACTCTTGTTAACTCTAGTTTCAAAAGTCTCAATGAGACTCTCAACAGTAAATTTACAAAATGGTGAAATGTACAATACCATGATTTTAACATGATTTTATAACATAATAATTGGGAAATGGTGCATATATGGCTGTGGAGAACATGGGCAATATAAATATTTAAAACACACTCTTATATCATCTAAAGATTAGTGAACGTCTGTGGTAGGATAGAGTGGGTATCCTGCAATGAGCTATTAGGATGCAAGCACACAGACTGACCCTTTGGGACACATCATACTGAATATAACACTATCAGGGAAGAGATTTTCTCATTAGAAGTAATCCTCTTTCATGGCCACTGGCCCAAAGGGATTGAGTACAGCTTAAAGGATTGTAGCCAAAGGTACAGGTAGAAAACCAAGCCCAAGCTGTTCCCTTGTACTTTCTGAATTATAAACCTACAATTTCTTAATAAATTATTCATTATTTAGAGAATAGAAAACGATGTTCTTCGCGTTGAGACACTCTATTGCTCTATAATGCACAATAGTGTTGGGCCTTCATAAGGCTTGGGACCAAAATGCATTATAGAGTCACAGATAGTCAATATGTGAAGAAAGAGTATTCTATTGTCTTTATAAAATGTATTCCACCATTTCCATGGGGTTTTGATTTTTTCATGGGTTTTTACGGTTTTCTGTAGGTCTGTTTACTATTCACTGATCAATGTGGTCCTGTGCTAAGCGTGCACTGTCACCCTATAACAAACGGTCACGTGACTTCTCTGAGGCCATAATACACGGCCAATTGTTTTATAAACCCAGAGACATGGAGGGGGAGATGGGAAACAGTGGAAAGGGCCCAGGATGCCTGCCGCGGGTGTTATGCAAATTATGTGTCATGGCTGCCTGCATGGTAGTGGTCATGGTTGGCTGCACACACCACTCAGCAGATATGAAAATGTATCCACTTTGAGAATTAATTCTGAGAAAACTACCTATCCCACCTACTAATGCTGAATAGCATTATAAAGCCCTGGCCTAGTTGTATATGAATAAATCGAGTTTTATTCAAGTTTCTAATCAGATAAAAATCTGGGGATGGGGTACTGACAACATATCTAAGGGCCACCCATCAGGGTGAGTCCGCAGATATGAAAACGGATCCATTTTTGACAATTAATTCTGAGAAAACTACTCATCCCACCTACTAATGCTGTATATGGTTAGAAAGCCCTGGCCTAGTTGTATATGAATAAATCGAGTTTTGTTCAAGTTTCCACTTGGATCATAATCTGGTGATGGGGTACTGATAACATATCTTTGGTCCGACCCGTCGGGGTGACTCCGCAGATATGAAAACGGATCCATCTTTGACAATTAATTCTGAGAAAACTACTCATCCTACCTACTAATGCTGTATATGGTTAGTACGGTGGCCCAAGAGGGTCAAAACATGATTCGCAATTTAGAATAATTTTTCTTTTGAAGTTATAGAGGTTGAATGTAAAATGAAAAGTCAAAAGTGATTTCAATTTCGGAAATGGATGTTGTCAGTCTGTCAACCCATGTAAATCAGCTTGTATTGTGACAGGTATCTTTTAGCAAAGTTATAGGGGTGTATTGTGAGCATCAATTTGCAACTGTGTTCCATACTAAGATGGTAGCTGTAACTGACTTTCATTATTTCTGCGGATTCCATACCATACATATTATTCAATGTCAATGAACTGCACAGCTATGGCCAAGAGGCAACATCCATTCTAGGGGACAAGATGGCTGCCACTAGAAGGTGACCCCTACAAGGCTAGATAGTGCATGGAAGGGTGCGGGGGGGGGGGCTTCATTGAGTGCGCTGTTGGAGCTCATGTATGGCAAGCCATGTTCACACTTTAAACAACAGAGGTAATGGATTTGAATGTTGTGCCAATTAATCTGACATCGCCATATGTCTGAGGTCGCCATATCCCATGGATGTTTTAAGAACGGGGCATGGACCATGTCACTAGGGCCCATCTCCCATGTCGATCTTCAGAAAATGCCATGTTAGAGCGTGCAGAGCCCCCCCCCCCTTGAGGATGTTGAGAAAAAAAAGGGGATGGGCGCTATTGTTGAAAAATACCACAAAGATATTTACATTTCAAAAATTCCGATTTTGGGCAATAAAGGGGGGTGGGTGTGCCGGGTCCACCGTCCTAAATCCACACCTACATCTGTACATGGAGACAAACACCTGCTGCGGGAGGGGAAAGCAAAAGATTTTCACCTGGTCTCAGAGCTCATCACCATAATTGTAAGGGTGGTGAAATCTCTCAAACGTGACACTATTCTTACTTGAACGTATGGCAAGGACTACTACCACATGTACCAGTCTACTTCTCTGCTGGCTGACCCCACTGCAGTGTATTAACCAGTTAACCATGCATCACGTTCAACTAGAAATTGTTGAAATTGTATGCATCAAGTGTTGAACAGTGTAAACCGTCCTCTTTAATCAGACTATAATAAAACCCTCTAGTCAAGGTTGAAAATGGCATGCCATAGCTTGTGTTCCCCTCCGCTGAAAGCATTGCCTACATCTGGTATTATGTAATATTACAGATTGAGGGCCGACTTCCTGCCGCCCGTCCCTCCGCACATGGTAGGAGGCAAGGGGGGGGGGGGCACTCCACATAACTAACCAGGACAGACAGACAGGTGAACTTGACAAGGCGAGAAGAGTTTGTTTTAGCCACTATGTACAAGGGACAAGGGAGTGCAAGGAGTGCTAAAATCGACAAGGGACAAGACCTATTTCTTAAAATCAACAAGGGTCATTGGCATTTCTTAAAATCGACAACTGACAGAGCAAACCCAGTCTGTGGCCCTACTAGCCCTCTAGGCAGGAATTAAGCCAACAGGGTCGACATGATACATGAAGCAGTCAAAGTGAGTTAGTCGCCTGCATATACCAGCGTTAAAGGCAAGGTTAAGGGTATTCCATCGTTATTAATATGAATCTGTGAAAAAGAGTTTTCCTAGGTAATGCTTACCAAAACGGTTTAAAAGAACAATAGGAAATCCGTGCCCTGCTATCAAAAATCAAAATTACCTTATTATCATGTAAAACTGATGTGTCTCTATTGATATTGAGGTTATGTAGACAGGTGGTGCTAACTGGGTAGGTATGTAGAACAACCAGAACAACCAAAAGAGACCAGTATCCATCAATTTTAGAGTCCCCCCCCCCCCCACCTGGGAGTGTATAGCAGACGTCAGGTTAGTAGAGGAGGGAGTATCAACAACAACCACTCACCCCACCCTGCATCATCTTGAATAGACTGACGCCATGCCTGAACCCTTATTGTGCATTTATTTTTTAAATCTTAAACTATGATGTACTTATGGCCCTTAAGAGATGGAGACTGCTATCTATTTACAGACGGCTGGCACAGATGGACAGTTGGAAAAATATCACCTGATTATAAAAGAATCCTCCTCCCCCACACACACACACCCAAATGATAATTATAGCCAAAAAGATGATCATAGCCGAAAAGAATTGCACTGATACGATTTTCGGCCGACTGGGCTTAACCCAATGCTTGCAGCCCTTTAGGGTTGGCATGGTCATTGGTGCGGCCCTTAAATAGTGGAGATAAGTACATTAAAGTAAAAATTTGAGCATGTTACATCTTGCATTGCTATTAGTATAGGAGGTTACCAATAAATCCTTCAAGTGACCTAAAACACCAAAATAATTATCAATTTCTAGACTGACCTTGGCTAGTCTAGGTGTTGGCCATCACAATTAAACAGATGCCCGCCACCCAGCCATTACATACACATCTATAGTTAGTCACCTTCCTGTGGCCGCCATCTTGTCCCCCCAGAAATAATTATACTTCTCGACTTTAGCTGTGTAGGTCATCACATTGGCTTTGCATGGCAGGAAATCACTAATATAGTATTTAAATATAATATAATTTAGGTACAACCACTATTTTAGTGTTATTAAACACAGTTGTAAACTAATGTGCCAAATACACCCCTATAGCCCTGACCTTAAATATTTGCGTAATACTAAAAGATACCTGTCACATGCTGTTTTGAATTAAGTTGACAGACTGACAGCACCCATTTTCCAAAACTGAAATCACTTTTGACCTTTTATCTTAAAGTTTGACTCTAAAATTTTGGAAAGTTGATTATATTTTTCGAAATAGATTTTGACCCTCTTGGGCCACCGTAGGTTAGAAAGCCCTGGCCTAGTTGTATATGAATAAATCGAGTTTTATTCAAGTTTCTAATCAGATAGAAATCTGGGGATGGGGTACTGACAACATATCTCAGGGCCACCCATCAGGGTGAGTCCGCAGATATGAAAACAGATCCATTTTTGACAATTAATTCTGAGAAAACTACTCATCCCACCTGCTAATGCTGAATATGGTTAGAAAGCCCTGCCCTAGTTGTATATGAATAAATTGAGTTTTGTTCAAGTTTCCACTTTGATCAAAATCTGGGGATGGGGTACTGATAACATATCTTTGGTCCGACCCGTCGGGGTGACTCCGCAGATATGAAAACGGATCCATCTTTGACAATTAATTCTGAGAAAACTACTCATCCCACCTACTAATGCTGTATATGGTTAGAAAGCCCTGGCCTAGTTGTATATGAATAAATCGAGTTTTATTCAAGTTTCTAATCGGATAAAAATCTGGGGATGGGGTACTGACAACATATCTCAGGGCCACCCATCAGGGTGAGTCCGCAGATATGAAAACGGATCCATTTTTGACAATTAATTCTGAGAAAACTACTCATCCTACCTGCTAATGCTGTATATGGTTAGAAAGCCCTGGCCTAGTTGTATATGAATAAATCGAGTTTTGTTCAAGTTTCCACTTAGATCAAAATCTGAGGATGGGGTACTGATAACATATCTTTGGTCCGACCCGTTGGGGTGGCTCCGCAGATATGAAAACGGATCCATTTTTGACAATTAATTCCGAGAAAACTACTCATCCCACCTGCTAATGCTGTATATGGTTAGAAAGCCCTGCCCTAGTTGTATATGAATAAATTGAGTTTTGTTCAAGTTTCCACTTTGATCAAAATCTGGGGATGGGGTACTGATAACATATCTTTGGTCCGACCCGTCGGGGTGACTCCGCAGATATGAAAACGGATCCATCTTTGACAATTAATTCTGAGAAAACTACTCATCCCACCTACTAATGCTGTATATGGTTAGAAAGCCCTAGCCTAGTTGTATATGAATAAATCGAGTTTTATTCAAGTTTCTAATCGGATAAAAATCTGGGGATGGGGTACTGACAACATATCTCAGGGCCACCATCAGGGTGAGTCCGCAGATATGAAAACGGATCCATTTTTGACAATTAATTCTGAGAAAACTACTCATCCTACCTGCTAATGCTGTATATGGTTAGAAAGCCCTGGCCTAGTTGTATATGAATAAATCGAGTTTTGTTCAAGTTTCCACTTGGATTAAAATCTAGAGATGGGGTACTGATAACATATCTCGGGGCCGCCCCTTCAGGGCGAGTCCACAGATATGAAAACGGATCCATCTTTGACAATTAATTCTGAGAAAACTACTCATCCCACCTGCTAATGCTATATATGGTTAGAAAGCCCTGGCCTAGTTGTATATGAATAAATCGAGTTTTGTTCAAGTTTCCACTTTGATCAAAATCTGAGGATGGGGTACTGATAACATATCTTTGGTCCGACCCGTCGGGGCGACTCCGCAGATATGAAAACAAATCCATTTTTGACAATTAATTCTGAGAAAACTACTCATCCTACCTACTAATGCTGTATATGGTTAGAAAGCCCTGGCCTAGTTGTATATGAATAAATCGGGTTTTGTTCAAGTTTCTACTTTAATCAAAATCTGAGGATGGGGTACTGATAACATATCTCGGGGCCGTCCCTTCAGGGCGAGTCCGTAGATATGAAAACGGATCCATCTTTGACAATTAATTCCGAGAAAACTACTCATCCCACCTGCTAATGCTGTATATGGTTAGAAAGCCCTGGCCTAGTTGTATATGAATAAATTGAGTTTTGTTCAAGTTTCCACTTTGATCAAAATCTGGGGATGGGGTACTGATAACACATCTTTGGTCCGACCTGTCGGGGTGACTCTGCAGATATGAAAACGGATCCATCTTTGACAATTAATTTCGAGAAAACTATCTATTCTTCATACCAATGCAGTATAGGATTAGGAAGCCCTAGCCTAGTTGTATATGAATAAATTGAGCTTTGTTCAAGTTTCCACTTGGATAGAAAACTCGGGATGGGATACGGATAACATATCTTTAGCCCGACCTGTCGGGGTGACTCCGCAGACATGAAAACGGATCCATCTTTGACAATTAATTTTGAGAAAACTATCTATCCTACATGCGAATGCAGTATAGGACTAGAAAGCCCTAGCCTAGTTGTATATGAATAAATTGAGCTTTGTTCAAGTTTCCACTTGGATAGAAAAGTGGGGATATGATACTAATAACATATCTTAGGGCCAACCGGTCGGGGATATGCCGGAGATATGAAAACGGATCTATCTTTGACAATTAATTCTGAGAAAACTACCTATCTCACATACTAAAGGAGTATAGGATTAGAGAGCCCTAGCCTAGTTTTATATGAATAAATTGAGTTTTGTTCAGGTTTTGACTTCAATCAAAAACTGGGGATGGGGTACTGACAACATATCTTCAGTCCGACCTGTCGAGGTGACTCCGCAGATATGAAAAAAGATCCATCTTTGACAATTAATTTTGAGAAAACTATTTATCCTACATACTAATGCAGTATAGGATTGGAAAGCCCTAGCCTAGTTGTATATGAATAAATTGAGTTTTGTTCAAGTTTCCACTTGGATAAAAATCTGGAGATGGGGTACTGAAAACATATCTTAGGGCTGACCGATCGGTGTGATTCCGCAGATATGAAAACTGATCCATCTTTGACAATTAATTTTGAGAAAACTACCTATCCGACATACTAATGCTGTATAAGATTGCAAAGCCCTAGCCTAGCTTTATATGAATAAATCTAAAAAAGAAGCGATGCACCCCTTTGGATCCTTTTTTACCTTTTGACCACATCATCTATTAGTCAATATAATCCTAGGATGTTTAAATTCCCTGAGATCCATGCCATGTTGAAAGTATGGACAGCTTATCACTCATGGCCAACTAATACACAGGCCCTAGGCTAGGGCTGGGTACAGAGGCACAAAGTCCGGGTACAGAGGTAGTTCTTTTGGGCTTTAATTTCCTGCACCTATTAAACCCGCAGGTCTTACTGCACGTCCAGTAACAGTCAGAGTGCAGTCGGGACAGGTACTCAGCCCTATATATAGGGGCACTGGGCCTTTAAAGGCCGGGTACAGAGGCACTAGGGCCGAATACAGAGGTATGTGGCTTCTGTACACTGGTCACACCTCACTGCCCCCCTCAACATATCTGAGAGGGCAGGAGAAACAAATAGATAAACAAACAAAAAAGGGAATGGGAAGGAATAAGTACCAGCAATATCAGTCAGTATAAATGATAATGTAAATAAGGTATATGATAACCAGGACTGACAATTATCCATAATAAATTGGGTCATTCATAATAGACTCACACAAATTGTATGTCTGTAGATTAGAAAATACCTGGGCTTTTCTTTTTGCCTGTACCTCTTTCAGTGACCTATAGGCCCTTAAACCTGACTCTTTGGGCAAGCGGCCATGAAAGAGGATTACTTCTAATGATTGAATCTTTTTCCCCTGCTTCCCCTTGAGAGTGTTGTAGTCAATATGATGTGTCCCAGAGGGCCAGTCTGCATGCGCTGCATCCTAATAGCACCTTGCAGGGTGCCACTCTATCCTACTACTACACTCCTTTTTAGGCAATTTACTTTGTCTTTTTAACAGTTGGTTTGAAGCAATTAGATTGCCCATATTATCCGTGGACAGACATGCACTATTTTAAAGGTTAGCATAAATCAATACGAATCTCTTATGTAGGCCAAAAAGAAAAGGTTGTGGTTCAGGTTGGCGCTGAGAGAAAACTAGGTAGAGAGGGGGGGTTTGATTTTTGTTTTGTTTTTCCCTTGGCAATTGCTGAATGGGGTCGGCCCAAAGTCAGGGTGCAGATTATACGTGATCTTTTAGAGGTATACTACAGTACTATGGCCATAATCAGATCCCTGTGAGGCTTATATGATATTCTCAATGTCTTGTTAGGTTTGAATGCAAGGATTTATGGTGGTTTTATTTGCATCTTTCACAAAGACGGTGCTCCCCCTCCCATTGTAACTTTACCGGTTAGTGGAGTGGCCACTAACTAATTATCGCTGTACTTGCATATTGCATGCCTAATTTATGTATGCACAGGTGTATATGAGCACATAGCACCATTTAGTTCATTGAAAGGCTGCAGGGGGGAAGGTTATGAGATGAGCATACACTGATGCCATATGTGCGCTGACCTCCACACAATGCATGCAGTGTAGAGCAGTGAGGACAGAAGAGTACACAGACCCCACAATACCACGACAATCTTCTATCCGTCTTTACCCAACCCCTCATGAATCACCCATTGACAGCAACCGGCATCCAGGCATGGCCAATTTGCCATGCCCCTTTTTAGTTCAATGGCCAGTGAGATGGTACTTTCATGTCATGATAAAGGTACAAAGGCAATAACAGCTCCTAAATTGCCCTCCCTCATGGTTGACAGAATGGCATACCCATGTTTAGAGCAAGCTCAATGGTGGATCTATTATGAAGCTTCCGCCAAGGATACAACTTTTATCTATAAATTATTCAATTTTGGAGCATTTCTGTTCACAATACAACCGGTCGCTATGACTGTTACCTTTTTTTCCCCCATTTGCTGTGCCTTCGTTATGAATATCATAACTCAGCTCTAATCTGCTAATAGGTTGAGCTTTTGCATTACTATTTGGAAATCTTGTTGACAGCGGACGGTTAGCACTTTTTTCTGTTTAAAGATGGGTGGATAGCAATGTTGATATTTTGCCTTACCAATAGTTATATGGATATGGTGTTCTCCTGGGTGCCAGACATATTATCTGGTATGACATATTGATTTTACTCAAATGGAACATGGCAGATCCTGCTTCTAGAACCATGTCAATTTTAGTTTTTTCCCCATATCATCAGAATGTCTAATGCACAAATCTACATCAAATATTTCCAGGAGGATGTGATCTGTTAAATTCTCTGAATCCAGAAATAACTCATGTATAGTGATACTGTTGGATTCCGAGGAGGACTGGTAAGAGTTGTCTTTGATATGACTCAGATCTTTAGTGTATGATTCTGGGGTTGAAATGAACTTTTGAGTGGCTAGATATAATAATGGTAAATAATTAGACAGGGCCTTGTAACTTGTGTAACGGTTTTCTTAATATGTAGTATTGGTGTGAGTCACCATACACCAGAATATCAGACAACTTAAGATATATTTGATAGAAATTAGACTTAAACTTATCTGATGCGGTATATGAGTTTGTGTCACATTCTGCCCATTTTATATATCATTGACCTACGTCATGTGTGTGCATGTGTCAGTTTGTGTATATGCACATTTTTCTTAATAACCTCATTGGCAAGCCCCCAGATGTCAACGTGAGGGAATTGACCTACACTGATGCCCTGTGCAGCAACCCCCACACAATGCATATGCAGAGAAGGGTAGAGGACTGGCGACCGGGGAGTACACAGACACAGACCACATCTGTAGTACCCCCACATACCTATATCACACACCTATATATACACCACAGTCTGTCTGCTGACCATCTTACAATCTCTACCCAAACACTCATAGATCCCCTAGTGACAGCACAAAGAATTCAGAGATATGCAATATTCCACACAATTTTTAATTGAATGGTCAACTAGATGGTGTTTTTGTCATGACAAATGAAGGGTCTGCACAATACTATACCCTTATTTAAAATAGGGACATTAAGGGGTCCTTGATGAATTGTTCCACTGGGGATATACTCTTTTTTGTATAAGTTATTCAATTTTGCATCATTTTAACACAATACTTGTAAAATTGTTTGTTATTGCCATTAACTTTTTTTTGCACTGTCCCCATGATGGCAGTCATAGCCCCGCTCTCATAGTTTTACAGCCAATCATTTTTGTATTACTACAGCGAAATCTTGTTGATTGTGGAGAGGGGTAGATAGCAGTTTTGATATTTGACCTCACCATAGGTTATATGGATATGGGATTGTACTGGGTGCCAGACATATTGTCTAGTCTGCATTGATTTTCCTGAAATGGAACGTGGCAGATCCTGCTCCAAGTACCATATCAATTTCAAGTGTTCCCCATGTCAACCAAATGTCTAATGCACAACACTACATTAGTTATTCACATGAGTGTAATGCCCGATTGTGATATGTCAAGTTATCTAATTTCAGACATAACTTATATACAGTCATACTGTGAGATTGGTTTGTTAACGTCATATATAGATCTTGAGTGTGTGCTATTCCAAATTGGGATTCAAATATGATTGTCAGATTGCTATCTATATCATATGCTTGGCAATTAGACATTGTATTGCAGATTGTGTCACAAGTATTGGTTTATATCAATGATGTCAGTCTTGAGAAGACATTGAGTTATATAGCTGAGGCCTAATTGATGGATACATTATCTGTATTCAGTTAATTACTTTGCATTCAATACTTTTAGTTTTCGCTATATAGCAGAAAAGTGGCTTACATAGGAGATGTATAAACTGATACGTATGATAGTAATTCTAAAAGGTTTTACAGACTTACATCAGTTTGATATCAACTTGTTAAAACTGTACTAATAATGTATGATGAGGAAAGGTGATGCTCAATAGCACTAAACATGCAACTTGATAGAGGTCCAGAGGGACCTTTTAAAGCACACATTTAACATTGAGTTAGAAAAGGAGTGCTACATACAGGAAAATATTCTATATGGCCTTTAGATATATCAAAGTTGTTTAAAGGTTACCAAGATACCTTTACATTTAGTTGATCACCACACAGTAGGAAGCTAGAAAGAGGCATCAAAGGCTCCTCTGTTGGCATCAGAATATTAGACGCCCCAACATAAATTCATAAAAGATTTGACCTAGACCTATCTATTGCAATATCTCGGCTTGTGTAAAATGGGTTCATATTATATAGATTATATGGGCAAGGCTCCGCATAGACCTACTTCATGGGTGTGCATGTGTTTGTGCATACTTTCCTAGATGAGGCAAGGGACTAGGCACACAATGATGCAGTGTGCAGCGACCCCCCACACAATGCATATGCAGTGCAGATGAGGGCAGAGTACACAGATGTAGGCCGCACCGGGTTCCCCCACATGCCCCTGCCCGTCAGTCTGTCTTCTGGCCATCTGACAATCTTTACCCAACCCCTCATAGATCACCCAGTGACAGCACACAGCATCCAGGGATAGGCAATATCCCACACACTTTTTAATTGAATGGTCAGTGAGATGGTGTTTCCATGTCATGATAACACAGTGTGAATGCAGCACAACTCCTGAATTACCCTCTCTTTTAGTCTGAACAATGCCATACGCTTATTTAGAACAGGGGCATTAGGGGTGCTTGATGAATTGTTCCACCCGGGATATGCTCTCTTTTATATAGTTATTCAATTTGGAATCATTTGTATTCACAATGAAATCATTTGTTATTGCCATTACCTTTCTTTTTTATTTATAGTCTACCCATTATGGATGCCATAGCCCAGCTCTAATAGCATTCAATCATTTTGTATTTCTACAGGGAAATGGTGTTGATTGTGGCCAACTTGTATTTTATTCAAGAGGGGTAGATAGCAGTTTTGATATTCGGCCTCACCATAGGTTATATGGATATGGGATTGTACTGGGTGCCAGACATATTGTCTGGTCTGTATTGATTTTACTGAAATGGAACGTGGCAGATCCAACTCCCAGTACCGTATCAATTTAATCTTTTTTTCCCCATAGTATCAAAATGTCTATTCCACAAAACTGTATCAGATATTCACATCAGGAGTGGCAATACTCAAGTGTGATATATCAAATTCTCTGAATCTAGAAATAGCTTAAGATTGGTTGAGATGCACAGCGACACTGAGAGAGATGCCCAGAGTGACTGGTGGGATCAGTCTGCAAATGATATGAATCTTTCGTTTGTGCCATTGGGATTTTCAAATTGAAGTGTGAGTTGATAGACTGATATGCTAAGCAATTAGACTAGGCCTTGCAAATTGTAAGATGGGTTCTTGTAGCTGTATGTCAGTTTTGGGAAGACATTGAATAGAAATTGCACATTTCGGGTGATGCGACCTATACGTATGGTCAAGTAAGTTTCCAGGTTGTTGAGGGGATATTAGCCTATGTATTTTCAGCAGACCTTCATCTCAAATGATGGTGATGAGAAATTAATTAGTGTTAGTCTATAGATCCTGTTCCTAAAACGACATTAAAAAACAGAATGGGAAGCAAAACTCAGAGAGTGGAACATGTAGATCTTACATGACCTATGATGAATTGAAAGGAAAATTATATTGGGTTGTCACTAGCGTAGAGAAGGGAGGCCGCCCCCCCCCCCCAAACTATCGAAGCGTCCCCTATATATATCATACCTGTAAAAATCATATAGGGCTCCCCAACCGAGAGCCCCCCCCCCCTCCGTCCATTTAGTTTTAACAGCAGGGTTATGCTTATGAGATTATCCTGTGCAGCGACCCACCTCACCCCCTCACACACACAGAATGCATGCAGTGCGTGTGGGCAGAGCACTGAGGACAGAGAGTCTCAGAGATTAATTAGTGTTAGTATATCCTGTTCCTAAAACGACATTAAAAAACAGAATGGGAAGCAAAACTCAGAGAGTGGAACATGTAGATTTTACATGACCTATGATGAATTGAAAGGAAAATTATATTGGGTTGTCACTAGCGTAGAGAAGTGAGGCCGCCCCCCCCAAACTATCGAAGCGTCCCCTATATATATTATACCTGTAAAAATCATATAGGGCTCCCCAACCGAGAGCCCCCCCCCCCTCCGTCCATTTAGTTTTAACAGCAGGGTTATGCTTATGAGATTATCCTGTGCAGCGACCCACCTCACCCCCTCACACACACAGAATGCATGCAGTGCGTGTGGGCAGAGCACTGAGGACAGAGAGTCTCAGAGAGACAGAGACCCCCCCCCCACCCACCTACCCACCAACACACATGCACAGCCTGTATTCTGTCCATCTGACAGGGCAATCTTTACCCACCCCTCATAGATCACCCACTGACGGCATCCAATGTCCAGGGATAGCCAATATTCCCACACGTTTTAATTGAATGGCCAGCTAGATGGTGTTTTCATGTCATGATAAAGGCATGAAGGCAAGCACAGCTCCTAAATTGCCCTACATTATGGTCCACATAATGCCATGGCCTTATTTAGAACTGGGACATTTAATAATGCCAATATGAATTATTCCACCATGGATAAGCTCTCTTTTTGTATAAGTTATTCAATTTTGCATCATTTGTATTCAGAATGCGAGCATTTGCTACTGCCATTGCCTTTTTCCAGATAACAATGCCCTCCTTATGAATGTCATAGATTAGCTCTGATGGATTTAGCTTTAGATAACTGTTGCTTTACTACAGGGAAACCTCTTTTATTATGGACAGTATCTATTTTTGCAAGAGGGGCAGATTGTAAATTTTTTATTTGGCCTCAAAAGTGGTTATATGGATATGGTATTATACTAGGACCTAGACATATTGTCTGGTCCATATCGATTTTAACTAAAAAGGAAGCAGATCCTATACCCAGCACAAAAACTTTATTATTTTATCTTTTTCTCCTCATATTATCCCAAAGTCTAATCTGCAAAACCGCATCATCAGATATTCACATCAGGAGTGGCAATACCCAACTGTGATACATCACATTCCATGGAGCCAGAAATAACTTGTGATTGATTGAGATGTGCAGTCATAACTAGTGAGATACCTCTAGTGACTTCAGTGGGTTTGGTCGGTAAAATGATACAACTCTTTGAGAAGGTAATATAATCATTTTTGTAATATGCAGATATAGATTCTCAAAGGATTAGACAACGCCCTTTACATATTGTATGACAGGTCCATAATTGATGTTGGTAATAGATGTGTCCAGAATTCACAGAAGCAACGTCTACTTATTAACCCTAAAACACAGTACAATGGATACAGAGACATAATAATAGCAATGATATCCAGGCAGTCAGTGTAATCTTAAAGCTTAATGGATATAGCACTATACATGTTGTACCATAGAACCATGTGTAATATTTTGTCCTCTCTGGGCCTGGACTCCATCGAACTTGATGGAGCATCTATATTACATACATATTACATACAAGCAGAACTTGTGCCATTCTTGGGTCTTAACTTATGATCTCTGCAGGAATTTCAGAATGTTTATCGAATGTTTTCTGGATATTTTCTTGTGTCATATTATCTGGAATTTATTGTTTTTTGAATGAGTGAAACTCGGGAAATTCAGAACATTTCTGGAACGTTCTCTGGACACTTTCTTAAACGAGTGCAACTCGAGAAATTCACGTCATCATTCTACTTGTGGAATTTCTTGTTATTTGCACGAGTAAAACATCACTTTTGAACATGTCACTAGGCATGTGCACTCTTTTAAAGAATCTCCTGAGTCTATTTTGTGTGTGCAGCTTGAGCCTTTCCTTGGAAATACAAAAGATAACTTGTGTTATTCTTGAGTTCTGTTTGGAGGGATTACACACCTTACGTTGAAGCATTCAGGACTCTTGGTAACAGAAATTATGCACCCCTTTCTGAAGAGAACTATATACCATTCAGGGGTTCTAGATAATTATCGATAGAGGCCAATTCTAGCCACCTTACTTGGAATACCAACTTTAATACAATCATATCTGATATTTTAATATATAATATTCTGAAAGTGGAGAATCGGCCTCTACATTGGGTGGGGGAAGAAGAAATACATTTTTCTAGCTATTATAAACTTCCCTATTCCTGGTGCCTCTAAGACTTTATACTCGTCGTTATACTGTAATGTGATACTAAGTACGTTAACATTGTCCTCTGGAGGTCATTCCTCACGTGCCAACACGTTATAAAAGGTGCCTGGGTCCTCACCTGGCAGTGTCAGGTCGGCTCCAGCCTTTGTCCAAGCATTGTCCAGAAGACCTGTGCACCCAGAGAGTCATTTATAGCAACGCAGATACTATTTCAAATGTGATGACGCATTGAATGTACTGAATGGTCTTATAATGGCATGGGCCATATTCAGAGGAAACTTGTCCGAACATAGTTCAACTTAATTAGCTACTAAGGCATCCAATGCCATGTAATGCATGCTATTATGGAATTTGTGTTGCGAATTTGTGTTGTGGGCTAATGAAAGGGAAATGGTTTGATCATTGATGTTGGCATAATGAGAACCAATTTGATGGTGAAGGCAATTGTTGCTCGTCAATTAACCCCTATCTACAGGTAGACACCACCGATCAAAATAGTTGAAAATATTTCAAATCTGTATAATAATTTCTATTGTTAAAAGTTGCGGCCTACTTTATTTAACTTTATTCCCTATGATTTAGCTTATATATAATTGATTTAATTCTCAGATTTATGATCAGTGTGCTATATTCGGAGGATACACTGTAAGGAGCCATTATTGCGCCTCTTGCGACCCTCCTCTCAACTAGCTCACTGCATGAATGTTTACATTTAAGTTGACTTAAAGAACACAATAAGTATATTTAATTTAAGTAAATGCCACTTGAATGCTGTTATGACCTTTCCGGGACACTTTAATGGCATAACTAAACTTGAAGCAGTTTAAAATGTTCCTCCAGTGCATCTTAAATGTGCTTAAATACAAACATTCATGCAGTAGCTGTCACTGCTCATGGATAACATGCCATTGTTCCCTACCGTCCAAATGTGGTACCGTTTGTCATACACATAGCTTGTAGGATTTTGAATTTGAAAAAGATATTGGGCACGGCAACAGTAACACTAATCTCTCAATATTCTCTCCTTCTCTCCCTCTAGGTGGGTAACTTCACGCTAGATGACTACCTGACCAAAGTGAGTCACTTAATCAGTAAGGGTAGCGCGGCGCAGGACGAACACATACGGTACCTGCAGGGTCACAGCGGCTACTACCAGAACGTTCAAGTGGAGGACATCCACGTACAGGACGCGCTCAAAGACTTTATACTCAACTGTACCTATGTGCTGTGGAACGAGGAGATGGAGCCCTGCAACGTGACCAAGCAATGGTGAGTCATGCTTCTTATTTCATGGTGAATACTATCTATCAAGGTTAAACCTATGGGAGTACTGTATGCGAGTGAAGCGTGAAATAACCCTATGTCGTAATTCACGCTGTGGCCATATTTCACGCTGCTAGGGGTCGCCATGGGGTTGCCATGGGGTTGCCATGGGGTTGCCATGGGGTTGCCATGGGATCACCATGGGGTCGCCACGCTACCGAGGGTCACGTGACCTGTGCGGAATCCAAAATGCAGCGTGCAATACTGCTCGTGCAGTAACCAGTGACTCAGTCACGTTAACGTGCAGCTCTGTCTATTTATTTATCCTCTGATATGTTGCTAAAAGACGACATGACGACGATTCACCCATGCAACCCCGGCGAGTAACTGGCCGATGCTGCATTGGCGTAAAATGCCACCCCTTCAGAAGAGTCTCAATCCCGTAGTATCAGCATAATGCTTGAATGCAGCACTGGTGGGTTATTGGCCAGGGCTGCATTCATGTATCATGACGACCAAGGGAATGACGCATTAATGCACTATGCCCTCCTTAAAAGGAAGCACACAGTTGTTTGATATGTAGAACTCTGGTGAGAAGCTCACCAGCACTACAACCGACCATTTGGGTTGATGCGCTCCTAAAAGGGCAGCTAGCATAAATGATATTAGACATCCCAGGAAAGCAGGGTGCTTTGCTCATTGTGATACATGGATGTAGCCCTAGAGGGGACTGCAGTTCAAATTTGTAACTAGGTTATTACCTTTTACATATATTAAGGTATCCTATGAATATAGTAGCATTCTATTGAGTGCTTGTGACACAGCAAAACCACATTATTTCCACCCGGAACAGATATAGTACAGCAGCGTTGTGTTGGTTCACCGTGATGATAAATGAACATTAACTTTCATCTTTTTGCAGTAGCGGGTACCTGTCCTTAACTTATTCATGTCAGAAACACGTTTGGAGCCCATACTGGTTCTCATTTGTTCAAACTTTCTTTACTACTATAAATACACAACGGCGAGGACTAGTTCGCATATCGTATGAGCACCACTTCTGATATGTTATATAATTTGCCTCAAATATCAAAAACGCAATATTAGTTAATGCTAATTGGGATTAAAATATCATATCTAATTTGATAGGCATTTTAACTGTAGCTGCATCATCCTGACCCTACATGACTCCCGAAGTGTTAGAATGATGCGCCAATGTAGTGTGTTGAGTTACCCATTGATGCATCAGGATGACAAATGTAGACATCAACATGATTAGGCCTACACCCTACTTGAGACATTAACCACTTTGTAGTAGGGATCAAGATAACAGTTATTTCATAGACGAAACCGGTCCCACCAGTAGCAGTTAAAGGATAAGAATGGCGCTTCCCCGTCTGAAGTAAATGGACCATAGAGGTAGGGAGGGGCGAATAAAATTAGGTCAATGGTGGTGTATTCCTAATTATGCTAGATCTTTAGATATTACATTGGGAAGTATTCTCCTTTTTTCATTTTGGCTTTAGACCAGGTAGAACCTGAGATTTTCCTACTTGAAGTTGCCACATCTGCATATTTTGCACATATAGGCTATAGTGTGAATGGGTTTTGATTTGGTGATCTGAGATATATAATGTTGGTACCATTGCCAATCAACAGGGGTCACTACCGAGAGACCCAGGTATGGCTAATGAGCCAGGTCAATTAGGCCAGTGGTGGAGTTATGGGGCACTAGTGTCCCCTGGTGTGGGGCACCTGAGGTATCCCTGACCAGTGACCTCCCCTAGTAAACTACAATGTACACAGGCTGTTCTCTTGACTGGCCTAACACTCCCAATGTTTAACTGATAAGGCTAAGCACTTGGCAATTATCTATGACCTAGCTCTTTTTGGTTTTGGCAACTTCCAATATTATATTTACAAATCCCAGTACTAGTAACAGTGTATCATTAATTGGTATTTGATATATTGGAAACTTACTTCAAGGGAGCAGATTCCTATGGGAGAATAATGTTATATAGATATTTTCCAATGCTGATGGCTAAGGACTTCCCAGATAGCTAGGGCCTTGAAAACCGGGGAATGCACACTTCAGTGCACATACTTTTCGGTACCAATACTAGTAATATGCTGAAAACATTTTTCCATAAATGCATAGAGGTGCAATATGTGTATTATTGGTGAGAATTTACGTAATGCTATCTATTTTGGTATACATATTCTTATTATATCTCCTGGATCCTTTCACTTAAATCTTGGAATCAGAGGGAAAATAATATCATTTTAAGCAGCATGGCCCACACAAATGAGAAATCTCTGAGGGTCATCATATAGGTCTGGATATCAACTGATCACAGCTAATAGCTGCCATGTGCGTGGTGCTGCCACCTGGTGTATCCTCCCCCTCCTACTAATAGAGGGCTCGTATAGTTGAGCTGAGACACCATAACATCTATTCTAACGTTCAGCAGGTGTGAAACCATTAATAACCCCAAAATCCTGGTACATAGATGTAGATCATTAGAGACAACTCTACATGTAGATTGCAGTGTTGTAGAACTAGCCTTTCTGTACATATTTACCTTTCACCCATGGAGTATGATGCATGATGGAAGGGGACATGAGGAAATGGGTTTGAAGCCACATGGGAAGCCATGTACAGCACACATGCTAGCGCTATACACAATGGAGCAGCTATTGTCAATTCTATGATTGAACAACAATGTCTGAAGCATGTGCCTTGAAACATTTTATTTTTATGGAATACAGCAGTCCCATTGATTTAACCAAAGAGGTCCGTATCTCATTCCTCCCGTGAAATAACCCATGTCCGTATTTCACTAGATAAGCTATTTTAGGCTACCTCCTGCCATAAATTTTGGTATTTTGAATCGGAATAGACAATTAAAAATCGACACAAAGGTCCGTATCTCATTCCCCCCGTGAAATAACCCATGTCCGTATTTCACTAGACAAGCTATTTTAGGCTACCTCCTGCCATAAATTTTGGTATTTTGAATCGGAATAGACAAAAAAAATCTACACAAAGGTACACTGATTTAAGTCAGTTGACTGGATTATTTCACTTGTTCATCCACGGGCCGTATTTTACTAGGCCGTAACTGGAGGTCAACTCGTGAAATAACCTAGCCAACAGACTGAAACTGGTGCACCTTTGTCTATATAATTTAGCTAGTCTGCTCAGACTTGTGAAATAACTTATAGGTGATAAAAGGCCATATTGCTGGGCTTCCTGGTCGTGCTGCTATTGTTCTCCTGATTTGTACACTGTACTCTAGGTTGGTGTGGGTGTGGGAGGCCCAGGGGCAGGTGTGGCGTGGTAGAGGTATATTTATTGTATATAGTATGCGGGTCTGTGATACTGCCAATATTGTAGACGATAACCCTGATAAAACAGCTGCAGGGTGCACTGTCAGAAGTAAGTGTAGCTGCACAGGGGGTTGTACTGGAGATTTAGAGTATAAAAGGACTTATTTTTGGTTTCAAAATTGCCCACATGAATGTAGAACTTTGACTAGTGTATTACATGTATGTCCTTACATACATATACGACCTACGTCCATGGACTTAAAAGTGTATTTATAGAAACTACAAGGCCGAACTGCTGAACTTTAGAATGTGTTGATGCTTAATGTCTAATTTAGCCTCAACCTTTGCATGACATCTATTGGGTTTAAATGGTCATGTTCGTGTCCAAAGTCCAAAGGATACCTGGCACTTGAGTAGTTTTGAGATTGACTTTCATTGATTTTACTACAAGTTAATTAAATCGCACTAAGCTGCTAAGTTCCCAAACACAAAGACTCAAACATTCCTAGATAGATCTTGCGACCTCAGAACTCACTAATGACCTAAAGAGCAGTGCACGGATATATAAACTAGATCAGAGAACAGGGTGAAAGCGACACTACATTTTAGAACTATTATCGGCCTAAAGGTTGAATCCCACAGGGCGTATGAAGCCAGAACCTCTGCGCTCTATATGCTTATTGTGAATTCAAATTGTTGCTTATACTTCAAATCGCTAGGTCCCTTGCATACTATTGCAAGTCTCAAATCCCACTGTTGACTATATGCACCAAACCTCTGCATATTGCACTGCATTGAATCGACTTTTTAACACCCGCGAAACTGCTCCCCCCCCCCACCATGATAATAAATGACCACTTCCTCATGTCATCTGCATTTCAGTCCATTGGGTAGGATTAACCTGTGTGGAATAAATCAGATTTGATATGAGCATATCAATCGTAGGGGTAGTGAATGATTTAACAGCATTGGCCTCGACATTAGTGTCATAAAATATAACATGCCTACAAACTGGCAAGTGCATTAAGTTTGGCGGTGGTTGGCGTTGAAAGGCTAGGGTCAGGGGTCGGCCGGGGGAGGGGTTAGTATCATTGAATGGGGCGGGTGCAGTTCAGGTACTTGGCGGCGTTGCCACCTGCCCTAGGCGGGCACATGGATAAAAACCGGGGTAGTCAACGAATGCACTTTGTAATAAAAACCTCCAAAAAGGGGAAAAGAGAAAGCTAAATAAATCCTGCATTAGACGGCCTGGTATGCATGGCGTGCGTACTTGACTTCCGGTGGTAGTTGCGCGTGCGCTGTGAGTGCTGCGACTGCCATGTTGTGAGAGGGTCCCTTAGGCTAATGAAAACAGCACACATGTTAAAAGCTGCCCAGGCTGCTGACACAGGTATAGGTGTTTGTACGCTATATCACAGACATTTGCTCATGTCTCTGGCTATATTTAGCCCATGAATAAGCAGTCTGACCATGTTTTATACGTACAGTGTATGAGGTAAGGGAGGGGGGTTGGGATATACAACGCAGACAGATAACTGTCATGGGGGGTGTGGCATCCTGCTTTGCTGGATGTCTTGATACTTTGTATTATTATAAGTGACAACAACTCTGAATCTTCATCTCAAGATGTATTGACCGACCTCCGGTGTATTGCATAACACGCACGATGCACAGACAATTCCCAGACGCTTAGTCCGCCTGTGTATCGCTAGATGGCGCCACTGGCGCTAGTGGCGTTTCCCGCGCTGGGCTGCAGCAGGGCTGCGTCATACGACATCTCCCTTTTTTAAGGAGTATTATGTTAAGACATACTTAGAAGTGTTCTTGAAGTGTTCATGACATAATAGTTACTATGAAGTTACTCTCAAGTAAAGATATATATGTATGTCTCTGGAAATAAGTCAGTTACATGTTACTCAATGTTCAATGTAATAGTCAATGTTCAAATGCACTAGTCAATGTTCTTTTGTCACTTTAGAATATTTCTGACTTATTAATGTATCTGAAAGGGAATAGTTATTAAACTTCTTCAATCAGTCTCTTCGTCGCGACTCTAGGTCTCGACGACTTCCTTGGTCCCGGATCGGGCACACGGGTTGTGGCACCTCGATCAGGAGTCGGTGGAGTCGGTGGAGGGACCACTGGAGGTATATCAGTGATCTCCACTGGAGGCACATGATCACTAAGCGGTGTGACCACTTTGGTTAGTATGGTGGTCGGATCAATGTTGTCATTTTGTCCGGGCCCAAGATTTCTCGTCATTCTACGGTTACGTCTCACTAGTCCATTCGGTGTTGAGATTATATATGATCTCGGTCCGGGGGCTTTTCCTATGACCTTCCCTTCCACTCATAGGTCGGGTAGCCATGCTCGGTCTCCTGGTGACAGTTCGTCTGCTTCTGTGACTCGGTGGCGTTGGTTGTAGTTCACTGCCATCTGCTTCCGGTATTCCTTCTCCTTCCTTCGAACCAGCGCTACATCTGGGATGCGCGGTTTTAGTTCATCTGGGTGACAGGGCACCAGTGATTTTAGTCTGCGACCAATGTTCAGCTGAGCCGGGGAGAATCCTGACAGTAGAGGGGTGTTGCGATAAGAAATAAGGGCAAGGTACTCATCGTCAGCCTTATTAAGGATTGCTTTGATGGTTTGCACTGCTCTCTCTACTTCTCCGTTACTTTGTGCGTATCTTGGAGATGACGTGATGTGTTCAAACACATATTCTGCTGCAAAGTTTTTGAACTCCGCTGATGCGAATTGAGGACCGTTGTCGCTGAACAGTATGTCGGGTATACCTTGATGGAAGAATGCTCTTTTCATCTTCTTCACTGTCTCAGTGGTATCAACGTTCTTGCCAACTTGGCACACTTCCACGTCTCTAGAATAGTAGTCTATGATGAGGAGGTACATGGACCCCTTATGGTGGAAAAAGTCTGCCGCTACTCTAGACCACGGTCGTTCTGGGAACTCAGTTCCTTTCATCGGTTCGACACGTTCACGTCTGTACTTTTCACAAATGTTACAATTTTTCACTGTCTTTTTGATGTCTTTGGACATTCCTGGCCACCACACTGATGCGTTGGCATTCTCACGGGTCTTAGTGATGCCCTGATGCCCATCATGTAGATGGCGTAAGACGTCAATCCTCAGACTTGCTGGGATTACAAGCTGTTTTCCTCGAAGGAGTAGGCCATCATGAACTGTAAGGTTGCCCTGTTCGTTCCAGAACTTAACCAAAGGTCCATAGACGTCACGTCTGTTCTCCGGCCACCCATGTTCAATATGGTGTATCACTACCTTCAGGACATCGTCTTTCTTTAGCTCTGACCGTATCTCGTCGAGTCTCTGGTCAGATGATGGTAGACAGACGAGTACTGCTTGTACGTATGCGTCAGATTCTTTGCGAAGTTCTTCTTGCTTATGAAGTTCTTCGCTCTCCAGCATATTCTCACCAAGAGGCGCTCTTGACAAGGTATCTGCGGTCATTAGACTTTTACCTGGCACGTGACTGACTGTGAAGTCGAACCGCATTAATCTCAGTCGGAATCTTTGGATCCTCACTGGCAGTTCGTCGATCAGTTTGGTTGAGAATAGTGGCACAAGCGGTTTATGGTCAGTTTCCACGTGGACTCGCATACCGATAACTAAGTTACTCCAGTGTTCGAGTGCCCATGTGGTCGCTAATGCTTCCTTCTCAATTTGCGCGTATCGGCATTCAGTCTTTGTCATTGACCTGCTGGCGTATGCAACGGCTTTCAGTCTTCCATCCTTTTGACGTTGTCTCAGAACTGCCCCAAGACCGTAGCTACTTGCGTCTGCTGACACGATTGTTTCGCGTTCGGGGTCATACAAAGCGAGGGCTTCGGCTGAAGCTAGTTCCTGTTTCAGTTTCTCAAACGCTTTCTTTTGTGGAAGATCCCAAGTCCATGCAGAATCTTTCTTGAGGAGATCTCTGACTGGTTTGGTGATTTCGGCAAGGTTCGGCAGGAATTTCATCTGTTGATTCACCATGCCGAGGAATCGTCTGACATCTGGGACGTCTTTGGGGTCTGGCATCTCTATGATGGCTTTGACCTTCGCTGGATCCTTCCTGATGCCATCGGCATCTATCACCTGACCAAGGTAGCGAAGCTTGGTTGTGGAGAACTCACACTTGTCTTGGTTTAGAGTGATGCCGCTCTCTTGGAGGCGGTTCAGCACTTTCGCCAAGCGTTCATCGTGCTCTTGTTTGTCCTTTCCAATTACAAGAATGTCATCCATGTGACACAACACTCCTTGTAGTCCAGTCAGTTCTTTGTCCATTCTCTTTTGGAAGTGTTCAGGAGCAGATGATATACCGTAGGGAAGTCTCCTGAACATGTACCTTCCGAACGGTGTGATGAATGTCGTCAGCTTTGCACTCTCTTGAGTCAACATTACCTGGTGGAAGCCAGAATTTGCATCTAGCTTGGAGAATACAGCTCCGCTTGAAATACATGCCAGGGTCTCCTCTACCTTTTTCATCTGGTAGAGTTCACGTCGGACGCCCTGGTTGAGTCTTGTCAAGTCCACACACAGCCGTAGGTTCCCGTTTGGTTTATGTACAACCACCATGGGTGCACACCAGTCTGTTGGTTCGTCTACGGGCTCGATAACTTCTGACTTTACTAATGCTGCGATTTCCTGCTCTACCTTTTTCATCAGAGGCTTTGGCACACTACGTGGAGTATAGAGGCAGAATGGTTTAGCATCGTCTTTGAGTCTTATAGCATATTCACCTTTCAGCTTACCAAGTCCTGTAAAGAGCTTCGGGTAAGCTTTGACCACTTCGTCCTTCGTGTCCAACTTCGGGATTTCACTGTTCACGGCTTTGACCCTATAGGCGCCAGGGATGTTAGGTATCAGTCCTAGTTTCTCGATTGCAGGTTGTCCGAGGAGAAGCGATTTCACGCCTCGCACTACGTAGACGTCTTCGTGGATGGTAGTGTCTCCGCGACTCAACTGCATACGAGCACATCCTAGCGTCTGCAACGGATGCTCGCCTGTAGCATACAGCGTCTTTCTTGTTGGTTCGATATCTCCATAGGACTTCTTGTAGTATGTATCGGGCATCACCGATATCTCGGCTCCAGAGTCTATGTACCACGATAGAGTATCGGAGCCAGTTCCGAGTTTTATGTACCAGCCTTTGCTTGAACTCGATTTGTCGTTTGGGACGGATTTTGATGAAGCTGCATTTACTTCGCTCGTTACGCTGCCGATAAATACGTGCGACACTCCGTCATCAGGTATATCGTCTCCCGACTCTTCCTCTGCGACTTGAGAAATCCGCGCTCTTGAAGTACGGCAAACTTGGGAAAAATGTCCTTTTATTTTACACTTCTCACAGGAGTGATTCACTGCGGGACAATTTTTCTTCCCTTTGAGGTGTTCGGTACCACAGTATCCACACTTGATTTTGTCACCAGTATTTCTGGTCGGTACATGAAAATGTCAGTTTATCGCGCACAGCCTGGTCCATGTAGGTCTGTGGGAATTTGCATTCACCTGCACTCTTCTTGACTGTTAGCACCCATGACTCCAGAGTTTGAGATGGTCCCCTTTTGAGGGTGAACCAAAACTTTTCCCTTAGTAGCAGTTGGGGGTCCCTTTTTCCAAAATATTCTGTGAACTTTTGTAGCACAGTATTATAGTTATTTGGGTCTTCAGCTGGTATGGGAGCTTGTCCCTGGACTGGATTTGGATGTTGTGGGAGGAATACAAAACTGTCATAAATGTCTATCCCATCATCCCCAATGTGATTCAGTAGGAGTCCCACCTTTTTTTCATTTGGCTCTGTGCTGGAGCCTGTGGCCTTGAGATATATCTCAAACCTTCTCTTCCACAGAGACCATGAATGTGATGGGTTACCCCTCTCAATTCTGAGGGTGTCTGGTGGTTTTACACTGTTGGCAGCCATTTCCAAATTGTCACTGCTTTTAATGTAGGCTTACTGACAGTCAATGTTATACACACAATTAACAGCTTGGGGTCTTGGTAAATGCTTCTGGAGGTTCTTTAGAAAAGTTCTCTACTCACAGATTCTTGAGTTCATCACTTTTCAACACCAACTTGAGTGTCTCACTTCAATTTGGCACTTTTCTTGTTGTGGGCATGGAAGATGACCTATTCTGACACCATGTGGCATCCTGCTTTGCTGGATGTCTTGATACTTTGTATTATTATAAGTGACAACAACTCTGAATCTTCATCTCAAGATGTATTGACCGACCTCCGGTGTATTGCATAACACGCACGATGCACAGACAATTCCCAGACGCTTAGTACGCCTGTGTATCGCTAGATGGCGCCACTGGCGCTAGTGGCGTTTCCCGCGCTGGGCTGCAGCAGGGCTGCGTCATACGACAGGGGGGGGCATACCGTAGTGGCTTGAATAAGCGCACCTGCGCATATTAATTTCGATGGTACCATTTATCCTGCGCTTATACAAGACCTGCGCTTATTTAAGATGTTAAATTTTATTTCAATACCCTAATTCACCCTGCGCTTATTCATGACATGCGCTTATTCAAGCAACGACGGTAGATAAAAAGGTTCAGAACAGTAGTTTGTAAAGATATCCCTATTGTATAAGCCATCCCAATAACCCATTAAACTGTCTTCATCGGCTTATTTGAGAGGTTATTCTTGAGAAATAGGATGCATGGTCTCAGTTCTCACTTATCCCTTATTTCAAGCAAATGCATTGGTCTCATGTGAAAAAAATCAGTCGTTGTTCTGGGTGAAGGCAGGGAGTGCAAAGAGTTAAATATCTGCCCCTCAGATATTCTACTTGTGCTGTTTATTTATTCATTGAAATATAAGCCAGGCTGAGATAATATGAATTGAGATAGTTTCCATTTGTTAATCTTGAAAATAAATCCTGGTTTTAGGGGACAACATCTAGTTCAGCAGCACTTGTGGTCATGTTCATCAGAACAAACTTGTACGTGTGGTCATAGATATGGACATATATGTAGAATTGCCGTTAGCCCAGGTATTGACATACAAGACCTGGCTACAATAAAAAGACAAAACCAAAAGAAAACACTTTCATGCCAGACGGAGGTTGTCATTGCATGGCGTTGATTGGCTTAGCCGTGTCACGTGACCGTTTATGGGCGGCCATTTTGTCTGCTTGTAGACGGGGCGGGCGCCAGAAGTAGATGGGAGATAGTTTGTAACAATATTGTGCATGTATCTAACTGGGCACATTTATGGCTCCTGTTTGCAGGGACTATAGAGACTGCCATTCATTCTACCTTGTATGGACAGCCGGTAAGCAGTGGTAAGGGGAGGGTATAGTGTTTACATACGAGATATGCCAGGCTGAGGACACATTCAAACATTGATGGAGCTGCATTATACCTGACCAGTGTTCTGTGGCAGCATTGTGGGCCTAATGCTATACGATGGGTAATTGGCAAACACAAGCATTGGCTCCCAGCTGATAATATAAGCAAATATGGCGTTTGTATAAGATCCATTCGGCGCTTTGCATCTGAGAATGGGGATTCTAACCTTTTGACCACAGGGTCGAGGACCAAGACTTAAATGCATCCTTCTAATCTACTATTTTATGTCTGTGGGATAACTCATGTATGCCTGATAGGTTTATTATGTCTAACGAGCTAGCATGAATCTAAAGAGAAATACATAATGAACACAGATTTCAGCCTAATTTATCTGAAGCAACATGTATATCCCTGGACAGATAGGGGAGATGAGGTTTGGAAAGTATATGAGGCACCAACGGTTCTAAATAAGACAGCCCCAGGCGAAACATATAGGATTCGCCACATCACCTCGCAGGTCATCAGCATGGACTACTAATTCCTCAAGTATCTAGGGATATCATGAAATTATTGGATATTCTTGTTGAAAGGCAATTTCCTGAGGTCACTGAAATCAGTAGGAGCTTGTTCTTAGAAATTTAGAAAAAGAATATTTGAGGAAAGAAATCCCAATTGGGAACAAAATGCAAGAGTCGTCCATTTTTTTAGCCTAGGGTCGGGTTGCCTGAACCACACTTTCTTTTTTTGTTGGCCTTTGGCAGTGTTAGAATTGCCTATCAATGTAGGGGAGGGTTAGAATGGAAGTGCATTATAGCCGCACTCCCATATAGTAGGCCCCGGGAGTAGGCCTAAACCAAAATCAGGGACAGTAAACGAAGATTTCGGGCTTTTTAGCCAGTTTCTGGGATTTTCAGATTTATAGCAAAATATCCAACAAAAGAACACTTTTATGTCAGAAAAAATAAACAACAACGAAATCTAACCTACCTAGACTAGCTTTTCTGACCATGGCATTGTTGCCTGAAATACTTCATTTTGGCCTAAGCCATAGTTACAATACCCTGATGTATAGAGAGGTATTTATTCAGACCAGGCTGTGACAGACGAGGCCATGGATACGATGATACACAGAAAACTCCATCTTGTGCATACAGTGTAGCATAAAATATGCATTGACTTGCCTTTCAAATAGATTTACCCCATCTAGAAGTGATATCCATGATCTGAATTTTACTGTCCATAAGCTTTTAACTGGTCAATGATGGAAAGGGTAAGTGATTAATGTATAGGCTGCCATAGCCTGTTAAGAGCTGCATGCTGCTTTGGTAGACTATGCCAATTGTCGTCATGACGCATGAATGGAGCTCTGGCGAGCAATTCGCCTGTGATGCATGAATGCATCATATGAACCCACTGGGGTTGATGCACTCCCAAGGGGTCGGCATAATGCAAGAATGCATCCCTGGTGAGTAGACTCTGCAGGCCTGCATTCATGTGTTATGACGACATATGGCGTAGGGCATTAAAGCATTATCCGCCACTTAAAGGGTTGGCAGCAGCATACATATAATGGGTATGGCATCAGTAACACAATTTTACCTTGACATGCATTAGTGTATCTTGTTTACAATGATAGCTGAGCTTTAGTAAATATAGCAGGTGCTTACTCTTTGAATTGCCAAATAAAATATTTTAGTGCCTGGGACGATTCTCTCTGGGTTTGTATTCTCATAGGGGTCGATTACAACAATGATTTCAGGTGAAATGTCAGCAATTTATAGAAACTCATAACTACTTGAGTCCTTCAACTCATAAAAAAAGTCTCATTAGCAAGATTATTTCTGCAAAAATAGATTTATTCACATCATTATGAGAGCTAACTATGATTTCTATTATCGGTGGCTTCCAGGATGGCTTCGCTATTTCAGTGAGCAAACATGGCCCCAAATTTCATGTCTGTGAACTTGTGCAGTATTTCAGACAAATGTCCTATGTGATTGGGAGGGACATAGCATTAGGCTGTCATAAAGAGAGTAATCTACCTGTAGTTCTATAGACAGCAGTATGACATAACCAGGCCTTCTGAACTTGAATATATACACGCACGTTACGTAGTCCACTGCTGGCTCATATGTATGTTGCGCAACCCTTATCTCTTAAAGGGCCGCTTAGTGCTTTGATGTGCTATTCCCGAGCCCAGCATGATGCACAAATGCAGCCCTGGTGAGAGGACACCCCAGGGATGCAGTCATATTTCAAGCCACCCCTTCAGGAGTGTGACAAACCAAGAGGGTTGGCATCATGTATAAATGTAGCACTGGCGCGTAACTCACTAGAGATGTAGGACGAAAAGGGACATAGGGCATTATGATTGCCATGTGGCCCTTAAAGGGTTACACAACTAGGCTATACAGTAGCCTTTGATCACATGCCATTCACTATTCACACGACATACATCCGCATGGTCATTGATTGCATACTCAGAGCCCATGTATTATCGGAGATGAAGGGAACCCCATGCGTCTGGCTGACTGGACGCCCCCTCAGAATCACACTGGTATGGGATTGGCTTAATAAGCTTCTGATCAGGAAAGGGGCAGCCAAAGGTCAAGGCCGACATACGCCATGTTCCAATCCATCTGTGAGCAGCCAAGCAAAGATAATTCTCCATTTTCTCCCGTGTGGAATTCACTCCTGTTCATATAACACTGCAAGCATGGTTTTCCTTTGCTCTGACTGCAGTTGCAATTGCAATTATGCTGCCGTTGCTGAAATTCACTACACCACACTTTACTTTTGTCTGCACCATAGTTGCAATTGCATGTGCTGCAGTTTACTATGGAATGAACTACAGATACAATTGCATCTGTTGCAGTTGTAATTAACTGAACTGCAGTTGCAAATTTCTAGATATATCGGTCTTCAATAAGTCAGTTGACTCAGTTATCAGTCATATATCCAATTGAACGGATTTGATTATGCTGATTTCTATAGTATTCCTGAGTCAGAGAATCGGCCGATTCAGTAACCAGCCAATTTCTATCTGAAACTGAGGTGGTCGGTTTATAGAGACATATATTGACGTCGCAATTCCCGTACTGCAATTCCCGTACTGCAATTGCATATTTTGCAGTTGTAATTGCCTGAACTGCAGTTTTTATTGCAGATGTATTGCTGGTACCATTGTATGTCCTAAACTTGCAACTTAACTCAAGATTGAACCATGAAGAGATGATGGACGTTGGCCAATTTGCAGTGCAACCGATATAACTGTCACAGCTGAAGCAGTTTACGATACAGTCCATCATTCAAACGGCCCCTGTCCATAGCATTTCAATTGGTTTATGGGACCAACTAGGCCTAAATGTCAGCTGCATTGACTGCCATGCTCGTACATTGCTGGCCATATTGTTGCATGGGCTTTTGTGATTTCACTACTACACCATAGGCATTCCATTGGACCGGTGACAGCATGAATTATATAACACTCGACTACATACACTGTAAGAAAAATGCCAGCAAAATAACGGTGATTCACTGGCAAATGTATCACTTGTAATTTTATGTAGGATCACCGTTCTAAATATACAGAGATTCAGTGTTTTTACCAGTGCTATAACAGTAACTCAGCGTTTTGGTTTAAACTTATTCACAGTTTCATAGTGTCAATACCATAAAACCGAGCGTATAAGCCTAACTCGGGTAATAGCCACAACTAGACTTTGGGAACATCCTATAATCCTCACAGGTCTAATTGTGGCAACTCAGCACTCTAAAACACATCTTAAAAACATGCGTATAAACCGCAACTTGACATTGTCATATAAGCTGCATTGACAATCTGTCATGCATACAAGCCATGGCCTATACGCGATGTTTTACTATACTCCATAGGATTGTTACAAGGCACAGTTTGCAGGAGTGGGGATATATGTATGATGCATTACCACAAAGTAGATAGTATATATATCCATACAACACATTTTCTTAATATTATCAAGTGATCAGGTTATCTTGTCAAACCTATTTTAAGTTTGAATTATTAAATTGTCATACAGAAAATTACCCTCACACTCCACCCTCCCACCGCCAGATTTCTCTGTAGTTTTGCCAAAAATTTGATATAGATATAAAAAATTGAAATGAGGTTTTGGCATAGCTACTCCTCTAATATTCTTTGTAAACATAAATGGAATGTAGGATGTGAAAGAGCATGTGCAGGCTTTGATATGATACCAAACATGGGGTGCTTCAACTAGGACTTGTAAGAAAATATTTTCATCAATTTTGAGTAATATTTTCTTGTTCAGCTCAGTGAATAAGGTGCTCTGGCCGCTATAGCGGCCTGCTGGCGGTGAGAGGCTTGAGGGCTCACACTCTCCAGAAAAAATTAATCTTCTTACAAACCAGGATACAACTGGTGTGCAATAGCAAAACAAGACTTTGCTCCGTTTGGGATTAGACGTAAGAAGATAAATCGATGGTGAATCATTGTAATCCAAACCATGTTAGCACATAACAAGTATTTACAATTATGGCTGATACCCAGGTAAAAAAATACCATGGTATTCACCATGGTAAACCATTGTTAATTTACCCTGGTTATTTGGCCAAACCAGGGTATTATTACTATGATATACTGTGATATTGACTATCGTATATAATGATATCAACTATGATGAAATGTAATATTTTACTATGATCTATCACTGTATATTATCATATATCATGGTTGATATCATAGTATATCATAATAATTCTATCAGGGTTTGGCCAAATAACCAGAGTATATCAACCATAGTTTACTATGGTAAATACTACAATAAACTATGTTCTATTCTATGATAGTTTACAATGGTAACTATTGTAATGCACCATAGTAAATACCATGGTGAACTGTCATCCAAAATACTATGGTTTGGCCAAATAACCAGGGTAAATTAACCATAGTTCACTATGATAAATACTACAATAAAAATATATTCTATGAGAGTTTACAATTGTAACTATTGTAATGGACCATAGTAAATACCATGGTTAACTATTATTCAATTGACAATTCTCCCGTGTTGGTTTATGTGGTAAACTACAGGGCAGTTTATGGAATTTAGAAATTAAAAAATATAATTTCTGATTCTAACCTGGACCCATGAGCGTAGAGTTTTTTCCCTACGTTGAACTCTACGCTCATGGGTCCAGGTTAGAATCAGAAATTATATTTTTTAATTTCTAAATTCCATAAACTGCCCTGTAGTTTACCACATAAACCAACACGGGAGAATTGTCAATTGAATGATTGATCAGAGTCGAAACCAGAAACTGCACATTCATGAATCAGTGGACACCGGCCTTTATAGGCCTAACCCCTATCTATATAAATTGGAAATAACCTACTGACCACAAAGTCACCAGGTCAATAAAATGTGACAAACAGTATTTGTGAAACAAATACAAGTATGAGATTGAAATAAAATCACTTACTCTGCATACACCTGATGAAGCTGGGAACAGCTGAAACTCAACACAGAACTCACTCAGTGGACAGTGTGACTCAAACATTGGTACTAAATATTCCAAGAGAATATTTAAAATTTACTGTTTTTTCCTAAACTACTAGGAACAGAGACTTCTTATAGAAGATTCAACTAATAAATTTCTTTTTTGAACATTATTAGTCACAATTTCAAAATTGTTCTCTGCAGTAAAACCCAAACATAGGGACTAAATAAATTGTTGTTTGGCCTGAATAACAATTTTAACCAATGAGAGGGAGTCAAACTAGGTCACAGCTGAGGTCGGTATCCAATAAGACTGGGGGTCGGTCCTACCTGATTCAGTTCTGATTGAGTAGTGGCAGGGTGCACAAGTCCTCGTCAACACACCCACCTGTCTCGCGACCTAGCTTGCCCTGTCCATTACGGTGATTTCTCAACTACGGTACCGTGGATCCAATTCATTGTACCTAAGTCTCCGGACTTATAAAGTACCCAGTACTTTAAGTATTCACCTCGTGTGTTTACTACCATTGTCCTATAGGCTGAAGGCCATAGCGACTGACAGCATACCAAAGTACGGAACGTACGGTATTTGCCATGTCTCAAGCACAGACCGCCGGTAACGGCAACGATTCTGCGCCGAAAACTGCTTCCACATTCGGACAAGCCAAGCCGGAGCAACCAGGAGGAGGAGATAATGCCAATGCGGTAAGTCCCTTTGTCAATTGTTCCCAAATTGTCTCAAAATGTGTGAAAAACAAATCGTACAGACAGCTAGACTTAGCTGCGTCATTCAGCCGGGCGGCCGCCATGACAGTCGCTGGTTCTCAGGTTACCCTCACCGCCTCACCTAGTGTGAAACGGAAGGCACCGGCAACCAGCTTCAGTCAACGCAAAGCCATCCGCACGGACGACGAAAATGTGCGCATTTTAACAGATTTATTGACAGAAAATAGATTTGAACCTCTAGATAACTCTGAAATGGAGATTGAATCTCAACAAGACATTACCTTGATCGATATAGATTTTGTTTCACAAACGAACGAGCAAACGGAAAATCATTTTCCGAAAAATACGAAACCAACCGGTGACTCTGACCCTGAAACCGCTCGACAAGGTGTCATGGCGGCCGAAGGTGACGATCAACAACAATGTAGTCATCATAATGCGGATATCTCCTTATTGCAACGCAGTAAGTCTACCTTTGCTAAACCTAAATTAAAACAATGTTCTTCTCCACAGGGCAAGTCGATCCCGGACGAGTTGAAGCTCCCGGACGATGCGAAGAAGACGTGGGACGACGCTAACAAAGCAGCGTTAGATGGCCAGTCCGCTCAGATGTGGGCGGACTGGTACCACGATTGCCTTCTTCCCAAACATGACCATGTTCCCCTTTGGTTATATGGCATAGACCATACCCCCGACATCGTTTTAGGCTTGCCTGATGTCTGTGAAAAACTCCTCAATCTAAGGGTAGATCTGGCTAAAAAGTCAATGAATATCGTACGGGAGGGTCTCATCAAAAGGGCCCAAAACCTTAACAGGGTACGTGACATACACAACCAGTCAACCAAAAATCTAGCTGAAGGCATTGAAAATGCAGATGCTAAATTGGCGGCTGCGGCTGAGAGTCAAAAATTGATGCTGGGTACCAGCAAGGGATTTCTGGAAAAAGACCAAAATCTGAAATCTTGTGTGGCAAACGCCACAAAAGAGCAGATACTGAACCCCCCACGAGCCCGCACCAGTCTGAAACGCAAGTTTGATGAAGAAAACAGCGAGAACGTGAACCCCCGTGGCCGTGGCAACGGCCGTGGTGGCCGCGGCAATGGCCGTGGACGATCAGGCACAAAGAGAGCTCGGGGAAACTACAAGACGCGCTTCCCAGGGCGCGGCAAACCAACTTGACCTCGATATGTAGTCAACCACAAAATGACAATGATGACCTTGAACAGTCCATGATACATGACCTTGAACATGAATTGAACCATTGTGAACTAGAACTCAGTAAAGAAACTCATGATAAAAATGCTTGCATTGTGTCTCCTTTACATTCAGTCGATGATCATACAAATATGTCAATAGAAAATGCCATAGATGAAGACAAACCTAGTGTAATAAATCTCTCAAATAAGTCACTGTCAGATCCACAAATGGAAATTCTCAATAAAGGGTTAAAGTTCTGTCCAACACAGCATAGTGTAGACTTAGCTGAGGTACGAAAAGACCTTGATAAATTTCACAATTCCCTCAGAACCAAACAGTATTGGACTGAGGGAAAGGGCAAAAAATTCCTAGATGCAAAGAAAAAATTAAAAGCAGTTACCACTGATAAAAATGGCTTAAGACAGCCGACCATAGTTGAAGCAATGACAAACACTGTCAAAAAACCACCCCCCTTCAGCAAAGCTGACCTAATAAAGGTCAAAACAGATTCTGGTTGGAAACCCCCTAGTGGATCTATACCTCTAGAAAATTGGTGCCATGAAAATATCAAGTGTCTTAACAAGTCCAGTTACCCTAAAGAAGTGAAAAACCATAATATAAGTACTAGACAGCGAAAAGCCATTAGAGAGCTAGAAAAAGATAAATCACTCACAATCAAACCTGCCGATAAGGGCGGGGCCATTGTAGTCATGGATACCCTTGACTATATCAAAGAAGGGCATAGACAATTAAATGACATCACTACCTACCAAAAATTGGAGGTAGACCCGACTGAATTGTACCGAGCTAAAGTGGAGTCAAGGGTGTTTCAAATGGTGGAAGACAGGGAAATAAGCAAAAAAGTGGGGAAAAAATTGGTCACTGACAAGATCAAAACCCCCCAAATTTACTTCCTTCCCAAAATTCACAAGAGCCTAACAGCACCCCCCGGCAGACCAATTGTGTCAGCCAACAATTGTCCCACAGAGAGAATATCTGCATTTGTAGATGTTTTCCTCAAACCCATGGTACAGAACAGCAAATCCTATGTAAAGGACACAACTGATTTTATCAATCTGGTAGAAGGCTTAGATACTTTATCAAAAAAGAGTTTGATAGGCACACTAGATGTGACCTCACTATACACTAACATCCCAAATGATGAAGGTATAGAAAGCATCAAAACGATGCTAGACACTGAGAGAACCACGGAAATAAACCCAAAAAATGAGACTCTGATAGAGCTTTTGGGCATGGTTCTGAAAAGTAACAATTTCCAATTCAATGGTGACAACTACCTGCAAATAAGTGGCACCGCAATGGGCACACGGGTAGCTCCCTCGTATGCAAACTTATTCATGGCCACTCTGGAAAACAAATTCCTGGAGAACCATGAAAAGAAACCGAGGGTTTGGTTGAGATTTATTGACGACATCTTCTTTGTCTGGGATCACGGTGAAGATGAGCTACAACAGTGGCTAACTTATCTCAACAACCAACACCATAGCATCAAATTCACTTCTGAATGGTCAAAGAAAGAAATAAGTTTCCTGGACACCAAGGTAAAAGTGGACAATAGTGGAAAACTATTCACAGATTTGTATACCAAACCCACTGACTCAAACAGCTACTTGAGATATGACTCTGCACACCCCCCCAGTGTGAAGAAGAGTCTACCCTACAGTCAATTTTTAAGACTGAGGAGAATTTGCAAAATCGAGAGCGATTTTGAAAAACATGCAGCCAAAAAGATGGAACAATTCCTTGAGAAAGGTTACCCAAAGGAACTGCTGGTGGAGGCCAAAAACCAGGCCACCACCAAACGGAGAAGAGAACTTCTGAAAAAGAAGAAGAAAGACCTAAAAAAGGCAGAGGAAGAAAGAGTATTCCTAATTTCCACCTTCAGACCAAACTACAACAAACTGAACCAGATTGTAAAAAGAAGGTGGGATGATCTGGGAGAGTCGAGCACAACTCGAGGCCTACAGCGAATGAAACTTGTTGTAGGCCACAGGCGACCCAAAAATCTGAAAGATTATTTGGTAAGGGCCAAGTGCGACTACCACCCAGAGGATGACGTGGACGGGGGGGAGCCTCTACCCCCCCGACCAAACAAATGCATACACATACCCACAAAAAAACACCCGGTATGTGAGGTTTGTCCAAAAATGGACAAATCGGGCAAAATAAAAGTGACAGATAAATGCACAAAAGAAACAAAAACCAACATTTTCTGCGGAAGCAGCAACATTGTGTACTGCATTGAATGCAAATGCTGCGGCAAAAGGTACATTGGGGAGACTCAAAGAAGTCTCCACGACCGAATATCTGAGCACATCGCAGATGTGGAACACAAAAGATATTCAAAAAGTGAAGTGGCCTACCACTTCAACAGACCTGGACACAGTGACAAAGACATGAAAGTCTACATCCTAGAGTTCATCTATGAACACCCTCTGTCAAAAAGGGCAAACAAGCTGAGAAAAACCATTGAATGGAAATGGGTACAGAGATTGAGGACACTGATCCCACTAGGGATGAATATAATGGAAAATCGCTATGGCTAGACTCACCCCGCCAAAAAAAGCCACGTCATTTTTTTCCCTACGTTGAACTCTACGCTCATGGGTCCAGGTTAGAATCAGAAATTATATTTTTTAATTTCTAAATTCCATAAACTGCCCTGTAGTTTACCACATAAACCAACACGGGAGAATTGTCAATTGAATGATTGATCAGAGTCGAAACCAGAAACTGCACATTCATGAATCAGTGGACACCGGCCTTTATAGGCCTAACCCCTATCTATATAAATTGGAAATAACCTACTGACCACAAAGTCACCAGGTCAATAAAATGTGACAAACAGTATTTGTGAAACAAATACAAGTATGAGATTGAAATAAAATCACTTACTCTGCATACACCTGATGAAGCTGGGAACAGCTGAAACTCAACACAGAACTCACTCAGTGGACAGTGTGACTCAAACATTGGTACTAAATATTCCAAGAGAATATTTAAAATTTACTGTTTTTTCCTAAACTACTAGGAACAGAGACTTCTTATAGAAGATTCAACTAATAAATTTCTTTTTTGAACATTATTAGTCACAATTTCAAAATTGTTCTCTGCAGTAAAACCCAAACATAGGGACTAAATAAATTGTTGTTTGGCCTGAATAACAATTTTAACCAATGAGAGGGAGTCAAACTAGGTCACAGCTGAGGTCGGTATCCAATAAGACTGGGGGTCGGTCCTACCTGATTCAGTTCTGATTGAGTAGTGGCAGGGTGCACAAGTCCTCGTCAACACACCCATGGTTAACTATTATCCAAATACAATTGTTTGGCCGAAAAACTATGGTAAATTGATAATGGTTTACTACAGTGAATACTAGCCTCTTTTATTTTTTATAAATCATTTCATTTTTTATAAATCATCAATTGGCAGTTTTTTGCGGAGGCTAGGGCCGGGTACTAGAGGCTAGGGTTGAGTGCTGGAGGCTTGGGTTGGATCCTGTTAGCTGGGCAGTCAGGTAGGCAGCTGGGCAGTCAGTCGGGGAGAAGGTAGGTTGTAGCAGCAGGTGTGTTCAGTAGCCCAGTCAGTGGTGAAGTGAGGAGCACCCCCAGCAGCACCCCCATTATAAAGGGGGTGCTGTCTGGGTCACGTGACCGCCACGAGACCTCCCTCTGATTGGCTAGGGGGGTCATGTGACCTCTAATGTGCAGTGGAGCGGATCCAGGGGCGGACCCAGGAATTTGAAAAGGGGGGGGTCCACCAAACACCAAAGTACCGAAAAGTGACGCGCCGCGACTCGCGGCATATCAAATTATCATTAAAAAAATCTAAATTTTTTTCCAAAAGGGGGGGGGTCCGGACCCCCTGGACTCCCGCCCTGGATCCGCCCCTGGGATCAGTGTTGCACTGGCTGCCACTGGGTGAAGATGGTCGCCCTTCTATATAGCACCAGTACCCCCTGTACACCTCAGGCCACCCAGCCAAATTAATACATTGTTAGTAATTGGTTGTCAACTATATCATAATCTAATTGTAAAACATGTTAGCATATTGAAGGTATTCTTTTCCCTCTGTGGTGTTTAAAAGCTATTTAACTAACAAATATCATATATATGGTGTATGTGTATGCTAATATGTACATGTATTAGCAATGTGTGCGGGAAATACTGTAGTAAACTATAGTAGAATCATTATACTATATGTCTTACAGTATGAGTAGAGCCACAGTAGGCCGGGCAATGAGTAGGCTAGGCCAGGAAATGAGCTAGGTATGTCAGGCTATGAGCTGGGTAGGCCGGAAATGGGCTGGATAGCCCAGGAAGCAGCTGGATAGGCTGGGAGGCATGATATAGCATTGTGCAGGAAATACTAAATTAACTAAAGTAAAATATACCATGGTAAATTATTGTCCAAAATACCATGGTTTGGCCAAATAACCAGGGTAAATTAACTATAGTTTACTATGATAAATACTACAATAAACTATATTCTATGATAGTTTACAATGGTAACTATTGTAATGCACCATAGTAAATACCATGGTAAATTAACCATAGTTTACTTGGATACATACTACAATAAACTATATTCTATGATAGTTTACAATGGTAACTATAGTATTGTAATGGACCATGGTACAAATGTAAATACCATGGTAAACTATTATCCAAATACTATTGTTCAGCCAGAAAACTATGATAAATTGACATTGGTTTATGACAGTGAACACAAGCTTCTTTTATTTTGTATAAATCATCGATTGTTTTTTTCCTTGGAGGTTAGGGCCGGGCACTGGAGGCTAGGGCCGATTGCTGGAGGCTAAGGCTGGGTGCTTGAAGCTAGGGCCAGGTACCTTTACTATAGCTCACGATCTGCACCCCTAGGTACCTCTCAGGCCGCCCACACCTCTGTAGGTGTGAGTGCTCGGAGCCTGACACCTATACTATAGCTCACTATACATGCTTCCCCAGGTTGCACTGGCTGCCACTGGGTGAAGATGGTCGCCCTTCTATATAGCACCAGTACCCCCTGTACCCCTCAAGCCACCCAGCCAAATAAATACATTGTTAGTAATTGGTTGTCAACTATATTATAAACTAATTGTAAAACATCTTAGCATATTGGATGTAGTCTTTTCCCCCTGTGATGTTTAAAAGCTATTCAACTAACAAATGTCATATACATGGTGTATGTGTATGCTAATATGTACATGTATTAGCAATGTGTGCGGGAAATACTGTAGTAAACTGTAGTAGAATCACTATACTATATGTTTTAGAGTATGAGTAGAGCCACAGTAGGCCGGGCAATGAGTAGGCTCACTCCCTACACCCCCAGGTACCCCTCAGGCCGAACACACCTCTGTAGGTGTGAGTGCTCGGTGTATGGCACCTACAGCTCACTCCCTGCGGCCCCAGGTACCCCTCAGGCCGCACACACCTCTGTAGGTGTGAGTGGTCGGTGCATGGCACCTACAGCTCACTCCCTGCGGCCCCAGGTACCCCTCAGGCCGCACACACCTCTGTAGGTGTGAGTGGTCGGTGCATGGCACCTACAGCTCACTCCCTGCGGCCCCAGGTACCCCTCAGGCCGCACACACCTCTGTAGGTGTGAGTGGTCTGTGCATGGCACCTACAGCTCGCTCCCTACACCCCCAGGTACCCCTCAGGCCGCACACACCTCTGTAGGTGTGAGTGGTTGGTGCATGGCACCTACAGCTCACTCCCTCCGGCCCCAGGTACCCCTCAGGCCGCACACACCTCTGTAGGTGTGAGTGGTCGGTGCATGGCACCTACAGCTCGCTCCCTACACCCCCAGGTACCCCTCAGGCCGCACACACCTCTGTAGGTGTGAGTGTTCGGTGCATGGCACCTACAGCTCGCTCCCTACACCCCCAGGTACCCCTCAGGCCGCACACACCTCTGTAGGTGTGAGTGGTCGGTGCATGGCACCTACAGCTCGCTCCCTACACCCCCAGGTACCCCTCAGGCCGCACACACCTCTGTAGGTGTGAGTGGTCGGTGCATGGCACCTACAGCTCGCTCCCTACACCCCCAGGTACCCCTCAGGCCGCACACACCTCTGTAGGTGTGAGTGGTTGGTGCATGGCACCTACAACTCGCTCCCTACACCCCCACCCAGGTAGAAAAATATCATGATTAATATCATGATTAATCATGTTGAAACATGATATATCATGATCTATCATGATAAATCATGATTAATCATGTTTTCTTCTACCATGATTAATCGTGATAGATCATGCTTTATTATGATACTACCTCTTGAGAGGGGAAATTATGATTAATTGTGTTTTCTCTTACCATGATTAATCATGATAAATCATACTTTATTATGATACTACCTCTTGAGAGGGGAAATCATGATTGATCATGTTTTTCTCCCACCAAGATTAATCATGATAAATCATACTTCATTATGATACTACCTCTTGGGAGGGGAAATCATGATTAATCATGTTTTCTCCTACCATGATTAATCATGATTAATCATACTACATTATGATCTTACCTTCTGAGAGGCAAAATCATAATAAATCATGTTTTCTTCTATTGTGATATAATCATTATGAATCATAATTTATCATGATCTAACCTCCCAAGAGGGGAAACATGATTCATCATGTTTTACCTATAACCATATTTAATAATAATCTGCCATGATTTATCATGATTTCATCCATTGAGAGAGAAAACATGATTTATCATAATTTTACCTTACCCTAATAGATCATGAAATATCATGATTTATCATAGTCTCTCCCATAGAGGGGGAAAACATAATTCATCGTGATTTTACAATACTATGGTTAATCATACTTTATCATGAATTATTATGATCCAACCAATGAGAGGAAAAACATGATTTATCATGATTTTACCTTACCATAACTTATCTTGATATACCAAGATTTATCATGATTTTATGCATTGAAAGGGAAACATGATTTATCATGATTTTATTTGACCATGATTAATCATAATATATCATGATTTATTATAGAGAGGAAAAACATGATTTATCATGATTTAACAATACTATGATTAATCATAGTATATGTGACATGTACTGGGAAAAGGGACCTTAGTGCACCCTGCACTAAGGGCCTTTTTCGCAGATCGTGTCACATATCATGAATTATCATGATCTCATCCAATGAGAGGGACACATATTTCATGATTTTACCTTAACAATAATATTATGATTTATCATGATTTTTAGCGTTGAGAGAAAACATGATTTATCATGATTTTATTTGACTATGATTAATCATCATATATCATGATTTATTATGATGTCTCCCATTGATGGATAAAACATGAATATATAAAGAGTTCGGATGCAAAACGACATAAGCTCTATTCTAAAAATAGGGACCAAAATCTGACAAAAATGAAGATTAGGGAAAGTGAAATATAAATCTCAAACAACTTTTCCAAGAAATACTTTTTTTCATATCATTAGGACCCACTCAGTATAGGGTAGATTCACCACTTTCGGATGCTTGGAGACCCAAATTATCAAAGTTGGAGACCCAAATTATCACCTTATGTCGGACACTTTGGATTCCCTTTGTTATATACAATTAATAATAAGAAATTTATCTTGTTGTGACGGCAAGCATGAGATAATTTATACAGGGTTTGAATATTACTAAAGATATTTAACATATCTACATTTGAAATACACTTTTAACACTATTAAACCTGTTTAATATAGAAAATATATAAATACTTCCTTTATACCGAGAAAAATTAATGTTTTCTCACTCATGGAACTTGAGGATTTATATCGAGTAATATAGGATCAATACCTTTTACCATCAGAGTAATTGATTTCCTTCCCCCATAATCTTTATTGGTAAGAAGAACAATTCAATTTTACTATGATATTCATGTAAAGGTATAGAATTTACTACACATTATGACTTTTAATGTTAAAAGTGTCCGACTTAAGGTGTGTGTCCGTCTTTGGGTGAATCTACCCTACACTCTGTTACCAAAGTATAATGATTGACCCCAGAGTGTCTTTAGAAAAAGCACTATGCTTCAATTCTGGATGGAGATATGTCGTTTTGCGTCCAAACTCTTCATATATTACCTTGATTAATCGTGATATTTCATAATATGTCATAATTTATCATCGTGGGCAACTGTGGGAGGTGAAGAGCTTCTGTGCTCGGCCTCCCCAACCCCTAGGGTATCTATGCCCACCCTCTGTGCGGCTGTGGGAGGTGGTGAGTGAATGTGGGAGGTGCAGGACTTCTTACCCTGCCTCCCCCGCCCTCTGTGCGGCTGTGGCAGGGGGTGGGCGACCATAGAACAATAAGTCCCTATACCAATAGCCCTACCACCATGCAGCCAGTCTCAATGTCAAGAGTGAGAGGTTATGTTTAAACAGGATGGCCAGTACACCACAAGGCAGCAGACAGACCACATGTACATGTATTATACATGTATGCATGCCATTCCAGGTACGTACATTACCATTTGATCATTTATACCTATAATATAATAACATAATAATATATTTAAACACTAATTAATTTTGATACTATTTAACTAATAATACATTTTACTATTCAATAGCCTATTATTCCATATCCCTGTGTATAATGAAAATATGTTGTCTAATGATCCATGTATATTTCTATTTCCCAGATGAAGTCGACTCACAGGAAGCCATCCTGCCTTCCAGAAACCACCCATGCCCTTGAAGCTCCCCTTGGCCGTCAGGGGTGGATGCCGACCCCACAGACCCCCTGGAGGGGCCCCCAGCCGTCAGGGGGCGGGTGCCGCCTCCCCAGTCCCCCCAGACCTCCCCCTCCCCCTATGAAGCTGTGGGAGGTGGTGGGCGGCTTTGGGAGGTGCAGGGCCTCTGTAGCCGGCCTACCCCGCCCCTAGAAAGCTGTGGGAGGTGGTGGGTGACTTTGGGAGGTGCAGGGCCTCTGTAGCCGGCCTACCCCGCCCCTAGAAAGCTGTGGGAGGTGGTGGGTGACTTTGGGAGGTGCAGGGCCTCTGTAGCCGGCCTACCCCGCCCCTAGGAAGCTGTGGGAGGTGGTGAGCAACTTTGGGGGATGCAGGGCCTCTGTAGCCGGCCTACCCCGCCCCTAGGAAGCTGTGGGAGGTGGTGAGCAACTTTGGGGGATGCAGGGCCTCTGTAGCCGGCCTACCCTGCTCCTAGGAAGCTGTGGGAGGTGGTGGGCGAAAGTGGAAGGTGTAGGGCTTTTCTACTCGGCCTACCCCGTCCTACCCCTTCCCTAGGAAGCTGTGGGAGGTGGAGGCAGGTAGGGCAGTGTGGGGTCGGTTAGTGCAGTGTGGCTGAGGTATGGGGGAGGGGCTCCTCCAGCCGCACACGGAAGGCAGGGGGCACCCTACCCCTTCCCCAAAGTTCATGATCTCTAGTTACATTAAGATTGCTTATAATTATCACAGGAGGAAAAGACAAACACCTCCAAAATGCCATCAGCACAGAGAATTTGATTCTTATATCGTTGACAACTATTTTATGATAGTAAAGACATTTATTATTTTAGCTGGCTACCTCTCCCTAGCTATGTTCACACCTTCCCCCATCTACCACATACCCTATACAGGGCTGCCCAAAATACAGGTGAGCTATTGTTATGTAACCAGCCAGGTGTGAGGCTGACCCCTCACTAAGAGTAAGACAATGCCTGACCTGGATGTGGTATAGCTCACACTTGGCTGGAGGCAGCAGAGAGGACTGGATGTGCTGCACCTGTATACATGTACTATATACATGTATCTATACATGACCTACATGTACCACTCATCAGATGATTCAAGTGATGGTAAGTAGGCCTACTTTTAATATTACACTATAGAGTTCATCATGTATCTAAGAACATAACAGTATACATGAGTATGTCTGGGTGACATAAAATTGGAATATAAGTATCATAGCTGCCTACCAGCTACTCACACTGTAACTCCTAATTAGTCAAAATGAATATCAGTAATGGAATCTATGACTATTTTTACATCTCTGCATGTTTGATCTGTTTCGTTTTGAGGTTTTTAAAGTTTAATTTTTCTCCAAATTTACCTGTTTTCTTTGGCCCTCCAAAGGTTGGCCCCTACTACATATGTACCTGGCCACTGAAAGGAGCGTCCCAGTGGGCGGGGGTACATGCCCCTTCCCCCGTTGTATGTATGAAAACCTGGCGGGAAAGTTGGGTGGAGGGGGGGGGGGCAGAACCATGATTCTCTTGAGTGAGTGTGGAGGTGGCGGGGGGTCTGGCCAACTCCCAATGAATGCTAGTGCCCAAGGGTATTGCAGGCCGGGCCCCCCCCCTAAATCTGTCCATGCGGGCATGTACCTTACATGTATGTCATAGATAGACGAGGGCGAATCCCAAGTGGCCCTATCAGTGTGCTGTGGTTAATTCTAAATCTAATACCCTTTCATAATCATTGTCTATCTGTTTTAAACCACACAGCCCTCAGCACGTGTCTATGACGTCTACATAGCCCTCAGCACATGTCTATGACGTCCACACAGCCCTCAGCACGTGTCTATGACGTCTACACAGCCCTCAGCACGTGTCTATGACGTCCACACAGCCCTCAGCGCGTGTCTATGACGTCTACACAGCCCTCAGCACGTGTCTATGACGTCCACACAGCCCTCAGCATGTGTCTATGACGTCTACACAGCCCTCAGCACGTGTCTATGACGTCCACACAGCTCTCAGCATGTGTCTATGACGTCTACACAGCTCTCACCACGTATCTATGACATCTACACAGCCCTCAGCACGTGTCTATGACGTCCACACAGCCCTCAGCACGTGTCTATGACGTCTACACAGCCCTCAGCACGTATCTATGACGTCTACGCAGCCCTCGACATGTGTCTATGACGTCTACACAGCCCTCAGCACATGTCCATGACGTCCACGCAGCCCTCAGCAAATGTCTATGATATCGACACAGCCCTTACCCTGGTGCCACTGATGTGCAAAGGTTACACTGACAGACAATAAGATATGTGTCATGTGCACAGACATACAATAATATGTGCCTAGTGTATGCAGAGACAAAGATATGCAAAGTGTACACAGATAGACAGTTAGATGTGCCCATGTACGCAGACATAGAGTAAGAATTGCTTAGTATACCAGTGTACACAGCAGACACTAAGACAGGAATAGCATTATACATGTACTTCTAATATTGATGTTTATGACAATCTTACATTGAAAATCACTTGGGAATTATCTGATATTGATGAATCATCTCCTATGATTGTGTTTGTAAGGTAACACTAAAAAAAAGTTGGTGAACGGATTTCACCTTTAAAAAAAAAAGATTTTATTCTAGAGAATCTTTTTTTTGTTAGTGGATTTTGTGGATGGAAAAATGGAGTGAGTGACAAGGGGTGTGTGAAATTCATTGACCAACTTTTCTCACATTGTAGCATTTACCCTGCTATGAACGGCCTGTCTAATGCATCAGAATATTGTTATATTGAGTTATTGAGAACTAATATGTGTATGGTGTTAATTTTGAAAGAAGTGCATGTTCATGACATCCCTTTACTTTTAAAGATAGCAGTAAACGTCATTTCCATGAGCCATCTATTATGCAATATGCCACTTGCAATGTTCTTGGATGACTTTATGCAGAGGAAAACACTGTATGTCAAATGGACTAATTAAATAAAACATATTCCTTGAGAGTAAAGTATTGTGCAGGTATCATTGTTCATCCTATTATTCAGTTATTTGTACTGGCCTTTTTTGCTGTTTAGGATTATGAGAAATAGCATTATCATGCACAGTACAATAAATCGTAATGAATATCATGCTTCTCATGGAAACTATGATTTTTATAGTGTGATAGATCATGATATGTGTTATGGTTGAATCATGATAGATATCATGATGAAGTATAATAAATCATGATAACCTTCATATTAAATAAATCATATTTTTTAAACAGAAATCATGATTTTCAAAGCACAATAAAACGCAATATTCATTATGATATATACCATGATGAAGTATAATAAATCATGATATCTATCATGGTAACTAATCATAGTTTTTTCACGGAAATCATGATTTTTATAGTATGATAAATCATGATATCAATTATGATGTATATCATGATAAAGTATAATAAAACATGATAATATCATGTTGAAATAATCATAGTTTTTTCACGGAAATCATGATTTTGAAAGTATGATAAATTATGATATTTATTATGATGTATATCATGATGAAGTATAATAAATCATGATAACTATCATGTTAAATAATCATAGTTTTTTCACGGAAATCATGATATAAAGTATAATAAATCATGATACTTATCATGATTAAAGCATGATACATATCATGATTAAGTATACTAAATCATGCTAAAGTGTAATAAATCATGATAAATTCAACACTGTTTTTCCAGAATGATGGCGGTTTACTCTAATAAATCATGATAAAAATCATAATATAGTATAATATTATCATGATTTAACATGATTAAAAAATCATGATTTCCGCGAAAAAACTATGTTTTTTTAAATATGATAAATCATGATATTTATCATGATATTTTTCTACCTGGGCAGGTACCCCTCAGGCCGCACACACCTCTGTAGGTGTGAGTGGTCGGTGTATGGCACCTACAGCCCACTCCCTGCGGCCCCAGGTACCCTTCAGGCCGCACACACCTCTGTAGGTGTGAGTGGTCGGTGTATGGACCCATAGCTCACCATAACTATTTAAATAACCTAATATCCACGACTACAGTATACTATACTTGCACAATAATAGGTCTAAATATACCATAATGTGCCAAATTGAACAATTATAAAACACAATATCAAAACCAGAGTATACCATGATTAAAAAACACTGTGGTATACCAGAGTCAAAAAATACAGGAGTATACCATAGTAACATATGTAACTACTCTAGTATGGCAAACTACTATGATAAAACTATAGTATCAAACCAGAGTTTACCATCATCCAAATGAACTGTGGTATACCACAGTTAAAATATCACTACAGTATATGAAAGTTGCATGTATTAAGTGTAACCACCCAAGTTTATGTGAGTAAACCATAATATACTATGACATACAAACCATTGTTTATCATGATATTGATATACTATGGTAAATCATAGTAACGGCAACCATTACATACCATGGTAAAATATATTACCATGATATATTATAATAAACCATGGTGGACAATTATCCAATCATCATGGTTTATTATTAGTCTCATGCTTGTAGAATAGTTTGTGGTAAACTATAGTATTCAAGGATGCTTTTTTAATCATCCAACTATCATTTATAATAGTGGTTAATTCAACTATAGTTTACCACAGTGTACAATAGTAAATTAGAGTTACGTATACACTAGTTTACAACAGTATACTATGGTACACTGTGGTAAACCATGATATACCATGGTGCGGAATTGTAAACCATGGTAATGACCATGGTATTTTTTTACCTGGGTATTTACAATGCATCATTGTATTCGGAATAACGGTGCAACACTGTTGAGTTTTACAGGGTCAACCAGTAAAAAGTACATCTATTTTTACAGTGTAGGGAGCAGGTTCATAAAGCCTGGTGATGGTTGCTGCCAATATGGGGTCATATTATAATGCTGTGTATATATGTCAGGTAATCCATTCGACTCTCCTTTATCCATTGATTATTAACTCATCCGTGGCATCGCTTTCAGCTGGAAGTAAGCAATGATCATCATGATCAACACCATTAATTTAAAACATGATCATTACACAGGTATATATTTAATTAAACAGCTAGCTAAAGGACCTAGAGCATACCAACATGTGATTTGGAATGTTTAATGATGTATACATGATTGTATTTAATCAATAGTTCCACGAATTGATCTGCCACTAAATCCAACAATTCACCTCTTTCCCTCTGGAGTTTTACATGATTAGGATTGGCTTGACTTTTTGTCTTTTTTTCCCCCGCATCAGCGAGCTCTAAACGAAACTCCATTATTACAAAGTATTACAGAGCGAATGGTGCGAATCATTTTTCTATGGTTGATATAGAATGCCGACTAGACATGTGGAGTATGCACACCTTGCTCGGTTACCTGGCAGATCGTGGTCACAGGATGCGCTCAGGATACCATTAAAATACTGTAGAGGTCGCGGAAAACTTAGTCATTTCATCGGCCGGGAATCCAACCAGAGACCTCTCGAACCGGTGACAAGTGTGCTAACCGTTACACTACCAACCTGTGTCTGACTGTTCTCCGCTCCCTATGTTACTGGTTCGGTATGGTACAGAGGGGGAGAATTACCCAGGTGTTTCACCCCTTTGGGCTTTCCACCAGGGTACGGGGAATCCGACCCCTACAATACTATTAGTAAAAAAGTGAAAATGTGAAAAGGAAAAAAAATTAATAAAAAATTAGTAAAATAGTATTCAAGTAGAGCTGGAGGCCGTTGTGCCCAGGTTTCCCCTGTCAATCTCAACCTTAGATACCATCATCATTAGGGTAAACTTGTGGTGACAGTTACCCCTCAGTGTCAGGGGTAGGTGGTGAGAGGCCTACACAGGTGTGTAGAAGTGAACTGATAGGTGCGTCAAAGGTCACAGACCGGTAACTGGAGTACTCCTTGACTCACACCTGTATTGACATATATGTGTGTTTCATCACTGCCAACTTGGGAAATACATAAATCCTTATGGACATGGAGATTCTGACTTATCTTAAGTAAATTCTGATTGCCAAGGTAAGATTTCGGGAGGTAGGCACTTCACATATCTAATTTGTAGGATAAAATGTGAAATGCTTTCATATGAGTCTTTATAAACAGAGTGCCTAGTTGAGGAGCTCTTTTTCTAGGTCTAAGCTGCCTCAAAACATAACATCTCCCCGGGGGGCAGTAAAAATGAACTGCTGCACGTCTATATTTCCTTCTCCCCAGACGCAGTATAGAAATGTCGGCTGCTTTCCACCTGTTGTGCTGTACACCCGGGTAGGGTCATCACCACCTTGTTTTAAGGAGAATTTAGTTATTAATTGCATACATCAAGGCTGTAAATTGTTGTTAAATATTCAGTTCAACCTAGGGTTAAATAGTTATGGTATGGATCTCTTTATAAGAAGGTTATGATGAGCGCATTTGCCCAGCCAGTTTTTTCCCATTATTTTCTATAGAAAAGATAACCTGCTAGAAGGAGCAATTCCCAGGAATAATCGTTTATAAGGAGCACCTTTTGATCAAGAATGAGATATTTTTCCAATTTAAACTTGTCCTGTCTGTCTCTAGGCAGTACTTCTTATTTTTATTGTACCCCCACCTGAGGCCAGGCACAGAGGCACTATACGGCTGGGTAAAGAGGCACTAGGGCTTGGCACAGAGGCAGGGATATTCCCCTCAGAGTTCTCTCCACCTAGGGCTGGGTACAGAAGCCCTGCACCCCTCACAGTCGCACCTCCCACGGTCACCTAGGCTGGGTACAGATACCCGATACACCTCCAACAGTCGCTTACCACCGCCCACAGCTAACAGGGGAGGCAGAATCGGTTACATGTGTATAAGGAAGGTTGGTTGTAAGGAGCAAATTTGCCCTGCCAAAAGGTGCTCCTTATAACAAGATTTTACTGTATTATCTTTACCAGGATTTAGTCTACAGTGAGCATGGTGTCTTCAATAGCGGGTCATGAACCAACACTGTCAATAAGATATACTATAGCTTTACAGTATAAAACGACATACTTTTGGTTTCCAGTATCACATACTGTTCAGCTGCATTCACCTACACATTCAGCTACCGCGCACCTAGGAGAGCCAGCACGTATTTGCATGATATATGGTGTCTGGGAAGGTTACAGTTGGCATTTAGTAGTCATTTCAAACACAGCTGGAGACCAATTTATGTCTCCAACTGTGTTTGAAATGACTGTTAAATGCTCATCATGGATACATGCATAACAGTAAACATGTATTGCTGTGGGGTGCCAACTGTAAAGGCTGTATGTTTAAGTAAATCCAAGTGTATAAATCCATTAAATGTTAGGGCTCTATTATAAAACAGGTTAGAAATAGATCAGCATATGTGTTAAGTCATCATGCCAAATATAAGAATAGATTCCATTTTCAAACCAAACCGGTGGATAGTGAAAAATATGAATTTCACTTTGACATTAAAATATCATTGAACCAAATAAGATAAATTTGCAATCTAAGTCCATAGCACTTGCAATTTAAAGCAAAATAAGAGATCTAAAGAATGTATAGGCTATACATTTCCTAATTATTATCACACATTTACCTTTACACTTGACACCTCATACTAAGTTAGCATTGGTTCATCCTGTTTTCCCCATCAGCCCATAGTGTCCCAGCACATCTTCTTTGCAGCAGTGGTACTTCACAATTATGCAGACTTAGGGAGTGGAAAGAAACACTTTCCTGTCCCAAGTGGGCCGCGATAATTCTGAGCACTATGAGTAAGTTTTTACATCCACTTCGCGCCAATTTACTTCCAAATGTCGTCCGCGAAAAATAGCCTGATCTCATCAGGAGGGGGTATAAAATGGAAAGAACATGACGTGATGCAAGAAGGAGAAAGAAACAGTAAAACCATCAAGTTGTCATAACCAATGACAAATTGATGGTAGGCATGAGAGTACTATAATAGCACACGGCTATGTATGATAGTTGCCAAAATAATACTAACCGTATTTAGTTTTACCTCTTTATCAACTATTCAACATAAATGGCAGTCGAGATCAGGAATTCATAGAAGAAGCAGATCTTGTACATGTGAGGCCTCTAACCCTCAAAAGGCCCCTATCCTTCAAAATTGGCCCGTTTGAGATATGGGGACCAGGTGAAGTCCTTATGTTCTGAACGGGCCCTTTCTCGAAACAGTTGGAGGCACAGGGCCTATGTGAAATCCCTAAGTCACAAATATCTTTGGCATATCCCTATTCCTCAAAATTCCCTATCCCTCAAAAGTGTCTCATTTGTTGTATAGGCATAGGATTAAGATCTGACACACGAGGGGTGGAGACTTTTCAGCAGCCTTCCCCTGTTGATAATGTATTACCATTCTCTAAGAATGGAAAGAAGACTTGGGTAGTGGTCATTTCTTAATGACATGTCGCTATCTTTCAAATGGCCCCTATCCCTCATTTCTTTGTGAGATAGGGGCTGTTTGCATGTGGTCCCTATTATATGTCTCAAATATTTATGAGATAGGGACTTTTGACATATAGGGACTTCAGGTGGGCCATATGTCAAAGGGCCCCTACGTCACAAACATTTGAGGTATAGGGGCTTTTTGAGACTTAGGGGCCTCACAGCGTCACATCCTAGTTTCATTCTGTCTTGATCCATGATCATTTGGCATTTCTGATAGGAAAGAGAAGAATCCTACAATGTACAATCAATGCTGCCTGGATGCCTATACCTGGCCCACCCCCTCTCACCTGCTTGCCATAATTATGGTATTCTCCTGACAGTGATACACCATTGTCAGCCGTGGCATCAATACAACTGTCCTCCATACAGCCTGTCCACTGGCATGCAGGTCATTAGTTTATGGGGGGACTCCCTATCTCACCTAGGATCAACAGTCTACCATAGGGCCAAGAAAAGGAGGTGTGTTTCAGACAACATGGTACAAAATATTACAGAAGGTCAGTCTTTCTTTTGATTAATGTTGAAAGTGCCAGGATTGAGACACAAATCATCACTGTGACTGGCAAGTCATCAGGATGACTCACTGATTCCTGAGATAGAACGCACCACATAGTATTGCCTTTATTTTCATAAATGACAGAGATTTGCAATCTTCCAATGCCTATGAGTGCTACAAATGACCTGCCGTGGGCATGCATGCATATAAAGCTAAATCTATGTGGATGAACGTCCCATACCAATGAAAATGTTATACTTCAGACCTTTGTATACAAACAAAAAGCAGACACAGTCAACTTTAAATGTTTATTGCTAGGCTGTACGAAGGCAGGATGAGTAAATTTATTGAAATAGCATTGAAATAAATTTGGCGTTTAGACCTTATTTAGAAGTCTTCTTCAAGTGCTATCGTTTTTCTTCTGGACACATAATATCTCATATTGCATTATTAATCATCTTTAATCTCCATCAACAGTACATATACACGTCTATACATTCAGCACATTGCAGGTGAATATAACAAGTACCTTAAGTTGGGTTGGACATCTCCAGTGCCTACTAGCAGCACACTGATTATACTCTAGAGCTCCTAGGCTCAGAGGGATGATAGACTAACGAGATATTGTCATGATACTGACAGGCTATGTAGACGATGTAATTGTCGTGGCCAGACGAATGTTTGCACAAGTTGTCGGTGGGAAAGGGAGATTGGTGGCAGGGTGGCAGCAGGGGCAGTAGCGAGGTGGGGGTGCACTGCTTGCAGTGTATGGACGTATATTGGGGTGGAAAAGCCAAAGCATTATTTCGTTCTGTGTGTATGTCATATGCTGGATGTATGTATGTTTTATGGGTGGGGTGTGTGAAGAAAGATAGGTGCACCCTGTCCAAAGCTGCATGGCAAAATGGGAAAATTTCAAAGATAATCTCATTTGGTCCTGTACTGGTACTCAGTATGGTTTGGAAGTGAATATAATTCTGTGACCAGGCTGATGACAATAGAAGTTCGGAGGGGATCAAGGTTTGGGTCAGGACCTCCAAAAGGGGATATTCTAAACTAAAATAACCCTGGTATTTACAAGGGAGTTTACAGTGTGAATGGCTAATGGATTAATAACTAAACAATATAACATATTCTTCCCAACTAAACATTGTTCTACCGATTGATCTAGTCCATAATTACATTAATAAGAAAGACAAATTCGCACTAAGTTGTTCACAACTAAGTGCTATCTCAGCGAATACAAGTGGTGAGCAATTCTCATGGGCCTTTGTTTAACATAATATTCGCTTTGCAAGACTGCAACCTACTAGTATTATGCACCACAGTGTGGCTTTGTAGTCCCATCTTCTGTGGCTTTGGTGGTTGCCTTCAGAAGGCAGGGCCTGGGAGGTGGTGGCTATCTCTATAGATGGTGTGTGGGGCAACCATTAAGATGGTGTCAGCGGTGGGTATAAGTTGTGGCACTAAGTGCCTCCAGTAGGCAAGAGGCTGTTCTCCCCTACCAGACAACCTTAAGGGATAAGGGCAGGGTGGGCTGGGAGATGTATCTTAAGGTAAAGCCGATAGTGAAAAGGCCGATACACCTACTGTACCCGTAGATGCTTAGACAAGATGGTTAATCCACGGCCGCACAATGGTCAATTATGTCCCTTCCTTTTCCAGCAGGCCCCCTCTCATTTCTCAACCCTGCATACTGCTTATATGAGCGGTGTATATATATTATGAGGTGTGATTGTAGATGGTTACTATATGTAAAAATACACTGTATATATCCTGCACTCGTATGATAATGGATAGTCTTGTTTCTTGACACAACAACTTTGTGTAAGCCTAACCTGAATTTGAACTTACACAGGAGTATAATTCAGTCTTGTTTTTGGATACACAAACTCTACATAAAAGGCCATACTTCATCTCATACAACCATATAAGGCTGTGTCTCATGAGATTGTAACCAGGTGTAGTCTTTGACCGGGTGTAGGGGAGAGAGGGGCACGTTGAACCACTTCTGCACATTTATTTTTTTCCTGACCTTATTAAAGTCACCTGAACTTTGATTTTGTATCTGGCAGTTACCTTATATCATTGCGACATATGACAACCTTTGGCAACACATGTGTGATCATTTTTTGTATTTCTTTTGAATTTTTGAAAATAAAATCTTGGGGTGGTTCAATGAGCCCCATGCCCTGGGCAGGTTGAGCCACCCACTGAGGCACCTTGAACCACATAAATAAAATGGTTCAAATAACCAGCAATATAGATCTATTATTGAAAGTTTAGATGAACTTAATTACTTTTGTTACTTTTGCATCAGGTTGAATATAAAATATACATATTTAATGCACATAAGTCTGCCAATCATAGTTTCTAGAGTAGTGACTGGGTTGGAGCCTTTCATACTTCCTTTTAGATCAATATGAACCATTTTAAGAGGATTGCTGCTATTTGCAAGGTCTTTATAAATATCTGATTACATTATTTTGTGATGTAACAGGCTGTTCTGCTTGAAAGAAATGATATATCTTTGAATAAAGACACTGTGAAATTGCTCCCAATGAATTTACTATCACAATTGGCAAACTATGTATTCTATCATAATTGTATAACCAAATTGTATCTTATATGTCTGTGTCTTTGTGTGTACCTTAATTCTAATAAACTATGTGTTTTTAAACATGTAGGCCTACTTGTTAGGTTAGCCTATTGTAGCCCCAGAGTTTGAACTGAGTAATACCATCTCATCACTCACCTACATGCTGACAGGAGACCTTGCAAATATTGCTGCCCTCTGGTGAGGAGCAGTCATACCTTGTCCTTCTATGCACTACAATGCACAGGTGCATATGTGTTGGATAATGGAACTATTCCTTCAAGAGCATGGTTCAAGGTGCCCCAAATCTTGTGGTTCAATGTACCCCATGCGGGCCATCATAGCTAAGGTTGATGTAATTCAGATTACATAACACACTCAGGAGTAAAATCAGGTTCTATTCAAGCGTTCATATGTATACTTTGATCTCCATACTGATCTTAGGCCAGTAATGTTTCATAACAACATGAGAACAAAAGTTTAACAATTGCAAATATTTACTTTCAGGGGCACAAATTCTTTAATACTGTATGGGATTCTTCTCAGCATCCCAAACTCAACATTATGCTGCTGCTCTGAACTGTCTATATAAGGGGGTTATGTGGTAGGCAAACTGCTGGAAAATTCCCAAAGGAATAGCAAAGAGAGCGAGTGGTTCAACGTGCCCAGGTGGTCAACGTGCCCCTCTCTCCCTACTCTTTGACCAGCTAGCTTCAAAACTGCTGAAATGGGGGCTATGGACACAGAAACGCAGGGAACTTTTAAGGTAGTGTTAAGATATCCATTAAAAAAACTACACCCGGTCAAAGACTATACCCAGTCAAAGACATTTCAATTGTTACAATCTGATGGGACACAGCCATAAACAACGCCTGCACACCAGATGTCTAGACACCAGTTCATTCACCCCCCCCCCTTTTTCTCGATGTAAAATTACCCCTAATAAAATGTAAATACCCCAATTTTAACTTGTCTGGTTTTATATAGATGATATAAAACAAAATCCATATAAATGCATATTGTGAAAATGTACCGAAATGACATGATTGGGTTACAATGCAACCGACCAGGCAGTGATCAGATTCAGGACGTGGATTCAGAGTAATACACTGTCCGTTAGTCACATTGGAGACTTGTATTTCTGTACTGCAGAATAATTAGTAAGCACTTATTAAGTCTATACACTATATTTACCATGAGAATAGGCTGGGTAATGAATATGGTTTTCCTTCAAATCTTGTTCATTGACGCGTGTATAAAGCTGTTCATAATTCAGATATATAGATATGTATAAATATAGGCCTACATATATAGAGATATCGATATAGATATAGACACGTTCATATCCCAATAGATTCTATTTTGTTCAAAGACATAGACCCACCAAGAAAGAAGCACATCCTCTTCCTCCAGTTTATATAGGGAGATGTTTAACTTACAGGCAATATGCGTCTGATGACCACAGACTACCAGCCAGTCCCTGTCTTATCCCCACTACCTAAATGACCATGACATCCAGTTGCCTCTACCCGCCCTCTCCCCTCGTCTAGGTCTGTCCATAGTATACAGAGGCGGCCATAGACTATATCTGGTAAGGGTCTAGGCAAGAGCGAAGCCATTTGCAATAAAATCTCCAGTGGAAGAGGAAGTGGAAATCTTGTTAATAGGAGTCAGAACAAAGCATGCCAGTGCTGGCTATGTATAGGTTATCATATCATCACTCGAAAAATAGTTCCCCTAAGATGCCTGCACACCAGTGATGACGCTCAGGAACAGAGGTTGAACAGGGGCCAGTCTGAGAACAAACCAGTGGGCACATACAACTGCCGAGTCGATGACCCCCTCCCTTGGTAGGAGGTCATGTAGCAAGGACACCTATCACCCTACAGTCCACCCCCGCACATATGGGAAAAGGGCATGGGGAGTGTGTGTAAGTGGGGAGGGGGGGAGGCGACACATCACTCCCTCTCCCATACCAATACCAATACCAACACCCACACCGTTATATGAACGTCTCGTCTGGCTGGCCTCTATGGGATTCCCAAGCCTTTTGTGCCACTAATTGCACGATCAACCGTGGTGTTGGGTGCAGAGATGAGATCTGACAAAATTAATCTCCAGGGGTAATAATCGGCTTCTGTGGCTGTGGGAGCCTTGCTCTTTTTCAGTGCTGGGTGTAAATAAATTTGAACGGACATGATTATCTCTCATCTATAGGGTACTATGTAGTTGTATAGATGTCAAGGAGATAAGCTTATTAGTACTAGTGAACTGCTTTAACTAATGCTTCATTTCATGGTACCCAAAGACTTGACAGAAAAGGGTAAATTTCAGTCTGATGCTATAAATGTCTCAAGGATCTAGCTGGACTATTGGAGCCTCTCTCTCAAGGCTCTAATTCACGGATGGGTGTTGCAAAATGGTGGCGGGACTCTGTGGACGTGTTCAGAACATTTAGAAACTCACTAACTCCCTCTGGTGGAATTTTCATGATTTTTAGAAAGGCATTAATTCCTCCTTGTGTGTGCTGGTTCAGGGCATATTCTAGTAAGTTTCCCACAACTTATTCTTAGTAAATGTCATGTTATTAGGACAGAACTTTGTAAAGATTCATATTTTCTGGAAAGCTGTAGTTTCAATATGGGGTGGTCAATCACTTCCATATTTGGTTTTGGCATTGATTATATATTATAAATGAACTGTAAGAAGTCTCGAGGGATTTATAGACAATCTTAAGAAACCAGGTATCGACATTAAGAGTGGATGCATGACACATTATCAGGCCAAACAGTGGATATCACATCCGAAAATATCTAAACAGTGCATGCATTTCAGGATTATCTTAAAATGAGTGACTGCTATACAGAGCCCCATTTTAGGAGAGCGAAATTAAGGATACCATTAAGGATAGCATAAATAAGAATAGCGCCTTATGAAACACACAAAGTTTGTGATATCATAAACTGGCCTTATGAAAAGACTCTCTGTGCCTGGAAATTTCCTATTCGGATCCATATCCTCTGGAAAAGTCAAACATATTTTGTCAGCGGGAATATGAACATAATATATATACACCAATACTCCATTATCATTCAGTACACCCTGGTTGAATTCTACCAGTCGCCAGATGAAGACAAAGTAATATTGCTTTTGTGACAGGGACCTGAAATTTGGTATATGTGTATTGGCTGTGTATACTGGACGCTTGAATCCCCAAAGCCTTGAGAGAAGTGGGCCCTATCCTGATTGTATTATTCTCATTCCAATCCAGACTGGTCGGCGTCCGGGGTGCATCCCGCAGGACCGCCATGTTTTTGTTGACGGCAGGTGGCAGGAAAATACCCGGGGAGCAGACGACTTTTTATAATCTTCTGCGGACACTCTCCAATCCGAGTCTAGCGCTTATCGCCTCTTCTTGCATACCGACCTGTGCAATATCCACATTGGCTTGGAGAGTGGGGTGTTTGGGTGGGCGATAACAAGGGCAACTAACCATTGAGCTGGGGTTGGTATGAAAGCTTTGTATCTAATACTGACCGTTATAGTTCTTTTCTGTTGTCTTTCTTTGACCTCTAGAGGGTCCTGTCCTATGTCCAATACCTGATACTGCCCAGTACAGTGGCCCAGGAGGGTCAAATCTTTTTGCAAATTTTGAAATTGCAAATTCACTTCAACTTGCAAAAAATCAACTAGAGTTGAAGATGAAAACTCTAACTTCAACCATTTACTGTCACCTGTCAACTGTCAATTCAAGTAAAGCAAATTGTGACTGCTATCTTTCAACACTACATCAAACCAAAAACAATGCAAATGTCAAAGTTGAAAGTGAAAACTCCAACTTCAGTCACTTACTGTCAACTGTCAACTGTCAATTCAGGAACAACAGCTTGTGACAGGTATCTTTAAGCACTGAAGTTCACTCCATGTATCTTGTGAGTGTTATCAAGTCTCAATAAAGTATCAATCAAGTGTCAATCACATCTCAATCAAGTGTCAATCACATCTCAATCAAGTGCCAATCAAGTGCCAATCAAGTGCCCATAAAGGGCTCAATCAAGTGTCAATCAAGTGCCAATCAAGGGCTCAATCAAGTGCCAATCAAGTGCCAATCAAGGGCTCAAACATGTGCCAATCAAGTGCCAATCAAGTGCCAACCAAGTGCCAACCAAGTGCCGGCACTTGACCGGCACTTGACCGGCACTTGACCGGCACTTGACCGGCACTTGACCGGCACTTGACCGGCACTTGACCGGCACTTGACCGGCACTTGACCGGCACTTGACCGGCACTTGACCGGCACTTGACCGGCACTTGACCGGCACTTGACCGACACTTAACCGGCACTTGACCGGCACTTGACCGACACTTAACCGACACTTGACCGACACTTGACCGACACTTGACCGACACTTAACCGACACTAGACCGACACTTGACCGACACTTGACCGACACTTGACCGGCACTTGACCGGCACTTGACCGGCACTTGACAGGCACTTGATTGACACTTGATTGACACTTGATTGAGCCCTTTATGGGCACTTGATAGGCACTTGATTGGCACTTGATAGAGATGTGATTGACACTTGATTGAGATGTGATTGACACTTGATTGATACAAGTGTCGGTGAATTGCCGGTGAATTGCCGGTGAATTGCTGGTGAATTGCCGGTCAAGTGCCGGTCAAGTGCCGATAAAGTGTCGGTCAAGTGTCGGTCAAGTGTCGGTCAAGTGCCGGTGAAGTGTCGGTCAAGTGCCGGTCAAGTGTCTGTCAAGTGCTGGTCAAGTGTCGGTCAAGTGTCGGTCAAGTGCCGGTCAAGTGCCGGTCAAGTGCTGGTCAAGTGCCGGTCAAGTGCCGGTCAAATTCCGGTCAAGTTCCGGTCAAGTGCCGGTCAAGTGCCGGTCAAGTGTCTGTCAAGTGCTGGTCAAGTGTCGGTCAAGTGTCGGTCAAGTGTCGGTCAAGTGTCCATCAAGTGCCGGTCAAGTGTCGGTCAAGTGCCGGTCAAGTGCCGGTCAAGTGCCGGTCAAGTGTCCGTCAAGTGCCGGTCAAGTGTCGGTCAAGTGTCGGTCAAGTGTCGGTCAAGTGCCGGTCAAGTGCCGGTCAAGTGCCGGTCAAGTGCCAGTCAAGTGTCGGTCAAGTGTAGGTCAAGTGCCGGTCAAGTGCCGGTTAAGTGTCGGTCAAGTGCCGGTCAAGTGTCCGTCAAGTGTCAGTCAAGTGTCCGTCAAGTGCCGGTCAAGTGCCGGTCAAGTGCCGGTCAAGTGCCGGTCAAGTGCCGGCACTTGGTTGGCACTTTGTTGGCACTTGGTTGGCACTTGATTGGCACTTGATTGGCACATGATTGAGCTCTTGATTGGCACTTGTTTGAGCCCTTGATTGAGCCCTTGATTGGCACTTGATTGACACTTGATTGAGCCCTTTATGGGCACTTGATTGGCACTTGATTTGCACTTGATTGAGATGTGATTGACACTTGATTGAGATGTGATTGACACTTGATTGATACTTTATTGAGACTTGATAACACTCACAAGATACATGGAGTGAACTTCAGTGCTTAAAGATACCTGTCACAAGCTGTTGTTCCTGAATTGACAGTTGACAGTTGACAGTAAGTGACTGAAGTTGGAGTTTTCACTTTCAACTTTGACATTTGCATTGTTTTTGGTTTGATGTAGTGTTGAAAGATAGCAGTCACAAGTTGCTTTACTTGAATTGACAGTTGACAGGTGACAGTAAATGGTTGAAGTTAGAGTTTTCATCTTCAACTCTAGTTGATTTTTTGCAAGTTGAAGTGAATTTGCAATTTCAAAATTTGCAAAAAGATTTGACCCTCCTGGGCCACTGTAGCCCAGACCTCAGAAACGGTGATTCACATCCAAGGTCGCTGCTATGAAAAACAGAACATAGGGGCATATATACAGACGTTCTCATTATTTATACATATAGTGCTCCAACTGCCATCATTCACAGAATGTCTGTGTATACACAGGCAGGTGGTAGGGCTGGGTGAGTGATTGCAACCTAAGCAACATCCTCGGGCCAAGTTGCAGTGATAAAGTTTCCTATGACTTTGCTTTGGTCATGACTTCTCTACATACAAGTTGATTTACATAAAGCAGTTGACCCTGCCCCAAAGGCAATTTACTTCCATCTCCATATACCCCTAGGTAAGAAGGCATATTGAGGTTAGTCTCTGTAGGCTATATCAAAAAAGGTGTAGCACGAGGATGAAACAGAGTGTAGTACAGGTCTATAATTAGAAAGCTGAGCTTATGTTTATTTTTTTTGTAGGGGTAAGCACCGTATTATGAAATCAATATGTGTGTCATGTATGCTGGGAGAAGGGGCATGTGTGTCCCCCTACATTAAGGTCCATCTTCGCAGATCCTGGAGGAGGATCGAACCCTGAGCCAAAGCCATGGAGACCTGCATGTCCATTACCTAATTCATTTTAGCATGGGCCTCCATGGAAGCACTGGCCCTATACTGTCCATCACTGGGGTAGAACAGCGACTCATTTGCGCTTGATAAGAGGGGTGTTATGAGGTATGAGGTATGAGGTGTATAATTGCATCCATACCATGAGGTTATGTGAAAGGTATGAACAGAGCGTGAGGTTGGGCCATTGAGCCCATCCCTGTTCTGCCATAGTGAGACTGTGCCCCAGCCTCCCCCATTGTTGCTGGTCCATTCAGGAACATATCAGAGACCTCCCTGGTTCATACAAGTATACAGCTCTAATTGATTGTTATCGATTATTCCAGTAGGGTATGATAAGTAGAAAGTGTGGAATCATATATAGCTCTAATTCCCGTTTATATACCTGTAGATGTTAAAACTGTGGTCATACAATGCTATCTGAAGCTCAGTTGTTGTGTATAACGGCACACATGTCTAGTGCCAGGGGCGAAACCAGGGATTTAAAAAGGAGGGTCCACTATTATCAAAACAACAAAGTACCGAAAAGTGTCGCACCGTGCATCACAGTTGATCAAAACATCATTAGAAAATGATGGTGGTTGGTCCAGAACCCCATTAGTCTCTCTCCCCTCCCCCCAAACTGTCCCTGGATGTCCTGTCTTCATTGGCATTGAAGGTACTGCTGAGCTTCAAAGTAAACATTGCAATTCTTACACAAATCCCTTCAAGCTAAAGTATATGAGGACCATGATGCAATGGCTGTACTATTGAGCAGATCCTCCACTACACTGAAAAAGTAAACTTGTCTCCAGACTCATCTAAGTGACTGTCATAAAATAAATGAGTCAAAAGTTGTCTAACCTATCAGGTTACCATCCCACAAATAGAATCTGCAGCTGGAAAATGCCTGGTTTTGGGCTGGCACATGCCAAGTGGGTCTTCTATCTCCAGCTAGAAGACCCGCTTCCTTGTCACTTAGACAAGTTTTTTTAACTTGTTTATTTTATGACAGTCACTTAGAAGAGTCTGGAGACAAGTTTACTTTTTCAGTGTAGTTGGAGACCTGGCGATAGCGTCAACCGTCTGTCCTAGACACTATACAGAATGGGAAATGAGGAGAAGGGATATCACATTGCTGAGCAAACAGACAAGGAGAATTGATTAAAAGCGAACACTCATGATCAATATGTAAATTCTTCCGGGTTTCACAGACCATTTATGCAGGAGAACAGACATTTGTTTTAGGCATATCAGTGTCCCCATAGAAATTAGACTAAAGTGTGCACGTTATTTTGAATGTCCCGGTATGCCTACAGCTAGTGCAAATTCGACAATCAATCTGAGGACTGATCCTCAGCTCGATTCATATAATGCTGTACCTTTGGAATGCTACTGCTTACCAAGAACTAATGTAATACTGCTCCAGGATACATGTAAATAACTGTGCTTGTGATCAGAATTATATACAATGTATAGGCACTATAAGAAAATCTGATGTAGGGATTGCTTCTCTGGATGATCAGATGATGGCCCTTAAAAGATATTAACACACCAAGCTGATTCCACCTGCCTGCTCCTGTGTCACTGAAAACTTCCCCCAGGAGTAATTGGGGCCTGTGAGGGAAGTTAGTGCCCGGCCTTATGTTTATTTCCCTTACCCACAGATATAGTAACTAAGCTCTATACTGCTGATTTCCCTGTATTGTATTGTATAGTTTGTCATCACATTTAATACAGGTAAGTTAACTGGAAAAGCTTCTCTATTCACATCCCCTAATCTCACTATCTAGACATAGTGGACCTTTCTATAAAGAGTCAAAACTATTTGGCAACTAACAAATGTCTAAAGTATAGATATAGTCACTCTGCCTTGTGGTTGCCACTACCCGGTAGTACCAAACTATTGTTGGTTGCCCCATCAGGTGGTTTCACATGCAACTATTATCAGAGTAAACACATGTTTTCTTGACTCCTCATGAAGAGTCAAACTACAAATAACCCTGCTGTGGGTAGAGTCAACTGTACTTGACTCTGCACTGAGGGAAATCAAGTTTCACGAGGACCAAGGCGTATGAATGGAATAATTGTGACTCCTCAACGAGAGTCATCATGACTCTGCTCCCTGGAGTTCACTATGGTAAAAGAGTCATGGTGACGCCTTTACTTCTATTTGTGTATATAGGGGGACGGCATGATGCTTGAATGCAGCACCAGCGAGGTACCTACCAGGGATGTATTTATGCATCATGGCGACCAATGATTTTATGCCCTCACAGTGTTAAATCCGGCTCAAACCCTACCATACTCTCAAGGCCATCTTGAATGGCGCCGACAAGTGGTCACATGGCCACGGGGCGGACCAACCACAAGCGACGACACATGCACTCCTTCCGGGACAACCATGAATCACGGATGAGCACCTTGGCCGATCTCCTAACAAATCTTTCTTTCACTCTGTTGAAGCGGTCCAGCGCCACACATCACCCATTTAGGGTCCCTTCTCTGTGGTCATAGTGTGTGTGGTCTAGCTCTCCCAGGTGTGTGGACAAACGTAATGAGCATAATCTTTATTCTGAGTAAATAATCTTCAATAGTCTTAAAGATCTTAAGATGGTTCTACTAGTATAGTAGTAGGCCTATCGTGTCCATTGTAGGATAGCCTTGTTAACTAGTATATCATGGAGGGCTCTGCCTCCCAATTACCCCCGTCTTTTTTTTCTTTTTCTTTTCTCTTTCAGATGTTTACGTTTTCTGGTCTGGGTGTAAGGCATATACTATGAAAGCAAACCACAGGTAGCCGCATCGTTTGGGTATGTGACACTAGGTGGCAGATACAAGCTGTATAAGATTATACATTAAAATCATAGTAAGATTATGATCAGAACATTTGTCCACACACCTCGAAGAGCTATTCCGTATTTGCGCGGTTACGCCATGGCCTATTTTTGACCTCATACAACACTGAGAAACATATGAGCGTCAGCATGACCCTGGCTTTGTCGCGAAAAGCCTATTAAAGTCAAGCACTTTTGTGAAGGTCAAGCAATGCTGGACCTTCATTTAGAACCTGGACTTATCCAAAATGGCTAGAGAGTATGGCAATGCTGGACTCTCTTCTCAGAGTCTGAGAAAACTGCACTCTAGGAGGATGAAGGAGAGGCTCCTTGGTAACAGCCTTGTTGCATCAGAGCACCAGCAACAAGCTCAGTTCCAATAGAACAGATCAACAGCAACAAGTTCATTGAGCAATCAAAACTTGACCTTACAAATTTATGCAAAGCTTTGGACTGCCCAATGGCCCAATGAAAGCCTCGAGCTCCAGCTATATTTTCCACTTCAAGGGCTACAAAAGAGGCTGGACAAACTGCTATTATTTTGTCGTGACTTACTAATAGGCTCTGCTCAGGGACTGGTGTACGGAATTTGATTGGTCAACTCCTGAAGACAAATTTCTCAAAAACGTTTTTGATGACTTTGCCCAGACTCTACTACAACGTATATGTTATAGGGTCTGCGCCAGAGACTGCCCAATGCTAGCCTTTAGTACAGTAATTTTAGACTTTAACATTGAATAAATTCAAAGAAAGCTGAAAACTTCAGGATTGGTTGTGTTTAGTACTAGTATAAACATACTAAAAGTCCCCAGTTGTCAGGCAAGCGTAGAAGTGCAGGGTCAATGTGCGGAACTAGTTCTGTCACAAAATGACAATGCAGGCTATACCTGGAGAGTGCACATTGGCACCCGAGGTCCCTTGGGAAGGCGATGCCCACCGCTTTCATTATTAATTCAGTCTTTCAGCCAACAGGGGGAGCCTATCGTTTTAAGACGCTGATTCGCCCGTCTGACCAGAATTTTGCAATGGCCTACTCCATGCATACTGTAGCAGGCGTCTGTCAGTTTTACCATGTTTCATTTCGGTCATATTAAAGACTAGTGTTTTCTGTAATGAACAATATCCCAGTAAGCAGTCAGGATTTACCAGCAGGACTGAGCAAGCTTATTGTGTCAGTGAGAGTAAATCCTTCGGAATATAATGCACAAAAACGTTTATCCTATAGAAGAACATTCCTATATTAAAGTGGTATGTCAATCTGGGAGATTTCGATGAGGAGTTAATCAGGTAATTTCTGTGACAGCTGCTATGGTCCTACTTAGGCTAGAGGGAATATTCACAAAGGAGTCGAAATAGGAGTGGCGTGGAAATCTCAAGTGGGTATGGAGATTTCACTGATTGCATTATGTGTTGCAACATCTCCCTCTCCTAGCATAGAATCGGACCACTTATTAATTTTGTATGACGATCCCCCTAAAATATAGACATAATTATAATCACGGCATTTTGTTGACACAGTTATGCAAATATAGTGTCCATGTCTTCTGATGAGTTTTATAGATAGAAGGCTATATTATGGTAATTCGATTATGAAGAATAGCTTGACACTACATGCAGTATAATTTCTCTAGTTGTTTCGTGTATAATAGCTTTTATCTTCACTCCTAATCACAGGATGTAATCACCTAAAACAGTGCCTGTACCATGGTAATATTTGTATAAACACACGTTAGACAACATGTATACTGTAAATAGTTAGTGTATAGGTACACAGTGGGATTCACTGTAGTTTTACTGTATGTACTGTAGCTCTACAATAGATTCGACTGTGTACCTTAACCACAATAAACTGTAAAACTATATTAGAGTCTATACTGTGTACCTTCAAAAAAATACAAATACCCATTGTTTACAGTGTTGACTGGATTCAAGATACAAAGTGTGCATGTATAATAGTTCTGTCCAAAAACGAATAATGCTGGATAGATACAAATTTCGTTTTACAATTAGATGTGGTCATGCATAAAGCCAAACGGCGTAGGCCTAGACCAGTTAGGTGATGCAGAAAATTAATCATTCCCTTTCAGAATAATGTACGATTCATTTATTATATAATGACTCAGATAATAGTCAACACCCAGTAGAGACATCTGATCTGGACATAGATGTAATTTACAGCAATAATGATTAAGATGCTAATTGAGGAGGGGTCTGGATGTATTTATAAGGCATCTATCAATAACCACTTTGACTAGGATCATCGGTTTCAGTTTCAGTTTCAGTTTCCAATCAAGGACCTAGTGGGGGACTTCACTGCAGACAGGAAGGGATCCCGTTCAATGAGTGTTCTATAATTGAACATGGATCAAGTTTAAATAGAACGGAAATAGATGTACTGTCATCTCAAATCCGTGCCCCCGACCACTTGAAACTCTTCATGAGTGAGCAAACACTATAGTTTGCTTGTAATATTAAGGAATGCACGTGAACAAATTTGTGCCGCAGTGGCCTTGAGTTAATACCTCTAATCCGAGTTAAGGAATCATAATACTTTTATTGGGTGGCACATTTTAAACAATTAGTAATCATTTGTTAACATATACGTTGCATAGCTCACTATGATTAGTTATCTTAACATAATGTGTGCATTAGAGATTGGCGATGAAACAGACGATGTAGCCTACATAAACAACCATATAAGAGCTGCATAGTATTTCAATTGAAGCAACACAACTCACGTAATTAATGTGTTTGGATTTTAGTCATGTTTATTAATTTTGAACATGACCATCATAACTGCGTCCCCCAGTGAACAATTTGTTGGGAGTAAAGCACAGTTATCAAAATAAATGCAAGGGCCCGTAGGCAACAGTAATCAACAGGTAATCATGGCATAGCCAGAATAAGCATAAGTGTCATGGTTATATCACCAGAGTAAATGCAAATCATAACCTCAAAGCGGGTCAGAGAACAAGGGTCATGACAAGTGTCAGAGTCAATCAGGGCAGCGAGCTGCAAAGTTTTTCACAATAAATCTGGAACGTAGTAAAGTTCATCATAGTATTTTGCTGAAAGTTCATGGAATCATAAGTAATGAGTAGTCCAGCATTCAATATCATTCATATATAACTATTGTATATTAACTGAGTCCAAGCTAACGAGACTTCCCCTACACAGGTGTTTACAGGAGTGGGTGGGTGGGACAAAAACCAAAGAAAATTGTACCTGTATCTGCTGAAGGTGAGGGAGAAGTGGCCGAGAGTCTGAAGGCCGGTAGCTGTCACCAATCGGGTGAGTTCAATACATAAGGGGGTAACAGGTATGTATATGCAGATTATATGCAAATTATATGCTGGTTGGCCCACTCACCACCAGAGGGGTGGAGGGTGGCCCACGCGTGTGTGTTATTGTTGATCAATTATAGCTGCATGTTCCATGCCGCCCCAATTGAAGCAACACAACTCACGTAATTAATGTGTTTGGATTTTAGTCATGTTTATTAATTTTGAACATGACCATCATAACTGCGTCCCCCAGTGAACAATTTGTTGGGAGTAAAGCACAGTTATCAAAATAAATGCAAGGGCCCGTAGGCAACAGTAATCAACAGGTAATCATGGCATAGCCAGAATAAGCATAAGTGTCATGGTTATATCACCAGAGTAAATGCAAATCATAACCTCAAAGCGGGTCAGAGAACAAGGGTCATGACAAGTGTCAGAGTCAATCAGGGCAGCGAGCTGCAAAGTTTTTCACAATAAATCTGGAACGTAGTAAAGTTCATCATAGTATTTTGCTGAAAGTTCATGGAATCATAAGTAATGAGTAGTCCAGCATTCAATATCATTCATATATAACTATTGTATATTAACTGAGTCCAAGCTAACGAGACTTCCCAAACACAGCGGTAAGTGCAGCTGGGACCCTGGTGTATAGGACTCTAGGGGTGTACCCATACACCGCGGCTGAGGACCAAGTCCCATGGGTCATGACATCACACACATCCACTCCCACTGCTGCTACTGTCTGACTGGCTCCGCGCCGTAGGCTGTGCAGGCTATACTCATTGTTGTTGTTTACTCCCCCAGATCTGAGGCCGGCTCGGAGTACCCTTACTAGGGCGCGTGATGTCACCGGGGTCCCCTCAGGTAGGGTGAATGCAGGCGCCCCGGGTGGCGCTGGCAGCAGTCGCTCCATGACCCAGTAGGCTGTTACGGGGCAATGGGGCGGCGCACCTGGTATGCGGTGCACCGGGATTGATACTTGATCCTGCTGGCGTGTAATGGTCTTGGACGACCGGACACGCACATGTAGGCCCCCGGGGGCGGAGCTGATATCTCCTCGTATCAGGGTGTGCGGGGACCACTCAGCATGTACTGTGGTCACCACATTGGATTGCCGCAAGAATGTGAAGTACATTATAAGTAGAGCTGCCTTGTACACCCGGCCTGGTATTCCTAGGGTGTCACAATACGCAGCCACTACCTTCAGCTGGTCGGGCAGTAGTGGGGGAGCCTGCCTGACTATATGGTTAGACAGTCTCTCCATGCCCTTCTTCATTTCATACACGGATCTTGAGGCAAACGCAGATGTGTCGGCAAACTGCGTATCTAGATATATTTTGGCTCCACTAAAGTAGTTCTTCATTGTGCCAATGGATGAGAATCTGTTGAATAAACACTGAAGATATAGACATAGGTGGTATGCAGTAGGGGCATACACCGGGGTATTATATTGTAGTGCAAAGTCCAAATACAACTGTTTATACCGGAGGCGGTTTGCAGCTGTGGAGTCAGACACCGCAGAGTGTAGTGTCTTCAACATTTGGTGGTGCAGGGCCGCCACATCAGAGCCTGCAATCATAGATTTATAGATTGTTATCAAATAGATCACTCTCAAGGTCGGGGGTCACAAATACAAGTCCCATATCCAGTGCCATTTTAGTGGCTATCTCATCCTCCCTCTCTCCCAAGCACGCCCGGGAGAGGGCGTCGGATACCACCATTTTCTTGCCCGGTGTGTGGGTGATGGTAATTTGAATGTCATGTATTGCACTGACCAGCCACAGCTCGCGTGCACATCGTGCTAGCCACATGTCACTGGTTCTCCCACTGGTGATGGATTCCACAGTAGCTGAATTGTCACAGCGTATGTGAACCCGGGTCCCAGCGGGGTCGGGGGGGAGTAGGTTCTTTACTGCTAACACAATGTTGATGGCCTCTAATTGATGTATGTACAGGCCATCCTTGACATGGGAGGGGTATGTGACTTTATAGCAGTGTGTGCGGGAGTAAGCTCCGCCCCCCTCCATGCATGAGTCCCCCTCCAGTTCCCAGATAGGCCTAGGTCCTTCAGGGACAAATATGATCCCGTTGGAGTTGTTGCCATATAGGGTGAACCATCGCAGGTCCTTCTTAAATTCCTCCCCTATACTAGCATACCCTGTGGTATTTGCGGCACGGAGGGTGGCTAATATGCGGGCCAAAAAACGTCGCGCAGGGGCGAGGCAATTAGCCACAAAGAACAGCTGACCTGTCAGCTGCTGTATTTCACGTTTGGACGCTACCTTTTTTGTGTACCATGTCTCTATTTCAGCTAGGACCTCTTCCATACGGAGTGGGGGCATGCTGAGTTGCATTAAGTCGGTGTCAATTATGTAGCCGAGCCATTGTACACGGGTGGTGGGGCGAACTGTTTTATGAGGGGCTAGGTCAATTCCCAGGCGTGCTGTGAGGTTCTCTAAGCACTCCAATGCAGCCTCCGCGTCCCGGTGGTTATTTGAGACCCCAGCGTAGTCATCAATGTACGAGAGCATTGTATGACCACGGCGTGCCATCATGTATTGGATTGCATTGGAGACTCGTTGCATATGGGAGGAACTTGATCTGCAGCCAAAACTGGCGGAGGCATCAAGGTATATCAAACCTTCATACTTAATACCTGAGAGTGCCAGATCTAAGCCGTCCACATGGAGTTGGCGATAGGCCCTTGAAATGTCCGCCGACCAAATAAGCGCCCCCCTGCCTTCTTTCTGGATGAGGTTCAGTAGTGAGGTGACCGAGGGTAGGGTATAACGGCAAGAGGTACCTTGGCATGAGTTCTTAATGATGCCAGAGTTAACGCTAGCGTCCCTTGGGTGTGAGAGGTCCACTATAATACGTCTAGTGGTCGAGTCACGCTTGGGGCGGGTCATGAGGGGGCTGATCTTGGTGTAGGGCGTGAGTGGGTCCTGACTGAAGGGGCCCAGCAGGGTACCCAGTTTTAGCTCAGTGTTAATAAATTCCCCAATGTGAGCTGAGTGCTCAGGTGGTTCCGGATGGTTAGTCATGGAGGATGTGGGGAATGTCGGTCTGGTGTACGAGCTAGGCCAACCGTATTTGAGGTACACACACACGTCCTTGTCACTGTAGTCCTCCAGCTCTTGCTCCCAGAGCTGGATGTCATACTTTGTGTTAAGGGGGACGCGGGCTCCCAGGTAATTAGGGAGGGCATAGGACCGGATCTTCTCATACAATTCCAGTTGGGGGTGCTTCACTGATTTCCCATATTCTGACACCCGCGGCCAAATTTTTTCCAATGTGGGGCTGAAGGTTACAGGGTCAATCGGAAGGGCTTCTCTACAGTCGTGAGTTATGACAAGGGGGGTGTCTGTTACGCCTGGTTGGTCACAGGGATTAGGTCCCACCTTGTGAGTGTCAGCGACGAGAGGTGCGGGGGCAGCTGAGTGTGTGTATGTGTTATGGTTGTTAGTGTCGCAGTCGAGGCCCGGGAATAAGGCACCTACCCCAGTGGAGGTGGGGGTCATGGCAACATCATAACAGGTGTTCACATCATACACAGGTATAGTCATGTCTGGGGCAGTGCTTACCACGCTGATGGCTGGTTCCAGGTCACCTGTATCATGGATGTAACATTCACTTAACAAATCAACCGGCATGTTGTATGTAGGTGGGTCACATGTAATTATCACAGCTTCATGAACAGGGGTAGGTACTGCACAGGTGGTGTCACTGATGGCGCCGCCTACTGGGGCGGCGCGGGGGCGTTTTTTGACGCGCCCTGGGGAGCATCTCCAGAGGACTTGGGTTTAAAGAAACACCTGGACTCAGGGTGGAATGCTGCCTTGGATAGGTTGGTCAGGCACCAGCGGCATACATGTATGCGGCGGGCACCAGACTCGACGTGATGGGTCTTGTGACGGCAGGCACCTGCATTAAAGCGCTGACATGGGGGGCCACCTTTTGCAGAGAGCAGGTCGGGGCCCAGTTCCACCACACAGTCGGCGGTTGGTGCAGTGGAGGTACCAGCCATCTCTGTGGCGGGCTTAGGTTGCTGGATGACGGAACCAACCCTTAGGAGGTCGATTTTTATCCCCTGGTCCCAGAATAGGTCCCCGGTGGTAATCAGGCCTATCACTTCCTCGCTCCATGACCTAATGCCAGCCCACTTGTATAGCTTAGAGTCCTTCATTATCTGGGGAATATGCTTACGGATGAACAGTTTGTCGTCATCCTGTGTGGTGGGGGCATCATGCATCTGGAGGAGGCCCCATACATAGTCCTCCTTGTCTAACTCCCCCAACCCTGCTCTCTCCCTCTTAGCCCCTTTTCTCACATAAGTATGAGCATAGTTGACCTCTGATTTACCTTGGTTCATGGCCTTGGCTGCCGTTGCGACCAGCTGGGCGAGCTGGGCGCCCACGTTGTGGGTGTCCTGGGCGTCCATTGTTGGGTCGTCCTGACGAGCACGTGGGGCGCCAAGGGCCGCGGCCGGGCCGGCGATCAGAGTAGGTGGTCGTAGGCTGTTGTCAGGCTGGGGAGGAATCACAGGTGGGAGGTGAAGGTGCAGGGGCTGCTGGTCCGGGGGAGGGCCGGGCTGCTGGACAGGGGGGGGAGGCACAAGGGTGGTAGGAGGTGCCGCGCCGGCGGGGGCCGGCGGGGCAATGTTCAAACGCTGCATGATTAATTTCATGTTGTTATCAGCGTTGTCCTTCCACAGCTTGTCTGCCTCCCTCTCCTTTTTGCTCATGCCAACCTTTCTGCGCTTGGGTGGATTGTCGTCAGAAGGGGTGGCACCGGTGCCAGGTGTGGGTGGCAGCGGGTTGACAATGGGTGTAGCGCGACCGCGGCCGGCACCACGAGCGCGTCCCCCTCTACCAGGCATGACAGAAACAGTACTTGTACAATGATCTAATGGAACTATGCCTGATAATACCCTGGTGTTAGCTGGTCCACCCTACCTTCATTCAGGCTTTCCAGCTACACGAAGAGGGTGACAGACAAAAAACCAAAGAAAATTGTACCTGTATCTGCTGAAGGTGAGGGAGAAGTGGCCGAGAGTCTGAAGGCCGGTAGCTGTCACCAATCGGGTGAGTTCAATACATAAGGGGGTAACAGGTATGTATATGCAGATTATATGCAAATTATATGCTGGTTGGCCCACTCACCACCAGAGGGGTGGAGGGTGGCCCACGCGTGTGTGTTATTGTTGATCAATTATAGCTGCATGTTCCATGCCGCCCCAATGCATCATGCCGATCCTATGTGGCTGATGTGGCCTACACTCCCAAAGATTCAGCAGGATGCACTGAAGAAGGACTGGCGAATTACTGCATTAGTGCATCTCGGCGACAAATAAACTAATATCCTTAGGGCATCATGCCGTCCTTAAGTTTACCTTAAAGGGCTATACCGTCGTGTAAACAAAAGTTTGTTTTTGGTATGCTATACAAAGAACATCTTACAAATGATCAATGCCAATTTGAATTCTTGAAGCGACAGATGCAATGGAGGTATTTTTAGCCCAAAAGCGATAGACCCTGATTTCAGTCATTCAGACTCATTTCAGCCATCAATTATTCAATTCAGACCAAAACGCTCCACTCCTTTTACGACATCCTTACATGCTGCCTGTTAACGACATTTCATTTCCAAAATCCAGATGTCGTCTGTTTGTTTCAAGTGAAATGCAATCTGGAAGCATCTGAAGTCACAATCTTCACTGACTATTTTTCATTTCGTCTCTGATCCCGTTTATTTTATTTACTTCTATTTTTTTCTATAATTGAAAAGCGGATTATGTTGTCTTCCTCCCTTCGCTCACGCCTTGCCTGGGAGCGTGTTTGGCGGCAAATAGAGTGGTGTCAGGATCATATTGGGAGATGGATGTGCAATGTCTATATAGGACAAAGACTGACAAGAGTTTTGCTCCCAAACTAGAGAACTATGCATTAAAGCATTATGCGAAACTTAAATTTGTAGTGACTGATCTTAGACCCTGGATACAGCCATGATATACAGGTCCTTTATCTGAAATAGTTTCTGGTATATATTCTCACAGAAATACGGCTATGTCTCTAACTAGAGTAGAACCTCACCTCATTTTAAACCTCACAACTCAGGCGACCCTACACCTGAGATACTATAAAATACACTGAGTACAACAGTCAACTCTGGGGCAGATTAGATGAAAGTGTACAGAAATCGGACAGTCTAACTAAATTCAATCCCTGATAAAACCCGCCGCACCACAAGGCGCGCAGATTTGATCACCATAATTATAGTAAAACTCTGGACAGTTTAGTAAAATGATCCACAGTACCCCCGTATGGGTACAACCGTGTCCCTAGACACATGTCAGGACATTATCTCTGAGTATATTAATTTCATCAATGAATCTCATCATAAGTTGTCATATTATACACCTTGGCCAGGTTACGCCTCAATCTTCCGTACTCCGGCCAATGTACGCGGAAGAACGCCGTTATAATGGCGATTCCGTACAATAAACGTTATTCAATTCAATTCAACAGGTCAGTGGCAGAGACGTCAGTACATGTTATGCTTTACTTTGAAACATCTAACTTACAAAGCCACATTTTGACAAACCGTTGCCATAATGATTAGGAGAAATCCTCTCGTTTCATGCACAAAAAGGCGGGTAGAATAAATTACCACAGGAGGACCTTGAGACCTGGAAAAGTGATTGGGGCAGGTGTTTCACTTTAACTCTTTTATGGCTGCATGAATACATATTATGACCTTTATCGACATGATGCACTGGCGAGTTAGAACACTTGCCAGGGCTGCATTCAAGTATCATGCCAACCCTACGTGAGCGTATCAACTCAACAGGGACGCCATGATGCTGCGTAGCAGTACTGGCAAGTTACTATGGCTGCATTCATGGACCATGAAGCACTATGCGGCCCTTAAAGGGTTAAGTACTCTGGCAGCTGAAGCCAACCCCCTTGTGGCTGCTTTGGGAACTAAACAGGGGGCCAGCGTCCATCGGGCGTTCGTGTGACCTTCTTCCCAGACGGTGTGACGTATGGATCTAAGGTCAACAAGAAGCAGTCCAAACCAGTCGTCGATAGTCAGGCAAAGTGCAGCAAAGACATACTCCCATTGTGCTGGGCTGCAATCTCTAGCCGCCACGTCTTTGTCGTCTCAGTCAATCCTCTATACCCTCAGTCTCACACTCTGCTATGTGGTGTGAAGTTTCTTCGAGTCCCCGAATCCCTCACACTTACAGGTCCCTTCCTTACTTAGTGCTTAGGCCAGGGGAAAAGGTGTTTTTTTTTCAGATTGCCGACCCTACTTAGCAATTCTTTCTTTATTCAATATACGTCTTTATGATACTTATCCCATTCTGGTGATATTTTACAGTCGATTTGACGATCCAGACGTTTAGACTGCAGTCTTGTAAGTTGCCCGTCACAATTCGCGAGTCCATATCTGGGTACTTTTGAAACCTAAGTACTTAAAGAAAACAAAAAGCTGACCTACCTACCCTAGATTTTCAAACTAAGTAATCTGAAACACACCTCTTTATCTGCCTTACCACGTTGTATAGATCACTGTAGGGAAAGCAAATAAATCCGCAGGGTATTTCAGCTCGTCACAGCATCACCAATCTCTACCAGCCCCATGCAACATGTGACCATTGTTTATATCATACTTGGTGTTCCAACTGTACCACCAGTCAGGGCTCCTTTCTCCATTGTTTCCATATGCAGCAGCCATCACAGGAAATGGAGTGATTATAATGGTAACATCATATCCCACCAAATACCCAACATACAGGTCTATACTCCTATATCTTTACTGACCTCGTGCCTTCCGTCCTCTTTCCATATAAGAATATAGGAGAATACACCATTCCTGAGTCCATTGGCATTCTATGCTTTATATATATATATATATATATATATATATATATATATATATATATATATATATATATATATATAATTTTCTACTACCTTTCATCCCACCCCCCCCCCTCCCCTTCCCGACACCGTACGGTGTGTGTGAAAGTATTCATTTGTCTGTGTTTCACTCCTGAAGTTGGGCGTCTTATCCACGAAGAGCCGCACCGCCATTGAAGCGTCAGAATTGATGTACGGCGTCTATGAGAAGGACCTATGACCCCCCGGGGTGTCGTCACTCAGGGGCCTGCTGGTGGTCAGCCAGGGGAAAGTCAGAATCTATTGTCCACTTAGTTCTAGGGGCTGTCTCTGAAGGAAATGTTGCCGGTGCCGCAGTCACAGAGAAAAGAAACAGAGTCAAAGGGGAGTCCAGGCTGCCTCCAGGATGACTCATGTCTTTATGGGAGCCCTGGTTGAGTAAGGGAGCCCAGGTGACTCCCTGGCTTTCCTATAAGGAAGTCACATAGGGGAGTCACATAGGTTCCTGGCTCACTTATAAGGAAGTCAAATAGCGACAGGGCTCCCCTATAGAGAGGCGACTCCTTCTGGAGGCAACCTGGACTCCCCTTTGACTCTGTTTCTTTTCTCTGAGAGTGGCATAGTGGTGAGTGACCATGTGTGCTGCTGCATATCCCTGTAACGGCCGCAATGTGTTTTAATGCAGTATGTCCTTCATCGTCATGATGCATCCATGCATTATGCCGACCCTCGAAATGCATCAACCCCATAGGGTCGGCATGATGCATTCATGCAGCACTGCCTGCATTTATGAATGCATCATGACGACAAAAGACATATCACATTAAAGAACTATGTTGTCTTTAGAGGCATATAGTAGTATACAAAGGTCACGGAGCAGAGGGAAGCTGGGAACGTTTACATGGATGTATGAGCTCTTTGCTGAAAGTGCACGCCATAAAACCCAATGCAGCACATGACTTGGAGGTTGTCCCTGGAAGGTCAACTTGTAACCATTTATTCTTTCTTTCATTCTAGTGATTTTTGTAGGAAATAAAATACCCATAAACAAAGCAAAACAGGGCATACTATTTGTGTATGTGATATTTTAGTATGGACGAGACCTGAGGTGTATAAGGTCTATGACGCCTACTTTGGCGGAGTCATGCTTGTTATTGTCTTGCATATTCTGGTCCTCTGCCAACTCCTAAATTGCGGTGACGTTACAGCGGAAAGCAATCATTCCTGCGGGTTACTTTGGGGTGGGGCCGACTAAGTCAGCCTCATCCCCCCAACACCGTGCCGTGTCACACATAGCCATACCTGGTGTTAACCCTTTAAGGGCCGCATAGTGCTTTAAGGTGATGTGCTCTTTGCTTTTATGAGCAATACATGGCTTGGCTACTTACCAGTGCTACATGCAAACTTCATGCCGACCCTATTGGGCATGTACATTCCTGAAGGGCCTGCATGATGCATGAATGAAACCCTTGTGAGAAGACTCCTCAGGGCTGTATGTATCATACCGAGTGGTACACCACTACCCGACTTTGTCATCAGATTGGAGCTTTTCTCCCAAATCGGACCCAACCAGATCTAAAAATACAAATATAAGCAAACTAACATCTGACCATCAATGTCATCATGATCTGACAGATATAATTTCATTAGAATGGACCAGAGAATCGGTTAGTGGAGCCCCAGCTCATGAGCACTATTTGGCCCTTAAATGGTTAACGCTCGTATATAGATCTAGTTAGTATACTGAAGTGAAGTGCTGGTGCCTACGGATTAAATAATTAATGCATCACTATGGCTGCTCAATGAATTCTGGAATAACCACCAATAATTTTCCACCTTATGATAATAGCAACTGTCATAATTCTCTATAAACATTTTTTTTACAGTTTTGACAAATGTATTGCCATATACTCGTATATATATATATATATGTAAAAAAAAAAAAAAGGGAGCGATACGCAGTCAATATGTTGATCATCTATTATAATCCATGTCTTTGTTGAACAGGTGTTTGACATGATGAATTATGAGACAAATACATCACATGCCAAATGACAAATAAAAGTGATACATAACATACAACAGGCGAATACCACGAGACCAGTGATACAAACTGTCCCTATTTGGAGACAAATGCCTTAATATGCATTGTATTGTTCTGTGTACGCAGTTTTTCTACATTTACCTTTATAAATGAACTGGACAAAACATGATCTTTCGTATAATACAATATGATACTAACTTACTTACACGGCCGACCAAGCTCGATTCTAATGCTAATTTATAACACAAAGGCCTCGATGACTTACATAGATATAATCCACTAAATAACAGACTAGAAGAGTATGGTGATAATTTCAACCAGATATATAAATAAAAGCATTCCCATTCTCTGTTTTCGTCAACGAAAAGAATCGTTAGGAGACAAAATGGCAGCGTATATAACGATGACTTGTTACAGTACTATAGCATGCACCTATGTTGGGTATAGAGCTGGTATAAGCGCTGCATGGGGTGATGGGGCGGGTGAAACTGGGCCTGGGCTGTGTCAACAAAGTGTGCCTGCTTCTAGAAGGACTATCACTCCCTAGCCTTCAGCCGCTGGAGAAAATTAACCCTTTAAAGGCAACATAGTGCTTTCATATAATGCTCATTGTCGCCATGCTGCGTGCATCAAGAGCTTGTGAGTAGCTCATCATTGCTACATGCATGCATCATGTGGACCCTACGCGTTGATACACTCCCAAAGGGTCTGTATGGCACATCAATGCATGCAGTGAATTACACCAAGAGATGCTTTGGTGCATCGTGCGGATACATTTTGCATTGAGGCATCATGCCATGCTTTAAGGGTTACTATATACTACTCAACTGGCAGTAGATGCGGCAGGTCTGGATGGCAGTATATAGACCGGATGAGATTGCATTCGTCCATATATTTGTAATATACCTGGTATTATATATATCCAATGTCAATGAACTTTAGTATACATACAGCGTTATCGTATAATGTGGATGATAGTTCTACCAGATAGCTTGTAATGATATGAAACGCGGCAATGTATTGCATAGGGTGTCCCCTTTATTATAGTCAAGTACCTATGCGACGAAAGCATAATTCATAGCAAATTAGATTTAGTGCCCTGGATGATTTGATGATCCCTTGTGTTATAATTAGCCGGGACCTTTTTATATAGATATCTACTTCTTCTATTTGTGGTGTGCAGACAGGGATGATATATTCATAGAGCGCATACGCTCAATCCCCACTATATGCAATTATGTGCAGGCATTATCTCATCATCTGAATTATGAACCAGCTTATTCGGATTTAAATACTATAAATGTATCCATATTTATTTTTTTGAAATACAAGATTTCCTATGCTTTAGCACTGAAGGGCCGTATTCAATGCGGCTTCGTGGGATATGGCCCCAGCCCCCACTCGTGAAATACAACAGAGATGGTATCAATGGGCATTGGCATTTGTCTATATATGGTATACTACAACAAATCTCCTGCCTAATTATGAATTGAGAATCAGTAATATCTAAAATTCCAAAAACGCTGTTAGCTTCGTTCTGTAAAGACTCTGGTGGCTGACACGGTTGGGAATACCCATTGTCTTAATAACAACTAAGGCCTTATCGGGAATGCTAAGTTTTAAAAGGATGCTGCATTTTTCAGTAGGCATCTATATGATCTCTAAGAGGGGATGATTTTAAAGTAGCTCCACCGTGGGCTACTTAATCAACACATTCTCGTTATGTGAAGCCATGTTTCTCAAATACACGATCGATACGGAGGATGGCTGAAACACTGCAGTCTCCTTTTTACAAGTGAAATTGATGGTAGTTTCTCGTGTGACGGTGGAATGCATATCAAAGTCCCATCTCCCTCTAGATGGGGTGAGGTGATGTCTAAGCTTTTACTGACAATGGTATTAGCTTGACTTTGGATTATGGCCTTCCTCGCATAATAACAGATGTGTACAGTCTAAACACTGTAGTTGTTGAGATCCCTTAGTAAGTAGACTCTTATAGTAAGATGGTAGATTCTGATATCTATATGTCATGTTTTTTAGTTACTCCTGTTGTATTCTTTTGTGTATTTTCCCTGTTAAATACTTCCCGCTTGGCACCCTGCACTATGGATGCCTCTGGCCAGGCACCTATGGGACACTGTGGGGCATGTAGGGATATCCCACCAACGATGGAAATACAAAAAGGGGTTAAAATACTCGCCATGCAGTAGACCTTTGGGACAATAGCATACACCTGCTTAGCTGTGGAAGGTCTAACCCATGTCTAGGGTGTCAGAAATACTTATACTTCAACACCAAATGAATGAATAATCTAGCTATATCATAGTTAACCCTACCACAGGCCCCTGACACTTACATTTGCAGCATGTCTTTATGCCAAATAGTGCATTAATGTGTTGTGCCCATTGTTGACATGATGCCTGATTGTAGCCCCGGTGAGGAACTCAGCAGTGCTGTAATCATACCCATTCATACCTTTAAAGGATTAACAGGGCTTGGCACTCTATGCTTACCTCTTCCCATCAGGGTTCACCCACTCATACAATGTCGCCAGTGTTAAACCCAGCCAAGACCCAGTAGTGTCTTATTATATACTGGGGTAGTAGTATATGGAAATTGTAATTTGACACGGGATGCCAGGCTGGTCAGGGAGTGTAGCATATTATACATTGCCTCAACCCTGGCCGAACCTCTCTGCAGGAGAGAAATGGAGAGCAGGAGAGAGAGAGAGAGAGAGAGAGAGAGAGAGAGAGAGAGAGAGAGAGAGAGAGATAGAGAGGGGGAGAGAGAGTGAGAGAGAGAGAGAGAGAGAGAGAGAGAGAGATCATCTTGTAAGATGCTTGGTTCTGATCTCGAAATATCTCGCGAGATTTAGGCAGGTACCAGATGGATTAAAGAGTAGGTTTCATAGCAAACAGCATGGCCTGGGTCACTTACCCCTTCCTATAATCATGACGATGGGTTTATTATTGGCCTCAATAATATTCAGGGTTCAGAGTACCATCCCTCTTTTTATTTCCTCTTTAATTTCACTTCATCCTTGTAAGGGCTACTGTCTGTGGTAATAAGGGGTCCTTATAGTAATGCGTGTCCGAGGTAGTGAGAGTTGTTGACTGGGTAGCAAAATCAAGGTTTCTGCAACTGGAGGATACAAATAGACCGATTTGATTATCGGTCCACTCATATTTTAGTCACAGAGAGACTCCACTGACTGACATTTCACTATACCGCTTTGTACTGTCCCAAATCTGGTGCAGGACCACATAGTGCTTTAATATGCTTTACACTTTGTCATCATGATGCATGAATTGTGATTCTACGCAGGGGGGCTACATTCATACAATATGAGGAGTGTTTCAAGCAAGTATGGTCAGCATCATGCTTGAATGCAGCATACTCGCCAGGGCTGCATTAATGCATAATGACGACAAATGGTACAGTGGTATTGGTATTCAAGCAATATGCGGTCCTTAATGGGTTATGGATCTTATATTATAGGAAGGGGTAAGTGACCCCCACTTAGTATCAGAAATGAATATGGTTACAAATGTCAAAATTGGCACAAAAGTTCAGATTCAATGATGTCATTCTCGAATATCACCTTTAAACAAAACATATCATTCTAATTGTATAAGATGTATAATAATATACCTGTGTTTCATGCTTGCAGGTGGCGGTTTCTGACACCTGCCTACCCCGCCTGTGTGACCTTCCAGGTGATCGCCAACCCCGAGTTCGGCCGTCTCCGAACCCTCTCAGTCCTCCTCTACCTTAACAACTTCGAGACGCGTGATGTGACCGGCTTCGACATCTACCCCCTCGTCTCCTACTCCACGGGGGCGCGCGTCTTCCTCCACTTCCCCAATCACTTCCCCGACCTGGGTAGGGTGGTGCTGGCTCCTCCAGGGCGGGAGACCATTATACAGTTTAACGAGGTGCAGCGCCTAAGGGCTGAGTGGCCATACAGTAACTGCCGCGACGGCCAGGGCTACCACCACCAACAATGTATGGATGAGTGCATCCAAAACGCCTCAGTGCATAACTGCAACTGTCTGGATTTGACTATACCTACCTCGCCGCAGGCTCGCGCTGACGTGCCCTTCTGTGGGCGACTCAGCACTTCTAATGTCACCTACAACATCACCACTCTGGTGAAGACACTCAAGTGTAGGCGTGACTATGGCGAGCCTAAGGTGTACGAGGAGTGTGAGGGCAAGTGTCCGCCCGAGTGTCACACGACCACGTACCACCACCGACAGATGTCCGCCCCTTGGCCGCACCACTCCCGGCATCTGGCCTTCCATAGGGACCTCATACAGAACAAGTCCTACGCGCACAAGTTCAAGGACTACCACCATATACGGAATATTACCCATTTTGATCCGAAAACGGGGACGAAGATGCTCGAAGAGACAACGTTAATCAATGATAACTTCCTAAAGGTAGGTGATCACCTTGTTCAATACTTCTTCACTTCAGTTCCAAAGTACAACGATGACCGGCTACATCCTCAGAAAACTGGGCGTCACTGTCGCCGAAAGCACTCTCACCTGAAAGTCAGGCAGATCCTGACTTTTAGCTGAGAGTGATTTTGGTGACAGTGACGCTCACTTTTCTGAAGGTGTGTAGGATGTATACTAGAGTAGCGCGGTCCGTTTTCCTGAAATAACCTGGATTAATTATAAAAAGTATCAACCTATTTTTTCACACAGGACTATACTTACTTACTGTGCGCACACTGCACATACCACAGGGACGGCATGATACCTTAAGGCTCATGTCATCATGATACACAAATACAGCGCCATTGGTGCATCATGTCGACCCTTTGGGAGTGTGTTTACCCCGTGAGATTAACCATCATGATGCTTGAATGCAGCACTGTCCAGTTACTCGTCAGGGCTGCATTCATCATCACGACACAAGGACAAAATACACTAACGCACAAGGCTGCCCTTACAGGGTTAGCCCCGTACACCGTAATCTAGCCGTCATAAGCCGCTCCTGGGCCCATTATTCAGACTGCATAACATGTATATATATTCATACGTGTAGTACTCCGCAGGTAGTACATTAATGTATCAATGCTAGTGATCAAAATGTTGTAAACAGTATATAAACATGGTATCCTTAATATGGCCAGGGTGGTATTTCATTGATGTAAGTAGTATACTGAAAGGAGACTCCTAATATGGCGTTGCTGCTATTCCAATGGCGTGAGTAGTACATGGAAAGTACTGTCTTTCTGTGGCGTTGAGAAATGTCCTTTGCTATTTCAAATATACTGTGGGATACTGTGTATCTAGATATGGCTAGATATGGCTTGGGGGTGCCAATGGTCTAGGTATAGTACATATCTTTTGCATATGAAATATGGTATTCTGTGGCTCAGTGGTAGTGGTCCAATATTGTAAGTAGTATATTAAGACGGGGCTCCTGATATGGCTATGCTGGTGTTCAAATGCCAAAGTAGTATAGTGAAAGTGGTCGCCTACTGTGGCAATATCGATGTTTCAATGTTGCAGAATATGGTATGATATATTTTCAAGGTATTTTTTTCTATTTGCTTAACTTGTCATTTGTGCAGTATCATTGTAAAAGGGGCCAGAGGGCATCGGAGAGGGGAGTCTGGAGAAATTTACCCAACAAATCTAACCACAGTCCTGGTCTGTCATAGGGTCATCTGTTAACCTTGAAATAAATCCCATTCATTCTGTCCCTTCTACTTGTATTGTCTATTTATCTGACCCAGCCGCCGCTCTGGTGTATGTCCCCTCCATCCCTATAATCCCACCCTCTCACCAGCCCCCCCCCCCTCCTTCCCTGCAGCCCAGGGAGGCTCCCTTAGACCTGGAGTTATCTACCACAGTCTGGCCATAATTAATTGATACTCATGCAGTCTGCCTCCAGGGTGCTTTCGTCCTATCACTTTTTATCTGGTTCTGGAGGAACACTGCCCCTAGCACCCGTTAAGGGCTGCATAGTGCTTTTATCCACTATGTCCTTCATCATCATGATGCCTGAATCCAGCCCTGGCAGGTCGCCAGCGCTGCATTCATGCATCATACCAGCCCCTCGGTAACATAGCAACCCCGTAAGCTCGGCATGATGCCTGAATGTAGCCCTATTAGACTCGCTACAACTGCATTTCTGTACCATGATGACCAAAGGCATGCTGCATTAAAGCACTATGCGGCCCTTAGAGGGTTAATCCTGTTAGTAGGAGGCCCCGGCCGCTGCCAGTATTGGAGCATCTAAATTGGATGCCAGTCCTAAAGGCTGTATAACCTGCACCTTTTATAAGTAAAGTTCCCAAGGACAGGACAGGACAGGACCTAGGGGGTGGGGAGGGGTGATCCCTATGGGGTGCCGGACTACTAGTATGTATAGATGCAGAAGGGAGTGTCTCCGTCATTATAGAAGATGGCTGCTTCTATATGGACCTGTGGTAAGATGGTAGATGCTTGGCGTGGAGAATGTTGTACTCTAAGGTCACTAGGACTAACCATGTCTGAGCACTCAGAAGGTGGTTTGTAACATTCAGTAAGTCTATAAATATAGTAAGATGACTACAACTACTAATAAAAGAAGTTGCTACCCAGCGATCCCTCGCACCCCAAGTTGGCCCCATCACAATATCTTCCTTGGACTCGGAGCTGGAGATTGAAAAACACTATTTGCGCTATGCTAAGGCGTTCCCACAATGCAGTTATCTGGAGCAGACGAACGCTGTGTGCACCATGAAATTCTCCCGCGCCACTAACGCATCAAATTCCACTAAGGCATCATCGGCCGAAATCGGTTCAAGTAACATAAAGTCACAAAATTGTCCTTAATTTCCCTGTTGGGATCAAACATGTCATCATATTCTGACAGTGCTTAAGTGGATTTTGGCCTTAACAGCTTGTACATTAAACTCAATGTACAAACCACATCTGTACAACAGGCCGAGTAACCCCCCCCCCCCCCACCACCACCAACTGGTTGACACAGCTCGTATCCAGACCCACTTGCTGTACAAGTATCTATAGGCCCTGCCCACGTCTCCCTGGTGACCAGGTAGCCTTATTCCTGATCACGGGGTCAGATAGTGGAGGGAAGTAGGGTGTATCGATATCTGTAGACAATATCTGCAAGCTTTTTTTCAGGGATGAGAGAGTGGGGAAGAGCTGGAGCATATTTGTGTTTTACATGTATTAAAACCCCCTAGTCCAGTGTTGAGGATTTTTATACCCCCCTGATAAATTTCTACACACGGCCCGTTGTATATTGATATCATCTGAATGAGAGTTCATTGACAATTTGAATTTGAATTTCATTCTGAAATATTAAAACCTTAATGAGAGGGCACAATTAATGGAAACTATTAGGAAACTAGGTTATACTGATGGCATTTTGCCTTACCCATGTTGGCAGGGTCATTTTCTATGTCTGACGCCCAGGGCCAATGTCAAAACGCATCATCATCAACTATGATTACTTCACTTCAGGACCTACCGTAGTCCATTCAAGCCTGTGAACTCCAGTGGGAGCCCATCACCATACATGTGTGCCTATGCCAATGGGCGTCCATTGATGGAATATACAGATCATTATAAATCATGCAGGCAAAGCGGCTTAATTGGTCTATGTATATTACCAGTATGTTTAGGGACCGTTATAGATTCATAGTGTGTGTAAGACCAATGCAGCAAGAAAGTGTGACTTTTCAGAAAAGTTGGGGATAAGGTTTTTGAACATTTCGATAGGTATAACGTGCGCATAAAGTGTGTAGAACCCTCATGATGTCACCCATATGTGTAGAACCCTCTTGCTGCCACCCACGTGTGTAGAACCCTCTTGCTGCCACCCACGTGTGTAGAACCATCCTGCTACCACCCACATGTGTAGAACCCTCCTGCTGCCACCCACGTGTGTATAACCATCCTGCTACCACCCACATGTGTAGAACCCTCCTGCTACCACCCACATGTGTAGAACCCTCCTGCTACCACCCACATGTGTAGAACCCTCCTGCTGCCACCCACGTGTGTAGAACCATCCTGCTACCACCCACATGTGTAGAACCCTCCTGCTACCACCCACATGTGTAGAACCCTCCTGCTGCCACCCACGTGTGTAGAACCATCCTGCTACCACCCACGTGTGTAGAACCCTCCTGCTACCACCCACATGTGTAAAACCCTCCTAGTTTCACCCACATGTGTAGAACCCTCCTGCTGCCACCCACGTGTGTAGAACCATCCTGCTACCACCCACATGTGTAGAACCCTCCTGCTACCACCCACATGTGTAGAACCCTCCTGCTGCCACCCACGTGTGTAGAACCATCCTGCTACCACCCACGTGTGTAGAACCATCCTGCTACCACCCACATGTGTAAAACCCTCCTAGTTTCACCCACGTGTGTAGAACGCTCCTGCTACCACCCACATGTGTAGAACCCTCATGGTACCACCCACGTACATATAACCCCTCATCGTGCTACCCCCATACATAGAACCCCTCCTGGAGCAGCTCATACTCAGGTTAGCCCATAATGAGCTGCTCATCCAGCAGGCAGCAGCTCGGTTAGCTGGGTCACGTGGTCCTGGGGGATCAGGGTGGCGGCAGGGGGTGGGTAGTGTGTGTACTGACGGGTCAGGTGACAGGGGCGGGCTGGGAGTGGGGTCCTGGGGAGGGTTACTGGGGCTAATTTAGAAGGGCACAATATGGGTATAGAGCAACATGATCCCAGCAGAACAGGTCTTACAGATATTTAAGGGGTGATATCTTACATGTGGTTTCTGTCATATTATTAAGAAGGTAGGGATATGTTATAATTATGGAGAAATAGATCTGAGGTAAACATTAATGGGGGCCAGGGTGACTATACAAGTATGGAGATCTCTATTTAAATTGAGTTAATTGATTTCCCTTTGAGGCTTATATTATTGGCCGGGGAGAATATGTGAGATGGAACAACTGTCTTCTACTACTACTACTACAGTCAATTTCCAATGCCCAGATGAAGATGCAAAAAGAGCATAAGGACAGTAGTCCCTGGAACATACCCCCCTGCTTGGACTCCCATCAAGTCGTCCTCTTCGTCCTCTGTAGTACGAACACACTCACTGTGCAACTGTAGGATAGGACCGCCAGGAATCTCTGGAATTCCAGGAATTATCAGAATTCTAGTCAGGGTGCAGTGTGGCCTGTGTGTGTACTTTGCTGTCGACTGGCTGTGTTTACCTACCCCAGTCATGGCCACCGTCTCTACGTGCAGATAACCCTTTAAGGTCCGCCTACTGCTTTAATGTGGCATGTCCTTTGTCAGCATGATGCATGAATGCAGTACTGCTGAGTCTACTCACCAGGGCTGCATTCATGGATCATGCCGACTCTTCGAGTGTGTATCAAACCCGCATGCTGCATGAATGCATATGCAGTACTGGTGAGTAGACTAGGCAGGGCTGCATTCATGCATCATGACGACCAAGGGAATACTGTATTAAAGCACTGTGAGGCCTAAAAAGGCTTGGGGAGGGCCGATAGGGATATAGTGTTGGGATGGGGGGGGGGGGGTAAAAGGGGGAGGGGTATGTATAGCCCATTTACAACTGTAGTCAGCCTCCGAAGCTACTTCATCGATATTATTGCTAGTTTTAGTCACACTGTATTGTCATCCACTTGGCTGGTATCCATATGAGCCTGCTACACCAAACACCCTCACTCTCTTATTAACATTGAACATAATATTATATATTAGACTATACTTATAATCGATAATATATGAAACGTTTACACTGCATAATAGGAGTATTATTTGAATAATCGAAGGTTCAATCTGTTCCCTCACTCCAAATTATCAAATTGTATAATTATTAAGAGCTCTATATAATAAGCAGAATCGGTTCAGATCATGGCAGGAAATCATCTACAATAGACTAGTAGCTATATTTCAGCTGAGTCAGCATAATGAGGAGGAGGGGAACCCTTGCTCTCATGTTTAGCCATAGACATAAGCCACGCCCATTTCAATACAGATACTGACATTTGGGAGTGGTCACTTTTTAAGCAAATACCACCTAGCACACCACAGTGCATGGACAAACGTTCTGAGCACGTCTTATTTCAATCTTGGGTATTTTTCTTTTAAAAATAGGGCAGAGCAGTGGGAGTTTGGTTAGACGCATGGGACTTTATTTTCTCGCCTTCTCGAGGCAGTGCGCATTATTTTTACACACACCCCCCCCCCTCCATCTCAATTTGTAGAATACAAAATCCTAAATATATATTATGTGCACTGTCTACAAAGCATCTGTTCATCATGGCATACATATGCCATGTTAGTGATAGGCACAGAACGCATCACATGTCAAATCTCATCATTTGTGTGAAAATCTATAACGGGGCGTTCGATTGTCCACTGTTTTAAGATGTTTGTCTCTTCTAATCTCCCATTACCAAATCTTTGAAAATAAAAAAGAAGAATGTTCGCGAGCATTGCTTGTCCACACAGGCTGGCTCAAGATCAGTTTTCTTTGCTCTGTGAGGAATTTGTGTCCTTGCCCCAGATCCCAGAGAGGGTGGTTTTATTGGAAACGGAGATGGTTGGCAAATAGAGAACTGCTCACCCGATGTGTGCGCATTGTAATCAATACAACCTAAAGAAATTAACCCTTGTGTCACCCAACGTATTTAAAGGCATCTTGGCTATACCCCTACAGTATTGAAATAGATTGGAGCACATATATGGTTGCATCGCTCTGAGTATTGGGTATATTGGATTAATAAATGTTACAATGTAGAATATTGGCCTCTAAAATTAGGTTAAAGGTGTATTCGGATCTAAACCAATATACATTTACGATCTATGCCATTTGAATACTTGCACTAAAGTTAAAGTCGAATGGCTTTTCGGATGTCGTGGGTTAAACTAAAATACGCCAATATAGGAACTTAGCAGCAAGGTGTCTACGTATCTAGCAGGTGACTACAAATGGGTGTTACTGCAAAACATGTTTCAAACTTAATTTGATGGTGCTAAAATTAGTAACCAATACTTCTCCATCACTATCAGATTTGAACATACATGAATGCCATATCGCAAATTTATTTTAAACTAGAAAGTCTATATCGGAATTCGATGATGGGCCTTAACCAGGCCCGTATAATTCTGCTTTATTTAGTGCATGCGCTATATGCCCCTGGTCGACATGATGCCCTGAATAATCTGCAGGCCTGCATTCATGCATCATGCTGATCAGTCACGGGTATATCAACCCAGTAGGGTCGGCATCACGGTTGAATGTTGCACTGATAAGTCTCTAGCTGGGATGACTTAAATATCGAGTTCACATATTTATTAGTGTAGTAGTACTGAACTCTGGTTTGTCCACTTCCAATGTTATTGATGTAAACTGGATACACGTACAGGAGCTACAAACAATAGACCTTGGCATCATGCACTCCCCAACTAGGGGCCAATTTATACATTATCCATTTTTCATCGATAAGAATGCCATTCAGTGGACGGGACAGGTTATCTATAAACTGTGTGAATGTGGGATGAACGTGTAATAAGAGTTGCATTGACTAACCAGTCGCTGGTCACTGGGGAAATCAGTAATACATGGAATAATACTGCTATATCCGGGAACCAGCGAAAACGGAAGTAGAGAGGAGGTGCTTCCGTTCTAGTATTGCAGGATGGGAAAGCTGGGAGAAGTCCATAGGGAATAGCTCTAAATCAGAGCTGGACAAGTGGAGGGAATTTGTAAATCTACGGTCCAGTACGGAGAATGGAAGAAAACGGGATTTACTGGACATTCACCATCGATCTCCGGATATGCCTTATGGATATTCATCCAATAATTTGGGCATGAAGCAATCGAAAGTATGTATCTATCTACTGTGCCTCAATTTGGGTGCTATGCCCTGTGTTGCCATGAGCCATATGAATACAGTTCCTGTGAATCATTCAAGCATTTTGATAACATCTTAGAAGTGTATCAGCCTCGTGGGTCCGACATGATACACGAAAGCTGCCCTGGTGAGAATTAGATTCACGTGTGCAGCATTCATGCATCATGACGACAAAGGATGCACTAGATTAAAGCACTATGCCGTCCTTAAAGGGCGATAGACGTAAAAGAGGAAACTGAACCTGTCGCTTCATACAATCAATAGTCCTCTACCCCGGGGCTTATATACGTAAATGTGGACCCTATCAGCTGTAAATAAAAGTATATATATATATATATATATATATATATATATATATATATATATATATATATATATAAGGGTACATCAGAACAAGGCAGCAAGCATGAAGCCACACACCAAGCAGCAAGATGCTTCCCTGTACAAGAGCACAGACCCAGGTCATATAGTATAACGTCCAATAGAAGGCCCCATGTAAAACCCCATTGTGGAGGTCTGAGGCAATAAGTGTAAGTGTAAAAGGAACAATAAAGCCAGGCACTTCATATATTATACATGGCAGAGTGACACAAAAGCAATTTAACCGAGCCGATGGAGAGCCAAAACGCTGAAAGTAGAAGTTTCCCAAGGTCAATAGGAAAGGGAGTTCATTTGTCTGGTTCCTGTCCTCAGAATAATTCTCTGAGTCTGGCAGTGGTATAATGAATCTGTATAGCCTTAATAAACCGTATTGGTAGTCAGGTTATTTCTATAAAGTTGATATAGCATACACCAGATTCAGTTTATGTCATTAATCGCTTATTTCCAAAGTAGATAATCCTGATAAATACTGGACGAACAATCATAAATGAGGATTTCACGACAGTGGTAATGGTTGATGTTTCCTCCAGTGCCACAAGTGCTACTCTTAGTCACTAACAACTTAGGTCAACTACTGTGCAAAGTGTCTGCAGCATAATGTTCTATAATTACTGTTGACATATATAGTACAAGAATTTTGGGGCCACAATAAATGCACGTCTTGCAGATATATATTTTCTTCTTCTTTGTCTTTGTCCATACTCTTTCTTTATTGGCATCATCACTACATATAGACCAATTAGTATTGACGTCTTCCATGAATGATTGCAATGATTCTGTTCAGTGCACACTTCCTGAATACATACTCAGTTGTAAAAGCCCAACTTTGGGAAATACAAATGTATATAGGTATTATGCTGAATTTGCTCAATTGAGTTTTATGAGGTGTATTTCTTTTATCAATGGTATTCTAATAAAACAACTACAAACAAAATGGATACAATTCATTCTATACTATATCAAGGATGGTTTACTTGGTTAAGTATACTGGTGGGCGTTGTGTCCAGCTTGTGAGTTCACAATGACACTGACTATCTCTGACCTTTGTGTTGAAGTGTTAATGACCTATACAGATCTCCCTTTACTACTGAGTATTCAAGCTACATGTAACCGCTGCTTCCGTGCCCCTACAATGCGCCAGCCTGCTAGAACTTGCATGACCTTTATTGATTCATGACTAAAAGGTAAACATTTCATTTCCTCTGTATATACTGTTCTTGGACAGCTATTTCGTCGTATCTGTAATTACTATTACTATGTGTGATACTCTTGTGTACCTGCTTAAAATCTTGAGTAACTGCATGCACATTGTGAATTGCTGTGGTGTGTTATGCTGTGCTGTGCTGTGTCATTTCTATACTGTGTTATGATTATTATAATTTAAACCCCTTGATGAATTGTGGTGATCAACATGTTTTTGCAACATATATGAACAATCCTTAACACAACGCCTATGTCCTTGATAATGGTTGAGCAGCACAATATATCAGCTTATAGCCTATTGATTTGACTGGGATTGATAAAACATAACATATTTGTATTAAATACTAATTCAAGTAGTCACCATACACATATATCACTGTAGGATCAACAAACATATAAACCCTTGTTTTGTTAAAATTCCATAATTGACATAATCCTAATAGTAAAAGGACCGGCCCATGACCATGATCTAGTGCTGGGCACTCCTCAAGTTGATGGAGGGTTGCCCCCGTGCTACTTTTGGAATTTCTTATCTTAATTTCTTATCTTAATTTTACCTGAGCTGCAGCAACAGTTTTTCCAAAAAAAAGGATTTGCTGACTTTCCCCGACCACCGACGGAATTTGTAGATCCATTAATACTGTATGGATCATTAAGTTTGCTTACCAAAGCTAACACAATACTTGACGGGAAATTGTTCAAGTAACCCAACCGTTCCTAATTAGATATAATTTCATCAATTGCAGAATCTTTGCCAGACATTTTCCTGATTGCAGTTTTTATCGTTTCAAACAACATTATCCATGTTTTACCAGAATATAATTTTGTCATGCATATTGTCATCAATAAAACCTGTTATATTTTTTTCATCTTGCATTTTCAACTGCCTTCGCTGTGTTATGCCTAGCTCTCCTCTCGGCTTGCAGATGTTGAACCTTACCTTTTCTTTGGCTCTAGGTGTTAACCTATCTTTTCCTTAATTAATTTCAGAAACCTAGGAATGCAGTTTTCTATTGTTTTTTACATTGAAAGTGCTCAATTGTCATCTACTGTCTTTCTGGGTTTGTAGGTTTGATTTGTTTAAATTCACGACTCAACCCACAAAGTTGGACTTGGAAACACCCATTTTAATTTTACATTTTAAAACAAACACCAATCCATTGCTGTTGTTATTAATTATTGTAAGAGCTGTAACAGAAATGCACCTGTCCTTGATGGATGGATGAGATCAATGGACGGCTGCTCCTCACTTCCCAGCTTATCATCATACCTGATTGGGGAGGGGGTTATTATGTAGTTATCCAAACCATGAGTCAGTAGCTGGATTTATTGACCTAGCTTTAGAGTGTATTGCCCTACCATACTATACATCAATACCATTATTAGTATCTGTATTCATATCTCTCATATTACATATATATGCTTCCCCACAAGTTTCTCAGTACGTGGTATCAAAGATGATGATGCCTCCCTGCGATTACAAACGGTGTCATTGCAGTTACACTTTACTTAGAATCCTGACCGTTTTAATGCCTCCAAAGCAACTGTTTTTTGTGTGTTAAGCTTTTAACGAGATTCAGGCAAGTCTGGGCTCTTCTTCAAGAGTCTTGCATGGCTCCAAGCCAGACAGCATTGGTCCTGGGGCCTATATGTATTTTACTTGGGCCAGCTGGATTTGCCCATTATGGTCCTTTTTGTCTAGGGTTATCAGTGGGAGCCAGCCGAGGAACACTTTTCTTTTCATAAATATATTGAAAAATATTTCAAAACATGCTGACATCTAATTTTCCTCCAAAAATCACCATTTATCGTACATTCTTATAGTGTGTGCTAAAGTGGAATAAATCTGGTCTCAAGCCGCCCACTTTGAATCTGGGCTGACCCATCTGGGCTCCCACCTATAGCCCCGTACAAAAAGGACCATTACCCAGATAGATATGGGCAAATCAGCCTGTTCAAGTAAAAGCACATGTGGGCCCCACTAAGCAAAGTTGGCTGGGAAGAGTGCAGTATTGGAATATTTTATTGCTAGACCCTACTACAGCCTTTAAAGGCTTGACCCTCATAATGAGAATCAAGCATTGCCTACAGAACTTGACAACCTTTTTGCACTAGATATGTGTTGTCTCAATTGTGTGTTCAGTTGATGGTACAATTCAATAGTGTACACCACCATAGCTTTGTACTCACCGTGTTGTAATGCAAGAGATTGTATGTCAATAGTGTTATATCGTAATGCTTGATTTCTATTCTAATGCTATGCGGTTCATACCCTAATACAATGCTTTTCTGTTTTTGCAGGTGATGGTGTCATTTGAGTTTTCTGACGTTATGGAGTACAATGACATGCCTCTGACATCACCAAGTGCCCTGACAGGGTCTTTGGGAGCTGTGTTAAACTTGTGGTCTGGTGTGACTTTTGTGACCTTGGTAGAGGTCATAGACCTTCTGTACAGCCTCTGTACGGCTGGCTGGGGCTCCAAGAACAATGACCGCAATGCTAATAATTCCAATCAGGATCCGCAACAAACTGTCAACCTAACCATGAATGATCTCTGACACGAGACACCAGCGTAAGGAGTTGCATCACCAACAACAATTAAACATCTATCTCAATTCTTCACATGATTATAATATGGCTCTGTATATTGAATCTTTTTTATATTCCAAATGTAGAGTTGTACTAGATGAAGTCAGTTTCCCTTCAGCTTTTTGCACTATACCGTCTTCAATGTGTCTTACAGATTGATGTCTGCCTACCTTTCCATTGATGCTTTCCATTATTATCTTCTCATACATGTTTCTATCACATGAAACTCCATAATTAACATGATATTCATTATACACATGTATCACTGAGCATTGTTCTGTATTTGAATAAATGTGTGTGTCATCTTAATGAGAGTATACAGAAAGGAAATGATACATCTGTATGTGTAGTTCATTTTATCAAAGATCATGGAAAAGTGTTTTGGTTACGTATTTTTCACTATCTATGGTAGTTGACTTATAGCATGTGACACTTCACATGTTTTAGAATTATATTGTGTCTATCCAAGTATTTCTGGGAGGAATACTGAAGCACAAAGTTATCTTCAAAGGACTTAAGTGCAGGTTACCACATTCATTGTATTCAGAGAGACATTTTTAGGTAGTGTACATAATACAATCAATGCTACAAGATTGTAGCAATGATAATAGTACCATTAAGACTCACATTGTAACATAAGGCTATGGAAGTAAGTGTACTTCAGAAAGGTGTATAGAGATTAGAGAGGGATAAACTAAGTTGTGGCCGACTCAGGGCAATTCTGTAGCTAGCAGATGGACATTTTGGAATGCAGCTGGATGACCCTCAAGAGAGTGACTTTTTCAATTTCCAATTGCTGCAACCAGGGTATTCATAAGGACAACTATCCAGATGCATCTATTGATTATACAGTTATCCTTCAACATTTTATTCCATCAATAATGCAACATTTATTCCACCATTTGTGGACCATGCTCAATGACTTTATAAAACCAAATGTCTGTGGTCACCACCGTCCTAGATCACTGACGTTTGGAGGACCTTATTTAGTGCAAAAAAGATAAATATATTGTAAATACAATATACATGTATGTGTGTATAAATATGTATATATATATATATATATATATATATATATATATATATATATATATATATATATATATACATACATATATATATATATATATACACACATATATGTGGCTTCCTCCTAAGGTTTTGATATTAGGAAACACTAGACACCCAATTAAGTATATAGCTCAAAGAAGCACCCTACCCCCTTAATCTCATATACATATGTAAAATGTGGCAATGTATGTAAATGCAATATATATATATATATATATGTAGCTATATGCCATACACTGTTTGGTCTACCTTGCACATGCTTTCATTTGAATATATATTAAATGTGCCTTTAAAAAGGCAACAATTGTGTTATTGGCCCAGCACTGGGAGTCACTGTGAAAAAAAATCAAGTAAAAGAAATTGAAATAGAAAATGATGAACATACTTTCATTCTTCTCAAACTCGTGCCACACTTCCCTTCAAGGCGATCAGCCCTCTGTGTAAATACGGATTCCCCATCATACTATTTGAGTATTGCTATTGCACCTGTCTATCTTGAAACACGTTCTAACAAGAGCCCCGTTCTGTATAACGTTAAATATGTGTCTTCCCCAAATAGGAGGAGATCTGGTATTGTAAATAGACCAAGGACAATAAGATTGCCTTGCCACATTGGCACATGATAATCTAGGGACAGAGGTAGAAGGAGAGGAGGAATGTGAATGACACTGAGATATGGCCTGCGTGATTTAATGAGTTATTCACCATTGATACAAAGACTAGAAGTTTCATTATAGATACCATTTTCATTGCTCGGCACTCTGAACAAAATGCTGCTATATTCACTTGAGGCAACATGTATAATTTAATCCTGGTGCATTTCTGATAATTATTGTCAATTCAGGCCTCCCTTATACACATGATTGATATTGTTTCTTACTATCTGTATTAGATTTATGGACATATATGCATTGTCTACCCCACCTTCTCATTGTTAAAGGCCATCGTCATTCAGGATGCCAAACAGTAAGACATGTACATAATGATGACAATTCCCATGTGTCATAATGCAAAGGATATTTACCAGAGGGGAAGTTGACACTCAAACTGAATGACATTATTCTACAAAGGTCTCTAGGAAGATTTAATTATAATGTATGTCTAAACATCTGTGGAAATATCAATATCACCCATCCTACCATTAAAATGTCATAAAATGTGCTTTTCTTCAGAGAATAGTAATGTAATGAGTATCTATCTGTGAATAGGAAGTGGGTTCATTTATAAAGAATACTTGATGGAATGCCTTTCAGTCATAGCACCACTTCTAACCTTCCTTGGTGTGACCTACAAACCATGTTTTATTATTTAGTTCATCATAATACATAGGTCTTCCCCCATAACCTATATCCAGTGATGGATATCTATGAAACCTGTTACCTATAAAAGAGAGCCATCACACAGAACGTCAGTCTTGCTTTCAGGTTGGTACTACATGTAAGTGTATTTCTCTGACCCATTTGTGTGGAGGTATTTCACTAGTAGTATTATACCTACAGGGCAGGCAGATGTGATGTTCTTTGATAGGCAGAAGGCCCATGCTATTGTGAAAAGCCAATTAACATTGTGAACTTTTCATGGTGTTGTTGAGCCTATCATTGCCCTATAGAAAAGTGTCTTATATATGTGTGCTTCTTTCCCCCTGTTTCTGCCTTTGTAATTGGGCCGAATAGCATTTCATTGGTGTGAAAGATGAGAGTCTCTATGGAAATAAATTCATTATGTTAATTACTTAGATGATTCTTATTCAATGTTTTTTCTAACGTTTTGGCCTTTGAATAAAGGAAACCCAGGGTATAAGAAAGGGGCTTGGACATGTGTCCAAAGCGTAGATTTTGACTACCCTAGTTCCCAAAGGAAGGCTCTGGTGACAGCCACTGTGACCTAGAACTTGCATTTGGCTGGGTTTGGGTAATCCCTACTGGTGGGATGGAACCAGTGAACAGGAACCAGAATGGTAGTTTTACCATCATACTTTCTGGTTCCATTTCTGGTTCCTGTAAGCTGGTTCGAAGCTAACCACAAGGAAAGTTCAAAGTAATAGTGGCTGTCACCAGAGCTTTCCGTCAGAAGAACGAGAGTAAGATTCCGAACTGTCCGCACATTCCTGTGCCGTGGTGAATGCCTCAACTTGGGTCAGGCAACTGGCCCAGCAGAGCCCTCTACAGACAAGGAGGTGAAGTAAGCGACAGGTTAAAATTAAACAGATTCTCCCTCTGGTGAAAGGTACATGACCTGTTGGCTGTGTCTCACGACCTTGGGCCAATGTTTTTGTCTCTGACCGGGTGCCGTCTCTGACCAGGTGCTGTATCTGACCAGGTGCCGTCTCTGACCGGCTTGGCTTGATAAGGTCAAAATACCAACAGCAGGAGGCTAATTATAATTGTAATTATAAATATATAACAACCGCTATAACGTTTTCACAAATCCTTATATATATATATATATATATATATATATATATATATATATATATATATATATATATATATATATATATATATATATATATATATATGAGTATAATTGTTTTTAAAACACCTTTTTTCTGACACCTGGTCAGAGACGGCAGCTGGTCAGAGACGGCACCTGGTCAGAGACGGCACCGGTCAGAGACAAAAACATTGGCCCAAGGTCGTGAGACACAGCCTGTTCTAGCAGTGTACAGCTCACATTCAAGGTCGATCCATGAAAGTTTTCCTAGATAGCACTGCCATCTTCTGGCATTGTTTCTTTCAATAGGCTCTCTTCTGCCCACTTGCTGAGTTTGATCCACAAATCAGTGGGCAATTTGTCAAAGGAAGGAGTACTTTAGCCCGGGTTACTCAATGGAGAACTATGGCAGAGCCCCACACTTTAAAATTCATCCAGATCAAAAAACGTCTGATCAACCTTCAATTCCTCTCATTCATTACTGATAAACCTTACAATGATCATATTCCAAAGTGATCTGAGGAAATCAGTAGAAACTAAAATTCACTTAAATGAGAACCATGTCTTTAAACTAACACACCGCGTTTGCTAACTGACGGTCTAACTGACGGGCTGACTGACAGGCTCCGGTTGGTTTAGGGCATTGGGCTTTAGTGTTGCCCCGAGCAGGCTAAGTGGAGGCAGATTGGTTTCTGCTCGGTTTGTCCACTGGGGCTCAAATTGGGTTTAAGATGGGTTGCCCAATTCGGGATAATTATGGGTGTTTAGATTCCATTCATTTATTCTCCTATGTTTTCTTGCACTAGCTGAATAAAGTAATAAGACAAGATCATACTCCTCCATTCCAATTGTGCATAAGTATCAAGCAGGCCGATAATCATCAGGATTAAAGTTAGTAACCCAACAGTTGCGGTGACAAATTCCCACTCTTGGCATGGGGATAAGCATGGTGATGTTGTAAGACATTATTTGTGAAAGCATTAGATCACTATAAGAATTATTTCTATACTTGTAAAGTCCCTGCACAATAGCCTAAATATATTTTCGATGCACAGTCATTAAAGGGACAGCCAAGTCAACCTAGATGCCAAGCAAAGTATGTAGTTCATAACTGTGCCACTAAACTGTGCAGCTTGAATCCCAGATCGATTTTACTTCACAAATTCTACACCAGAGGGCAAAAGTAAGTGACCCAGGTGATCTTGGCCCCAATCCAAGTGACCCTTCAGATGTGACTGTAAACAAGGCCCCATGCCCACCAAAGGCCACCTAGTAGACTGCAGGCAGTCTTGGGTGTGCTGACAGCCGTCACACATAGACTACAAAAAGTTTTTTCAGTATTTAAACACATTTCCCCAAACACGTTTAACACCTTAACTGAATCTCAGAATCTCAGCACTTTCTTCTGTCAGCAGGTGCAGGGGTATGGCTGCTGGTGATGGGTGGACCTACAAAAGTGAAACATTAGTGGGCAAGGTCAGTTTGGCTGGGCCAGTGGAATATTTTGGAAAACACTATAGATCTACTCATTATTAATAACATTATCAAATTATCATGGATGTGAAACAATATCATAGGTACTGCATTTGACTAAGGAGAGCCTGTTCATAGGTGAGAGCCTGTACAGGGATTGGGAGAATAATACCAGTGGGCGAGTTGAACTGTCCTCTCCCACCATTTTTCACTGTTGTAGCTCACCCATTACTGGCGGCCATATCTTTATTTTTAGAACCCCTCAAATCTTGCCATCAATATGCTTGGGTCAAAGTGTTTAACTTATATACACATTTTTTACATTGTATGGGTGAAGGGTGCAGTGGGGAGCAGTGGGGAGCAGTGGGACCAGGTGATCATGCTGTCCTGACCAGGTGACTTCAGTAGGGGAACCATGGCTTTGCTTGGAATTAAATAGTCTATAAAAGAATGATAAAACTATAGCACCCTCTTAGATTTGATGATTACATATATTGGCTTCTAGGTATGCACATTGTGCAATGGTATCATTGTGTATAGATGTTCTTTTTTTAGCCAAAATAATAGCATGTGGCCTATTCAAGGGGGGTATACCGTTTTCTTAGGGCACACTGGTGGCAGTCAGTACACTGGTGGGTATCACTAGTACTCAATACTATACCACTGGCAGAGTGCAACTGCTGGTCAGACCAGTGCAACTTGTCTAGGCCTGATGACTGCTGGATAGGAACAACCAGCAAACTATTTTGTTGGTTGCCTGAGCCTTTATACATCGGGTACTGGTGCTGGGGAATACAGGCTCACAGGGCTAGGATATACCTGCATGTGGTGGATTCTGTTTGGGGGGTTCTAGATATAACTGAAGTGTTATATGAAATCAACAAGCCTGGCTGAGATTTTTATGATTTAGGGAGAGAGGGACATCCCTTTAATAGAGCAATGAGTAAGCCTCTCATATAAACCACAAGGTGGCAGCTGTGTGCAGTATGTACGAGCCTGCAAGGTGCTCTCGGCCATCTGACCTGGTGGCTCGAACTACACATACCTATTATATGTGAAAGGTTAGAACTAAGATTGGATCCTTCAAGGCCCATTATAATTACAATAACCAATAACCCTAATAATACTGTCGTTAGTCGTACATTCATTATACATTTGTAGTTATAATGGATCTTGAAGGATACAATATTTGGTTTAACCTTTAAATACATGTAGTATGTACAGTTGGAGCAACCAGGTCGGATGGCGGAGAGCGTATTGCTTGTACAAGATATTCCCACTGCTGACCCAGCAGCTCATTCCCACCCATGCATACATTAGTGCATTATTCAATTCTACACAGATGGCAGCATATCTCAGATGGCTTCCCATGCTTGTGTTTTCCAACGAAGCTGTAGATTTGGTTATTATTACACACCTTACATTAAAGCATTTTGGACCATTTGGACTCCAGAAGTGGGAAAACAGGACATAGGTGTCCTTGGGTTTCCCATTGGCTCAGCATGGACTTCTAAGGGGGCTGAGCCCCCAATTCAACTTTCATGTTTACATTGCAAATATTTTAACCCATCCTCAATTTCCGCTTTTTTATACTCAACATTTAAAGTTGTATTGTTTAAATTGGTTTCGCCTAGGCTGGATGTGGGCTCAGCCCCCAAACTGAACTTTGTTTTTCGTGTACTTTTTGCATAGCTGTTACTTTCGTTTAATTCAAATGTCCTTTAAAAAAAATTTAAAAAATTCGAGATTGCATTTACTTCTTATGCTGTGTTGTCTGAATAGGCTTCACCTGGGCTAGAACAATGCTTAAGTGTGGTTAGGTGCCCATGGGTTTCCCATGGGCTGAGTATGGGCTGCTAGGTTGGCCCCATGTGGGGCCAGACCACCAACTTTATTTGCAGAGCTCATTCTAGCAACACATCTTTCATAGTCACTTTGCAAATAACTCTCCACCAAAAGAGTGGGTTTCTTCTGGGTAGCCGTGGGCTAATTGCGCTAGTATTATTCCTGAGATTAACACTAGATGTTATCATTGAGAATACAGGGAATTTGATATACTATAGACATTTTCTTGTTTCTATTTCATTATAACGAGACACGAAATCTCGATTATTCATTATTTAGAATCATTGAGAATGAAACAGTTTTCAGAGTAAGTTCATACCATATGAAATTATGAACACCATTTTGCATATGAACAGAGACACACGAGGAATTTTGATACAGCTACCTTTATTCTGGACATGAGCATAAAACATAATCCTCACACTGACTCAGGTATCACTTTCAGGCCAGCGGTCAAACCAGCGGTGGGCCAATATGAAAATGCCAATATTGGCCGATTTTTTAAAACATTATTGGCCCAATCATGGCCTAATGTACCTATAGATGTTACCTGGGTTATATGGTGTAACATCGAAAATGAACTATGCACCTCAGAGTATGTACACCTCTTTCTCTGAGGAAAGCACCCTCCAAACAACACAAACCTGCTTCTCTACATATAACCTATAAGGCTCATGGCACTCACACTGAGGGCACACAGTCACTGCAGGGTGCTGAGGGATGCGTAACCACCTTACTAGAGCTGCGGTTTACCCCCCAAAAGGGCATTATTCATGGGCTTACCCCCAAACCCGTTCAACAAGCTTATTCTGTCATGATTATATAGAAGCATTTGTCATGGGCTTTCAGAAAATGGATGTTACACCTGCCGAAAGTGGCAACCTTGATATTTTTTCCGAGCATAAAAAACAAACACATTTCCCTCCATATTTTCCTAACCGCTCTAGCTACAGTGGTGAAATTTTGACATGAGACAGGTATCTGGGCTTACTATCCTGAAAATCAATATTCATGACCTTCACAATCTTAGGCTTTATATAGTGGAAGGACATCCTTGATGCACTAGACAGTAGATAAAAATGGGATATAGATAAACTGTTGCCATGGTAACAGCCAAGGTCATGGCAACCATGATATTTTTCCAGGCATAAAAAAACAAACACATTTCCCTCCATATTCCCTCGCTATCAAATTTGTCATGAGACAGATATATAGGCCAACTATCTATGGTTTTAATATACATGACCTTGATAAAGGTCACCAGATTTGACCTTGAACATGAAAAAAATCACCAAAAACGCAATATTTCTGCTGGACACCCTTTTTATGCTAGATATTTGAATAAAATGGGAAATAGATGAAATGTTACCATGGTTACAGTGAAGGTCAGGCAGCCACAGGCACTGGGAGTAGAATGTCCATTCAGTTTAGAATCGAATAACTCAAAAGGTATATCAAATAGACTGTTGATTATTTCACCATTATTATATAAATTATGTACCTTTTATCATCTATGCGTGAAGTGTTGTCTGTGTAAGGATTTATGGTCTTAACATGACCATAAGTCTACTCAGACCATGGGGGAGATATGGAGTTACTTTGATTTCAAGTATGGGGGTTTGGCTATAGTTTGATCATGTTTTATGGATGCATTCTGTCCATCAGAAGATGTAGTTTCATTATATGAATGCACATTTTCTAACAAATTGCACATTTTCTAATAACTTGCATGGTGAAATCCTTTTACATAATATGTCACAAAATTTAAACTATTGCTTATAATAAAGATGTGTACCTCTTATGGGATACCCCAATATATATAGAAACCACCAATGGCTTTAAATTTATTTGGAATTCCATAGATTCACCCATATTTGACATTGATTGAGGCAATGGCTAGCTCTCCTACTGCAGATGCAGCTGCCAGAGGCTATCCACTCATGCAGTGCCAAGACTCAGGGATAACTGCACATTCACAGATCTTTCAATATAGGAATGAATTGCATGAGATAAGAATCACTATGCATATCAGGAGGCCATATTCACTGGGATTAAATGAAGGGGTTAACCAATATTGTGGAATGTATAATTATTAAATTTATGGGGATGAAAATTTGTTTATATGTGGCATGTACTGGGAAAAGGGACCTTAGTCCACCCTGCACTAAGGCCCCTTTTTGCAGATCGTGTCACATATAAAATGTCTAGATATAAGCTATTTTTATACCAACCTCAGTTTATTATATAAGCAGCATTGAAAGAAACAAGTACATAGCGTAAAGGTTGCTGCCATAAATGGGATGAATAATCCAAAAAGGGGCCTGCCTTACTTTTCATTGATATTGAAATACCAAGGACTCATAATGTATTCGTTTCACAAGTGAAAATAAAGGTTATTAAAACTCAAAACTCAAACTCATGTATGGAACCATGTCAGTATTCTGCAGGGGCGCATTTCAGCGGCCCATGTAACATCCTACTCTTTAGCCAGAGCAACTCCATACTGTTACATAAGAACATGGCAACTTATAAGATGGACTGTCAGATTACTGGTGACATACACTACGATTATTGTGGCCAGAAAGATATAAACATGGTGTTGCAGTGCTATGTGGGACATAATGATTATCTCATATCTCTGTTACAATTTGAGCTTGTGCCTCAATACAGGCCTATTTCTCTGATATAATGCTATACAGTTGACCAGTACCTTATTATAATGTCTTCTTTCTCTATTCTTCCAGGTGATGGTGTCATTCGAGTTTATTGACATCATGGAGTACAATGACAGGCCACCAACATCACCGAGTGCTCTAACAGGGTCTTTAGGAGCTGTGTTAAACTTGTGGTCTGGTGTGACCTTTGTGACCTTGGTAGAGGTCATAGACCTTCTGTACAGCCTCTGTACAGCTGGCTGGGGCTCCAAGAACAATGACCGCAATGCTAATAATTCCGACCAGGATCCGCAACAAACTGTAGGACTTACAATGAATGATCTCTGACATAAGTCAACGGCGTAAGGAGTTGTATCACCAACAACAAGAAAATCTCAATTTAAGTGATTATAATATGGATCTATATTATTGAATATTTTTGATACTCTGTGTGTAGGGTTTTACTAGGTGGAGTCAGTTTCCTTTCAGCCTTTCTCACAACATTGTCTTCAATGTGTCTTACAGACTGAGGTCTGCCAGCTTTCTATTGATGTTTTCCTATCTCTTCCTCCTTTACATGTTTCTATCACATGGAACCTCATATTTGTCATTAATGTACATTATATACATGTATCACTGAGCATTGTTCTGTATTTTAGATAAATGCACAAGTCATTTTAGTGAGAGTATACAGCACCAAAATGATGCATCTATATGTGTATACTTCATATCATCATAGATAATGGCAAACACTTTTCCATGCACATTTTTACTACCTATAGTAGTTGGCTTATAGCATGTGACATTTCACATGTTTTAGGGTTACCTTTTGTGTATCAGAGTATTTCTTTGGTGAATGAAATGCACGTAGTATCTTCAAAGGCCTTAATTCAACTGCCAGTTACCACATTTATTGTGTTCAGAGAGACATTTTTTAGGTTGTGTACATAATACAATCAGCGCTACAAGATTGTGGCAATGATAATAGTACCATTAAGACTCAAATTGTAACATAAGGCTATATGGAAGTAAGTATTCTTCAGGGAATAGAATTCGGACAGGAATAGGGAAGGTTGTGGCTGACTCAGGGTGATTTTGTACCCAAGTGAATGGACATTTTGGGAAACAGATGGATAACCCTCACGAAGATGACTATTTGCAATTTGCAATTGTTGCAACCAGGGTGTGCAAAAACGACTTCTCAAGTGTAACTATATAATATTATATTCATCATGGTTATCCATCAATGTTATATTCCATCAAGAATGCAACATTTGTTCCACCATTTGTGGACCGTGCTCAATAACTTTATAATGACAAACGTCTCTATTCACCACCGTCCTAGATCACCAACGTTTGGAGGACCTTACGAAGTGCAAAAAGGAGATAATATGTATAAAGGAATTGTCAATACAATGTATATATTTTTTCCTGTCTTGTAGGGTTTTAATCCTAGAAAAAACTGCAAATATATAGCTTCCAAGTAGATCCCCCCCTTACTACCATACACTTTCTTTTATGTAAAAAGTGGCGATGTATGTTAACGCAATCTATATGTATCTATAAGCCACACAAACACTTACATGTGTACCCTCACACATCTTTCCAAGTGATTCAGTTGAACACTGTATTAAATATTTCCTTCAATAAGTAACAGTTGTCTTGTCAATAAAAGTGACTGTAAATTACAAGCAAATAGCCCCTCAATGGTATCAAAAGGATGTATGTTCTTCCTTGACCATTTCATCTTTTCAATACGTTAGAGGCTGATTGCTTTAAGTATATTTCAGTATTCCTAAAGTTGTTGTGGAAAACAAGTTCTGTTTCTGTATTATGTTTCCTCCTCCAAATGAAGCAGACAAAGGTGTAGATGGACTAAGAACAGAGCCGTTTATTGTTAGCCAGGGAGTCGATTTTTTCACAGCAGTAAAATAAATCTAACGCCCTCCCGATAAATTGAGGTAATGTCACCTGCATGCTATTATGAGTTCATTATCATAAAAACTAATATAAATCGTTCTTACTCTTAGTGGCCTGTATGATGGTCGCAATATAACGGATACATGTCACTTTAATGAAAGACTATCTATGACTGAAAGAGTTTATATCATTGGTACTACAGACATAGTGGGCAATTTCTACACCCTGTCTTCTTTGTTTTTAAAATTATACTGGTGTCCATGACAATGTCATAAGAGCGAATAGGACGGCAATAATGACCATAACCATTTCCATATGGAATACTGCAGATGGTATTCACCACAGGTGAAGTCAACACTCTACTCTATGTTACAAACTAATAATTGTAACTGTACCACAGCTATACTACCATTGAGGGATATAAGCATAGTTTCAAAGTCTATGAGGTACATCATAACAAGTACTACCATGTCCCATTAATTCATGACATTAATGTGCTCTACTGCAAAATATAATGAAATGATGATGCTAAAAGTGTTTGCAAAATACCAAGTTCAATCATGTAGAATGTATGTTGTGTACGGTATGCAGAGCGAGGTATGTTACAATTGGCAAATGAAAGTCCCAAACCATAATAAAAAACTCTTTATCAAAATAGTCTGTTTATAATGCAGACCACCTTATCATTGTCTGGAGCAAAGTGTCTTATATATGAATGCTTCTCTCCCCCTATTTCTATTTCTGCCATTGGAATTGGGTGCAAGAGTGATTCATTTATGTGAATGGTGTGAATATCTAAGGAAATAAATTGATGATGTTAAACACAATATTATTATTCCTAGTCTTTGTTATTTGTTGTTGATATATTAAAGGGACAAGAAAGAAAAAGAATCTCGAGAATATATTGTGCCTTTCTGGTGTTCTGATTTGCCTCAGTTGTAAATGTTTAAAGACCACATCCGGAGGTTTTCAAGTGGTTGTTTCGCTATTATAAACGGGTACTTTGATATATTTACTGATTGTCTCATATAAAAATCAACTCCTGGGGGGTATATTTCTTTCTTTATTATTTGATTAAACTAAGACCACTGTCAGTGACTCTCCTGCATGAAATACCAGTGATTGTGCTGTCCCCAGTGAGAACCACATGAACTACAGTAGCAAATACCCAATGTGGCATCACATTGGGTGACAACCAACCCAATGGGGGGAACTCTCCATATTTCCTATAGCCATTGCATGTATGTACAAACATCACCTGAAATGTGGTACCCCTAATACAAGCGGTTGCTTAACAAACTAGACAGGAAATTCCCCATGAGCCCTTGCCCATAAATGGCCCCAGAATGGCGCCTTTCCATTAGGATCATGTTCACACATGGCAACAACTATGACAGAGTGCCCCCCAGAGGTTTTACCTGGACTGACCCAACTGACTGCACCCAGCACAGGGCACTGTGCTTGTTTGATCCCCAATTGCCCATAAATAGCACTGACTGGTAACTCCTTATGACCATCCAGTCTACCAGTACATACACCAATGAGGGTCATTAAAATATATTCTGGGTGAGTGGGACCCCCCCCCCCCCCTGCATACACAACACACATGGACTCACAGATTACTATACACCAGAGTGCCCCCTTGTGTATAATAGGGAAAGCACACATTGATCAATTCAATATTTGGAGAGATTCACAACTTTTGTCAGAAATACCTTTGTGTACACTTATTAATGCAATGTCTATTAAAGGATTATTTAAAACATTATGTTTGCAGTGGCATATTCTGGTTTTCTCAGATTATTCAAAACCTCCGGATGTGGTCTTTAATTCCCTTGTGTTGTTTGGAGGGTGCTTTCCTTTATGGTAAAGCTGAAGCAATAAATGACTTCTGTAGTAAACGCATCATGCTAGAATAAGCGTCATACTAGTATATAATAGTATACTGAATGTATATAGATTGTAAAAGTACGGTTAGTGTAGTTAGAATAGCTAGATTTTCATCAGGTCTTTGCCATAAGACCATAATAGCATACACTTTCCAACAAAGCTCAGAAAATGGGAGGGTCCTGAGCTGTTTTCTGAGATATTCAAGCCTTAAGTCAATGTTTCATATAATAGGAGTATAATAGTGTTTTGCCACAAATGTACAAAAAATAGTATTGAAAAGTAGCTCAATTTCTCTCAGGATATAGACTAGGTTTTAATGTTCTCTCTCTTGAGAATCCCTTTTGAACATATGGTCCCGGGCATATTTCTAAAGTTTTTGTCCATTGAAAAAACGGAATTGAAAGGAAATAGAAACATACTAAGGGCTAGTTATATATGACCTCTGAATGAGAGCCACCACCACAGACTCCATAGCACAGTGGAAGAATGCATGCCTTCATATCCAAAGGTCGATGGTTCTCACCCTTGTCAGGCAACACCGTTGTCCATTTCAGGACAATTTGATAAAACTTGTTCCAATATGAGACAAAGGTCCCCTGGTGGTTTATGGTCAAACTAGAGAATGTCACTGCGCAGAAAACTGCGCAGTAGACACAAACGACATCAGATTGACCCACCTTAAATCCAGATTACAAATTGGTTAATGTTTATTTCCAAGTCTCCTTTGAGCTTTAGGCTTAATCATACCGATTAATTACAGTTACATTAAGTAGATTAAGCATAATCTAGGTAAGAGTGAATCAGATAAGCGGAATACCAGAATAGATTAGAATGTACCTGTAATAAAACATCTATAATTAGGTTACTGTAGTATATTCAAAAATACATGTACAATTATGAAATAACAATTAACAAAGATATATAAAGCTAATGTTATCCATATTACCAATACCGTTCAATCTCACTACCGATTCTATAGTCTTATGCTTAGGATACTATTATAATATCCAAGCATGTAAGGCAGTTGATTTGTACCACTAGCTGAGCGGTTAGGGAAAGATTTTGAATATAATCAATTTTTCTGGAAATCCTCGTGTTGCACCACAGTAGATTTCAGCTCATTTGCAATGATTGAGAGGATAATTGAAATACATCCAGCGACTTCCAAGACATTCATTCTCCCAGATAGATGTGCACTTAGCAATGTGTACTGGGGAATCAGGTTAACGACAGCACCAAGGGTTTGAATGATTCCCGCCTGTGTGGCACTGATGAACTGTAATGCCATAGTTACTGTAACAAGTCCTGCACCAGATGTTACCATGTGTATGAATGTAAGAGAAAAGGTGTAGAAATCAGTAATCAAAACTGGCTCTTCAATGTAGATTGACAAAAGGCAACAAGTTGGGATGTTGAGTATTGAAATAATGAATAACCCTAGACTTGGGTTGCCCTTCTTAGCAATAATTACACCAACCAATAACAAGTAAAAGCCATCAGCTGTTCCAGCGAGTGCTAAGCAAAGGTATCCAAGAATTGGCATCCAAATACTGTAGTTTGATGTTTGGTCATGTGTGAAACCGTTATAGTCAGAAGTTGTATTGATAAAGCCAGGTATAAATCCCGCAATAGGTGCTTTCCATGGTTGCACTAACAATATCGTTCCTAGAGTACATCCAAAAATGGACAGCAGAGTTAAAAGAGCAATTTCATCCCCCAAAATCACTTTACATATGATTGCAATAGCAATGCTTGTAAAAACCATTGGAACACATGCAGCATGCGTCACTGGTAAAACGGCTGATGCAGCAAATAGGGGGATTACATAGAACAGGGAACTGACTGCTAACAGCAGCACATAAGTCCATAATTCCCTGGGAACTTTAAAGTCTACTTTTTGAATAAATATCAGAATCAATGCAAAAATTCCTGATCCAAAGTATCTGATGGCACTGAGTTGGAAGTCTGGGACTCGTCTCTCAAGCAGCTGTACAGATGCTGTAGATGCTGTCCAGCAGAGAATAAAGACAAGCATAATGCCATATGCAATCAGTGTCCGCTTTGATAATTCCATGCTCTTAGCTCTCTGAAAAGCAAAAGAAATGAATAAAAGTGTGCTAGATTTCACCATTTCTTTTAGGCTATGACAATAATGTAGTAAAACTAAGCCTGCGAGATTGTGACATTGATTATGTTCATTACTGTGACCAAGCTTGTGATATTATCTATTTTTTCTGTTTGAGATATTGATAGCAGAGTCAAAGACATCGTTTTCAGATGTTAATTACCCCACCTATAAGCCAGCTCCTACTTGAGAGAAGAATTTGGCCTATGTGAAAAGCATTTAAAATAAATTTCTCCTTGATTACATATATTTATTTGAACCCTCCCTATGAGCTGAAACACGTTTTTTAAGAAGAAATTCAGATTATATGCACAGAGAAAAGAAACGGTCAAAAGGGAGTACAGGGTTGCCACCAGAATGACTCCCTTTTCTGACTCTTTTGAGGAAGGGAGTCAGTACCTGTTCCTTTAAAAGGGATTTATGTGACTCTCCTAAGAGAGGATTTGACCCCCTATAAGACTCCCACCACAAACAGAGTCCGGCTCATGCTGTAACTCCTTCCGAAAGGGAGTCTAGGCACAGTGACTCCAAATGTAAACAGAGTCATTGAAGCACGACTCCCTGCGTAAAGAGTGTTATTGAAGTATGGATCCTTCGGATCCCAGCAAATCGTCAGAATTGACTCCTATCTTTCTGCAATCGTGGTCACCTTTGGCCAGCCTCACTAATTTCACCTGACAGGTCGGCCAATTTGGACATGAACAAATTTCCCGACTTTGGTGAGATTTGGTCATAACCAAATTGATCAACTTTGGTTAGGTTTGGTCATGACTAAATTCGGCAAAATTGGTCATGACCAATGTTGGCCAATCATGGCCAAGTATGGCCACGATTTACTGGGGAATCATTTGGTAATTCCTATCCCCTTCCCCTCTATCACCGTTCCAATGGCCGTCCACCCTAGCTCATCCGTCTCCATTATGAATATTGGTGCAAGGCCTCGGGAAGATCCCTTAGTGCACATTAGTTAATATATATAAAGGAACATCTGAATTTTTGTGGATTTAACTTCCTCACCTTTCCCTCAAATTGTGTGTTTATACCTAATACGTCATATAATATGTACATCATAATTGTAATTAATCTATGAAATTTAATTCTGACATGAAATGTTGATGCTACAATGGTATTTATAAATGTATTAGTATGATTAACAATGTCACAAATAACATAGCAATAGAGATCTGGGCACACCACAGAATAATACCATTTCAAGTATAGTGCTACCTCCTTGCAGGTCAAACTATAACCCAATACAAGAATTGATAAGAAAAGGAGTCAAGGACCTTGACTCTGATTAGAGTCAGATGGGTTTTAAACATATGTGCTAGATGGCACTACAGTCATTCTACTATTGTGTTTCCCATTTCTATCTAGTATACTTAGCTCCCTGACTCCCTTAGGGAGTCCAGGTAACCATTTACTGACTTCAGCTGACCTGGACTCTGTTTGATCTAATTGAAAATGAGTCAGAGCCATTAGAAGGGGGAGAGGGAGGAGTCATCACACTATATCAAATCCCCATGGCAAACTATGTATTGACCAATCAGCTAAGGATTTATCTACACATTAGAAATGGACAGTATGCACCTAAGCAGGGGTGGGCATATCCAAACACGGTGGAGCCAATACAGGACTAGTTGTAGCCAAGACAAGTATTGGAAGGATGTGCAAAAAAAAGCACCTTTCTCATGGGCTTTTTTTTTACAGCGCAGCGGCTGATGTGCCCTCAACCCTCCCCCCCACAAGACAATTCTGGATGTCCACACTTTAAATGGTGTGTTCTGGTGCATTTTGGCACAAATTTTTTCCCCCATTCTGTAATTGTCCTCTTTTTATTGGGACTGGAACATTATTTTTAGAGGGATTCGAAAGGGTTTGGAAGATTTTGAAAACCTTTACCTAAAATGGTGCAATCTGATGCATTTTGGCACACATATATATATATATATATATATATATATATATATATATATATATATATATATATATATATATATATATATGTGAGCAGGCAAGCAGAAAGGGGTATCCCCGCGGGATTAGTACCATTTTCAGCCACCAGGGGGCTCCACCATGGCCTAAAATGGAAGAAACAGTCTAATATTTCCTTTTTTGTACTTTTTTCTGGAGAATTCAATTATTCTATACAAAACATTCTATTTTTGGTGAAAAGCTTCCTTTTTTGGAATGTAAAAAGAACGTTTTAGAGCCTAAATGGCTGTCTCTGTTGATATGTGTTGCCATGGAAACGTGATTTTCATTCCAAATAAAGAAAATGAAGTAGCCCATTAATAGAATGATTCACGAGGGTTACTATGGTCAAAACAAAATAGTATTATCATTTCTAGATCAAAATCTATGGCCTATAGGATAAAAATGTGTGATCATTTTCTAATTATTCTAATTATGCTTATTAGATAGAGATATCTCGGAAAGTATGACACTTAGAGCTTATTCGGGTTTTGGAAAGGGCAATGACCACCCATTTTCATATAGCCATTTCTCAAAAACTAGAAATGATATCTTCTTGTGTAATATATCACTGGAAAGCTTATGACATCAATTTTAAAGTTGACATTTTCGTTAGATATCCCTTTTCCCTTGCCTGTACACATATATATATATTATATATATATATAATTATTATGGCTCAGATCTGTATTCATCTTCTACTATTGGGGGTGGAAATTATTTCAGGAGGGACAGATTAATGGAAGAAAAATTTGATCGATGATACCGGATATGGACCTGACAAAAAACAAAAAATATATATATATGGTTGGAAAGAGCAAAGCTAAACATGGTCTTTGGGCTGCAGAAAGCCCCAGAGCTTGATGACACAAAGAGCCAAGTTTGGGATCAGAACTTATCAGAAAGGGTCAGGTTTGGGCAACATGAAGAGCCACCAAGTTTGGGAATAGGGAAGGGCCAAGTTTTGGCACCCAGGTTTTGGCACTAGAAGGGTTAGGTTTGACTCTCAGAAAATTAGGGGTTCTCTCTCGCCTTTCTTTCACCCTTTTTTTGATTTTCAGGGGGCAGGGCCTATGTGACCCCCCTCCCAATAAATGTGCCACTGGGCAATTTTTAACAAGAGATTGCCCTAGAAGGGGCATACTCCACCAATGAAGACCTAGTAAGGGTCTAGTTTTCATTAAAATGCCCTTGTTTTCAACAAAATGGCCTAAATCTCAAGAAATTACCACAATGAACATGCCTATTTCAGATTTTAAAATTGGAAATTTTTAAAATATTGAAGTCAAAATAATGTATTTTAGTGAAAATAAAAAATGTATTATAACTTTGGTTCTAGTTGGACGATTTACAAAATTCTTTCAGTTTGGAAAGCTTGAGTTCAGGAGGGTATTGTCGCCAATTCCAAGGCCAGTGTCGCCACTTTTTGGCGACATGGCGACAGCTGCCGGGACAGCTGCCCACCCCTGACCTAGAATGAAATAATATAGAACACATATGAGATGTACTAATATACTCCCACCTACCTCTGATGTGCAACAAGGTTTGTAGTTATGACTCCAAGCAGATCCATGTACACTGTGTGAGCGCCCTTTTGAAGCTGAAAATATGGGCCTTTGCAGCTGCAGTCATATTTAAAAGACCGTTATGTATGACTCTCAACCATGAAAGTGAAGTCTTTCATATGTCATCATATGTTTAAGACCGTTCGTAATGTGTGGCTATCAACCGTGAAAATGAAGTCTTTCATCTGCTCATCATGTTTATAAGACCTTCCCTATGTATGGCTACCGACCGTGAAAGAGAGGTTTCGTTATCGACTGTCAACTACAATGTCAACAAAAAAATGTCTAAAAAATAGGAATCCATGTTAACATGGAGAGAATCTAGGGAGCTAACCCCCTTAGGGGGGTGAAGGGTGGCGGCCCTGCTGTAAAAGGTGTAAGAAGATCTAACTGAAAGTGGTGCCCTGAAAAATGACATATACCTAAGGTGACAAGGGAGGTGGCTTTTTCTTTTATTCCGCTCAAAAGCATTTCATCTTATAAAAAGGACAAAACGCCAGTCCCTTACTTTTGTCATAGAACTTTTAAATACATCTAAATTTATAAGCTAAATAAAAGTCTATACTATTAATTGGTATCTTATTGTTACGATTTTAAGCATAAATTTTACGATTTAAGGGTACAAAAATCCTAACAAATATTCTTTTTGTAGTGTCCTTAGATTGAGGCTGAAATTTGAACCTTTTTTTGACAGTATTATTGGTGTAGACTTTGTATTCTCAGGTGAGGAATAGAAATAGATGGACATAGTCTGAGTCTTAACTTTACAATAATGTTATGTGCAAGTTTAATATTTAAGAGTTTGTGAACAGAAAAATATGGAGTCAGACACTGCTGGACTCTCGCAGCAGTGAAGGTTGGTCAGTGCCTGACTTTCTGTGTGGCCAGGGTCAGCCATAGAGTCTAGCATTATCTGACTTTCATGCCATTATGGGTCGGACATTGTTGGACCCTGCTTGGAGATATAGTTGGGCAATCCTGGGCTCACATTGGCATGAAAGTCAAGCAATGCTGGACCCTCTTTACTGTTTATTTTCACAGTAGGTGGTTTTGGTGTCACATGCCTGACTGTGGTATGCGAGTCAAGCTGACTTTCACTTTTAGTAGTTTTATGTGGACAAAGTGTGCTTAATGGACATTTTGTGATGGTTTTGCGTGGGCAACGCATCCAGAACGTGCGTTTTGTGGACACTTTTGCACAGAATCTTGTGGAAAAGGATTGTGGGTAGGTCGCTACCAGACACTTTGTGGTGAAAAGATGCGAACATGTAATGTGGACAGTGTGCAACATTTGGATAAAAATAAAAGGGGCATCAGAAACTATCTACAGGGCCCAGGCTATGGTTATAGATTGCTAACCATAGGTTTTAATCAAGATTGAGCGTGAGACACAGCCTCGAAATGTACAGAAAAATAGGTTGCTTCGACCTTCAGCATTGAACTCCCCACTTCTACAATGCTAGATGGTAGCACTTTAACACTACATGTATAGGGGTAAAATGGAATTTGAGGATAAAAAATGAACAAGATGAAAGACGATTACACGGAGAGAAATCAATATATTGGGGGGAAAAAGTTGGGCTATCACCTGTCATTGACCTTGGCCATGTAGCCTTTGTAGGGGTACAGGTCAGGGTGACCTACTGTGACCTCAATAGAAGTTTCCCCATGGCTCAAAAACAAAATGGGCCTGAGGCGGCTCATATAACACAAGGTTAGTAACCCTGAGTCAACAAGTATGTGTGTTCCAAGAATTTAACTCATATGTTCACTTTCCAGTGGTAATAGCACTGAATGCTCATCATCTTCTGATATCTGAACGTGCATATCTAACCGGACGTATGTAATAAAAATCTAACATGTGATCCTAATCACAAAAGACTCAGGTATTCGTATGGGCATGTAGCTGGATGTATTAAGAACCAATCAGATAACACCTTGCACTGACTGCAGAATTTTTAGTGTGCTGTCTGTAGTGTGCTGTCTGTGGTGTGCTGTTTGTAGTGTGCTGTCTGTGGTGTGCTGCACATGCAAAATTTCACTAGCTCTCCACGGTGCGCGTACAAACGTTAAGAGCGCAATCTTAACCTAAAACGTTTGTACGCGCACCATGGAGAGCTAGCTCGTATTTGCGCTGCACATAGTGTGCTGCCTGTAGTGTGCTGCCTGTAGTGTGCTGCCTGTGATGTGCTGTCTGTAGTGTGCTGCCTGTGGTGAGCTGTGCTGCCTGTAGTGTGCTGTCTGTAGTGTGCTGTCTTTGGTAAGCTGCCTGTAGTGTGGTGTCTGTAGTGTGCTGTCTGTAGTGTGCTGTCTGTGGTGTGCTGTCTGTAGTGTGCTGTCTGTGGTGTGCTGCCTGTGGTGTGTTGTCTATAGTGTGCTGCCTGTGGTGTGCTGTCTGTAGTGTGCTGCCTGTGGTGTGCTGCCTGTAGTGTGCTGTCTGTGGTGTGTTGTCTGTAGTGTGCTGTCTGTAGTGTGCTGTCTGTAGTGTGCTGTCTGTGGTGTGCTGCCTGTGGTGTGTTGTCTATAGTGTGCTGCCTGTGGTGTGCTGCCTATAGTGTGCTGTCTGTAGTGTGCTGTCTGTGATGTGCTGCCTGTGGTGTGCTGCATGTAGTGTGTATGTCTGTAGTGTTGTGCTGCCTGTGGTGTGCTACCTGTGGTGTGCTGTCTGTGGTGTGCTGTCTGTGGTGTGCTGTGTGTAGTGTACTGCCTACAGTGTGCTGCAACCCCTATCGTGACCTCAGTGCAGTAAATTCTCGACTGCACCTCCTTTTTTGTCTACGGATCGTTTCCCGCGCTTTTGTGTCGAGTTTTTGGTCTTAAAAAAAAGCGTCTCAGCGGGGTGATCACATTGAATAACTACTACTGCATGAAGACGAACATGTGTCTACAACAGTACTTTGATGTTTGTCTACATGGCAGAAAGACCAAGACGATTTTTGGAATGCTCTCTTGTAATCCTTTTCTTTCATATAATGCTTTGCATTAGACGGGTGATTCGAGCGAGCTAAGCTAGGGGAAATGTTGTATTTTAAGTAGGATCTTGGAATTTTTGATGGGAAATTGTTTTTTGGGGTGAAAAGAAAGAGTTGAAACTTTTTTTCCCTTTCAAAAAAAAGCGTCTCACCGAGGCGTCGCATAAGACTCAGGTAGACCTACCTGAGTCAATGAAATACGATGGAGTAGTAATCGATTTTTAACGCCATTTCGACAACTAAGGTCATATTCATGGCGAGGCACGGCATACAGTGAATTGCAGTATATGGCAGTATCTGAGCCACCCATTTTCACAATTGAAATCACTTTAATGATAAGGCTTTTGATTTGACGTTTGACTTATATAATTTATTTTGAAGCCTATGGTCTACTGTGCAAGTCCCATAGGATCCTAATTGTGAATTGAATTGAATTATGACCAATAAAAAAACATTTAAACTTAAACTCGATAATAGGTAAAGACGAAATCCGTGGTTTGAAGTTCTCATGACATATTTTAATCATTTAAAATATCTATAAGATAATTCATGAGAAAGCCCTCTCTGCCTTTTATGTTATGCTATCTTTGTTCATACTGTATGCTTTATAACCTGTATGCTACCCTGTAATGGGTCAGCTGCTATCTTCAGCCCATTCAGGATATCAACCTTTTGGCTGTTACAATGGGAGAGTTTGGCGAGAACTGACCCGCCACCCTACTCCATACTTTAATACATGGCCATCTACTGAAGGAAGAAAAGAATAGCACAGATAGAAAGCAATACAGGGGATGTCAATTTTAATAGCAGATGTTAAATGTACAGAGCATAACAATTACAGGGCTTGGTTCAAATATGATTCAAAATTCAGCCCAACAAGGACAAAATATAAATGGCCAACAATTTCCTTTGCAGTTTTGCAATCTTAACACGAGCACGTTACACATACCAAACACACGATGAGCTGTAGTATATTTTACAGAGCCATACAATCCTCTTAAACGGAGACAGGATGCATCTACGCCAATTAATACACTTATCTTTGAAAAATAGAATTTTCTGTCAGCCAAAAATACAACTAGACCTTGCAGGTCTGCCTACACAAACAGGTAAAGAAGATACAACCATGATAATTAATTAGACGTGGCCGTCTATTTACATGTAACCTACAGGATGAAAATAGGTGTTACCTATTGTCAAACTCAGCTAAAATGATGGGGCGGTGGGGACGGGTGCAAATAACATTTTCACCTAAAGGCTATTTTCATCACATGGGCAAGCGGATACGTCTTTCCTGGTGAATATAAAGTAGGAGATCCTCAGATTTTTGCCAGTTTTCTATGGAAGATTTCTCTACTTTAATGGGGATATCCCAGGGAAAAAAGGAATTCCTTCAAAGGTTAGCAAAATATCAATATTTCTTTGGAGGAGGGGGGATTTCATTCGCTTTGCCTTCGTGTTACTATAGTCCAAAGTACGTGAGTCGTTATTTCTATTCTTACAGGGAATAAAAACGACCGAAGTTGATAGTGTAATAATAACCATGACTACACTCAGGGCATTGGTGACGGCAATGTCAGGGTCAATATATAAGAAATGTCAAGAACTAAAGCTAGAAAAAATACATCAACTTATGAGAAGCAACTTATCAGACATGCACACTTTATAACAAAGACCTGGTGGGGTGGTTACTTATCATAATATATGAATGTATCAGTATATACATTTCATATACCCTGTATTATAACGGGTACATTTGTTAACAAATACATCATGATAGTATGTACATAATAATTGAGCTGATCCGCTGAATGTGAGTGAACAATATGTAAACCACTCTTTGCAATACAATATAGAAATTCCTATGAAAATGCAGTAATTCGACAAAATGCAGTATATTGGTCTACCTTTTGCAGGAAATCTATTTGAGATAAAAATCCTTGTAACAAAACTCAGAAATTCCTGTTTTAAACTGTACTTGCAATTATCTTGATCCTTGGTAATACTAATGGGTAAACAATGGGCTCAAAACGTTGGTTTTTGGTCTATAACAGATATTTTACTTTCTCTCTCCAAAGGAATTTGATCTGAACCCTAACCTACACGATACAACATGCTTCTTTGTACATCAGTATTTTACATGGCCACAACTGGAAGGTTTTGACTTGAGATCATCCATGAGTGTACATATCGACTTACCACTTTCACTCTATCCTCATAATCTATCCGAAAATATTATAAACCACTAATTTTAACTCTGCACGGAGCTTTCATTATTGCAAACAGCACATGATTTGGGATTGTATTTTATGTTGATTGTTTGGGTGTTTTAACGTCCGGCTGGTCCATGATAGGAGATCCTGACTGATTTACTTCTGGTTCGCCTTGACGACCCTCCCCTCCCCCATACCCATACAGACTGGTCCTATGCCAACACCAATCCTATATCTCCTCCGTCTCTGTTCCAAATTCTTCTCTTACCAAAACTACCTTGTTCCTTCCCTCACCCAACTCCAACACCTTTTCAATGCCTCCTCACTCTATGACTATGTATTTACATCATTCACATGATCATTTACTTCCCAACTCAACCCTACTTTGATTGCACTGCATTACTCATCTCTAGCAGGATCCCCCCTGCGGTCAGATCGTCAATTGGCGGTACCGCAGACTCATCGGTCTCTGCCACCGGTGGCTTTGTCGGAGGCTGGGGTCGCTGTGGCACATTTACCGAAGGACCTCCTTGTCTACGCTTCCCAACTGGGATCTTTGGCATGGCTGTGATACGTCGCCTGCGCCCGGCCATGGGAGCTGGCTTGTCACTTGTGGGGGCCGGCTTGTCACTCATAGGGGCCAGCTTGTCACTCATGGGGGCCGGCTTGTCACTCGCACCACCCCCAGTGACAGCAGTGTTGGCAGTACTGGGATTAGATTGCATAGTGTTAGCAGTGATTGCTACATTGTTAGTGTTTTCGGGGGTTGTCGAGTTTTTTGATTCAGATTGTCTCAAGGCTGCCGGAGCCTCTAACGCAGCGTCTGTGATTGCCTTCGGTAGCGGTGGTGCGACACATGCGGACTCATCTGAATTCTGTGTCACAATATCATCCGCAGAAACAGTGTCTGTGCATCTAACATTTGAGGTACTACTGTTGTTTTTTGTCAAAGTTTGTACAAGAGTTGTTGTCAATTCAGTTGCTACCTCCTTAACAATGTCCACAGTTCTTTCTGTCACAGCTTTACTAGATTCCTCTCTACTATCAGGCACCTTGTTGATGGTCTCAGAGTTTGTGACAGTGTTCACATCTATCGAAACTGACTTAGTGCTTGCTATCAAAGATGTGACATTGCTCCCTTCATGCAGATCTGTAACATGACTTACTGTCACAGAGGTGACAGTCTTCTCTATGTCCAAATCTATAACCTTGTTCTCTGCTGTCACATCAGTGACAGTGCTCTTTGTAACAGTAACCTTAGGCTCATCTCCTGTTACGTCGATAACGGTCTTCTCTGCCGCTTTGTCTTCTACATACCCCATACCACCGGCAGCGTCTAGCTGGTCGGCCAGAGTAGCCGGCACGTGCACCGGGCTCCTCAGGGGGCTGGCCATGGGACTGGGTGTGGGGTGGTGTGACACCTTCTCTAGTTCGGTGCCACTGAGCGGGTGTTCGGTGCCACTGACAGCCGGGGGTGACACCAGGTACACGTGGATCACGGGCTCCGTGCTACCTCCAGGGTCGTCCGGCTGCGGCGCGCTCTCCACAAACACATATGACGCCTCCAGTGGTTCCTCCGGGTCCTTATCATTGGTCTCTATCAGGTCGCTCAGTTCAGTGATATCTACAACCGGCTCAGCATCCGCGGGTGACGCATCATCGGGGGATGCATCCTTCCCCTTCTTGCCCACCTTCTGTTTACGCTTGCGCTTTGGTTTGGAGAGCTTCAGCCCATCGGCAAGATCAGTAGATACTGGACTTGACTGATGGTCTGCACCTTCATTGGAGCTGTGAAGGTGAAGATAAGAGTAAATTGATGATTAGATATTGGGGTATACATGCATGTATAAATCATTAAATGTGATGTTGTTATCAGGCGTTATTGATTCAGAATATCATACTCCATATTATAAATGTTGCTCCAAATAGTACCCTAATCTCTTCCATACATTTATTTCTTTAAACTATGCAGATCATTTACCAGTTCTTGACTACTAAAATCGGATTCAAATAATATTTGTTGCATGTGGTACTGCTACAGACTTATTTTGGATGGAATAAACTTTGATCTCTCTCTCATATGTATCTTTACTTTTACTTTGAATTATTTTCATGTTCTCCATAACTTTCACACCGTCAGTTTCGTCCAAAGTGATTTTAACTATTTTAAGATGGTAATAATGACCACTTACCATCCTGGCACAGGTTCTGCTGTGTTAACGTCTTTGGCAGCGGTGTTACCTTCCTCATCGCTCTCCGCATAGGAGAGCACTTTTTTCTTTCGTCCTAGAAAAATATGAATTAAATATTATTATTACACCCTGCCGTCAGGTCTCTCTCAGTCAGATTGGGGATAGTGGTTAAAGTGCAGATATCGTAAAACCTCGCGTATAAGGCGCGGCTAGTACGTGAATCAGATCGGCAGTGCAGCTTATAGGATCGGCCCAGGGTCCGGGTGCGGCTTATAGGCGAGTTTTTGCCACTATGATACAGTACTAAAATCGGCATATTCAGATCGCCAGTGCGGCTTATAGGATCGGCTGTAACTCAGGGTGCGGCTAATACGCGAGTTAAGCTTATACGCAAGGTTTTACGGTACTCAAACTTTGATGCTATTTCTTGAGAATTTTTATGTAACTCTGCTTTACAGAATCCATTATTAAATGGATGTAGTGTGTACAGGTTTTTTTTCCATCCTAATAAAAAATAGGCTTTATCATTAACCCTCAATAATATTTAATAAAGTCCTCCGTTATTAATCAAGGGCGTATATATTATAGTTACCTCTTTTGGGTCGTGGAGGTTTCACAGCGTCTTCAGGTGTGTCACCATCAACATTTGAGTCTTTTGGCTCTTTTGGTGGTCTGCCCCTCTTCTTTTTTCCACCTTCAGCTGCCTCTGCTTGCTTCTCCTCTTTCACTTTTGCTGGAGCCTTCTTCTTTTTGCTTTGCTCTCCAAACTCTGCCTGATTCTTTTGGTTCTCGCGACTATCCTCTTCCGCCTTCATTTCCTTTCTGCGCCTTTTTGGCACCGGTTCCTCAATTTCAAGCTTGGCGAGATTGTCGAAGAATTCCTGATCAAAATGCTGTTGTTCTCCTGTGACCAAATAAGAGAATTAATTTTTTTTTCTGTGAGACTAAAAGAATGATAACTTGAATGATAATCTACCTTATCATTCTAGCATCATATATTGCTCAATGTTTTTTTGTGGGTATTAAGACTGAATCATCTGAAAAGTAAATGCTAAAAACAAATCATTTCATCCCCGGTAGTCATTTCTCGTCTCAAGTCACTTGGGTCGCTGCATCGCACAGTAAAGCATGCTGTATTCAGATGCATGTAAAATGAATTCCAACTTACGTATTGCTCTATCCACGAGGTATCTATTTGACTTTTCCTCACGTTTGAATTTCCTCTGAAAACAAAGAAACCAACTAGATTAGCCACAAAATCATCATTTTTCACTATTTTTTGGGTTGGTCGACGGAGGCTCTTGTAGGATTACAGTGCGAAATCACGCTAATTTAAAAAAAATATATTTTCAGGTGTAATATCAGCATATTCTCCCCTACATGAAGGTGACCATAATGAATGGTATATGTGATTGATATCACATGTGAACCAGGGCAGTCCCCCTGATGTGTGAGTGTAAGATTGAGCGTGTGAGTGGCCTCCACAGATGACTCAGGGTAAGCTGGAGCTGGAGCTTATCATGTACTTAGATATAGTACTCCCTTATAATCATTCATTGGTCAATTCTGGCATTAGAAATGAATTCCTTGTTAAAAAGTACCCTCAAGTCATGTGTCATACATGTATGTTATTCTATTTCAGGCCAGCAGATGGGTATGGGTGAGCAGGTGGGTGTGGGCGACAGTTGCAGGCTGCGGGCAAAAAGCGAGTCGATCGGACGATAAACGGCGGAGATATGGGTGGTACAATTTCGTCTGCACACGTTGACATCTCACGCAGTATGAGAAGTACCAGTAGCGCCACTCTTTGACGTGTGGCATGCGATAGCCTCGCTTCCACCTCTCCTGTAGCCTTGAAACCATGAATGGTATATATTGTTCTCTGTGTAAACTACTGCCTTACCTTCGTTTTCATGAAGGTTACCGAAGGTACATGCAATGTTCAGCCCACAGAGTGTCTCAAAAAGCGTCTCATCCTGTTTTTATACTAGGATTAAAAGGTATAGGATCTACGAAATCCACACCATAGGTGTGGTGGCCGGCTTCCATCAAGGATTCTGGATCACATATATAAGTTTATAATTATAATTGTAATAGGAGGGAACGAAAAACTAGAACCCAACCTGCTCTTCTTTAATTATAATTGATACACTTATGATGCATGATTCCATCACTGTTTACTTGAAGCATTTAAAATGGTCTTTAAAGGGGTAATATGGAGATGTCTTGATGCACGAATGCATCGCGGTTCACCTGAAGGGCCATGCTTTCCGAAAAGAGTCAATGTGGAGAGGCGCCATGCTGTCCTTAAAGGGTTAGTGTGAAGAGGTCATGATGCATAAATGCATTGCCTACTTGAAGCGCCATGCTGTCCTTAAAGGGTAAGTGTGGAGAGGTCATGATGCATGAAAGCATCGCTGTTCACTTGAAGCACCATGCTGTCCTTAAAGGGTTAGTGTGGAGAAGTCATGATGCATGAATGCATCGCTGTTCACTTGAAGCACCATGCTGTCCTTAAAGGGTTAGTCTAGAGAGTCATGATGCATGAATGCATCACTGTTCACTTGACATACCATGCTGTCCTTAAAGGGTTAGTCTGGAGAGTCATGATGCAAGAATGTATCACTGTTCACTTGACACACCATGCTGTCCTTAAAGAGTTAGTATAGAAAGTCATGATGCATGAATGCATCGAGGTTCCCTTGAAGTGCCATGGTGTCCTTAAAGGGTTAGTGTGGATAGGTCATGATGCATAAATGATTCGCCGTTCATCATGATGCCCTTAAATGGGTAGTGTAGAGAGGTCATGATGCATTACTGCATCGTGGTTCACTTGAAGTGCCATGCTGTCTTTAAAGGGTTAGTCTTGAGAAGTCATGATGCATGAATGCATGGCTGTTCACTTAAAGGGTTAGTATGGAGAAGTCATGATGCATGATTGCATCACGGTTCACTTGAAGCGCCATGCTGTCTTTAAAGGGTTATTGAGGATAGGTCATGATACATGAATGAATCACTGTTCACTTGAAGCACCATGCTGCTCTTAAATGGTTAGTCTGGAGAAGTTATGATGCATTCATGCATCATTGTTCACTTGAAGCACCATGCTGTCCTTAAATTGTTAGTATGGAGAAGTCATGATGCATGAATGCATGGTTGTTCACTTGAAGCACCATGCTGTCCTTAAATGGTTAGTCTGGAGAAGTCATGATGCATGAATGCATGGTCGTTTACTTAAGTTAAAGTACCATGCTGTCCTTAAAGGGTTATTAGGGAGAGGTCATGATGCATAAATGCATTGCTGTTGACTTGACGCACCATGCTGTCCTTAAATGTTTAGTATGGAGAAGTTATGATGCATGAATGCATCACGGTTCACTTGAAGCACCATGCTGTCCTTAAAGGTTTAGTGTGCAGAAATAATGATATATAATATATATATATATATATATATATATATATATATATATACATACACATATGTATATATATATACATACACACGCTTCAAATTTGTACTAAGGTCTTATAAGGCGACATAGCGAGCTAACCCTTACACTGCCACAGTTGTCTGGTTGCAAGCCGCTGTTTAGTATGTGTGTATGGGGAGGGTAGAGGCGTGAACAACAGTGTACAGAGCTCTCAGAAAGCTGATAACGACAGGTTCTATTACGTGGAGGGTGGGGTGTGATCAACATATTATTGCTTTGTACCTATTGAAAGTTCAGCAGACCGGAATGAGCAGTGCATTCTGGGTGAGAGACGTGTGAAAAACATATAGAATGGTTGCAGGTAAGGTCTAATGCGTAAGGGGAACGAGCAGACGACGCAGGGTTAGGATCACTCTGGCGGAGTGCAGTGCTGAAGGGTGGGAGACCATAGAGCCTACAGACTGATGACAGGTCCCCGGGCAGGTGAGGGCATTGGCAGTGTGTGGCCGCTGCAGTGTGGAGGGGGGGGGGGGTGTGAACAACTTTGTACCATTGAAAGCTCAGTAGACCGGAATGAGCAGGCGCTGGGACTAGCTTATTGCAACAGGTAAGGGGTGGAAGGTGGGCGTTACCAATATTTCCCTTCTTTTTAAGCCTGTGCGTATAGCTGCCTCAATCCGCAAATTGCGCATTTATTCACCTGGAATAGTCCATTATTTCACCAAAGGGGTGAAAGGTCTAATGCATACAGGAACGGGTGACGACGCAGGGTTAGGATCACTCTGGCGGAGTGCAGTGCTGAAGGGTGGGAGATCATAGAGCCTGTGTATGTAGGGTGCAAAAAGCAAACGGCCCAATGCTAAACCTATGGACGCGCAACTCCTGTTGAAACCTTACGGAAATGTGAACTCCTTAACCATGGCCGGGGACTCCGTCGCCGGCCAATAAGAACAAAGAGGATTCTGTGTAAAGGGACACTTCACAAAGGTCTGTGCTTTACTTGAAACCCCACCCTTTAGCATTGACCTGAAAAAGTTGGTTTTGTGCTATTTTAGGGAGTGATCATTTTTTAACAACAGGGGGGGGGGTGGTGGGTTTCCGCGCGGAGCGCGCGAAATTTTTTACACCCCCCCCGGTCAAGGGGTCAGAATTTTTTACCCCCCCCCCCTTAGGGTCGAAAATCGGCTCGCGCGCGGGCCCTTTGAAGCATAGTAACGCGCGGGCTTTTTGGCTCAAAACAGGTCAAATTTTTTTGCCCCCCCCCCCCAAGAGGGGTCCAAATTTTTTTGCCCCCCCCCGGTCAAGGGGTCCAAATTTTTTTGCCCCCCCCCCCCAAACCCACCACCCCCCCCCCTGTTGATAATAAATGATCACTCCCTTAGTGACCCTTTTTCAATATCAATTCTATGTATGAAATATTGTTTTTTTGGATTCAATCTTTGATGGCACAGATTGGCATTGATCAAAACTTGTTTGTGGCAGCATTTAAATATTTTATTTCCAAATGTTTCACAGGAAAAAAAGGGACAGAAAGCAAGGGACTTTTTTGACAAAAAATCCAAAAATACCTGTCTCTAAGAACCTGGCACTACTGTGCCCTGGTTCAATTATCGCAACCAATTTAGTCTTCTGTAAAATAAACTGTAGGGTATATGATAGGGAGAAGCCATACATATTCTTGTATACCAACCTTTAATTCTGTCCGAGTCCGTTTGGGGAATAGATTTATCATGAGTGAGAAGTCTGTCCCAACTGCGCTAAGAGCCAGGTAGAACTTCTTTGTTTCTGAAAGAAAGAGATGAAAAATCAGTTTCACAGGAACCTATCAACTAGGCTAGGGGGATTTTTTTATTTCCTTTTTCTCATTGGGGGAGAGGGGGCGAGAAAAATCATTAGTATAGTTCCTTCCTTTGGGTGCTTTCTGTACTTCTGTGATTTTACCAAGATTTAAAAATGGGTAGTAAGATACAAAATCTCACTACTCATTTCATAAAGTTACACTTTAATATCATTACATAAAGCTCCACTCATGTTACTTACCCATCTCTGTCCACAGTCTGGAGGAGGTTTTCCTGCCGTACGAGAAGCTGGGGATGGAGAAGTCGCTCTCATGGATGAGTTCCATGGATGCTGCCTTCAAATCCTGATCGGGATCTTTGTTATCGATGAATAAACTATAAAGAAGAGTAAACCCCCAATACACATTTCAATCACAATGTTATTGTTTCTCTCAATCTATTACTCAATTCCCTGCATAATAGCATAGACACTTCAATCACCTACACAACAAAGATGCTTCAGGCTTAAGGTATAATATTAAATCTATTTAACATACCGTAAAACCTTGCGTATAAGCTGTGGCCAGTACGCGAGTCAGATCGACGGTGCGGTTTATAGGATTGGCCCAAACTCTAGGTGCTGCTTATACGCAAGTTAGGCTTATACGCTAGGTTTTACGGTACCCAGCATACGTTTTGTCACGAACAAGAAATACACATTTATAATTTTACTAAAGCTCACCTGGACTCGTTGAGAATGATCTCCCCGTTGGCCCCTATGCGGACCTGGGGCACGGCTGACAGCTCGTCGTCGTCTGGTTCGGGTTTGGTCGGTGCATCGGACAGGTCAGCTGCGGCCTCTTCAGGTGGGTCGGTCACCTCTATCTCAGCGCGCTCCGCACGCTCCTCCTGTAAAGTGGCCGTGCTGACAATACTCTGTGCATCGTCCGTGTCTTCCCCATTATTACGTGCACGCTGTCTCTCACGTGCCTTTCTACGCCGTTCCTTCTCGGCCAAGGTGGATCTGGTGAATAGGTTTAAAATAAAGAATATGATAGAATTTTATTTTATATCATGTATGTAGTAACAATTCTGTATACTTGGAGACGGTGCCATTGCATGATAAAATAAAACATGATAGCACTACAGTCCGCCCTTCTGCTGCTACTACCCACCACTACATGCTAGTACTCGGATCTCTGGGGCCATACCTTGAGTCCACCTGCACCCAGACCTACACCCACGTTACCTGCCCTACCTGATGGACAGGGTTACGACCTTTTTGGGGCCATACTTTGCGTCCACGTGCACCCAGACCTACACCCATGTTGCCCGCCCTCCTCCTGCTACCACCACTACTGCGTGTATCCCCTCCTCCAGCCTACCTACAGACATGCTACTACTACAGCCCGTCCTCCTCCTGCTACCACCACTACTGCGTGTACCCCCTCCTCCAGCCTACCTGCAGGCATGCTACTACTACAGCCCGTCCTCCTCCTGCTACCACCACTACTGCGTGTACCCCCTCCTCTAGCCTACCTACAGACATGCTAGCAGTGGATCCCGCCCTCCTCCTGCTACCACCACTACTGCGTGTACCCCCTCCCCTAGCCTACCTGCAGACATGCTACTACTACAACCCGTCCTCCTCCTGCTACCACCACTACTGCGTGTACCCCCTCCTCCAGCCTACCTACAGACATGCTAGCAGTGGATCCCGCCCTCCTCCTGCTACCACCACTACTGCGTGTACCCCCTCCTCTAGCCTACCTGCAGACATGCTACTACTACAGCCCGTCCTCCTCCTGCTACCACCACTACTGCGTGTACCCCCTCCTCCAGCCTACCTACAGACATGCTAGCAGTGGATCCCGCCCTCCTCCTGCTACCACCACTACTGCGTGTACCCCCTCCTCCAGCCTACCTGCAGACATGCTAGCAGTGGATCCCGCCCTCCTCCTGCTACCACCACTACTGCGTGTACCCCCTCCTCTAGCCTACCTACAGACATGCTAGCAGTGGATCCCGCCCTCCTCCTGCTACCACCACCACTGCGTGTATCCCCTCCTCCTGCCTACCTGCAGACATGCTACTACTACAGCCCGTCCTCCTCCTGCTACCACCACTACTGCGTGTACCCCCTCCTCCAGCCTACCTGCAGACATGCTACTACTACAGCCCGCCCTCCTCCTGCTACCACCACTACTGCGTGTACCCCCTCCTCCAGCCTACCTGCAGACATGCCAGCAGTGGATCCCGCCCTCCTCCTGCTACCACCACTACTGCGTGTACCCCCTCCTCTAGCCTACCTGCAGACATGCTACTACTACAGCCCGTCCTCCTCCTGCTACCACCACTACTGCGTGTACCCCCTCCTCCAGCCTACCTACAGACATGCTAGCAGTGGATCCCGCCCTCCTCCTCCTACCACCACCACTGCGTGTACCCCCTCCTCCAGCCTACCTGCAGACATGCTACTACTACCGCCCGCCCTCCTCCCCCTACCACCACCACTGTGTGTATCCCATCCTCCAGCCTACCTGCAGACATGCTACTACTACAGCCCGCCCTCCTCCTGCTACCACCACTACTGCGTGTACCCCCTCCTCCAGCCTACCTGCAGACATGCTACTACTACAGCCCGCCCTCCTCCTGCTACCACCACTACTGCGTGTACCCCCTCCTCCAGCCTACCTGCAGACATGCTACTACTACAGCCCGTCCTCCTCCTGCTACCACCACTACTGCGTGTACCCCCTCCTCTAGCCTACCTACAGACATGCTAGCAGTGGATCCCGCCCTCCTCCTGCTACCACCACTACTGCGTGTATCCCCTCCTCCAGCCTACCTGCAGACATGCTAGCAGTGGATCCCGCCCTCCTCCTGCTACCACCACTACTGCGTGTACCCCCTCCTCATGCCTCATTGGGGGGGGGTCAAGCAGAACTTGTTCTAGGATAATAGGGCGACCTTGGCCTTGCACCTTGGCCTCTAGGCACAAACAACTGGATTGCTTGCACCTACTCAGACCACTTGACCTCCAATGATCGTTCCGGCTCAACACCTCTAGTTTTTGAACAAACAAACACTGCCCAAACCAATGACCATCTAACGATCAATATTCTGTATTAAAATAATCAAAATATGAATTTAATGTTCAAACCATGTGCTTCCGGTGAATCTCACCTACATGATGCCTGAACAAAGATATGATATCTATTTGCAAAGTATGTATAAAATGCAATTCCCTAAAGTGTTAGTGCAGAAAAATCTCCCCATTCAATTCAGTGCAATAACAGAGAATTACCCCATTTTTGAACACAAAACACTGAATATCACCAAAAATGTAACTGAAATGTTAGCTTTTGGAAACATGTCCAGATAGATATACATGTTGTGCACACAATGATGATACTGAAAATATCAAAATGAGTTTGTATCAATGTGCAATTTGACCACTTAGATGACCAAACCACCTAGATCCAGGATCAGACCTCAGTGACTAGTAAAGAAGGTGCCATCATTATAAAGATAAAACACTATAAAGATTAATGGCACCGTCTAATAAGTTCAGTACTTAATTCCTGTTTTTTTAATTATTCAAATGGGCATCAACACCTACTTAATTGCTCATTTAATTAACTATTCACTCATAGGAATTCCTGAAAAGGACGAAACTAGTACGTAGGTACTTGCCTATTAATTAGTCATACAAGAATATAATTTTTATTTAAGGGAATATATTTCTCTTACTTCATGGGAGTGCCGACTGGGTTCATGTGTATCAGGTCACGCATCGTGATCTTGGTTTTGTCGATTGGACCCTCAATACGCTCTTGCTTCTTGGGCCTCTTTCTCTCCCCCTTTAGACAGATAGATTTAATCACGTAAAATAGATGTATAACCGTGACATGTATACCCAGTACTGGTAGGCATTGGCTGAAGTGATAGCATTACTGCACACACACATGGCAGGTTGGAGGTACTGGATCGGAACCACAGACATGGACAGAAGACTAAAGAAAACTCTCCAAAGACCCTAAAATTGACCAAAAAAGGGTAAAAATACGAAATTGCACAAAAAAAACGTAGGGTCAGCCCTGTTTTGATAGGGTCGGTCGGGTGACCTGTAGCAAACCTTTTTTTTTGGCCCAACTTAATATATAACATTTATAGGTCACTTCATCGAGGTAAAATAATTTACGTCCCTGGTCACTTATAGATATAATGTTTCCCATTTGACCAACGTATATCTAGCCGCACGTATAAATGATAAGTACTACAACTCACATCGTCCTTTTCGGTTTTGACGACACGCTTGGTGTTGTAGCCGAGGTCGATGCCGAGACTGTTGTTGTTGTTGGGTATTTTGAGTACTTTAGGCGGTGTTGGTTCTGGGGCAGGCGGCACAACGGGTGGTACAGCCGGCGTCATCAGGATCTCCTTTGCTGCCTGTGGTTTCTGGGGGCTGTAAGGAAGGGACCATTTCCAATTTGGTACCAGTTAGGAAAAGGATTCTTTTAACTTGTTCTTAATAGTTATTAGGCTAGGATCCTGATATATTTATGCCGTACCCTATGTACTTCTGGCTCCAGAGGGCCTCATGTGAATAGTATGGATGGTATTAAAATATAATGCTAACATAACCCAACAAAACAGAGTCAGAGTAGAGAGCTCAGCTTCTTAGCTATTTCTGAATTAAAGAAAATAAGTGTCCTAGTACAGAAGGTTACTGAGTGATTAATCGATGTGTAGCACCATTTCATCACAATTAAGATCACATACAGAAGGTTATATATGTATAGTCTGCTACCTGGGGATGGTTTCAGATATTGATGGTTGCCTTGGACGGCTGACGGCTCGTTGTATAGCCGGAGGACTGCGCATCTCCTCGTCATCACTCCGCGACACAGAGTTATGCCTGGAATTAGATAATGATTGTGTGCTTTAACTTTTCATGTCATTGAAAGGGTAAACTAATAAAATTAGAATTCAAAATATATCTCAATGGATTCTGAAAATTCCAATTGGAATTTTCAGAATGTTATTTTCCAGACAACACAGCATTATCACACACCGTATCCGGCCCCTGCCGGTTTCTGTGAGGTTTGGCTTGGCCCGTGGGAACCTGTTTCTGATGCGCGGCGGGGTCGTGCCAGGACGGTTCCCATCCTTCTCCTGCTCAGCTGGAATCTGCTCACCGCTCTCTGTGGTTACTGGTTCAACCCCTACTGCTGTGATGGCAGTGATCTTACTCACACCCTTCAACACTGCAGCTGGCACAATATTGGCTGAATCTTGGTATTCTTCAACAACAGGGAGGCGTATTCCTGCCTTCTCAGCCGGCTCTGCCTTGGTAGTGGTTTCCACCTCATGCATGGGCGATGTTGCAAACCCTTGCATGGTGGGAATGGGTTTTACAGATGTGAAGGATGTTGCCGCTTGAGCGGGGACTGATGCGCGGTCAGCGGTAGAGTCGGCAGAGACGACCTCTACCTTCACCACAGGCCGGGCGGCTGCGGAACCTGCTGCCGCTGCTGCAGGCCCGCGAACCTTGGCTCCCAAATTTGGGGCCATCTTTATTCGTGATCTCCGCATCGCCATCTCGATCCTCTATAAAGGTTTTGTGTCTGAAATAGAAATAGACTGATTGAATATGCAAAATGTATACCTCCCCTCCGCGGGGAGTCGGCGAGTGCCACCTGGTGGATGAGTCCTGAACTATTAGTGACTGGTAGATCTACTAGTAGGCCCTACCCGGCAATATTATAGAATGTGTCCCTAACAAGCTATGGTGACCCCCCCCCCCTCCCTTCTTGAGAGGATAACATTTGTTGTCCACCCTCCCCCCCCCCCCACGAACCCACCACCTCCATTATAAAATATTGATTAGGCCCTACCGATACTCTCTAAAAATGGGTGACATATTTTTCCCTCCCCCTTCCGGTGCTTGGTGCTAGCTATTCATCAATTTGCGCAGAATCCCAATCTGCCCTACGTGGTTTACAGATACATGCAAAAATCCAATAAACTTTTTTTGTTACAGATTGAAAGTCACATATTCAGAACAGAAACATAGCCTACATTTAATAGAACAAGTCATAGGCAACGAGAGCATGTAGGGCTGCTCTCACATTGCTAGCTCGATAGCGTTAAATTGATTCAGAAACTTAAAACTGAAACAGATACTAGGTGCTCACACCTTCACCAATTATAGTTGTATCCCATGCAGATTGGCGTTCTGCGCGGCTCCGATGTTGCACTATTTGTAAATTGCGCAGCGCAGAATTTGGTGAAGTGAATAGCAGTCATGTTTGCCTCTTCCCCCAAATTCATCACCCCCCCCCCTTTTTTTTTGTTAAAAAATGATACTACACTACAGAAAGTCCCTTTGAATGATGACAGTTTACGTTACCAACAGGCTTATTGGTGAGGCCGAAAATGTGTTTCTGTAAAAAACGCATCCGGCTACAATGGCCGCCATTGAAAGGAGGGGCATGTTGCATGTGTATTCACACTTACACCAACAAACCAAAAGTGACACCTCAGAGCTTGCTTTCACCACAAAGTAGCACCTCTGAGCACATATACCTTTAATCTGGCACTGGGCCAACATATCAAAGTGAAATACTTCACTAATCCTTTACTTTAATCTGTGCTGTCAGTGTCAATGTGCCCCACCTAAAGATGGCGGTCCTCTGCTTCGCGGAGGCGACTGCAGCACACCTACAAAATGGCCGACTTTTCGGCCCTACGACATTTCTTAGACTTAATCAACGTTTAAGTTAATTCTATTATCAAATGAAATGCCCAATATAAATGGCAATATGCCATATGGTAGGCCTAACTCAGGCTCAGGACCAGTGACAGTGTCAGTGACTGTGTGTGTGCTTTGTTTATAAATAGATCTACCGGGCGGTACTACCGGTACAATTGAAGTTTCTTAATATAAAATATGTATCCTACTGTATCATAAATACGTGGTGAATGTCTTCTGTCTGAAATATGTGAGCCCGATTACAGCAAAGGGCTGATCCAGACTAGATTCGTGTTTTGAGTGTGGTCAGCCACGACCACGTTTTGACACATCTCTGAATTGGAAGTCAGTGTCACTGTCAATTTCAGCAACGACTTACCATGTAATTCTGACTTTTGTATTCGTTGTAACGTGTCTATACTTCGTATTATCTCGTCTTGTATCAAAATAAATTCATTGACCATGCTGTTACTATGCATGAGTAGGTAGAACAGCCAAAATAAGTCGACGACGACTGGGAACTTGCAGCACGCGAAATCTTTCTTGCCTCAGCTCAAGTATTTTGGCAACCTGGTAATGGACCCGTGCATGAATTGATAAATTAATTCTCCTGCTCTCATTTCTACTAGCCAACAAGAAAACATAGCATTATGTGTATAAATAAATTGATTTTCATAAGTGGATATATTCATTTGAATATTGTCTAAGGATTAATGTAGGTTTTCGATAAATATGGTTTTCGTGCACGGTGCACCTCATGGGTAGGTGCCGCTGGTGCTCGCCAAGTCCTAGTGTTATGCAATCTGCATGACCGGTACCGTCCACACATGTCATAATCTCTGGAATACACTTTGACCTCTGGCAGCAATAACTTGGTGTTGTTTTTGTTTAGGGGCCACTATGGCCAAAGACACGCTATGTTCGGTGTTGTTTCATCCATCTGCAGAACTGCAGGTTCATCTGGTTTCAGACATTGCCGGATTTCATTGATTTCAAGGCTATTTTCAACTTCCGGCCAAACTGCACTGAGCGCGGCACCTCTCCGCCTGCAACTATCTGTCAAGGTAAATTTCACTATTTCATTATCATCTAATGTTTAATAATCAATATGCCTAGGGGGCATGTGAGTCTGGTGCTTTGAATGGGCTATAAATCGGAGGGCAATCGGGGGAGGGGGCGTTGAGAACACCAACTCAAGAGCCAGCCGGTCTGTCTCTCTGTCCCGGTCTGACGTTTGGAAGTGGGCGGTGACCCAGGACCAAACACCGTCCAATGAGAGCCCCGGGTCATAACCTAGATAAGCTGTTGACATGCATTCGTCCAATCAACACTGCAAAGATCCACATCACCACATGGCCACATGTGGGATGACTAGCGTGTCTCGTCACAATGGGGGAGTCCACCCTCTGTCTCTGTTCTACTAGACCCTAGTAGGGCGTAGTAGGCCTACCAGGCAGAAACTGAGACTACTGGATATTGTAGAAAGAACCACATAAACACCCAGGTCCATATGATGAAGTCATGACTCATAACTGAAAAAAAATAGAGGAATAGCCTGTATAAGAGTGGTTTTATCATGGAATTGTTCAATATATTGTGCAGGTCCATGGCTTTATGAACAGTTTGACATCTCCTGCAGTGGTATAACAAGCAAAGATTTTGAACAAGCAGAAGTTGAACTAGGATCGTGAACATTCCCACATTGTCATTATTGTTTTGAGACAAGGACTGCACCTTTACATTTATAGGATTATCCTCACCATATCATGGCATATCATCTTGTGATTGGTGTGGGGACTTATTGATAGGCTGCTGAGTAAGGCTCTTATCAATATCATACTCTACAGCCAAAGTTCAAACTCATTGGGATTTATTTATTCTCTCAATTCCGTGATTATATATAGTGCCAAAGTAAAGGGAATGGGTCTAAATGAGTAGATCTACACACATAGAGGTAAGCAGCATGTTTGTTCATATAAGATATTGCATGCATTGATGGCACTATCTATGCCTATGCAAATACCCGGTACTGTAGTACATGTATAAGTACCGGTACCAATACTCATATTAGGCCAAAAAAAAAAAAAGGTGTGTTTCCGGTAACATCCTGAAAAAAGCTAGGTAGGTAGGGTCGGATTTTTTTTTTTTTTTTTTTTTTTTTTTTTTTTTGATGGTGCCTTGGAATTTAGTACCGATCCTTTAAGAAGCACTGGCGATTTGACTCCCGTACTTTTTTTATGGGGTAGGGGGGTGGCCAGGTTTTTTTTTGCCAAAACAAAAACATAGTTTCCCTCTTGCCTGGGGAAACTACTGCAAGAAAAGTCCAAAAAAAATTTTGATTTTGAAAAAAATGGGGCGAGCGAGAAAAAAATAAAAACTTTCTGGAAATATGGTGCATGAAATCCATTACCCAACTTTTTTTTGGTCTGGCCTTAGGCCTTTCAAATTGGGGATCTGATATTTCTAACATAGGCCCATGTTCATTTGATAGCCTCGAGGGGGGGGGGGGGGGGCGTAAAAATTGTTCGCGTCTCTGTGCGAAATCTCACCACCCGAGGGAGCAAGCAAAATTTCTGATTATTTTTAAAGATTTCTTTATGGTAAATGGATTTTGTAGCTGGAAAACAGGAGTGAGTGACTTTTTTTCCTTTTTTACCCAGCCTCTGACAGGGGGGGGTGTGATTTCGCACAGAGACACAATCAATTTTTACGCCCATCCCCTTGAGAGGGCGTGGAACGTTTTGCGTCCCCCCTCGCCAAAGATTTTTCGCCCACCCCCCTTTGAACTATAGTAATGCGCAGGTTTTTTTGCTAAAAAGGGGCTTCAATTTTTACGTCCCCCCCCCCCCTCCTCAGGAGGGGTCGGAATTTTTTGCGCCCCCCCCAAACCCACCACCCCTCCTGTAACTAATAAATGAACACTCTCTTATCAGAATGAGGTTGCCTTAGGCTAAGTATATAGACAGAGCTGCACACTAAAGTGATCAAGTCAGTGGTTACTGCAAGAGAGTTGCCTGGCCCGTACGGCACGCTGGCCGTAGGCCTAGTGCAGTACGGGCCAGGCAACTCAAGTGCAGTAACCACTGAAGAGGGCACTTTTAAGTGACGCTCTGTATTTATTTCAGGGTATTTTGATCTAAAATAGATTTGCAGTCCATGTTTGGTTACTTCCACGATGTTTGTTAACTTCCGCAGTGTTTGTTTACTTCCGTCGGCCACCATTTTGAATGTTGAGCGTGCAATACGGCCAGAGCGTGCAATACGGCCGAGGGTTATTGCACGCTTCACTCACATATGGCACTCCCATAGGATTAACCTTGACAGTCCGTATTCACCATGAAATAAACTACAGTACTAAATCAACAACTTTCAGATTCCGTCTGTGGCTTATACAATTTGTCAAAGTCAGGGGTGTGGCTTATACTCGCGTTTTCCTGCCACTAGGGTTCTGATTCTTGTACAACTTTTGAACTAATAATGATAATGAATAGCTTTAAAAACTGGTAGATTTCTGTACACTAATTAAGAGGTATACTTAGCCTCTTTGTGCCTTTAAAAAAAAAGTAGAGGAATAATTTAATTAAAAAAAAAAAATTAAATTAATAAAAAAAAAAATCTCAAAATGTCCAAAAAAAAATTAGGGTCGGCCCTGTTTTGCTAGGTAGGGTCGGGTGACCGGAAACACAACTTTTTTTTTTTTTGGCCTTACCTAAACTACCGGTATGTTGGAACAGGATAGAATACCTATGGATATCATGATATATTTAATTCATAAAAAAACACAGAAATAAACAGCTATAGTGAAAATTACAAAATAAAAAAAATCGGCATACCGGTACCTATACCCACACATAGACTACTGTGACATAGGCCTGCATATAGCAGTAACTCAAATACTGTTTATAATACTACCAAGTCTAGTGTTGAGTCTCTGGATGTAAATTGATGTACCGGTAGATTAGATCTATCTCTAGTTCAGTTCAAGAACTAACACTCATCTTGCCACTTAATCATCTAGTGATACTGCTCTATATTGGATAACAACAAACGATATACTATAGCTGACCTTTGACCTTATCACACCATGAGGTGGAGCCATATCACATCAGGCCAGCATGACACTCGGCTGTGTGGGAGAGGTGATGTGGGGATAAGGGGGGGGGGTCGTTTATATATACTAGGTGTCACCCTCTGCCTGTGTCATTTATCTAATACAGCTTCACTCGTGTACATCTAAAACTCATACACAAAAATGCCTACTTCCATGGAAGAGAAAGTTCCAGGTGTGGATACGCCAAAGGTAAATTTGCTACCGGTACATGTTTTAGTTCACTTTGTTTTCCAATGTCGTGTAGCAATCCTGAGATCAATGAATGGCGTGCGTTCATAGTCATACCATCTGTAATAAAAATATCTCCAAAGTAGATTTTAAAGAAAAGAAACTTTTCTTATAGGTAAAGATGGCGGACATACCAGAGAAGAAGACACGAGTTCAAACGGAACTGGAGGCCTTTGATGAAATCTTCCCAAGTCTCGTGGACGATCTTACCAAACAAGGACTTAAAGATGACCAGATCTCATCGGCCATGGCCTGGTTCAAAAAGGTAACATCCTGAAAATACCTCTAAAAACCCCTATCCCTAAAACTATCCCACCTTTTATCAGAGATGCCACTTTTCCTACTTTTGCAAGTATTTTCCTCATTTTTGCTGGGACTTCTGTATTGAATTCCTACAGAAGATTTACCAAAATGTTAGGACTTCCTACTTGTTGTCGACAAGGGAGTGGCTTCTTTGTTTTATATACCAACGAAAATAAGAGTTATTTGATATTGATTTAAACACATTACCATGTGCACAAATGACCGACGACTATAATATGAGGAAATATAATATTGATATAAATTTAAACTGCTTTCTGAAGGTGGCAGAATTCAACGTGCCCTATGGTAAGAAGAACCGCGGCCTTACAGTGGTGCAGTCCTACCGGTACCTCAGGGGTGACGCCGCCACAGAGGACGAAATCAGGATAGCCAGAGTCATCGGCTGGTGTATCGAGTTTGTGAGTATTTAATTTTATAGACCAGTGTTTTCTTTGATGATCTGTACATTCTATGGAAAATATCTATGATTTTTTCCCCCACGCTGAAACAGGCATTTTTGTGGGTTGGGAGAGAGACATGATTGCTTCACTGGAACCAAGACCAAGACCAAAATCCTGCCTGCTCACACATACAGTATTAAAAAGGGAAAATCCAATTTAAATATCTATGAAAGAATTAGTGTATGCTGCAGAGAAAAGACGCTGTGGTAGATCATAATCGGGAAATAAGATTCAGGAATTACCTGATTCCGGGGGTACCTATATACTGTCTCTTAATTGCTTCATAACATTAAACGTCCCAAATTATTATCACATGTAATTGCATTCTGCCTACATGTTGCCGTTGTCGTATAAGCCCTGATCTTAAACTCTCTTCGGCGTTGACGAGGACCAAAAAAATAGATATATTCAAATTTTAAATTAAAAAAACAACAACATCGTTTTAAACCGTGCCTCCCCCCAATACAGTTACAGGGTTATTTCCTGGTGGCCGATGACATCATGGACCAGTCAGAGACCAGACGAGGACGGCCATGTTGGTATAAAATGGTGAGTCACTTTAACCGCATAGGGCATATATCAACCAGGCTTCGGGACTATATCAACACAATATCATCGGCATGACGCTTGAAGCCTGCACTGGCGAGTTACCTGACAGGGCTGCATTCATGCTGAGCAATCTTTGTTATAGTACTTATTGACATGCATGGTTATTACTTAATTTGAGACAGTTTAACACACCCGATACAATGTATAATGCACATACTACTGAGTCAATATTGGTGTAACAGACGCCACTCTCCTACTTTTGCAGGAATTCCTGCTTTTTCGCAAAAAAGTTCTGTATTTTCCGCAGATATCCTAAAATTTCCTGCTTTTTGCAGAGATGTAAATGTACAGGGATTTCCCTGAAGATAGGGATGTCAAAGATCATTCCATTGTTTAAATATACACCGGATTTTGTTTATACCCAACTTACATCTCTGTTTTTGTCAACCACAGAGTGGCATCACAGAACAGATCCAAGTGTCTCTTTTAGATCACTCACACTCACACTCATGATTCTTGATGGTTTAATGTATTCCCACTTCAGCCCAACATCGGCATGGAGGCCATCAACGACTCGTTCTTCCTGGAGTGCGCCATCTACGTGTTGCTGAAGAAGCACTGCCGCAGCAAGCCCTACTACATGGACATTGTAGACCTTTTCCACGAGGTAAAGTCTAATCTTTCAATCTTTTGCCATATGATCTATCCATCCTTGCATTTGCATTTGCCTTAAATTGCCGCATAGTGTGTTAATGTGCTATTTTTTGTTGTTGTCATAATTCGGCTTTGGCGACCCTATCATGATGATCACATAGGGTTCATATACTCTCAAGGGGTTGGCAAGATGCATGAATGCAGCCCTAGTGAGCTTATATTCAGGCATCATGGCAATGCAGGGAATAGTGCATTAAAGCACTGTGGCCTTAAACGAGCAATAAATTAATATTTTTAATGACCTGTTTTTTAGAAATAAAAGTTTAATTATGTTCGTCCAGAATTGAAACAATTTGTTGTTGTTGGTCGTGTTTATTGATAAATTTATTATTGATATATTAAATTTTTTTTTAATCTATGACTTCAAAGTGTAACATTTGCCTTATTGTGTGTGCCCAGACCACCTTACAGACGGTGACGGGTCAGTGCCTGGACATGCTGGCCGCTACCGGAGACAAGGTGGACTTCACCCGCTACACACTCAGTAACCACAACGCCATCGTCAAGTGGAAGACGGCCTTCTACTCCTTCTACCTGCCTGTCGCCTCGGCCATGTACATGGTACGTACCCAGGGGATGGGATTCTTGTAAATGCTGTTTGAGGGTTTGGGGAGAATCTTAAAGTAAATTAATTTGTCTGAATCACTTTAGTGAAAGAGCACTCCCCTAGAAAGGCAGTGAATTTATACATTTGGAAAAAGAATTATTGAATAATTTTGGATGTATCTGTCATTGACGAGGACTATTGGTCTGTGACCTATTTGTTTTGCTTTGAGTATGAGAGCTTTTTCGTAGTATAACGGTAGTTGATGACTTTGGGTATCTATTCTTTAGGCAAGCAGCTACCGGATAAATATAGCGTATTAAATGCCAAAATAGCTGTGTGCATCAAATATTTCAGTTGGGTAATTTTCTTTAATTTTGTGATCCCTTTTCTAGGCTGGAATCAACGACGAAGAATCTCACGCCAATGCCAAAACTATACTCTTACAGATGGGAGAATACTTTCAAATACAGGTAAATATCAGTTTAAAGTCTTGTTAACATTCATCTAAATCTCTTCTGTAATGGTAAATCATAACACACGCCTCCACGGAAATACCAAATACTGCGTTGCAAAGATTAGACTTCATCATTGTCATTCACAACATGTTAACTAAACCATATGTTTCTGATATACAATTTAGGATGACTACCTCGACTGTTATGGAGATCCTACTGTCACTGGGAAAGTGGGAACCGACATCGAAGACAATAAATGCTCGTGGCTCGTCGTACAAGCTCTGCAACGGGCAACCCCAGAACAAAAGAAATTCTTAGAAGTGAGTATTTTGACTAAAACTAAAATCAAAACCCTGATATGTCTGTAGAAAGGCCGATTTTACACACAAAAAAATGTAATGCCTGTGCTTCCAACATGCTCCTGTATCATATATCTATAAATACTGAATACGTTTTGCCGTACTTGTTTCCAACTATGCCCTTTATCGTTATAAAGCATGAATGCAACCCTGGTGAGTAACTGACCAGAGATGTATGGAAGCATCATACCGACTAAGGGCATAAAATGGTTCTAAAAAAGCTGTTACTAATTCTAAGTCTTACACATATTCTCTTACAGGAAAACTACGGTCAACACGATGCCGAGAAGGTGCAGAGCGTAAAGAAGCTGTTTAACGAACTCAACTTAGAAAAAGTATACCGGGATTACGAAGACCGCAGTTACGAAGAATTATCCTCCCTTATCAGCAAACTTAGCAAAAACTTACCTAGTGAAATGTTTGTGGCTTTTGCCAAGAAAATCTATAAACGTAATAAGTAGATATTTATCATTATGAATGTGTGAATGAAAGCATCAGCGTTGTGTGAGACTGAGAGGACGAGTAATGACATATCATAAATGCATAGAATTGAACAAATGTGGACATCACTGGATAAACTAGGGATGTACAAAGGATATATGAGTCGTGTGCATCATCTTATGTATTTTCTATTGAAATTGTAAATCGTCCCTTTGTCTTAATGGGAATAGTTGGCAGAAGAAATGTATAACTTATTGCTTCATATGATTCTAAGTCGAATGTTCTAAGTCGAATGTACATAACATATTAGGTTGCCTATAGTAGTTATTAGGTAATCTGTCGATAATGCAATGACTCATTTAATATGAGGAGAAAAACGAATCCAGGGTATCCATTGTACTAAACGTTCTGTGATTTTGAACTGAACTCGTGCATTTTACCAAAGTTTTACCCGTGGATTAATTGTTTCCAATCTAAAGAATAAAGTTTATATCACAGTCAAAGAATCCGACCTTTTGTTTCTATAAGCACCACTCAAGTCATTCGGATAAACCTTTCGCAAAAAACCTTTCATGTGTTCAAGAGCTTCTGGAGAGGTTGGTTCAAGTGGCAGATATTGCTCAAGTGGCAGTTTAGAGCTCTACACGTTTCACCCAATCCGTGGTGTTCGATAAACGGTATAATGTCTCCACCCGTCGGAGTCGCATGTCTTTAAGCGCGTGAGGCTATTTTTATCTACCAGTGGATAGTGTATTATACAGTTCTGATCTGGTCAGCCTCAAACATCTGCTGGAGAATGACTACTCTCCTCAGATTGTGTTTCACCGCACGGTTTCATCAACAGCTGGTGCTGCCTCCTGCCAGACCTGGAAACTCATGGGCGAACTGAACATTGCATATTTTTTAGTTTTCAAAGCTGACTACTATTTATCTGCATGGCAGCATATATATCACAGCAGTGGCGTGACGCCACGTCGACAGCTACACGTAGATGATGAGAGTAGATTTGGGGGGGGGGGGGCGGGGGGTACTTTCCTACTGAAGGATAAATAAGGAAAAACATTTTATATGTATACATATGACTTACAATTTATTCAGAAACTTTTCAAACCTCATCCATATCAGATACTTTCAGATTCATACACATATGTACAAAACTACTCATTTCTACCAGTATCTACAAGCACAGTTGGTAAATTACCCATTAAACCTAGTCTACTATTTTAGTCTCTTGGCAATTTGTTTCTCAGCTGCCTTTTTCTTCATCATCTGTATCCGCTTATCGGCGCTCATTCCCGGTATTTTTGGTTTCGCGCCACTCTTCTCGCTTTTGCTGGCCGCGGCCGTGGCCAACGCTGCCAGGCCAACGGGGAGAGGTGTCGGTGGGCCTGACGCAGACTTGGAACTGTCAGATCTTGTGAGTTTTGTTGACTCGAAGGGGTTCTTGAGTTTGGTTGTGTCGGGTGTGGTGAGCTTGGCCTTAGAGGAGTCCTTGCCACTGAAGTTTGCTGCCAAACTGGCCAGACCGGTCAGCCCCATACCCTGCCCGCGGCCACTCGACGAGGCAAGCTCTTTAGCTGATGACGGCTGTTAAACGGAACAAAGAACAAATATTAGTCTATTGCTACTTTACAGTGAACATTCTTCAGAGATGCCACTCCCTGTTTAGCAATATATAGGAAATCTTACGCTCTTGGTCGATTTTCTGTACGAAATCAATGAAGTGTCAATGTTTATTCCAGCGCAAAAAAATAGGAATTCCTAGAAAGTAGGGCAAATGGCATCTCTGAGTCTTATTATGAGCACCACAGAAATAAGGAAGTGTATTATAGGGTGTACACCTTCAAATTGTATCATCCTCTATACATTGTAAATATGAGACTGGGGTCGGGTCCTAACTCCCCACATTACATCTCGCATAAATCTCAGAATCGAGATGAATACAAACTTGTAAGAAAGCATATATAGACTATAAACTTGTCACAAAATGCGGACTACAGGGATGAAACTGACCAATCTAAAAAAATATGTAATGTTCAAATTGAGACGCCTGAATAATGGTTCTTTTTAGTTAAATACAGGTCTAAGCAACATAAAATACATTGAAATCAGGGCAAAACTGGAAGACTTTTATCCCTGATGTGACTACACCCTGGCAACATTATAATAGCGTAGACAATGTTACCTTGACGGGGTCGAGGACGCGCTTAAAAGGCAGCAAGGTCGGGGTCTCTACACGCGGCGGTTTCATCGTCACCTGCTCCTTGGGGATGGTGATGGGCGGTACTTTAGGCCGCGCTGGCTTGGTCACCTGCAACATAGATAGAACGGTAAGACATTGTAAATAGCTTTAATGACTATTATTCCTATATTTATCTTCATGTGTTAATTGGTTACGCCTTAATACACCATTCTATGTGCTGGCCTGGCTATATTGTAGGATATAACAGAAGTTAACCATTCTTAATATTTTAAGAGAAAAATCACTTTTAATAAGCATTAGTACTACCACTTTCAGCTTTGTTATAATACAAGCTTGGGACAAAGTGAGAACTGTTTAAAAATGTCTCTTTATATCAAGAGAAGGGTGAATATCAATTCTATTAACATGCGCATTTCTCACCATTTTCTTCATGTTCTTGGTGCAGCGGGAGCAGTACCAGACAAACCGGGGGTCGTTCACGTCCTGCTCCGTCACAGGTGGGCGGTGACATTCCTAAACACGTCATGAACAAAGTAGTTAACGGAGGAACCGCTCTGCCTTTTAATTACCATAATTTGACATGGTATTTAGGAAAGGCCCGTTTAAAGACGAAGAACTTAGTACTTTTGACAACTACAAATGAAGCCTGAATTGTATCGGGTAGAGCCAAAAAGTTTGATTTGAGAGTATGTTTCGGCACTAGTTTACAGGGTAGTTTTATGTTTACAAGTATAGATATGACGATTCTCTGCGTGTGTAGAGTAATATGAATATAATAACAAGTGAAACAAATCTCAGAATCCTCCTGGATGTCATCTCAAAGAAAATCGTATTCCTACCTGGTGATATAGATTGTGACATTCTTGACACTCTACTAGCTGGTTACCCGAACTCTGGTTCATCTGCCTGCATGTGGAAAATAGTGAACTTAGTAGTCGACACATGGTCATCTAGCAACAAAAGAGGAGCAGCGTAGACTTTTATATGTTGACTCTTGATTAAATTGAACTGCCGGTATAATCGAGTGGGATAACTTTGTATGTCTGATACAGTATCATATATGCTTTAGAATGATTATTGATTGCCTATTTGGATGAATTGTCTATTATGATTAATGTGCCCTTCTGTGGTATAAAGGCATGTTTCTATTCCATACAAAGTGTATGCACAGGGTCTCTGTACTCACTTGCAGACTATACAGGTTATACCCATATCCATGGCAAAGGTATCAGCGTCCATCTGCATGTCGTCATCATTATCCGAGTCATTTGACGCCACCTCCCACTTTATCTCAGTCTTCATCTTTTCCTTTTCTCGTTCGCGTTCCCTCTCCTTCTCGCGTTCCCTTTCTCGCTCCCTTTCCTTCTCCTTTTCGCGCTCTTTCTCCTTTGCCCTCTCGCGGTCCTTGTCTCGGTGGGACCTATCCTTATCTTTGCTTCTCTCACTGTGGCTATCCTTGGACTTGTCCTTATGGCTGTCCTTAGATTTCTCCCTGTGGCTGTCTTTACTCTTCTCTTTATGTGAGTCTCTACTCTTTTCTCGGTCCTTGGATTTCTCTGGCCTCGGCTCAGGCGTGTGTGAAGGCGATGGCCGTGCTGCTTCCAACTTAGGCTTCTTTGCCTCGAAGACGTGATCACTAGGCTCTGATTTAATCTGCAAGAAAATTTAAGATGGCAATAACCGCTACCTGATTACCAGAAATCATATTGCTCATTTGGTGCTGAGTTTCCAATAAATCTACTGTCAAATTGTGATGTGTCAGATATTTTCATTTTGACCTATCTTGCAATTAAAGCATTCTTTACCTTATCATGTGTTCTTTTCTCAGACTCGCGCTTCTTAACGTGTTCACTGGTAGATTCAGATTTGAACACAGCTGCCGGTCGTGCAGGGCTACTAGCCCGAGCGAGCTCCCATCGGTCATCTTCATCCTGTAGCAAAGGGAATAATTACTTGATATATTTTATGGACACCATGCACTCTTTTCAAATGTACTGGCACACTTCAAGTTTTCTCAGTTAATCCACTTTAATGAAATAGCGTATTTTTTAACAACTGAGAGAGAGGGGGGGGGGGGTGTCTCCCCAAACAGGCAAACCTCAATGCTAGGTTTGGCAAGTTAAAGTGTGAGTACATGTATTAGATCTACATGTTTACATTTGGGTTTGGAGGGTTGGTCAGGGGATACAACACGACAAACCTACGTGTAAACATGGCTCTTTCATTGTCTCTCATTAATTATATGATAGACTTGAAGTAGAGCTTTGGAATTAGGCCAGTTGGAGCTCTACACGTCAATTATTATGCTCTGTGACGTCACATTGCTTTATATGACGTCACTACTGTGCGTTAGTCACCATAAACGTTGGTCCACTATTTTCAATGGGAAGTGCACGGCTGACCATGATAGAGCTATAAGATCTACCGTACTTATCATAGACCAATGAGGGAGTGATCATTTTTTAAACAACAAGGGGGGGGGGGGGGCTTGTGGTGGTTTTTTTTTACGCCCCCCCCCCCCTGTAACTGTCACTGTAAGTTATGTGACTATACATGGGTGCCCAGAATTTTGACCGTGTCGCCGTGTCGATTTTTAGCAAGAGGTCCGTGTCGCCATGTCGATTTTTATCTAGTGCATTATGGTCTATTTGACTGTGTCTGTCGATTTTTAAACCCCCCGTGTCGCACGTGTCGATCTTTACAACCCCCCGTGTCGCTGTGTCGCACGTGTCGATTTTTACCCATGTATAGTCACAGTTATCAATGAACACTCCCTAATGGTAATACCAATACTACTACGGTGACATATTCCAATACTAGGGCTATTCATAGAAGAATATTATCAATTTAGATTGATATTTGAAATAAAATAACCTACCAGGGCAAAGCTGGACATATCTGCTTTGACTTTTTTGGTGGCCAGGACTTCCACCAACATCTGTTTCAGCTGGTCAGTGGACTCTTTGCTCCTCGACTGCAGAAATTTGAGAGCCTTCACAAAGAAGGGGTCAAGTTCTACAACTGCCATGTTGGCTGTTGTTTTCAATACACAAGGGATAAGTCAGAAAGGTATTGATAAAGTATACATTTGCTAAATAAAACACCCCACAGTTGTGTTGCTTTCCCTTTTTTAGTTCGCCCGGTGCCGCTGGTTCTACACCGGGAACAAGTGCCCGATACGGCACTCCGCATGCGCAGAAAGCGCTTCCGTTTGTCAACAACAGCAGCCGAGAGCGATAAAGTGTTGATATTCTGGGACTTTCTGTCTGGATTCTACATAAATGCACGCATATCGAGTGTGTTAGGTGATTAGATCGTGTGCATACGTACAGCATGTTCGGCATCATCGTTGCAGGGAGACTTGTAAGTTCTAGCATTAGGTAGAATCACTTTAGTTTACTAGCCAACCCTCACGTTGACTGAGTCAGCTTGCGGCACCTTTAATCTTTGGGCCCTTCTAGAACTTGTACTTGTAGAAGACAGTTCTAGTTTAATACTGACCCGATAATTAAGTGACCCAATGTATGCAATGTACACCCCAAATTACAGTTATTTTACACTGACCCAATAGATCTTCAGCACTAATTACTGACCCAGTAGCCCTCAATTACCAACCCAAACCATGTCTACTTCTAGTTGCTCACATTCTGACCCCCCCCCCTCCCCTAGTCTAGAGGGGCCTAACACTCTTGAGCCCCCCTCCCCTAAAATGCAGCACCCCCCCCCCCCCCCAGCAAACACGCCTTTACCTGGCCAGTATCGGTGTTCCTGTACTTTATAAATTTATTGGCCCAGTACTGGCAATATGGCTAGATTATTTCCCAATAACGCCACTAGATGTCACTAATGCATGCCTTAAGAGATTCATGGTTCAAAGAGGTGAACCTTAGTTTATGATGAAACAGATATCACAGGAAATTTATTTGATACAACATTGTGAACTGAATGTGGTAAGGCCACTCAAAAAAAAGTTGTTTCTCATCACCGCGCGCATCATAAAAATCATAATCTTTAGAAAACTTTCATTAAAAAAAAAACATTTTTCGATGAAAAATATGTGAAAATTGGAAAAATATTGGCAAATTTGGTATCAAATTAAAGCTTATGCTATCAGTAATGCAGTCGGCTGGGAATAAATGGCATTATAACAACTTTTGCTGATCAATAAACTTTGAATTACTTAAATGTGAAAATTGATCGCAAAAAATCCTAATTTCCCTAGCCTAGGGCCTAGGCCTATGTATTTCAGCTTGAAGTTAAACAAATAAAAAGTTAAAATAAAAAACGCCCTCGTCATATTTTTCACAGCTTGGTGATGAGAAACAATTTTTTTTTTGAGTGGCCTAAATTATTAGAGAATAGAGAGGTTTTCATTATAAATATCTAATGTTTGTATTTAAAAGATATCTCTTATACCGACAGGTTGTGGCATGTGTGGATAAGATTGGTCTACTTCACTCCTGCCAAGTCCTGGTTGTTAAAACTTGTAGATACACCTCTGTTATCTTACTAAACCAATAGGACCTACACGTCTGGACAATACTGACCCATGCAATACATGGGTAGAAACTAGCCCTTTCATGTGTGGGCCCTGAAATATATGAGCCAACAATTTTTCCTCCAAATGAGATATTTTATGGCGCTATATTGTACTCAAACAAGTAAATAGATACCGGGTACGGTACCGGTATAGTAATGTGTATTTTGAAAACACTCCTGTTGACCAACCAGGATTGTGGGAAGGTAATTTCTCAGAAAACGACGAGTCTGCTCAGGGTATTACCCCGCCAGCCATTATATCTTTCCCTGTCAATAATGCATCTAATTACTGATTCAATTATACACCTCCAACTGCTGACCCAATATACCTCTGACTAGCCCAATATACCTCCAATTACTGACTCAATATTCTTTCCATTACTGACCTAATAACCTCCCATTACTTATCAAATATACCTCTAATTACTGACCCAATAACTTCCCATTACTGACCCAATATACCTCGCCTTACTGACCAAATAAACCTCTAAATTAGAGTCTTAATTACTGACCCAATAACCTCCCATTACTGACCCAGTACACCTCCCATTATTGACCCAATACTCAATCCAGTGTAAGTGGTTCAGGTTTAACCTAGTCTGGTTCCTCCTGCAGGTGCAGACTGACATGCAGCAGGTCAGTGAGAACCAGTTTTTGTTCAACGTGCCAGATGCAGACAACATCAACCACATCGTCGTCTTCATGACCGGCTCCACGCCATTCCCTGACGGCATGGGCGGCTCAGGTAGGCTTCAAATAATATACTACTGAGTTGGCAAGTCAATGCAGTCTGGTTATGTCACAGTGTAAGATGGCCTGTACAGAGATGATCATCAATAATAGCAAGTCATATATTAATTGATTGACCTGGTCTGTGATGCTCTGTTATCATACCGTTATCCAATGTACCAGCCTTTAAATAAGGCCAACGTGGAGGTTGGTGACAACTTTGTAAGGATTGATTGTTTGAGGAATGCATTTTTATATTTTTGGACTTTCTTCTCATTTCAGTTTACTTCTGTTTGCCGAATCCAAACGGGGCCAACTGGATCCTCTTGGGTTACCTAGCTAACACTAAACCATCAGCCATCTTTAAAGTGGCATCTTTAAAAGAAGGTATGTAGCTGTCAATTTCTGTAGTTTTCATACGTGATATATGCTATAGGTGCAGAATAGACTATAGGATTTAAATCAATTTACACAGGTTCTTTCTAAATATTTGATACCATAAAGCTATCTGCAAAATTGAGAAAACGGTTTTATAGGCACCAAGATATCAGTTACCTTTTGGAGAACTTTAGATATTTATTATAATAAACGACATCCCCCAAGTTGGATTTCTTGGTGTACATCCATAATAGGAGTTTTGATATTGTTCATAGATTGTGCCAATTAAGTAATTATAAGCTTGTACAATTGAGAGACTACCTTTTATTTTAGGTCAAAATAACACAGTGCACCCATTTGGACAATTGGGCAGTCAACACGTGGCACAGATTGGTATCTCAGTCGAGCCGCTTGAGCAGCTCGCACAGCAGACCCCGGCCTCCAACACGGCCGTCTCAAACCTCAGCTCCTTCATCGAGTTCTCACAGAAGATGCTTGAAAACTTTTATAACTTTGCCTCTTCCTTTGCCGTTACGCCGGCACACATCGCACCCGGGACCACCGAGCAATACGTGCCTCTCAATACGTTACAGAAATGGTTCACGAACTTTCAACGACGACTCGAACAAAATCCGAATTTCTGGAAGTCTTGATGTGCCCATGCTGTTTGTTGTTGTGTTTTCACATTGTGTTATGGATACTTTTGTGTCTGGTGTGAGAGGAAGGTTGTGTTACTCAGATATTGCAGTAGAGCTTGTTTTATTTATTTAAACGCTTTACGGCCTGAATAATGCCGCAAGCGCCATGTTCATTTATTGTCATGATACACCAACGCATCACCGGTGAGTGACTCTCAGGTGCTCCAGTGGCGCATCATGACAACCCTTCGGGAGTATATAAACCGAGAGTGGGGAAACATGATGCATGAATGCAGAGCTGGTTGCTTACCCGCCAGGCCTGCATGAATGCATTATGACGACAAAGGTCTAGCATCAAAACACTATGCTCATTTAAAGGACCAAGCCCACATTTTTAAAGCAAAAGCCAATTCATTAACTGCGGTACTATAAATGGGTTATTGAGAGTAAAGCTTTAAGGATGTAAGTTATGGGTCGTTATCTAAATATTGCTTTTTGCGTTCTCTTTTTTCATACGTGAAAGTAGCTGAAGATATAAGTATCATAATTTTCATGCTAAGATTGTGGTCTAGTTGGTAATCATATGTACAGTTTAATAGTTTTTTTTTTTTATCGTTACTATACAAAAATAGTATATGTACATGGATCATGTTGTGACATTTTAGGTGTGACACCAAAACAACTAATTCACATTATTACAATTCACAGATTACTATTAGAAATCAAATGGTGCTATGTATTACCATGATATGGTCTCATTCTCTGCAGTACAAAGTGCATTCAAAACCAACTTCCACCGATGTAGCATCTCTTTATTACTGGACATCGATTCTCTGTCTCTTTGTAGCTCTATAGTGATCGATGCCCAGTTTTATACTTCAGACCAGTGGCTCATTTTGGCTGTTTTTCGCCTCACAGATTGCTCCTAGCGCAAAGTCCTGACTAGGTGTCAATATATTCTCTATGCCAATGTGTAATATGAGGGTAGAAAACAGTGGAACCTCAGTTAGAAAAAATCCTACTGAACAGTTTTTGAGAAAATTAGGGTTTTGTTGCCCTTTTTTGCTGTTTTTAGTACATTTCCTACATAACCCGTGAACGTCAGCATTTCTCAATTTTCAGGTATTTAGAATTAGAATTTGACATTTTTTTATTCGCAGTAGGATTCCTGAATACCGAGCCATTCTAGAAAAGCTATTCTTTGGAAAAAATACTTAGTATTTCTTGATGATTTTCGTTGCACAAATTTAGGTTGTAATATAAAAACTGCATTGTCATCCAATCAAAGTGTTTATGCACTGTTGATGGTCACCCCCTCCCACCCTCTTCACTGTGCATTGAAGGAGAACAGGCAGGGGAGCTACACGTGTCTGTATATAGCTGTTGACCTGGGTGCTGGGTGCATTTTTAATTTATGGGGTGCCAACTGTTCATGAAAGAAAATTCAAATAGATTTTTTTTTTTTTAGTATCAGATTAATGCAACTACAAGTCGTGATAGCACTTAAAGCATTCTATTTGCATTAATATGAATGGTGGCCACCTTATGGGGTGCCAAATATTCATGAAAGAAAAATTGATAAGAATTTGATTTTTATTAGCATTAAATTGATGCAACTACAATTCGAGATTGCATTTCAAGCATCGGGGCATTCAATGAATGGTAGTCATCTTAAATATATGGGGTGCCAACTGTTCATAAATAAAAAAAAGAATAGAATTAGTTTTTTTATTAGTATCAGATTAATGCAACTACAATTTGTGATTGCACTTAAAGCATTGTGGCATGCAATGACTGGTAGCCACCTTGAATGTATGGGGTGCCAACTGTTCATGAAAGAAAAAAAAGAAAGTTTTTTTTTAAGAATCAAATTAATGCAACAGCAACTCAAGATTGCATTTAAGCATTATGGCATTCAATGATTGGTGGCCATCTTGAACCTATGGGGTGCCAACTCTTCATGAAAAAAACAACTAAATTGGATGTTTTTAGCAGTTTAAAATTAATGCAACTACATTTCAAGATTGCATTTAAAGCATTGTGGCATTCAATGAATGGTGGCCATCCTAAACCTATGGGGTGCCAACTGTGTTTGAAAAAGGTATCAAATAGAAATGTTCTTATATAGATATCAAATTAATGCAACTACAATTCTTCATTGCACTGAAAGCATTGTGGCATTTAGTAAATGGTAGCCATCTTGAATGGGTTGAATGAAGGAAAAATCAAATAGGATTTGTTTTTTTGATAGTATCAAATTAATGCAACTACAAGTCAAGATTGCATTTCAAGCATCGGGACATTCAATAAGTGATAGCCATCTTGAATCTATGGGATGCCAACTGTTCATGAAAGAAAAATAGAATAGATTTTTTTTTATTAGTATCAAACTACTGCAACTGCAATTCGAGATTACATTGAAAGCATGGTGGCATTCAATCAATGGTTGCAATCTTGAATTTCGAAATGAACATACACACAGACATATAGGCATGAACATGGTGTTCTCCTTCATATAGATATTCATGGATTTCTACTTCTAATAAATATAGCTTTCTGTTACATGGATGTCGATGTCCAGTTTTAGATATATATCCATATAGTGCATTGGAGTGCTATAATGTTGGACTGCTGTATATTTTCATTTACACATCTTTCGTTTGAACACTGAAATTTCAATATGCATGTAGTTCTGTATCATAATTCGCTGGTTCCCATGTGTGCGGGTTGGCTTACACGCAGGCCCTGGATAGCTACCAAAAAACCTTGCGTATAAGCCGTGGCTAGTACGCGAGTCAGATCGGTGGCGCGGCTTATACAATCTGCCCAGGTTTGGAGTGCGGCTTATACACGAGTTTTTCCCACTATGCTACAGTACTAGAGTTAACATATAATTAGTTTTACGGTAGTACTAGCTCGGTCAGAGCCAACACATGACTTCGCTGGTCAGCCTTCAAGATTTCACACACACATATCAGCGCAGTCATGTGTCCTCACTCTCCTGTACATGTACCAATGTTTGGTACTTTCCCAACGCTGGAGAATACCCAGGGCCTGCGTGCTATGATAATGCACAGGGGACCGGCGAAATATCATAACTGAAGGATTTGAAATCTAGGGATACATGTACAACATTAAGTGATGCAATATGCTTGAAGTCAGACATAGCCACTTGATTAACCACTGAGATAAAGCTGTCATATTCGCAATAGTAATCAATTTTGCCCATACAAATTGAGTCAATCATGTTGGAGCTGTAATAAAGAATTTGTACGAATTTATACCAAAGCTATAGAGCCAACTATTTTGGAGGGATTGGCACAAGGGTAACCGTCTAATCATTAAACCTAGAGTGTATCTATTACACTACTTGATATGCTGTTTAAGCTTAATGAATATATCCATTTATACCACGGTACCAGCCTCGGGTAAATGATGTCATTATTGTATCACATACAGCCATGGTGTAAGTAAGATCTAGCACTCGCATAGCCCTGTGCTGGTTTCATTACCACCAGACATGGCTAAGTACACTTGTTTTTTACTCGTGATCTCCCTCGTCTGTGGGGTAATATAACCCGTACAGTGCTGTACTTGTGCTATATCTACTGCAGCAGAAATAAATCACTGACTCTAATATCTATGTAATTAACAGTAATGGAGATTAATTGTTGTTAGTGGACTCACATTGTTCAGCGTGAATGAATCAACCCACATTGGAATGTCTGAAAAGTACTCATTTGTCATATTTACCCAAAAAAAAAAGTAGTCCCATTTGTATAGTCACGTAAATGAAGATGTCCATTGAATATTTGACGAAAAAATACCGTGTTGCTTTGCTGTAGCTGTCTGGCCCATAAAATCATTAGAAATGCAATTATAGCATAATGCTATGGCTGTTTAAAGGGTCCGATGCACAGAGAACACAATTCAGGCATCTTGGAGGATGTGAAGCACATACGCCTCGCTTTGTATAAATGATCCAGTTTGTCCTAATATATTGTTTTATTTTAGATAATAAAATGTTTGTTAAAATACTTTGATTCTGTATTTTTTTTAGTTCCATTTACTTGTGTTTTACGAAATGTGATGATCTATGAAAGTGTAGGGGAACAGATCAAGCCCACATCTGTCCCTGTGCCCTGGCTTAGTCACCTAGGGTAATCACTGTTCCCCTCATACCTACCAATCCAGATGTATGTGTAAGGCGAGAATGGCAGGCAAGGTTTCGTGGTCAAGTGGTTATGACGCTCCCTCCGGATGCGGGAGGTCCCAGGTTCAAACTTGATAGCTCCCATTTTCTATATGAAAATCATTTTGGCATTTTATTCTGCATTCGAACAATTTTTTTTAAAAGTTTCTTTCCCTTAAAATCATATTTTGGCCCTCCTCACCCACTGTTAATGTGTATGTACAATGAGACATTGGTAATCCGGCCTTCATTAATCCGACACCCTCGATTATCTGGCTAGTTTGTCAGGAGCAGTTCTATACATAAGCATACAAATAACTATATGCTTCAATAATCCGACAGATTTAAGGTCCGGCCATGTTTTTCCCGAAACAGGGGTGGTCGGACTATCGAGGATTATCAACAGTGGAATTATAAGCGCTTAAACCAGCAATTTGGGTTAAAATAAGACAAGACACTATAAACATGTTTTATAGATATATTTATTCCTTATACATAACTTACAGCGGGTGCATAAAGACACCCTGAGCCCGCGTCTCGGTGCGGGCCGGGTGCAGTGTACAGAGGGGTAGATAGGCCCTGCTTGGTCCCCTCCCACACAGCGTCATACCAACAGTCAAGTACACGTGTAGTCATAGTGTATACAAAAACACACGAGTCCCTCTAAGAACCATAACAGATTGTCTATACCACAAACATACGGCTCACAGCGGTCACCGCTGTTTGTCGCTACTTTGTACACTTGGACTTCAGAGGAAACTCACTCTCTTAAATGTTAATTATGCATATTATATAGTACTTTTCTTGAATTGTCAGATTTAGGCTTTATATGTAAATATATACTGTTTGAGTATTTTTATTGCACACTTAGCTGATGTTCCAAATATGATTGTGCACACTGCCACACTTAAAACTAGTTAGAAATGTGAAACATCAATCGTTTGTTTTTCTGTTTGTTAACGACACAACAACATACATTTCCGGAAAGCCACACTTAGTCTTGTATTAAAGCCCCATTATTTTCTAGATATATGAGTTAAGGTTTAGAGAACAGCTTCAACGGCCCTTGATAAATCTGCAAAATTCTGAATATGAACCATGTACATTGACTTTTGAAAAATATTCTTCTATGATCTGTTTTCATTTCTTACGATTTCAGTGTGTCTGCAACGATTTCTGACAAATAGAATTTGATGATAATCACAAGTGGAATTGACAAAATCACCATGGCAATTATACTCCAAAAGTCTCCATTAAGCTAACAGTATATGCTAAATCTGTTTATACAATGTACCTGGCTTTAGCGTTCTTGAATTCCCCAAGTCTATGATCACTCTGATTCAAACGAAGTATTATGCTAATTCAAGATTCAAGCTATAAAGTATGTAACACAACTGAAGCAAGAACAAGAAGAAGTAACTACCTTAATAAGCTAAATGGGAAATGTCTACCCCACTAGATACAGTGTGAAACACCTGTAATCTGGAGGACTCGCCTAACTCAAGTTCGTGTACATTCCAAATATAAATTTCTTAACCAAATATATTTGCCTACAATTTATGAAGCCACTAATATTGCTATGCTCTCCCCTCTATTTCCATAATCTATTCAATTACCTAAAACTTAGTTAAAAGACCTATTGGTATTTACAGTAGAAATTAAACCTAAATTTTACTGTCACTTTGTTTGGATACACATAGTAAAGTAATCCCCCCCCCCCTCCTTCCCATGCAATAACATTATGGCTACAAACCAGACCGATATCTTTCGGCTATGCACGTTTGATACAAGGTCTGACTATAAACTGGTTTATCAGCTGTTAGTATTGGGGGGTTATGATTCAGTATCCTTTCTCTTTCACACATGACTGGATACTACAGGGTGGTAGGGATGCACATTTACACACATATCCACATCCCCAACCCTCACTATGGCCACATCTCTACGCGTGGACCCATCACGGCGGCATTGTCGCGCACGACATCTGTCGACATTCATCCTCACCCCTCAGTTCACTCAAACATACATGTATACATACAAAAACACAAAATCTGAAAGCGATCCAAAATCAGGAATCGGGGGCGGGGAAGCACGTTTCCGCTTTCACAGAAAGCTGAGAAACGCTGACCAGCACAAAAAAGGTGTCTAGCCATCTGGGATATTAACAATTAAAAAATAATGAAACTGTTAATCAAGCATGAGGCAGTGAAGACTGCCAGCTTCAGTAGTGAACAGGAATAAAGGTGCCAATGTGGTCAAGTCCAAGAGATAAATAATTCATGCCCAAGTGCAGCTCATCTCATGTTGAATTGAATGAATGTCTGAACAACAAAGTTGTATGTACAGCCATGGTGAGATGGTGACTTTCTCAGTGGCTACTAATGGGTGTATCTGTCAGAGATTGCTCAATAATGATCTTGGCTACAGGTATGTTACTTCAGCAACTTAAATACTCTAGGTCCATCTGCTATACTTAAGGATACAACGTGTATTACCAAATATATACGGATCATCCCTTCTACTTGGCTGCTCACATTATTTCAAAACTATTTCATTGAAAAAGGGGGAAAAAACATTTCGAAATTCATGATCTGCTGAGCAATCTCTATCAGAGTCAGATGTTGAAGCAGGGTTTGGGCACTAACTGTTGGGGTGGGTGTATCTACAAAGGTTATGTTAATAATATTAATAGAGAAATTAGTAAACCATTACAATGTGTATGTTCATAGAATCACACTCAAGAAATATTAGGCCAAGGAAACAAAAATGACAAGAATAACTTGTGCTTAAAAGACAAAGCACAGTGCATAATATATACATCACAAAGAGACTATATTTATTTAAATTATAACCACTAAGTATAGAGACAAAGCACGAAAAGTAAGCATGGGAATTTATCACGATTTGTTAAATTTTGCCTTGTTTCAGGCCATACCAACATTAATGAAAATAATAATTACATCTGCAAACAAAACCTTACCGTACTTTTTTCTCTCTTCACCATTTCAGTGAGATGTCATACACGGTCACAACAAAGGTAAATCAGAAACAATAACAAAACAAACATAGTCCCATTGGTCCCATAAAGAAGTGGGCCCTAACCTGTATGGAAGCTTACCCTACTACCAGATCCAGTTTACAGAGGTGCCATATTAACCCGCCTGTTGGTAGCTTGTCTGCTTATGTCTCCCTACAAACTGGGTAAACTAGGTTGGTCTTCATCCCTCCCGAATGACTTTGCTAGATGCTATGAAACTTGCCCTGGTGATTATTACTCAATGCAGAATACACACTTTTGGTCTAGCTGTTACCGATGATGACATACATTCTATATGTACACATTATGTTGACTATAGCCTGTGCTTATCATATGTTTATATACTTCGTGGGTGTTCCCCTTGCAGCACCCCATGGCATCACTCAAAGCGCACAGACACAGATTATAATATCTTTAAAGCTTATAATCAGGCTTCCTGAGCTAGTCTCCAAAGACACATGTGAGCAGCCAATCAGAAAGGATGCTCCGCGCGGGAAGCCTCCTTACTGTGTGGCTGCTCGCACTCATTTTATTACCTCTTTTATCAACGACCAGTTTGTAACACCTTACAAGAGAGAGCCCTATATGCACAGTATACAGTGTAGAAATTTTATCAAACCAAAGTTAACAACTGAAGTAAACTAGTGCTGTGCCATCCTTGCGAACCATGATCGATCCCTTTTATATTTCAGAGTCAATATTCACGGGACACTCACTGACACAATAGGAAACAAATCACCAAATGATTTTCATTCGCATTGAATATTTCATTTCTAAATTTCCGACAATTTAAGAAGTATTTGGAAAGCTTGAAATTTGTGAAAATAGTTGATATTGAGGGCTTCTAGCACATATCCTGGCTATATATATATATACTATATGCTATATACATATTTCAATCTGTATTCTTGTGTAATACATATATAGGGGGTTCAATCGCAGTAGAATATAGGCATACCTAAAAGGTTCATATATTCGTGTATAATCTCTTGGCATTCCATTCGCCATGCACTGTGTGTACATTCAGTGTAAATGGCTCAACATTCGCACATCTGCTGCTAACTCCTACTCATTTTCCCTACGCGGTCGCCACACGGCAACACACTCTGATTATACATGGTTATACCAATTCTATCATACCGCTATAATGGACAGTTATATGTCAATATGAGTTGATCATGAAATGATGAATAATGAATAACATTTCTACCGCTTATTTGTTTCTTCTTCGTCTGATGTATAATTTAAGGACTTTTATTAAGGCTATTGTATGCGCAGTATCACTTCATTTTTATCTACGAATACACTACATGGATATGTTATTCATAAACCAACCTATTTGTTAACTCTCTGGTTATTTCTTTGTTTCTAAACATGTTTGAGAACAGCACATGACTCCCATGTTCACAGTCCACACGTACAAGACTATTTTGTTACTGTGCATTTGGCTACCTCTACTTTCTCTATGTCTAGTTGCAGTGCTGGGTTATATGAAGGATCAGCAATCTCTGAGATGGCTAATCTGCTGTGGTCTGCAGCACCGTATGGCATGGGGCTGGGCCGCACCATGCAATCTCTGCTCATATCTATGTTAAATTTACCCCAAAACTACTTTTTCAGTCAGTGTTACATTGCAGTGCAAACTTTATAAATCCTTACCGCAGACCTGACTGGGGAGTGAGGTATTTATCTATATATCAGGGTGTTTTGTGTCATATTGTTAGAGTTTTGTCAAGGTTTCGTGTTAAATTTAACCTGAAGTATTAGGTGCTAAATCACTACAAAAATAGGATCGTTTTTGTAACCTAGGTGGAAGACCACAGTACAAATATTGTCACTATTGAACTATTTAGCAAAGTACCTTGGTGGGGTAGAGAGGAGGAACACTCCCTCTTGTAACAGTTTTTTTTTACTATTTCATCACGTTATTTCAGTCAGGAGTCTTGATCTACCTGGAGTTGATTCAATTTCAAGATTCGTCATAGGACTAAGAGGTATAGCTCCGGGGCCACGTGGAATCCCAATGTGTCGAGTGTGAAGCAAGCTGCTGGTGTCCGAGTGTGCGGCGATCGCTGATTGAAGGACACCGCTGACACAATCCTAGTACCGAGACGCTATGAAGCTCTAGTGCACTGCCAAAATGTCATGACAATACTCCGCACTCCACACTGTCTCACTGGACGTCTCTAAGCGATGCTAATCCCCAGTAGCGCATCATGATGGCGGTGAATGACAATAATGATGTGTGATGAATAATGACTCCCCCAGATGTGATGACAACTTTCCCTAACCCGGGGGCTGCATCCACCCCCCGACTGATGACAACGTGCCTCAGCCTCAGCACATAGAGATAGTCACATTGATTCCTAAGTTGCCGTTGTCAGCGAACAACTGTGCAATGTTGGTGTCAAACACCAGACAGTCTGAGTTCATGATGGCTGACTGTACGCCGTCGTGGATGCTCCGCGGGGTGGCCTCCCATGTCAACCGGCGTCGGTGACCGTTGAGCTCCAACCTGAAGAGTTAAACAAAGCTATATCAATGCACTATTGGCAGTATACTCATTGGTCTATAAATATCTACCCTAACATCGAGAGATTTTACAATAGTAAGCAAAAGTAATGCCACATCCCTGTGAGATCTGTCTTCAAAGATAGAGCCACAAATATCCTCTTACTTTTTCTCTAGTATCATTCCCTCTATCTACATCTAAATTCTTTAGCAGCTTAAAATACACTTAACACCAATATCATGACTATATGCTGACCTGTAGGCGAAGTTCTCGGCTTGTTTGCGGGTGCCGATGAGTTGTACGATGGCGTAGAAGAGCTGTACGCCGTCATACTTCTCCTGTTTCTCCAACACCAACATGAAGTGGTGGTCGAAGCACGACTGCATCATGACCCAGTCCACCGCGCCCGGCAGGTTGATGTCCGTCGCCAGGAACACAATGTCCTCCCCTGGGGGTGAAGTCACAGCAGTTACAGACTTTGTACAGACATACGTACAGTTGTTCTAAATTAGACCGCATTTTTGTTCTAAAAGGGGCAAATTAGGCGGTATTTTTGTTCTTAAAGTGGCAAATTAGACAGTATTTTGTTCTCAAGGTAGTGATCATTCGTCAAAATTTATAACAAAGTTGCTATTCTGGCTTTAGTCTCAAGAGGACATGTTATTTTAATATATTCTGGTTCAACGCTTAAAATTATGAAAATGAGCTGCTAGAGGTCAAATGCAAAGTGACCTGCTCTCCCAGTAGAATGGAAGCACCAGACCACTGATGCCACCGGATGTGCCCTCCGCCCTTAGCAAGAGTAGTTCATACCGCTCGATTTCCTATCTTGAATATGCTAATTATGAAACTATATCATATATCTTTCATCTGTTATCCCTATATCTATGAGGCTTACATCTGTAGTCATTACATTACGAAAGACCAGAACACATGGGTAGTCTTTTTAATGTCTATGTATGTCTAGGATCCTTGATCTAGTGTATATGTGTGAAGTCCATGCGTTACCTTGTAGCGTGGTGATGCTCTTGTGTTGGTGCATGAGGTGCGGCATGACCTGCTCCAGGGACCCTTGCCACTTACAGGAGGCGCCCGGGCACGGGCAGCAGTACGGCCTGCAGCACAGCGTTAACAACACAGCGTTAAAAACACAGCGTTATTAACCAGGTAGTAAAGCAACACAATGTGAGGGACAACAAATACTGCATGAAATTCGCATACTACGTCCCTCAAGTGAAAAGTGTGAAATCCTCCTCCATAAAACCATCGTACTCATTTTAGTAAATGCTTATAACCTGTACACGTGGAAAGATATCAAGGTTACCTGCCATTTATTTTGCTTTATTTATTTGAGAATTCATCTAGTTAAGTTAACTGAGCTCACTTAAAGGGATATGTGCTGATATTGTAAATAGAATGAGCTGAATAAATGATAGATGTCATTACTGATTTTTTTTTTATGTATAGAGTTAGTATTAAAGGCTATCCAATCCCAAATGGAGAAGACAGTAAGAATTTGAAAGATAGCCTACGCTTTGTAACTTATTGAAGCTAAGAGAGACATGTATTTGAGGACGATAACATTGTTTTATATTCCTTATATATGCTGTAGACGGCACGCGGCATGTACTGACCTGAACTCGCAGCCCTCCTCATGTTCTGTTTTCTCGGTGTGGAGAAGTGTGACGGGGCAGCCGCTGGACGAGTACTTACACGGGAACATCACCGTGCTCGCCACCTTCTCCATCGCCAGGTTCCGTATGTTCCCTGCGGAGAAAAAAATACACAGATTAACTCATTGTTAACGCTGTAATGTGCGTTATTAGCGACACAAACAGAGAGTATATGAAAACAGACTTAAACTTAAATTCCTGCATAAAACCTGCGGGTTGTATGCAAACGCAACCTCAGGTCTGTGTTAGAAAGTACTAAGTAACCATGATTAGACCCCAGTAACCATGATTAGACACCAGGTGTGTTTGTTTTTTCTTCAAAATCTAGGTGCGGGTTATACCGAAAATTTAAAGTAATGCTATTGGAATTCATATGCATTGCCCGTGTAACATCAGTGTATGTAGGTTCCTTTTAGTTCATGGCATGGTCACAAACCATAGAGGATATGGCTATCCCATGACTAGGATCGAATGACATTTGAGGAGACTACCATACGATGAAGCCACCATATTGAAACATCACATCGCCAGTCTCTAGACACTGGGGAAATGCACCTGATGGATAGGTGATCACAGATCTGCATATTCCTACCTCCACCATACTGGGAGACAAATCTCGGTGAGGCATCAAGTAGCCTCTAGTGGTTCAGTGAGACAGGATGAACATGAAAGAAGAGTCCCTAAGGACGGAGAGGAGATAAGGAATCACCAGGCTGTATCCTACACGCTAGGAGAGCCACTGTATAATCTGATAAGGTATAATTGGTGCCTATGTGTGTGGTGGCACAAGAAGTATGCTAATAGAGTGATGGGTGACTATCTGATGAACACATGTATTGCTACAAATGGATATATCAGAATCTATCCGTTGCAATGGGGCAAGACATTGTTTATAAAAGGAGATTCCACCTCTGAATGAAACACTTTTGCCTCACAATCTCAACTTTAAAAGATAGATGTAATTAATCTACTGTCACATATAGAGCTTAATCTATCTATCCGGCTACATAAGTTTTCTGCTATTTCATTTAGAAATTGTGATCACCAAACAAGTATTACCCTTGTCCTTAATAGTACCGATGGTCTACACATACAGCAAGAGTAAAACGAATCCAACGGTGTTCAAGAAATACGACATTCGGCCCCACTATTAGTTACTACTTTCTCAACATTCCCCTTCTGTAACCCCCACAACACAGATGGCTAGTCCTTGTTGGGCAGGAGGTTGTAGGGGAGCAGGGTGATAAGGGGATTGGTGTGACCAGTACCGCCTCCAGGTTACCTCTCCTCATCTCACACCCCCAGGTCCCTCTTCAACCCTACTGCCCTCTGTCGGCACAACCACAAAAGACAAAACCGCAAAAGAAAATGTCGTCTGCTTTTGTGGAGAAAGGAAACCCCATTACTGTTTTTTATATGATTCCGAGTGACCACCTTCCTAACATAAATACTATTCCTGCTTATCTGTTTCTTTCATTTAATGGCTCATTTAACCCCATTCACGTGTCTCAGTGTATCTAATACCGTTCTGATGATGGGTTATCCTCAGATTTAGGTGAACAGTGGACAACCTTTGTTAAAGGGTAAATTACTGAGCGACTGCACCAAAGAGGCCTCTAACATGATAAATCTTATCAGGATATACCTACCGTATGTGCAGACTATTTATACCATCGTATTCTATAGTGCATGGGCATTTTTTGCGCTCATGGAGTTCCACAGACAGACATAGTCATTTTCACCTGCCCATTCCTCAATCCATGATCAGGGTTACTTTCCATAAGTGCACTACTGGTTTTCATTTAAAACCAATTTCCCTCCCACTTTCCATTTGGGTTAATGTTGAGCCTGCCATGGGTGCCTATTAGTGGTGGACTGGGGTGTGGGTACTGTAAGGGAATGGTGAGGTGAGCAGGGAGGGGTGGTGGTGCTGATAGAGATGTGGGTTTGGAGCAGCTCAGTATTAGGGTTAGGGGTAAGGTGCAGGGTTAGGTCAGGGGGAGCTGATTATGTACAGTGCTGTACGCTACAACCTGTCCCTGACCCCACAAGGTCATCAGCCACTCCCCTGAGCCCCTGCCCCCTAGAGGGCACCGGGTGTACTACTGCTACACTCTCCACCCCGATACTCTGTCCGTCAGGTCACCGACACCAATACCACGTGGGTAAACGGTGTGCCTAAATTGGCTGAAAGCATCCATTACCAAGGCAGATCAGGCAACGCTTTCTGCATTCTGTTTCCGAGTCAGCCTGACGCTGCAAGAGGGTCTGTCAATACTCTTTGGAGGCTCCAAGAGATAAGAACTTTAAAAGTTAGAGCGCAGCATTGTATAAAGAGAATCTGGCATTACCTGACCCAGGAATATCGTTGATTTGGAGACATTGTCCAGCATCAGGCTGATGCTCATATATTTTTCCTGTGGTAGTCTGCATTATCATTTGAAGTTACTTTTTTGCAGACATCTCATTTCTCTTTGTGACTTGCTCACCGTTCTATGGGAATAGAATTTGTATCTGAAATCTGGGGTGGATGGTTCACATCACTGGGATGATTGCTGTCTCACAGGACCATACCTCTGGTCTCTCAATGCTCACAGTATTGACGTTTTGAACTGGTTGTATATATGTAAAGTATTTATGGCACTTGGAGATATATGTTTTAGGTATCTGGCGTATACTAACCCAAATGGCATGTTTGGAGCATTTATTTGCTTTCACTTGAGAATATATTGTACAATGCAGTACAATTGAGATTTTTATCATTGGAAAAAAATGTGATGGCAATACATCCAAGGAAAGTAAGAATGCATAGAGGACCATAAATCCATGATAATATGTGTCTGAATATACACCAACCTTTATTTATGATTTGAGTAGTGTGTACAGTAGGGGTGAGTTGAGACAGTATCTGAGCTGGGGGACAGAGAGGGAGAGCCTCAGGGGTATAAGTAGAGTAAAGCTGGTACCATACATCATGATTGGATCTGGGCGGTGTGCTTGGGGTATAAGCAGCGACTCGGGGTACGCGGTTAAGTAACGTACAACCGCCATCAACCGCCCGACACGCGAGGTGTGGTTACCGCCATTACCCTATAGAGCCCGTACACTTATCACCCTCAACACATCCTTTTCCCAAACTACTCCACACCGCACCCTCCCCATACACACCTCAACCCACACCGCTCTCAAATCAATTTGGTTACTTGGTGGACCGGTTGTCGTGGGCACTAATCCCAAAAGGGCCAGCTCAGAATCCGCTCCAACGACAAGCCATAACTTACATGGCTTTCTAACTAGAGCCCTCCAAACCCTGCACCTCCCACTTGGCCTTACCCACAACCAATACTATCCAGCTATCCGAAATTCTCCCCTGCTACAACCTGTCCTTGAATATCCGATAGGACTATTGAAGGCTTTTGCAGTTTGTAACTCAAAACATCGATTTCAGTACAGATGACTGGGAAAACATGATGTCACAACAGCTATATTGCTAATCTACAATTTGAAAGACCGATATTGTATTTTTATTTGATTTCAAGTCTACCAATTTCCAATATTAAGAAAAACTGAATTGTATTTGATCTCTTGCGTGCTATCCAATAGTTGAGTTACTGAGGGAGAAGGGATCCTCCAATATTTCACTTTTACCCCTTTCAACTGTTTTGGCACCACTTGCAGACTCTACGAGTTTTCTATGCATAGTCTAGACCTCTGCTGGCTTTTTGTATTGCTATGGGAATAAGTATTGGCAGAGTAATATAGACAGTTTCCCCGAAACTCAACCGGATGGAAGACAGTTTAGGACAGGTCTTTGGTGTATTTCAGAAGTTCTGTATTGCCTAGTCCACGGGCTAGTCCAATACGAATGCCTGAGGATTTTGATATTATTTAGCGATTTTGGCATGATGTAACGATAATATACAGTCAACGCCTTACTACCTAGAACATTTACTACCTCAGATCCCTTACTCCCTTAGACAGTTACCAGGCAACTGCCCTTATAATATGTGCCATTACCTTTGGACTTAATTGCTCAGATGATTTGTTTCAAGACATTTTTCCTTGCATTCCCAAATTCGAGGAAGTGAGGGCCGAATTACATACATGTATACATATACAGACTAGTTGGTGATTGGTAGGATATCCCAAAGAATGGCTTCTCAACACAGTACTCTGCCCCCTCATCACGTATACACTTCACACTCGTCACCGCACCCCGCCCGCTAGTGCTGCCCTCCTGTGACCGCCCGTTTCCAGTACACCACACCAGCGCCTACCAACAGCGGGACGCTCAATGCTATTTCCGGTTCCGGCCGATCGTCGACGGCGGGCCGCCCGTCCGTTCTGGGGGTTTGCAGTGAGGCATGTGATCCCTCCCGGGTACCCTCCCACTGCCCATCTCACGCTGCTAGCACTGACCCCCCCCCCCCCCCCCCCTGGACCCCACAAGGCCGTTCATCACACCACCAGCTGCCCCCAGCACCCCAGTGCCCCTAGCGGCCACCTGGGCCGATTACCCGACATGATACACCTAGTCCAGTCCTAAAGGCATTAGCTGCTTGCTTATAAGACCTTGGATACCCGACATGATACACCTAGTCCAGTCCTAAAGGCATTAGCTGCTTGCTTATAAGACCTTGGATACCCGACATGATACACCTAGTCCAGTCCTAAAGGCATTAGCTGCTTGCTTATAAGACCTTGGATACCCGACATGATACACCTAGTCCAGTCCTAAAGGCATTAGCTGCTTGTTTATAAGACCTTGGATACCCGACATGATACACCTAGTCCAGTCCTAAAGGCATTAGCTGCTTGTTTATAAGACCTTGGATACCCGACATGATAGTGATACACCTAGTCCAGTCCTAAAGGGATTAGCTGCTTGCTTATAAGACCTTGGATGCTTTTGTAACCTCTGAGTCTCCTGAATAGAACAACATATCATACAAATGTACGTCAGTGCTCCTTTTATTAGTGAACCACACGCTTGTGAGTTTTTTTAATAGTGTCTGTATGATTCCAAGGTACTTTAACCACACCTATTTTATATTCTATTCATAGAGCCTACCTCTCAGATGTTCCATACATACAATCTTTAGTTTTCAGCTTGTTTTATAGATAGCTGGAGATTAATGGCAGACCACCTATCTACCGGTACCAAAGTACCCCGCCCATGTGGCTTCACTATCAAACACAGATTAATTCCAGATCTGCAGGCAGATCTGGCAGTCCTGGGGTGCACGGATTGAAGTTTACAGGTACTGCCTGAGCAGTCATGCATTGCCAGAGACTTTATACCCTAACATGAATAGAATGCTATGGTTGCCACATCGACATCGATATGTCTTCTGGTCAAAATATGTGTGTGGATTTATTGCAACTTTCCATTGCCACAGATATTTAGTCTCTAGTGGATATACTTACTCCACGATTTTACGACAGCAAAGCATTAATCTGTAGATATATAGCCCTTTCCTGGAAGTAATCTCAGTCTTTGACCTAATCCTGCCAAGTCTTCAATTGCAGTAGGACAGGTGGTGTATCATTCAAAAATGCCATAGTCCTTAAACAGCAAGTTGAGCAAGGGAAAACCCTCATTCCCAGTGCCAACTTCTATCTTCGACAAAAGGAACAACATAATTATAATAATCAACACATTATTACAAAACAAGCATCTTTCTGAAAGTGCTCACTGCTGGCACAGGTATATTGACACCTTTAGGAGGAGGAGCCCTCTCTATATGAGTTGTAGGTACCCACTGAATGTCAGAGGCCGCCCACTCCCCGGCCGCCAAGGGGCGCTGGCATCGGCCGCTTATATGTCCTCTCTCACCACCAGGGGTCTACACCGGAGTACGTACTGGCACTGCCCTTGACAACCTCATAGGTCTCACCCCTTGGATCAACACCCCTTGGGGATATGGCTGACGGACGGTTTAAGTACAGCTTAATACTTTCCAACATCTCATATTCCTTGAGCTTTTTTCTCATTTCCAAAGATATTAAGGGTTAACTTGTATGGAATTCTCTTAAGTTTTTTTTGTGGCAGTATGTTTCATATCAGTTTCTACATGTAAGTGACAGAAAATCATTATTTATACATGTACTAGACGTACTTCATCGTAAGAGTAAAGGTGTCTACTCATGGCAAGGGACCAGGGACTTCTTGTCGATTTGGACGGGGTACTCATGCATTAAATGTCATAAGTAAATTATCTCCCCCGGGGAAAATCTTGCCAGGAATCTGACATTTTCTCCGTGGGGAGTCCAGCTGAAGATCTCAATTCCTTCGAGACATAACATTAGACATAACACTAGTCCTCTTCTTTTTCTTGCACCATTAAGAGTGAGAAATGGCAACAGAAGTGAAACACCAACGTGTGTGCCTCGGGAGGGGGTTGGGGTTTACCACATTAAGACTGCCCCTATGGGCTGGTAGTGGTGGCCTTTGGTGCTGTCTCCTGCCCTATCTGCTCTTTAAGATGCTACAAGGTGTTATAAGTGCGGCCTGGCTGGTATATGGGGTGCCAACTGTAAGCTCCATTAAACACCAGTTATATTTGCTTGCTACTTACGGCACACTCGGCTTGGCATTACTTGAGGAATCCGCTGGCCATGACTGCTTCTACTCACATACGTGTGCATCTACTTATCAATATTAATCAAAGAAAATACTTTAAGAAAAAGTCAGCCTACTCATGCCAAATTTAATTAAAATGCCCCCCCCCCCGGTGCGCCTGTATACTAAGTTACAATGACAGTTCATACTCCATGTACCTTTTGTATATCAATATTATGTTCACATTGATATAGCAAAGGTTGAACAAATCACTAGGTTGCGCCCCAACGCCTGCACATGCAGCAGTTTTGTCGGTGGGAGAAGTAGCCAAGCCTCGCTCACTGGTCTGACTGGTGTGAAGCGGCACCATTTGTTAGGAATTCGTAAAGAGCTGGCGGCCTTGTTGGCTGTTTTTGTTACAGCCTGACGTATGGCATGCTACAGACAGGGTGCGGGAAGAGCACGGGAAGATCGTCCCTGGCTGCAGTCTGTATAGTACTATAGACCAATGCGGAAAGAAAGGGTAAATTTTCAGAAAAGTTGTTGATAACGTTTTTGAACATTTCTGAAGTGTGACTGACAAATATGTAAATATGACCTCAAAATCCTGCCTTCTAATATACGCTTTTTGAGAGATAATTCTCTCGTGAATCTCCTAACTACTAAGTTTTTGCAAATATAGCTATTACAGACAATGTTATGAGGATTCTGTCAAAACCAACGTAAACACAACTTTGTTATGAAAAAGTCACCCTTTCTTGATGCATGGGTCTATAGTAAGACTGCAGAATATGCAGAACTATCTGCATGGGCACCTGATTATGCACTACACTACAGACAGGGGGAATGCATATAGGAGGTGACTTATGGACGTGAATTATGACCCCCACCCATGCATATATGTTTATGTGGATCGTCATACAGTGAGCTGTGAGCTATGCGGCTATAATATGCTTCCCTAGACAACCCAAATGAAATTCTCCGGAGCATATTTCACAAATTCACCCAGACCAGTATGTACTGATGTCCCATTGTCTACAACATTGTACCTCCTCTTTCACATTGACCAATACCAAATTTTCCTACACAATATAATAAGGTCTATATATATATATGAACATCACGTGCCTTTTCTATGTACCCAGTACATTTATCCGTATCTATATTTGCCTTCATTCTTGCCCCATGGGTGTTCATCATTTCTGTCTTCTTTTGCATTACTGGTTATGGCTAGCTCACCTACATGGTTTCGACTACTCTGCATTATAGATATCTTCTTATAGCTTGGCAAGAATTCCATCCAATTCACCATGCTATTCCCTACCACCAACCCTCTCCCCAGCGATTTCCTCCCCCCAACCCAATCCCTCAGCATCCTTACCTCCCTCACTATCCCACACAATGATGACTCCTTTAAGGGCCGCATAGTCCTTTAATGCACTACTACTGGGCCCATCACCGACACGATGCATGAATCCAGCCCTGGCAAGTCTACTCTCCAGGGCTGCATGAATGCATCATGCTGACCCTGTTGAGAGTGCATCAATCCTGTATGGTCGACATGATGCATGCATGCAGCATCGGTGAGTTACTCGCCAGGGCTGCATGTATGCATCATACCCACAAATGAGATTAAATCACTATGCGGCCCTTAAAGGGTTAGTCCCCCGGTGCCACTGTCTAATCTCTGCCCATTCTTCACCCTTCTCGCCTCCTCCCACCCAGTGGAACAGACGGTCCGCCATCCTCCCTCCTCCATCTCCCCGCCCCATCCACCACTGCCGCACAGCCCTCCTGCCGAGAACAATTTGCCGGCTTTTATTTCCTTCATCCCACCGCCCGTTCATCATCACCTATAAACAATGCACGTCGCTCACTTCCGGTCTGCCCGCTTTCCCCCCTTTTGTCTCTGAGTGCACTGATAATCCCTGAGCCTGAGACGTCGGGCGCTTTCCCCTCATGAGGCTATATAATATGTATCATATTTTTTTCTCTTTCCCTACACAGAGGAGATCTCGATCCTCACAGATGCATTCCTCTTGATAAGATGTGTCTCGGGACATATTACACACCACCATATTACCTTTTATCTCAGCCAGTTGAAATTGAAAAGACCAGAGGCGGTGTCAGAATGCTAATTGTATGGTAGGTGGGTTGTGTTATCAGACGTGTACAGATGGAGGCACCCCCCGTGAGGTGCCTACAGAGGAGGCTGATTAACCCTTTAAGGACCACATACTGCTTTAATACACGTCATTGTGCATGAATGCAACCCTGGCAAGTAAGTACATTTTGTAACTCACCAGTGCCGCATCCATGCATCCCGCCGACCCTATATTAATATATGATCAATCCACTCCCGGAGGGTCGGCATGATGCAGGAATGCAGCCCTGGCGAGTAGGCTCATCAGGGCTGCATTCCTGCATCATGACGACAAAGGTTATACTGCATAAAACCTAATGCGGCCCTTAAAGGGTTAGCAGCCATCAACACCAGATAAGGAAGGCCTCCCACAGATTCTATTCCACCAACCAGAGCCACCAATGTAAAGGCCTTTCTGGTTGTCCTATGGCCATGCCTACTAAGTAGGGGCATACTTGAGTTGTAGAAACGGCAGAATGACGATTAAGTACTGATAACGTATTTTATTTCATGCTGTGCATATATTTTCGCGTATTTTACGGAAATGGAAATCCGCGAAAATATGAACAACACAAATATTGATCTAGTACATGTATTTAATTAAGTGCTAGATTTAGGAAATCTGTGAATTTAAATATACGCAAAAGAGTGTTGTTTTGGGAAATTCACAAAAAAATCTATCCACGCGAAAATATCTACGTAATTAGCACTGTGTCTTTATTGTGGGGTGTTGATTAATATGGTAAATATATTGGCAGCGGTGGAGTTCCACAATCCAGAACCGTATGCATATTCAAGATCATGGCACAGGTGCATTAGATATCTACTAAGAAGGGAATACCCATCGAAAGCCCCACATGATATTCATAAGATTGAGCGTGTGAGTTGCCTCACAGATGACTCAGGGTAAGCTGGAGCTGGAGCTGGAGCTTATCATGTACTTAGATACAGTACTCCCTTATCATCATTCATTGGTCAATTCTGGCACCAGAAATGAATTCCTTGTTAAAAAGCACCCTCAAGTCATGTGTCATACATGTATGTTATTCCATTTCAGGCCAGCAGGTGGGTGTGGGTGAGCAGGTGGGTGTGGGAGAGCAGGTGGGTGTGGGTGTGCAGGTGGGTGTGAGCGACAGTTGCAGGCTGCGGGCATGTACCGCCTTTTGTCCCTATCAAAAAGCGAGTCGATCGGACGATAAATGGCAGAGATACGGGTGGTACAATTTCGTCTGCACACTTTGACATCTCGCGCAGTACAAGAAGTACCAGTGGCGCCACTCTTCGACGTGTGGCATGTGCTAGCCTCACTTCCACCTCTTCTGGTTCATTTAAAATATAGTTATGGGTAGGTGGGGAGGAGGTGGGGAGAAAATAGGGGGAGGGGGGAGGGGGGGGGGGGTGGGGGGTTGATATTTTCCCGTATTCTGTGTTTGGACTGTGTTATTGTAAAATTTGGAAGTGATCTGTGATCCCCTTGTTTGTGCTATCATACCTAAATTCATTCTCTGCATCTGACAGTTTACATGTCCCACTTTTTCTGTTGTGTGTTTTAGACTGGTGATAGAATGTGCCCAGTTTTTGCCCAGTTTGGGGGTAGAAAGAGAGAAATACGGGCAAATTCGCTGAAAAAGTCATTTCTATCTTCTGTTGAAAACGCTTAAGCCTTGAAGTCTATGGGTGTCCGAAGCGGGTGATAGATTTGGTTTAGTACATTTCCATAATAGCAAAAGAGAGAAATAAATTCGTGAAGATCGCAGTTCAATATTTTGAAGAAAAATTGAGTTTTATAGAAAAAATTTTGAGGGAAATGCTGTCCCCCGATCTTGCCTATGTCATGGGTTTTTCCACATGTCTCTATGTCGAATGATAATCGAAATATAACAATTCTCCTATGTAACAAAATAGTCTTAAAATGCAAAATTGGTAGGTGTATATTACTCAGGGTTAATTAAACCCTGAGTCAATAACGCAGGACCAATAAAGAAAGGGTTCTCTTACATCATCCATTTTATATCATATTGTTTTGGTGGGGAATAAATTCATGTAGCATTGGTTATGGAAGTGCTTTTTGATTTTATTGTCGCTAAACCTGATAATTTTCTAGATTTCTCTGAATCTCATTACATCCAGGTGAATATATTAATGGCAGTTTGTCCCATGCATGGTTCCCTCACCTGTCTGCCTTATTTAGTACCCTGGGATTATGAGACAGACTACCGTAACTGACATCATCAGACAATGTGCGCGCAATGTTCCCATAGTAATGACAAATCCCTCATGACTAACAAAGCCATTACTGCCCTTCCAACCATGGGGGAGGCTGACAGGAGACTACAGTAGGGGACGAGGCTATTAATAGATAATTCCCATCCTGCCACAACCTGTTGCCTCTTCACCATGCCATTTTGATATACAATGTACATGACTGAGCAAGGGAATTCCCTGGACTGGAACAAAAAGTGCCGTGATACATGTACTTTCCCTATAACAGTAGCAGCCCTGAAGAGGCATTAATTCAGCTGCAGCATTGGCTATTCAAAATGCTTCTACATAACCCATTGGTAGTATTTCCTTGAAGACGATTAGAGTAAGGGGGTGTGATGCATGGTATGCCATTCATTGATGTGGGCACCATAAAAGGTCTCAAAACAGTGCGGCCGAATCAATGCCTTGCTTTTACATTCATGGCCAGGGCCCCTTCATGCCTGCTATTACTGTGTACATGTGGAAGCTGGTGCTTGGGGTGACTGAGATACCATGGGGGGAAATCACGATAGGTAGGGAATGGGGCGATGGACTTATAATGGGGGCATTAAACATGATGTTGGTGAATGATGTTAGGTATGGCAATGAATGAAGGGAAATAGATATGCAGGCAGATAGTAAAGCTGCTGGGAGGGACAGACTGGCAGGTAGAAAGGGTGGGAGTAATACTGTTAAATGCTTGGTATTCATTTGTACTACTATAACATTACTCTTGGCATAACTGTAACTTATGGGGACATGACTAGAAACACCCATCGGTTCAAGGCAAGGCTAACATATTAAGCCCTCCAAACCTCTCATTTATCCTACCCCCTGCTTACAACTCACCTGACCCCCAAAGATCCAAGACACGACCTCCCCATGATAAACCTATCATGTCATCATCAATCAAAGCTATACCAGCTCACCCGCTCACCTCTGACCTCTGTACGTTAAATCCCTTACTCCTGACCACTAACTTGATCCATCAAACCAACCCCTGCCATTCAGACTCTTGCTGGTGATAAATCCTGTTATATTCCAAGCCTGAACAGCCCATACTGGTGTTTCACATCTGGTACTGTGTAAACTTTGAGGTTGCTAAAAGTCAAACAATCAAAGCTAGTTATTCAAAACAGGTTTAAAATGGTGCAACGACAGTCTAAACTATGTTACTTGGCCCAAGGTATGTTGCAGGCATTGTTTTACAGTGCTTACTTAAATTATTTCCTTACTTACAACGTTGGACGTCTTGGGCAGGAAAGCCCCTGTTTGTATTGCTACATTTAGAGATATTTGACCAAATGTCTTCAGGATCCCTGACGATAAGACACCCTAAACACAGATATACACTATATGCTATATTGTTGTGTGTACCACCCCCTAGTGACATGTACTACAATGTAATTAAGGCCAGTCCCTAATTACCCTATACTGCCACATGGGGCCTTCTAGTCTCAAGATCCATTATGGGATCTCAGTGGCCTTTAGATGTTAGGCGTCCATCACCAACCCCCCCCCCCACTCTGTGGGATGAGGGTAGTAAGAGCCCGCTCCTCCACAGGAACACAAAAATATGCTATAACCCTTTAAGGGCGGCACAGCGCTTAAGTCCTATGGAACGTACATATCCCTATCTAGCAACTCACCTGCGCTGCACTAATGCATCATGCCGACCCTATAGCGTTGATACACTCCCAAAGATTGGACATGATGCATGAGTAGACTCGCCTGGGCTGCATATATCCATCATGACGATAAAGAGCATAGCATATTAAAGCACTAGGCAGCCTTTAGAGAATCTGAGGGCATGAGGGGCGAATAATCCTCCGTGAACCTGTCGTGCGGGCTGAGCGTGGGGTTTGTGTCAGTTATACACATATTCCATTGTGATGTACCGACCTCAGAAATGTACCCACAAGGTGCAATATGATGTAGATCTGCTGTTTATTGAAATAAGAAAACAGTTGTCGCATGTTCTACATGTTGAAGCATGCATGTGATCAGTGGACTGTTACTTTATCAACAAAACCCACCACATGTTCGGTTTCCAGTGCCACAGGAAAAGTGGGATCGTGGTTTTGGTGGCCCATTAAATTCATTTATATTACTTCTACCATTTTTGATTGACAAATTCTTCACACTGGTCCACTGACAGAGGCTAAAATATGTATGCGAAAGTATTATCATTCTACATTCTATCAAGAGTATTTTTTTTTATTGTTGACATTTCCATTTATCTCACAGTTTCATGTACATGCTTCAGTACCATAGCACAATATGTACCGTCAAACATCAAGTTCCAATTAAATATGTATAACACTTCCATTCATTTTGTAAGTAGGACAAAGAGTCCTAGCAGGCAGGGCGGGGGGAGATGTTCTTTGGTCAGTGTTTAGATGTAAAAAGACAACTCATGGTTAATTTACTACCTCCAGGGGCTATGTGAATGGTCACTAAGACTGACCAGCGCCTGGAGGAGCCATTGTCTCCCCCTACTACAGACACAAGTCTACATGGACACACTACCTCTATTGGGAGAGGGGGCAGGGCGAGTGTGAGGCTCTAGGCTATAGACTAAGTTAACCTCCCTTGTAGTCAGACGGGTTAGAATGGGTCCCCTGGGTTAAAGGACTGTAAGGGTAGACTGTGTGACTGGACAAAGCCCTCATTTCTAGACCTGATCTAATACTCTGTGGGCATTGCAGGCACCACAGAGCGGTAAACTGCGAATGGAAACCCAATTCTCAAATAGGGAGGCAGGCTGTCTCATTGAGTGTGCAGTAAATCTTGCATTCTCTCTGGTATGAGTAGCTACTATATTGTACACGTATTTGGTATTCGTTTACTGGATAGTCTCACTTGAACACATTTGGAGAAATCCTATGAATCAAATTCCTATAATTTACCAGCTTTCTTTTCTCTTTGTAACACACAAGCCCTCCTCTTATAGTTCACATTTAGACTTGGGCAGTCCAGGGAAGATACAATACAAAATGACAGGCATTTTGTCCTATAGATACAAGTCATCGTCAGACTGAGTCACCTATTACTACTACTGCCACTGGGCATTGACCGGCTCCAACACGTGGTATATAGGCCGCTCCATGTCCCTTTACCTGCTATCCATTACCCTGCACTGGGTGGCATTAATGCCCTCAGGCCGACTGTTAATGCCCCTTTATGTCCTGATCCACCACCCTCCTTCAGCCGCTGGAAGACAGAGGTGGGCAGTCTGACAGGTGGGGGTGGCCTGCCTGACACTATCCTCCCATCTACCGCTCCAGGCTGACCATAACAAATGTACTGCTCTCCCTGAGCCCCGCCCTGAGCCCCCTTAATCTTACTGACTTCCATCTTCTCACCTTGCTCATCCTACACAATGGGGCCAGGTGAGCTGCTCCTGAGTTACTGTCCATGTTACTCTGAGCTGCTCCCCATACCCTGACACATGGCCTCTGTTGACCCCGAGTTGGTTCCCTGTTGTTCAAGTTGACCCCAAGCTGGGACTCTGCCATTTCCCACCTCTACACTGGTTATTGGCCTGTGGGCGCGGCCATTTCTGGTGGGACAAGCACTGACCACAGCGGTTACAATGTGCATCAGTTTTGCAGTGAATATAGGGAATTAATTGATTAATTGTATTCCGCTTAGTACTGGCCTATATATCAGCAGTACACTTTTTACCGGTACACAAGGTTTGATACGGTCGAGCTGGTCACTAGTTTCTTCCATCAACTGCATGTATACGTGTGTTCTCTCTTTAGGATCATATAGCATAGTTGAATCATCGTTTGGTTAGAGTATGTCAGAGTAATTGGTTTTCTATGGGAAATGTCAAATGGAGGCAACCCGCAAGCCTGTAACGGCCGCATATATATTGATGGACACACTCATCACTCATAGCTGGCTCCCTGAGGGCTCTACCATACATTAGCTATTGATGAGACGCGTAGTGTTTCAATGTGTTGTGACCTTTGTAAGCATGATGCATGAATGCGACCCTGATGAGTCTACTCGCCAGGGCTGTATTCGAGCATTTTTATAACGATCAGACTCTTGAGTAGATTCACCAGAGCTGTTTTCATGCATCACAACAAGAAAAGGCAGAGGGCATTAAAGCACTATACGGCCCTTAAAGGGTTAAGCTTTGGCCTCTGTGGTAAAGCCTAGTAGTCCCTATATGGCGCTGGCTGGGATGACCCCCACTCAACCTTTGGATATCAGTCCCTGAGTTCGGTTCCAGCCCTTCTAACCATACATGGCCTGCCACTGGCCACCTCCTCCCCAGGGGACATGACCGTGGGGGTGGCGCCATGTTGTCATGCCATGCTACACATCACATGATAGCCATGTCACATGACACTCATGTCACACCACTCCTGTACAGTCCCCTGTAACTTAACACTTCCCATCTGTAAACCCCTTATAGTACTATTTACAGCAACCCCAAAATGACTAAATTGATTATCATCAATGGCGTGGGTATATGCAACACTGGTGAAATAAAAAGATACTGGTGATATTTTCCCCATGCAGACCGCAGCCTCTGTGGCTAACATTGCATATATAGGCTGTTAGGTAGTGCTGGAGTTAACAGCCTGCTGTAATTGGCAGGTCCGGTGGGTACAAGTGGATGTGACCCTGCAAGACCTTCCTCCTGGGTCTCTATGTGGTAGCTGTGTATGTGTGTGTGTGTGTGGGGGGGGGGGGGGTGGGGTGGACGGACGGACCTGCAGCCCTAGTTACGCTGAGGCAGTGCTTCTATCGATCTCTGCCAGACTAAGCAGGAAAGCATTGCCCAAATAAACCCTGTGGTCTGTGCCAATGTTTACATAGGTATAATCCTGCTTCTGTATCATTCCTATTGCACATCATTACTTGGTATTTGAGTCCCAATACTGCCAACATCGTTATAATCGTCAGTCCCATTATCAAACACGATTTATTATTTTATGGTGCATGGTCCTTTCCGTTTTTGACCAACATGGGAATCTGAGATAGGCATACTGTAGATATATCATTGGTCATTCTACTATACACCATTTAAAAGACTGTCTACACACTTGCATGGTGGAAGGATATAACGGTAGTGAGATCTACGTCATTGCCACTTGGGTTTAATATCATCCTCTCCTTCCACTTAACGATACATACCCCACGCCCAACATGCATCCCTGTGCTAGGATGGCTAAGAAGGTAGAAGCAGCTAGAGGGTGTGGAGATGAAGTGTCAGACACATCCTTGCAGGAGATTGGTGCTCATCTCTCCCTTTGTGGGTTGACAAGGGGGCCTGATCTACCCTGGGTCCCTGTGCTGTCACTGACAGGACTCAGGGGGTGTGAGACTGATAAGGCAAATCACTGCTCCCCGCTGTAAGGGTTAACAGGGCTGGGGCGGCATAATGCTTTACACTGCTATGTCCTTTGTCGTCAGGATTCATGATTGCAGCTCTGGTCAACTCGCCAATTCGCCAGGGGTATATTCATGCATCATGCCGACCCTTCGGGTGTGTTTCATCTCGATAAGATCGGCATGATCCTTGAATGAAGCTCTTGCGAGTTATTCACCCGGACTGCATTCCTGCATCATACCATTAAAGGGCATAGCACAATAAAGCATTATGTGGCCTTTAAAGGGTAACAGTGCTGAGGCAGTGGGGGAAGGGGGGGGAGGAGAGCGAAGAAAGTGTAATAAGAATGGAGAGGGACAACTGTGGAGCGCTCAATTTGGTCGCGTGCAGCCATCCTCCCACTACCCCCCCCCCCCTTCCCATCATCTCACCCATCGTCCCCACCCCACCCCAGTCCATTCTCACTCACAGTCACATACGCACGGCTTGGACCATGCTCAACAATCCACCCACTCCCTTGGGCTGGAGCCTTGATGAAATAATACCACTTTTTACGCCCCACGACGCCTCTGTGGCCTTCCCTGGGTCTGTCCATGGCCTGCCGGGCCTGGACAGGTCGCCAGCTTCACAGAGCAGTGCATTCACGTCGGTATGATTGGGATGAATGGGGTCGTGCAGAGTGCAAGGCAGGGGGAGTAGGGGTAGTCGTAAAGGGTGTGTTGCTTGAGGGCTTGTATTATCATGGTGTAGTTATGTTGGCTCAATGTGTGATCGCCTGTAGCAATGGTTATCTCAAAGTCATATCTTGATAGATACAGATTGAACATCTGAGAAATGCATACAAGTACAAATGGATTTCTATTTAGTAAAAAGAGTGGTTTCCATTTAGCAAACATATTAGATATGTTCTCTTAGCCGTGTTACTCACGAGATACAAGTTATAAATATGCAAACACAAGTGCGTATTCAGCGTTGGTAGACGAAGCAGGACTTCTATTTTTATGTTTCTAAATGACAATACCATTTAGACTGCAATCCATTATTCTAGTCCCTGGCGTCAGGCAGTGGATTTAAATGTATAAGTCATGAAAATCTAATCAATGAGGATTTTATCCTGAGGCGCGACGGCCCTTAATTAGCTATTTTAATAAAGCAATTTAAAGTCAATAGTTCATTAACACCCTGCTGTCTCTGAAATTGAAATGTAGTGAGATGTTGTGGAAGTTTATTAATCTGAGCTCATCTTAAATCCCAGATTTGTATAAGTGATAGAATTCTCATTTTTAAGAAGCGGCTCGGGAGATAACAAAACATGTTATGTTATGTCAGCATACTTCAAGACCACCCCTTCTTATCATGCACTGGGATGTCGAGAATCTAATTTGCAGATTCCCCAAGGCGTATTGCTGGGATGTAGGGATTTCTTTTTAAATATTGATTTACTTTAATTAGACTGTGTTTGTCCTTAGTGCTCGTCCCGCGGTACAACATGCCAATGGCAGGACTTGCACGCAAAAATGTCACATGGCTGTCACTTAACTTTAACAGCTTTAATGTGAGACAAATTGACTCATGTTATAAGGAAGCGAAACAACAAGCTCATCACGGAATTTAAGTGTTATCGACACCATTATTCTTTTCATCTACAAGAGGAAAGCTCCTGTCAAATCTGTACATTTATTGACCTATCTTATGATCTGTTCCCAGGTTTACTTCTATTTTCCCCCTTTTTCCGTACACAAAATCCACTGGCAGTAACAGTAAGTAATACATATTAAATACGAGACCAACATTGGAGAGCACCTAGAGGCCAGCTAGAATTCTTACCCATTTTTCGCCTGATCTGCGAGGCCAGGTTCCCAGCACAGCCAGTGCACTTGGTGCCAATGACCATCTTCCAGGGGGCCACCAGGTTGGGCGGGCAGCGGGAGAAGGGCCAGGGGGGCCCGCCCCCACTGCCCCCCGCACCGCGCCCCCGCCCACTGCCCCCCGCCGCCCGCTCCGTCGTCAGCGCCGCCGTGCGGAACGCGCTGTAACTAACGACGCTGCGTCCATTGTACTAACGTTGGTACTTCCTCCTTCTCCTGCGTCTTCAGTGAAGGCTACAAGGGTGTGGTCAGATACGGTGATGTATATATGTGCGTGTGGGCACCTTGGGGGCTTGGTCAATTCCAGAATAGTTAATTCCAATTGGTATTCTGACACGCAGTATGTTAGTCTAAGGCCACACAGTCAGAGCAGAAATATCAAGATGCATATCTCTGCTTGCAAGCACAGTCCTCCTCTGTATCTTTAATTGACCTCTTTTTTAGATTACGTATTTACATACAAGGTAGAAGCACGACAGCTGCTATTATCCCAGTGTTCAGTACAGCACGTATTGGAGGACTATAAACTGTAGACAGGGGATGGAGCCTTCAAGTCTCATCACGACTTTACTTCTATCTACACCTCTGTCCCAGTGCGCATGCGCCGTATACAGGGCGCCACCTGGGGGCTTGTTCTGTATAAAGTGTACACGCAGGGCTCTGTTATAGTAGAGGTATAAGGCGCCAACAGTGGCCTCTTTTATATAGAGACCTATATATGTGAATGTGTGTATAGGTGTATACCACAGGATCCTAGCCAAAGACAACAAGAGCCAGGCAGTGCTCTAAAGGCTTTCCCTCCAACTTACGGTCACTGATACCTCAGGGAAGCTTAGAGGGTGCCACACAATCACAGACGCTGGCACTTAAGTACCCTGCACGGTGCTACAGCATCTCCGAAGGAAGGCGGTGTCGTAATACTGGAGAGTGGCATATCACAATAGCACCACAAGTGGTGAATCCAAGACTTGAGAGGGATCCAAGGCGGGATCCAGATCCGGAATGTATCCTAGCAGCATGTATGGATGGAATGGATCCCCTGTTGGCTTGTATATCCTACTCTGGATCCCACTCCAGACGCATTGGATGGAGAGAGGCGGCAGTGCTGCTATACAGATGTGGCTTTGAGGATAGTAGTGGATAGTAGTGGTGGTGAGATCGTGGTGGTGGCGGTGGTGGTGGGTTCAGTGGTGCAGTGGTGGCACTGGATCCCTCCCACACCCACCACTATAACGGTATAGGTGCGGGGAGTGCGTGTTGTAGCTGGATCTCCACGTGAGAAGAGCTCTCTGCCTGCAGTAAGGAGAAGGGGGAGAGATTGGGTTGCTGCTCACCCTCTGTTCTACATCTACCAGCCTGTCTTAGCCTTCCCCCAATCGACAATCAATGGCTATTATTACCCTGGTTTGTTCCCACAAAGGCTTCAGGGGGTGGAAAGGGAGACAGATGGTAGGAGGAGACTGACTACTGGAGGGACAGATGGGGAAGGGGGTGCTTCACCTGGCTACCACAGACCCTGGAGAACCACAGGCCCTGCTGGAGAAGCCTTCAGGGGATACAGACTCTGAGGGGTATAGCAGTAGGAGGGGGTGCTAGTCCAGTGCCTATGTATATATCTATGGAGATGTGGCCCAGATTCCATGCATGCGAAAAGCTTGTTGGCAGGCAAGCTCGTGCCGTGGTCGGTGAACACTAGATGGGTGTGTTTATGGAAGGGATGGAGGGAGTCTGGGGTGGGGGCTGGTCAGTTTACTTTTCAACACAAGTCATGACTAGCATAGCCAAGCACCACTGGGCGTCTGTATGAATTTGATACTCCCAGTATAGAACGATGCACATTGATCAATGTGTTTTTTGGTGGGTTTTTTTTCAAAACAAATTTAAACTTTTATTGCCCATAATACTTAGGTTTGCCACCGTGTTTTTCACTTGACTTGAAATTTTCTTTATGGTAAATACAAACCTGTTAATAATATATAACGTGTTTTATTCCTCAATGGTTTAAACCAACCCACACCTGAAACACCAATCACACCTTGGCCGTGTACACACACATACGGGACCGATTGGTTAGGACGGGTTCACATCGATTAGCATTTGGCAGGGATTCAGTTCACCCACGCACTCACTCCTGGAGGGACCACCAAGTAGAAGGCACCCACGTGTGTAACTGTAAGTGGTGGGTTACTGTGGGTGTGTTTTGTGACTACCCTTCTATCTGCACTGACAGGGTAGGATTGCTTGTGACTTGACCACGTTAGGAGGGTGACTACAGAGGCAGCTCTAGTGATGGTAACACGGCACGCCCAGTTAGCGGCCTTGTAGTTAGACTGAGGCACAGTAAAGTGCCACAGTATGTGCGAGCTGCCAGCTAGGAGCAGCTCGCGTGCTGCTCTACTCAGCCACTCCCCACCAAAATGAGTTCTCGCATGCCAACTGGAAGCCACACAGTAACCACTCTGGGGCTGATTCCAAAAAGTTACAGCCACGGCAGCAGCTGATGATGGGGGTTTAGGGGCCCTTCTCGGCCTCACCGACTCGTGGTGGAGCCAAAGCAGTGCCAAAACTCAATTGGTTTACTCTCAGAGAACGCTGCAAGTTGGCTGGGTTCTGCCTCTAAATGCCGGTGCTTAGCTGTGGCATTCTGATCTTCTGTCTATAATATATGGACGAGGATGGAAAGCTTTTGGCATGGTCATATCGTGAGAACATGGTAGGGGTGGGAAAAGAAAAGTTGACAAATGCAATTGTGTTCCCAGAGCAGTTAGGCACTATGTAAACAAGACCAACACTGCACGCCACAAGCATCAGATGTGTGATAGGAAAGAGAGGTGGGGCGCGGGGGGGGGGGGCAGGTGTGTTATTTCTTAAGCTGGATCATGTCATCTGGAAACCTCTACATCCAATGGGACAGGACTGATCCCAGTTTCTCACACCTATCATTGGCTACATCCCCCAACCAGTGAGTTCCAGCAATGGATGTCATCTGGATGCAATCTCCCTGCCATGCAGAGAGCGAATTAAGCCGGGGAGCGAAGCTAACTGCGCATCTGGAACTCTCCAGTAATACACGTAGTGAAAATGCTAGTTTACAGTTTGCGGTTCTTTACTGTGAACCAGTTTTTAAACTGTTGCCACAGGCTGTTTGTATATGATTTGTATTCATACAGTATTACCTATTCCCCAAGTGTATTGCTTTTTGGGCCATCCTATTTACCACAAGCTGTTTGGTTCTTAACCATCATGCTGCTCTTCCATTTTTTAGCTCTCACAAACTATGTTCCAGTATATACTAGTATGTTGTATTCTCTATCCCTCACAACACGTCCCTTTCCCTACATCCTATTATCGGAGGTACCCAACAGAAGACGTGCCCCCAGGCAGACCAGGGTAAACCCATTGACATCCGACATACACACCACGTCCACACCACAGCAGAGGCAGCTTAAGTCGCCTCCTCCTGTGTCCCGCCTGGAGGAGGCCCTATGTCATCTAATGCATCAATGTGGACAGGAAGCACGATGCCCCCACTCGTGTAACTAATCAGAGCGCCCCTGGTGGCAGATCCACGCGCGTGGTATTACCGCCAGGGGTCCGCACCAGCTACTTCCGGTCTGTATCTATAAGAGTGGATCTACTCCTCATATATCTCCCTCCTCTTTTTATGAGCCCATTATTTTCATCATATACGAGTAGTATCCTCAGGTGGAGTGGGCAATCCTCTCAAATCATATCCTACATGCTGCTGGTTGCTATGGCAACACTATGGACGCCTCGGGGCTGACGAGGTAAGACAATCCCATGATGCACTGCGGGGTGAACACAAACAGAGCAGACGACTTTGGGTAATCACAGCTAGCAGACGACTTTTTACATCCAGATTACCCCAGGAGTAGATGTAGGTAAAACGCTGCCCCAGAGTCTCACTTTAACACTGAGGCTCCCAGACGCCATAGCCTCCAGGTACGTGGCACCGACTGCAGTCAGTGTGGCCTCCCTCCTCCCCCACGCTAAGGGCAGCTCACGGCAGGAGCAGCTCCCAATCACTCTCACGGCGCCCTGGAGCAGCTCACACTGCCCGATCTCCGCCCAAACACTCCCCCTATCTGCTCACAGTCACTCACAGGCAGCATGCTGTGTGGCCCTCGTGTGGCTTATGTATTTACACGGCTGTATGTATGATGTGTGGGGTGAGGGGCTGAGTGAGTGGGGTGGGTATCAGTCCTGTCTTACTACCACTCCTGTGGCGGCTCCTCCCCACTCCCCTAGCATGCCGCGTCCACTCTGGAGGCCTTCCTCCACGGTCTGAGAGTGGGTCGGTGCCTTATCGGATCATGCCTGCCTGGTGCGTTCCTCCTCCTTCTCCTCCAGCCTCCTCCAGACCAGAGAGAGCCAGAGCCTCCCCGCCAACGCCGCCCTGCAGACCTGCTGTCTGCCTGCCGCCTCCTCCAGGGTCTGCTGCCCTCCTCCTGCTGCACCCCATACAGCCCCACCTGGAGTCTGCTTTTATACTCTATGGGGCGCCAAGTGTACAGCATCAGCCCTACTATTAACCCTTTAAGGGCGGCTTGTTGCATTAAAGCAACAACATTTGTTATGATACACTAATGTAGTGCCGGGGAGTAACTCGCCGGCACTGTATTGGTGTACATCTATATCATATCAACCCATCGGCAGTGTATCAACCCTGCACAGTCGACATGATGATTGAAAACAGCTCTGGCGAGTTACTAACTTGGGCTGGATCTATGCATTCACACCCCGAGGATATAGCATATTAAAGCACTATGTGGTCCTTAAATGGTTAACATGGGGAGATTGGAGCCGATGATGGAACATACCCTACACCTCTCTTTTCCTGAAACGACAATACCCAACCCATTAATTAATTAAAACGCAGGGGTTGTAAATCTTTTGCCTTGTTGGCTAGCTAAATGGGAGGGGGGTTTCTATTTCCATTCACAATGTCCATGTACATAATGTAGTCTGAAAAACAATAGATCTATATTCTGCAACACCATTTCTGCCATGTGAACCATGTACCCCTATCTTTCCCATAATGGAAACCTGAAAGCCTGCGACCATTTACTACCCCCGAACCCATTCCATGTTGCCACCCAGCAGGGCCCATCTGTTGGCTGCTTGATGAAGGGAGAGCTACACTGGGCAATTTATGAGTATCAGGGGGCAGCTAAACATGCATGGTGAGCAACATAAAGGGAGCTGCTCTATGTAGGCTGGGTGTGACTGTACTGCACACATAGGTGTGGGTGTTATATGAGCTGCTCAGTAGAGGCTGGGTGTGACTGCACAGATGAGTGTGACTGTACTGCCCACATGGGTTTGGGGATATGAGCTGCTCAGGATAGGTTGGGTATGATTTTAAGAGCAGCTCAATCTATGTAGATTTGTACTGTTAGCAGTGCAGTATGTGCTGATCAATGTAATACTTAAGGGGTCGTAATAGGTTGGTTCAAATTGACACATATGCATGCATTATTTCACACAGATATGTTGAGACTTTACATATTGTACACCAAATTGATCATATATAATTTTTCTATTAAATTAGTTCCATTTTGGAAGGTTTAAAAAGCCCTGGAGTGCAAATGGAACAAAAACGTTCTTTTTTCTTACAACAGCATTATGGGATGGAAAAAGAACATTTTTATCAGCTCTGATTATTGGGGAGTTATCTAGGTGTCATTCCCTGGGGCACTTTTCTTTCTTTTAGCTATATCTCAATTATTAAGCTCTACAGAGCTGTTCAAAGTAGCATAGTCACTTGAAAATTGTTGGAAATTGTTGAAAACAGGCGAAAATAGGGGATTTTAGTCATTTTTCATGAAAAATCATCAATTTTTATGTGACTATGCTACTTTGAACAGCTCTGTAGAGTTTAATAATTGAGATATAGCTAAAAGAAAGAAAAGTGCCCCAGGGAATGACACCTAGATTAATCTCCAATTATCAAAAGTTATGATAGTGTTCTTTTCTCATCCCATAATGCTGTTCTAAGAAAAAAGAATGTTTTCGTTCCATTTGCACTTCATGGCCTCTGAAACCTTCCAAAATGGAACTAATCTGATAGAAACATCAAATATGATCAATTTGGTGTACAATATGTATAGTCTCAACATATCTGTGTCAAATAATGCATGCATATGTGTTAATTTTGAACCAACCTATTACGACCCCTTAAGTAGTTTTAAAGGGTTCTAGTAACATGCAGTTTTCTAAACCCATCAGCTAGGTATGAGCAATTCTTTGGCCTGTCCAGGACAGCTGATAGTTGTCTCAATCCAGGGTAGGCAGCCTGGCCTGACCTGCCCATGTCAAGACCACTCATGGAGATGTCAATTTAGCCCATGCTCCTCAAGGGAAGAGCAAATGTACACATCCTTTGCAAATGGCAAGGCATCGAGATATGTAAAACGAAAACAAACATTATTACAACCCTGCATCGTCAAGATAATTGTAACCAAACAAGCCTTTCTCTGACATCCATCTCCCATTACACACATGTCATCTGCTATGATCAATGGTTGTTTGCTTTGAGCTAACTGAGATTGCATCAGGATGCTCTCTCTGCTCATCTTGCACATATTTACACAAGGCTGCGGCCGGCAAGCTAGGCTGATTGTACAAAGGCGGTCATGCCTACACATGGCCATTAGAGATGTACCAGGCCAGGCTTTGTGATACATTATCTTGTAGAGACAGCAATGGGTTGCCTTATAAGGCAGCACTGAGCAATACACCGCATGGTGAAAGAGGAATACAATGAATGCATGATAAACCTGCACTGGGCAATACAATATAGTGAGCGATACACTATTTGGTAAAATAGCAGAGAGGAATACACTGACACGATCAGAGTGCAGTGAGCAAAATACTGGCATGATCAAAGTGCAGTGAGCATTACAATTTGTGAGCATTACAATTTGTGGTCAAGGTGCAGTGACCAATACATTACTTGATCAAAGTGTGGTGAGCAACATACTACCTGGTAAAAGTATGATGTGCAATTGATAAGTAATACACAGAATTATCAAATTGCTATAAAGTGGCACCTAGCAATTACCAAACAGTAAATCTCAAAACAATATGGTGTTACATTATAACCAGTTGTTATGGTTAGCACCGGAGTGGCAGAGATCATTATGAAGCTTTATCTAGTAATATCCTACTCCAGACTTCATCCACAAACAGCACCAAATACCACAGGATTATCTCTGCTCCTGGTAACACCCCCAGGAAGCCTGCCAGCCAGCCCTGCTCAAGACAAATCTGATAATTTGGTAAGAAAACGAAAATAACAGAAAATGCCCCAATTAGCTCCCAATTAGTGGGAATTTCATTCCAGGGCATCACTGAGCTGGAAATGAAATATTGAGTAACTGTTAGTGCGTGGAAGGGGCCCCTTGTTTCATCACGTAAAGAGTAGGCCATGGACAGTGAAGTATGGTTAGTGAGGTGGGGGGAGGGGGGTGCATATATGCATATTTAGGGGTTGGAGGAGAATGTGATGCGAGCATGGGCAAATTGGATGTAAAGAAACAGTATAGGCCTGTGGGGCTGGATGGTGATCTGATGAATAGAAAGATGCAGAGGTTAGCTTAGCTTGGAAGGGGGGGGGGGGTTGCTTGTTAAGGAGATGGTGGGGTGTCGGGTCTCGTTTCTGAGAATGCAAATATTTGAAATCGAAGACACGATTATGTCAGTCATGAAATGCTAGTAGAACACCGCCCTGCATGCCTCGATCAGTTATTTTGCTACATGTTGTTGGTGCAAAGTTAAAGAAGGTGGGAGAGGATTCCTAGAATATATCGGGGAAATCCAGATGTGAAGTTGAATATTATATAATTGGATGACCACAACATGTTTTAGATACAGACATGTTTACCATAGCACTATGAATTGAAACTAATATATTTCCTTCCCTCAAACATATACTTGGCACCGACATGGGTACAGCGTACCGGTGCTGGTATTTGTATTATTGAAGAGATAAACCTCAGGCACAGCCGCTGCAATAGGTTAGAGTAGCAATGCTGTCCGGGAATACCTTACTCCAGCCTATACTACCGTATCGTCGCGAATAAGCGCCTGTTTCGAAAGAGCGCCGGTCTTGTATAAGCGCCGGGGGTACAGGGGTCTTGAAATGGTCCTTAAGCACTAAAATAGGAACTTGTATAAGCGCCTGTCTTGTGTTTAATGACCCCTCCAAATTGAAGAGCGCCCCGGCGCTAATTCGCGACGGTACGGTACCTTGGCTGGAGAAGGAATGTATAACATCCAATATATCCTTGCCCTATAGTGCTCCAATTACATCCCAGACTAGAGCACCAACACCCAAATTCACAACTCACCGAGGGTTTCTCCATAGGGAGAGCAGCCACAGTGTTTAGGTAGGAATCCCAATAGGCCAGGTATCTCCAGTGTGTCAGTGTTGGTGGTGGGCCAGCACCTAAACCCCATCCTCCAGGGTCCACCCCATACAGGAGTAGCATTCAGGAGGAACAGGAGTAGAGGTAGCAGACCGGTGTACTACTCACAAGACTCACACCCACCTGGAGTGGGCAGTGCTTATGGTGTGTTTGTTTGTAAACAAGCCTCCAGAAGCCCTGGAGGCCGCCCCTTGGTGACTCCAAGACCTGGGTACTAGGTACATGTAGTAGGGAGACCCAGGAGGTACAGATTACCTGTGATCAGGAGTAATCCGTAGTGTGGATTAGCTCAGGATATAGCTACCTACTGGTGCACTCAAGGAGGTACCATAGTAGCCAACGTACAGTGCTATCTAAGTCATAGTGTTCATTCACCAACAATCTAAGCTTCTGTTGCTGCTAACTGACCTACTAGTATATGATAGAACTAGGGTGTGTGGAATCTTCCTCCCATCACAATTTCATAAGCAAATTTTGAAAATGAGTAGTAATCAATTTCAGTGAGTGCATGAAGAAATCCATAGACATACACCAATAGTTACTGAGATTGGTAAAAGCTGAATTATAAGGTTATTACTATCTGCGGGTGATTTCTTAATGATGAACTCGCAATTAAATGGTAGAAATAGTTCTATAGTTTTACTATGCCCTACACGCGTGTCCACAAATAACCTGACGTCCTTGGGGCGCGAGGTAAGGTAGATTGTAGGGATGGACAGGGTGTGATGATGGAGGAGGAGGGGGGAAGGGGGCTCCTGGATGTGTTATTAGGCCAGGGTTGGATCCTCCTAGACAGAGGATCAAAGAGACACAGCCGCTGGAGGCACCAGTAATGAGGTAATGACGTCTTCTCCAGGTTGACCACAGACGACCCTGCTCTAAGGAGCCCCTACAGGCCTGAGGGGTGGGAGGGGGTAAGGTGAGGTCCCAGGTTGCTATGGTTACTTTGTTCTTGTACCACATCTAACGCTGAATAGGCTCATTTGTAGTCCTCTCTACCTCAACACCTTATCTACATGTAGAGTATAGATTAAACAGGAATGTGGGAGGTAAAGCCTTAAGAATGTGGGGGGTGGGGGTTAGTCTATGAGGGAAATATTTATGGAGTCGGAGGTCAGTCCATCCAGAATTATTGTTTAAATATCCAGGTACACATTTGGGCACGCCTATACAATGTACTAATCTATATGTATACCCTGGTAATGGTATGGAAAAAACAATTCTGGGTGCTATCTCCGTGCCTCTACATAGGTAAAATTCGACACGGGCGACACGGACCTTTTTTAAAATTCGACACGGGCGACACGGCCCTTTTAAAATTCGACGGACACAGGGAAATTGGGGATAAAAATCGACCCACAGGGATTTTTCTCTAAGTTCTTATATATCTAAAAATCGACACAACGACAAAGTCTTTCTGCTAAAAATCGACACAGCGACATGGTCAAAATTGTGGGCATCCATGTAGAGGCACATCTCCCTGAATCCTCCACCTTTATGCCATTGGGATTGGAGTGAGGTGAACATTTCTGACTATTGATACATGTTCTTCATTGGGAACCCCTCCCACATTAACATAAGCTCCCAATATACCACAGGTATCCACCTACCAGCACCAGGGGCGTCTGTTAAGGCGGCCCAGGTGTCCACAGATAGACCCTGGAGGTTTGGACCTCCACCCAGGAGAGAGGTGAGCATGTCGGTGTGCAGCTTCACACGGTGACAGCTGGCACCTGTCCTGCTGGTAGGGCACCTGGAGGAGGCTCCTGGAGCACCTAGGGTCATGCCGCACCTCATCTATACACCTCACACAGGAGGAAGGGGAAAACGTGACAAAACAACTGGAGGAAGGAGGGGGGGGGGAGGGTGAGCGTGTGGGAAGTGGGTTAAGGTGAGCTTCATATCAGAATCTAGGGTCTTAACGATGACTATTCTCAAGACTGACTCAATAGCCTTGGTATCTTCTCATTGCTTATTAATTTTGGGAGCTATAAAGAGGGCGGATTTGGAGGATGGACAATATCGAAATTCCAGAAAAAGAGCAGGAATTCTTTAAAAAGTAGGAAAAGGAGCGTTGTCTAGTTTACTGTAAGGCATCTTTAAAGTGGGAGATTTCGCAATTAGTATCTTGTCTATTATCAAATGTATTCATTAGCCCTTCTGTTTACTACTACCGCCAAGTCTCTCGTACTGAGGGTTGTTCTGTGGGGTATAGGAAACTGCAATATTAGGGTCATTATAAATATACTGCACTACTATGATATCCATAATCTTACATCATTGTCTCAACGTCTATGTGCGGACTATATATATCCATGAGAGGTGCTGGTAGTACAAGAGACTTTACGGTAATGGTTGGGGCGCGGGCATTCGAGGGGGGGGGGGGGGGTATTCCCATGTAAGTACATGTAAACGTCAGGTAGACAGGATGGAAGAGTCCCAGGGCTGCATGGTTCATCCTACAAACAGCAGCATTAGTCCTCATTGTGGGTGCTGCCCAGTCCACGCCTCACCCCTCCCTCAGCTGCTGGCCGACCTGCTGCCTCCTGATACCAACCCCTACCCCACACACCCTCCTACAGTACCTTAGCCAGGATAGGCGCCAGGGATCCGTGTGTATATATGTTAATGAAGAGGGCTGTAACATTGGCTTCGTAGCTAAGGATGGCCAGTCCTAATACTCTCTTACAAATGTGGCATGGAGACGACGTCAGTTGTGTAATTTACAATTTCTCTTTTGTTGTAAACGATTTCATTTTTATGTTTCATTAATAATGAGAACATACCAAAGAAATCATACAATAACATACTTCTTTTTTTTTTTTTTACCTTTTAGAACCATCGCCTGAGTAACACCATATACCAAGTCCTCGGCTTCGCCTGTGGGCGCCTTAAGGAAGAAGGGAGGTTCGTAAAAGCCGGACCCTGGAGAGATATCTGCGCCCTTTACTAGAGCAAGGGAGTGGTCATTTCTTAACAAGGGGGCCGGGGGTGGGGTTGGTGGATTTTTTATCTATATATATTTTTTTTTTGGGGGGGGAGGGGGGGGGCAAACACATTTGGACCCCTTGAGAGGGGGGGAAGAGAACCAAATAAAGGTGGACCTCTATTGAGGGGGGGGGCATTTTTAGTGAAAAATCCAGCGCATTACTATAACTAAAAGAGGTCTGCCATGCTCAATTTCAACCAGCCTGGGGGGAGAGACCCTAAAAATGTCGACACCTCTCACAGGAGTGTGTGGGGGGGGGGGGGGGGGGTTGACCTACTTGGGCGAAAATCTACCGACCCCCATATTGTTAAAAATGACCACTCCCTAAGCGCAGAGTGGCAAGAGGACCCTTTCACTTAGCTGACCCAGCTGGGGTTCAATAGGCATGCATAATTAGACCCTACACTGTTGCTTAGATGTATAATGTCATTTCTTAACAAGGGGGCCGGGGGTGGGGTTGGTGGATTTTGGCGAGGGGGGGGGGGGGGCACTGCACTGACAATGGCTGAATCACCAAATATCCTTATTTCATCGAAATCCCATTATGGAATTTACACTTTGCCACGTTCTGGAAACCATCAAATCAATACTAATTTCATTTCAAAGACCACTAATAAAAGAGCGTAGGATGCCAAGTTAATTCCCCCTCGCCCAGGAGCAAATTGAGCAGGCCCTGGAGTAGCGTGGCGGTTAAAGTGTTGCAGATGGCCACCGTGAGTGTCCACTTCAACAGCCGCAAACCTCCTTTATCGTATCAAGCACATCTTAAAGACGACAGCCAAAAAGGGGCCTTCATCAAATTATCGCGTTACCAAGGAAGGGTGTGACACTTTTTTGTAGCTGGTTATGAGTGTTGGTGGAGTCGGTTCATGGAACAAAAGCTCATCCCTCATCACAAATGATGCCAAGATCGTTGATGCTGTTTGTCGTCAAGATGCACGAGCGAAGCCTTTGCAAGTAACTCGCCTGTGCTGCATTCATACGGACACTATGGTGTTGATACACTCCCAGAGAGTCACCATGATGCACCAACACAGTGGGGAGTAACTCGCCGGAATTGCACTGGCGCATCATGACGACAAATGTTGCGCTAAGGCATCACGCCATCCTTAAAGAGTTAAGAATATCTTTTACCTGTATCAATTTCTTCATAGTATCACCTATTCCCCTGCCTCACTTCTCCCATTTCCATTTCCGCCAATATCAAGTAATTCTCAGATATTTTCAACGCGTAATACCAAATATGGGCGGCCAGTTGATCGATGATGTAGCACTCGATCACACCAAATCACCACCTTCGACTGCCCTATCTGAACTGAATTCGACTTCAAGTAATACTCAGTGTCGACAGACTTATTATAAACTAAAATATGCAGTAATTTTCCCCGTCGATATGGCAAGAAAATGGAAGAGCTTTGGCCTAAAGTAGTAATTCTTCTTGCTGCGGTGCACCGCACTTTTCTCCGACGGGCTCTCCTTTGCCGGTCTTCCCTCTGCTTGTCTGGGGCCTGGTGTGGCTATCAGCAGGGTGTCGGGGTGGGCCTGGGGCTGGGTGGCATACCGATAACCTACTCCAGGGTGGGCAGGGTCGCCGCCCATTAATGAATCATCTGTGATTGGAGGCGGGATGGCGGTCAGGGGGGAGTGGGCTGAGGGTTTAGGAGGGTGGAGAGGTGGCCAGGCCCTTCTGTCACATCTTAACCCTTTAAGGGCTGCATTCTGCTTTAATGTGCTATTCCTTGGTGGTCATGATGCATAAATGCAGCCCCGTCGAGTCTAGGTCTTCATTCATACATAATGCCAACCCTTCAGGATTGTATCAACCCCGTATCGTTGGCTTGATGCCGGAATGCAGCAGAGGCTAGTTACTCGCCAGGGCTGCTATCATGCCTCATGCCGACCAAGGACATAGCGCACCAAATCTCTATGCTGCCATTAAAGGGTTAAACGTCAATATTCACAGCGGGTCCCTTTACAGCGGCCTGTGTCAGAGTGCCTCTTACAAATCACCAACACTGATACTATGTGTAGTGTAAGCCCTATACACACAACATATTGAAGGGGGAGGGATAAGTACTAAAGCCCCCCAACATATGTCAGTACATATATGATACATCCACAATAAAAGTCTAACCTGTGACGGTCACTTCTCGAATCTCTTCACTTCATATCACCTATACAGCTCATCACAAATGATTCCCTCCCTCCGTTCAGATTTTAACCATTTAAGGGCAGCAGACTGCTTTAATAAACTTTGCATTTTTCTTGGGATGATAGATGAAGGCAGAGCCACCTGTGCTGCATTAATGTATCATGTCGACCCAACTGAGTTGCTACACTCCCGACGTGGCAGCATGATGCACTAATGCAGCACTAATGCTGTGTTGGTCCGCAATACGGAAGACGCCTTGACCCATTGTATAGTCTTTAAAGGGTTTTAATCACAACGGTTAATGAGTCTTTGTATCAAAGTGTCAGTAGAACATAATCCCCTCCCCCCTCCTCGCTACATTATCACTATAACCTACATTTATGGATATACGTGTTATATGAATAATCGTGACAAACCCCACCGACTCTTGATATTGAATCAATCTTGGGTGTCCAATGACAGTCCATGAATAAATGTAGGAAGGTCTGCTTTCCCTCATTCCCCATCAATACCCCGATAGTTGACCCATGTAGACCCCTGTGTATGAGTATAAATTGGTTCTGGATACATCCAGTACTGAAGCACCTGACCCCAGAGAGGCCACTGCAGGCAAACCAGGCATAAAGGTCGAGCAGCACGCAATGCCCTTAGCCTACAACACATAACTGGGCACTGACCAGACATTAGGCCGAGGATCGACTAATGCAAGCAGACGACATTTCCATACGTTACGCGTCCATCATGGCTGCCCACATCAACATGGGTGGCGCCACCGCCGACTGCCTTTTATGGATTGTGGGCAGAGCAGGCACATCAAGATTGAATAGTGCTTTTTTTCTGTCAGCTTGCTGTCGGCAATCAATTCCTTTCTTCTCTGATAAATGGCATGCATTTGCAGAACAAAGGCCCTTGCTAAAAAAAAAGTTTCCTTCAAATCAACCTTGAACAATATCATGATGGTATCTTGATGTAAAATGTCTTTCAGTTAATATTGGTACGTAGTAGATATCGTAAAATGTGAGCTGAGTTAAGACTGTGAAGTTGTGATTTAATGGTTCACTTTACACAAACATGCTGCAGGTTTCTGATTTAAACTAAGTAAATTATACATTATGATATGCTATGTCGGCTAGTCTGCTAGTGTTACAAATTAGTAGATAACGTTACTGCTCGGGTCGATGCCACATCTAGCTAAAACCTCGGTCGGTGGTTCAGTATATTTTTCTTTCGCTATATCTACTGACTAAGACGGTTGACATTTTCTCCCATACATATTGCAGCAGGAAGTAACTAGAGGGCGTCCGATAGATGTCACCAGACTGTGGAGGCTGCTCTATAGAACTGTATTAACTTAGTAGTAATATCGCCATAGACAGGGTCATGGTGCATTAACTACATATTAACCGTAGTACCGTAAAGTCTTGTCTGCTAACTGGACCTTGCGTAGAACCCACAGATTTTGGGGTTACTAGTAACCCCACTAGGGTGCTCATAATATCCACATTAGTACTGAAGTGAAGTATAGTTTTGTGCTTCGATAAGCCTGTCGTGTATAACCCAAACCCCAAACTGACAATTGTGTATTACGCGCAAATGGAAAAGATTGAACGTGTGATTTACATCACAAATGACTCAGGGTCAGGGTGATTAAGTGATCGAATTGATTGAGGCTGTTAAATCATTTCGAGAACAATGAATTATTTGTCAATTCTGAGAGCAGAAACATATACATGGTTCAAAACTACCCAACATAACCTAACACCACATACCCCATACCCACATACCCCTACCCCACATATCCCTACCCCACATACCCCAACCCCACATACCCCTACCCCACATACCCCTACCCCACATCCCCCATCCCCTACCCCACATACCCCTACCCCACATATCCCAGCCCCACACCCCACCCCCACATACCCTACCCCACATACCCCTACCCCACATACCCCTACCCCACATAACGCACCCCACATACCCCCTCCCCACATACCCCTACCCCACATACTCCACCCCCACATACCCCTACCCCACATACCTCTACCCCACATTCCCAACCCCCCTCCCCCAAACCCCCACTCCTCCCAACCACCCTCCCCCCAACCCCCACTCTTCCAAACATCTCAACCCAATTCCTTGCCATTCCATCACAGTAGTATCTGTCCACACATTAACGTAATTCAAGATAATTCAAGATGGTTCAAGAGAAATATATCAAAAAGGTCTTACAAAAAACGTCTCACACTATAATGTAAGATAGCTCTCATTGACTAAGCATTGAAATTGTGTGGACTGTAATGTAGACGAAAAACCATTCTAGTACTTAAGAGTTTAATTTATCTGCACACATTTTTTGTTTTTTTTGGGCACATTTTTTTATCTAAATATTTCTAATGTTTAGAGTGGAACATTGATGAAAGTGACTGATGTCCCATGTACCTGAGTGTCTTATCTGTCCATCTGTCAAGTTTTTACATTTTTTGAACCATGAATTCATGTCAAAATTGACACTCAAAAATGGTGTTTCACTATCTTGATGCGACCCCTCAGGAGGCGTCGCATAAGACTCTGGGTGGTTACCACCCTGAGTCAATTAGTAGGTTGTATCGAGATTTTTACGGTATAATATGTGTACATTGTACTGGTAGTTGTAGTAGAACTGTAGTAGGACATGTAGTAGGAGCATGTAGGATGCCATACCTGCACCTTCACACCTGGAGCAGGTACATACACACTCACACCTCCACTTACCCCCTACCTGGCTACAAACTAAGGTGGGAAGGCCAACCCTGGAGGCACTACCAGGCTCACTACATCCTAAAGGGGTCTAGTGGGTCCACTGCAGCGCTGTTGTGTGAGTAGCACCGGCAGGAAGAGGTACTAAAATGGGTCAAAATGTAACGGGTTATCAACATCTTTGTTGGTACCCAAAGACGCACAACTAAAATTCACCACTCGTGGGACTGAAGGAAGTGTCTATGAAAAGCAGCGAAATGTTGGGGGACAAGATGGCCGCCTACATGTGGATGAATCGTTACAACGTTATATCAAACCCCCTTCACCCCTTCATGAACACATACACACACCCAAAGTAACTCTAACCTGTGGGATGATCCTCCAGTAGCCCCCCCCCCCCCCCCCACACACACACTGACAGATGTAACTGCCCCACATACCTCCATAGAGGTTGCTGCTAGAGCGCAGGCACTGCAGGATATATTTTCATCAAATGTTTAACCCTTCTGTTCATTGAGATGGCATTCATAACATATCATATCTTCTGGCATTTATAATATATCATATCTTATATTCATTGAGATGGCATTTATAATATATCATATAATATACTTAGTCAGTCCACTTCTCCTCTTTTAAAAATATCACTTAAATATCGCTGTTTGGCCTGGCGCTTTCTCTACGTTTTCCGGAGAATCTGACCTTCTGAATATTGTTTTCTTATCATTTAAAAAGCCACACCTTGGCAAGCATTCCCTAAATACTACAGTGTACACGTATGTGGAGTTCAAACTTAGCAGAGTACCATTCATACACCTGCCCTTTACGTACAGCGGTCACACCGCCTCTACAGCCAGCTCAGCGAGCTGCTCCTGTGGCCGGAGCATATGTGTAGGTCACAGGTCAGGTCATAGGTCAGGTCACAAGCACATCCCTGGTTGCTTACTAGAGTTCCCCAGCGTCAGCCGTGTGCTCTACACATAGAGTGTAGTGGTTTGGGGGGGGGGGGGTGCAACATAATAGCGCTAAGGCTGACAGGTGCCCTTGTGCACTATGACTTGACACCTCATCCAGTTGTATGGTGATGTCATATTTGGGGCTGCTGTGATTGTAAGTGTGTACTGATCTAGTACAGGAAAACTGGACACATTTAAATACCGGGTACTCATAATAAAAAGAAGTCTTACTACCCTGCTACCCCACTGATTCCCATACAATGTATAAATGTAAAAGTGTGGATAAATCTTACTACACTGAGAGTACAGACCCAAACAAAGGAAGTAAGTCACTGACCTTTGATAAAGGCAGTAAACTAAATCCCATGGTAAGCTGATTTTCTTCTGACGTGTCTGCGTTTTAGCGGGCGTCTTATTTATTCTTGATGAAATTTAATCTATTCTGTAACCACCTGGTAGTGTTCTAATCATGAAACTTGCCCCCATTCGACTGTCACATGTCATGGTGCATACCTAGCTTCTGTTCTCCTATAGCAAATCAGGAAAATTGATCTATCCGTTATGGGGAGGCATGAAACCCGGCGAGTTATAAAATGACCAGGCGGTTACCGGGTCTAGGGACTTAAGTGTACCATTCATTCTTCCCTAACAAATGTGTTTGAATTGTTCTAAGTACCGTTTTACTACTTCCACGAGTAAATCAATGATTCAGGAGAACTCCCTGAATCCATAACGATCATTACTCTTTCTCTATAATATTTCTCTTATTCAACCTCGGAGATTAATGGGTTGTAATCTACACCAAATCCCCTCGCCCAAAACTGCCTGCTCTCTCAATGCATTATGATTCCTCGCTATAGGAAGCGGATGTACATATGAGTGGGGGTAAAATATGCACATATGACGGTGCCATCTATCAGTGCATACAGTATGCAAATCCACTGAGACCCTGTCCAGTACTGTAGGGGCTCAACATACCGTGCTGCTCTGGTACTCCCCCGTGGTCTCTGCATCTCACTCAACCATGTGTATTTTTTAAATGTTTTATTATATTTGGTCCTGCTTTGTATTGTAAGTAAGTTAAACATAGTATCAGCATTCTATTTCTGTGCCAACAAGGCCAAGAATGATGTTGTCGTCGTTATTGTTGTTTTATTTTTGCCATGTTACAGATGTTCAGACAGGAGTTAGCCAATTCATTTGATCCCTAAAAAGTGTACAACAATACTGCGCGTCGGTTTTGTTATTACAAAAACGCCCTACGGTAGATGAAATGTTATCAAAACGGAAATCATCACCTATTTACGTCTAAGGCACACACAAGGAATATCGAATCTACACTCGAGGATAATATTGGTACCACAATTCGCTTAATATCTCGCTCTGACATTGTCTGTGCATGTGAGATGCTTCGTTTTGCTCTACCAGTGGAGTAGCTCATAGTATGTACCGGTATATTTATGTGTGAATAAAGTGCCAGCATACATTTTGGGAAAAATTGAAGACCTGTACCACGATGGTACAGAATTTGTTTTCCACAATGTAAGTCCGCACTTCTATAGCAAGAAATGGCGCCACCCGTTGCAGTCAATTACTTTTCTGTACAGATACGGCTATTGTTATCCGCCGGCACCTACTGTATGCATTATTGTTAATTTTGTAATTGGATTGTACTCTAGTTAAACCAAGATGTGGTGGGAGACTGACGCGTCTGCTAGGGGCTTAAGTCCCGCAGAGAGGCATTCTGATCACTTCCTCTGATGCAGAATGTAGGGCTGGTGCCACTACAGCTGCCACCTAGTGTAGAGGAGTGAAACTAAACCCTCACTAACGGGTCCATTGTGGACTCTACGATACTATTAAACGCCTAGACTCGGAGCGAGATTGGCTTTAGCCTCATACAAGTGTGGTCTGCGCTAAACTGCGCTAGTTCTAATACACATCTTCTAATTACCACCAATTAAGGGATTAAAATCATGTCCTCGGCCTTGTGTATTCTGAAATACACATCCAACTTCAAAGGGATCTCACAACCTGACAGTTGAATACACATATCTTAGTCGAGGCGACTCCATTCACGATAGCTCATTGGAGTCGGGGGGACTACTATTGGGTCTTTCCGTAGGTATGCACTCAGTTGGCCTGTGGTCATCCTATCTCCATAGGATGACCAGCTTGTGTGGTCATACCTATAGATAGGATGACCACTTTGGCCTTCATTGTTCATTGCTGTCTAAGAAAAATACTGGGAATCCATCACAAAATTGTCTTTTTTGGCTGCTAGAAATGAGTACCAGCATCCACAATAACATAGAAATGTAGATGAAGGTGTAAGGTATTCATTTAATATTACTTTTATTGTTTGGAATAGAGTGGGGACTCAGGGAAAGTACTTCTTGTCGAATACGTTTTTGACCCCCTGAATCTCGGCTAGGAGCGCCCAGTGACCCTCCAGCAGGCTGTAGGCCGATCAGCTGCAGAGGGTCACGGCAATGACTACACATATCTATACTTGAATACACATATTTATACTGTGTATTCCACCCTTATAATGTCAAGGTCGGAATTATAAGATACCTACGCTGTGCCTCTACATGGGTAAAAATCGACACGGCAGACACGGCGACACGGCCTTTTTAGGCCCTTTTAAAAATCGACGGACACAGGAGAGTTGGGGCTAAAAATCGACCCACAGGGATTTTTCTCTAAGTTCTTATATATCTAAAAATCGACACGATGGCATGGTCCATCTGCTAAAAATCGACACGGCGACATGGTCATATATTTGGGTACCCATGTAGAGGCACTACGCTATATCTGCAAGTAGCGTGGGTGTCCAAGTTAGGTCCATTGTGTATCATCTGGTTACGGTTATCTACTACACTGTACCTCAGTAACTTAATCCCTGTTTTTAATCTATTCGAGAATGTATTTAACAAGAACACTTGGAAGAGCAAATGTAATTAACTGAAGTGAACAAATAATTTGGCACCTACAAGACTAATTCACATCATGACATGGTATCAAAAATCAAACGTTTTGTCTGGAAATAAAAAGGGATTCTTGGCGACACGGTGGATCCTTAATTCTGAAAGCAAAATAGTCCCTCCGACTCCACATACCGTATACAATGTAATTAGCACACGCTGTAATTATTGGCTTTTTAAAAGATACATTTCTAGAGTTTAACCGTGCCATATAAACGGATGATTCTGTATACGTTTTAGAATACAATTCATCCAAAAAGAGGACTGAGCACAAATTACATTGTATACGGTACACAAAAGTACAATCATCACTACAAGCATTGTACACGTTCTCCAGGAACTTCTTTTAAAAACTATTTGGTAGTTTATTCATATTTTCTCATTAGTTTATTCATATTTTCCCATGTCACAGACTCGGAGCCATCAGTCTCCTATTCTCCAACGCAGAGAGTCCAACAAATACAACAAATTGAGTTACTCACCGAGAGGACCTCTGCATGTTGGGCACAGTGTGAGTTTGCCGCGACAAGCGGAACACACAATGTGTCCGCTCTGGCACTGCATGATGGGTGGAAGTGCGTAGTCGAAGCATACTGGACATTCAAAAAGACTCGCCAAATCGTTACCGGTTGATGGGACCGCCATGCCTGGAGTGGCTGAAAGAAGATAAGATAGGGAGTTGTTAACACCTTACTGTTAAAGGTTTTATTCACATAGAGTAAATGCAGCACTACCCCATTATTTTGGGCTATTTGTGTATGATAATGACTTGTTTCAATGTTTTGCTATGGAATTTTATATTCAAAGAAATATTGGATAGATGTACATTTACTTAGGTTTTTGAGAGTTTACAAATGAAATCAATAGTGAATGCATCACTATGTGTATATGCCGTCATGTCCTGCATTTAAACACGAATGTTACTTCTTGGTCAATTTATATTGCTTCAAATTTTCTGCAACATATATGAAAATGCACATGTAGTACACATGAATATGAGAGTTCATCTTATTTCACTTTTAATTAATTTCTGTTAAGATTTTCTTTATATAGGTCTAATAGAAAACCTACCTGTGGGGTTGTGACCTCTTCCCCTAGTAGTAGAGGGCTGCCGGCTCATGCTGCCAGCACCTAGACAAAGTAACAACAGTGGGATCAGTTAACAACAGGTTCCATCACATGATTTGTGATATTAAACTGGTCTTTACCTAGCATCAATAACATCAAACCTATAATGCTATGTGGGAATTCCAGTCAACTCGTCCACTTACCAAGTCGCCCACTTACCAAGTCGCCCACCAACCAACTCGCCCACCAAGCAACTCGCCCACCTACCAACTCGCCCACCACACTATAGGCCTGGTGAGGGGGAATGGAAAAGGAAAAGCCCCCCCCCCCCCCCCCCCCCACTCCGCCACTGCACTCCTAGCTGTCAGGATTTTCTTACTATAGAACGTTGTTGGACAGAATTTGGGCTAGACAATTTGTTTTATTATTTTCGGTTCATTACACTGAATTTTACTGTACTATCATTCATGTTATTCCTCCTGCAAATTTAGCTATTTCCCAGTTTTTACAGTTTGTACAGTTTCTTTTATATTTTGGCCTAGGGGGAATAAGTGGGTGACTTGGGGAGTGGACAACTTGGTAAGTGGGCGACTTGGAGAGTGGGCGACTTGGTAAGTGGGCGATTTGGAGAGTGGGCGACTTAGAGAGTGGGCGACATGGTAGTGGGCGACATGGTAGTGGGCGACTTTGTGAGTGGGCGACATGGTAGTGGGCGAGTTGGAGAGTGGACGAGTTGTCTGGATACCCTATGGGATTGTGCCAATCAATTGGTCACTTTTATGGCCAATTCCATAGAACTGTGCATTTGACTTGTTAAATTTATTACAAAAGCTATATACCAGGGGTACATGTACAATATGGGGAGAGCCAAAAAAGACAATATGGGGAGAGCCAATAAAAGGCATGAGGTATTATAACGGGAGTGATAAAACTTCATCGGGGGGAAATGTGAATGCTGGGAACAGATGATAAAACTCTGAGGGATCTGGTGTTTGGTAGAAATACGGGTCTCTCCCAGGCGCTTCACCGGGACAGGTGAGGTGCCCCTCTCCTGCCTACATCACAGAAATGGGAAATGTGTTCAGGTACAATCACCATCTAGTATATCTGGATCTTGGTATGGTGGAAACATGATCTTTACAGATCTGATAAGCTTTCATAGGGATCTATACTACTGGAACCAATATGTATTCTTTAACTCATTTTTCAAAATGTATCAGACTCCCTACCTCAGTGAGCTAGGCATCTAAGTCTAAAAATAAGATATTGAAAGTTTGTGGTGTTTCTATCTATGGTACATGTATCAGGCAAATATTAAAAAGAACACTTACTCTCCTTCATAGATGTGTTCTTTAATTTCTATTAGCCTACTGTACAGTACTGAACAAGCAGCATTCCAAATTCCTGTCCAGATTCGATCATGTGTTTTTTTTACTGACATTGTCAAACACCAAACTACTTTAAACCTTGTGAAAGATTACATTGCAATTAGCCTATTTCAAGCATACTATTCCATATCTAGGAAGGGGTTATGATGTAGGTTAGATCTCCCATAATTACATATTTAATAACTAACTGCTCAATGAAGAATATAATTCCATTCTCCAAAACCAAGGTAACCAAAACACCACCCAGTTTATTATTGTTCCATTTCCAGGATGTGTGTCAGCATGTTCGCCTGAGACTAGACTAGAGTGAGGTCTCTTTGCAGCTAGTTTACTTGGCCCTGGGTACAATTCTTAGGTCTTTGTTGTGTTATTGGTTAGTGTTATCTTGTTAATACTTCAATAAAACTGGTGTATTTGACTAAGGAACTGTAATACACGGTTAAAAGGTGAGCTGACATGAGACAAATTGTCAAATTCCTGCCGAGAAATGACATTTCTTTGAAGAATGCCATGTGAACCAAACGCAGTCATTGACAGTCAAAACACTGACAAAGACCATCGACGTTTGACGCTATTCCAGCGTATGATTGTCACCAAACCAAATAGAACTGTTCCGGCATTACCTAAACTTACTCTATATGCAAAAGTTATCGACATACCGGGAAAAGAACTTCGTGAATTTAACACGAATTGATGGTCGTCTTTCGTGTCGATGTACTCTCTTTCCTTCCTCGGGAACTTGTGTACTTGTCATAAGTGTACTAGAATCCGTGACGTCACCAGTACGTGTGCACAAGGGATTTCCTTTTTCTGCACGTGCGTTTGTTTACGTTTCAACCCTAGGTCGCCTCACTGTTGTTAAATTACCCAAATTATGTATTTTACCCGCATAACTATAAATACATGGGTTTCTAATAATTTTAAGCTCACGACCCACGATTGGGGCATGTCTGGTGGAGAACGGCGGGCCTGACAGCGGCCTGAAAGTGACAGCGACACGCGTGACCTATTTTCTTGGTCTCGCTGCAGCCCCGCCCACCAAGCTGGCCCCAACTCGCGCTTGGACAAGTCCGAGCGACATCGCTGGTATTTAGGAGGCCATGACCGCATCACTTCCCCCGTATATTGGGGGGGATTCGTACGCGGTACCCATCTGCACTTTTAATACAACAGTACCAAGCGCACAGGAACTATTTTAACCAGCAACCTTTGGTGCCAGCGATGTCGCTCGGACTTGTCCAAGCGCGAGTTGGGGCCAGCTTGCCCCGCCCACTTCACCCCATTTCTCCCTCTTTTTCTCTTTTCCACAGTTCTATCTAAATTGACGTGGTATTGACGTCTGTCGTCCATGGTTCTATATTAATATCTATTTGCTAAAATAACCCAGGCATATAATATAGGGGTGATTTGCTATGAATCATACTAGCCTATCATTCTTAAAAGTGGACCCACTGGAGGCATCATTTTTAATAAGATGATCAACGGGGGAAGGGGACGGGCTAAACAGATTTCACCCTAATTCCTAAAAAAAAAAAACACCTGTGGAATCGTCCTGTCGAACAGGCAATCTGTCAGACTATTAAACCCTTTCCGTTTGTGTTCGTCTTAAAGTGATAACTTATTGGTACTGACCACTACCAGAGGGCACTGCCGTTACACGCAGGTGCCCCTCCCCTCACCCCTCCCCCTTTGCCTACCCAATGCTATGTACCATATAAGGGGTTTCCCATTCAAACATGTTATCATAGCTATCACTGCATTGCCTACTACATGGTTGGCTCCTACTCCTAGTACATCGTCTACGGTACTCAACCAGGACTGGGAGGTACCAATATAGCACACATCGCATGCCCCCCTACCCCCTCCACCTCCGATGTATACGTTACCACACATAGGTGGAAAGGTAGCAGTATAGCCTAGTATAGGGCAATTACGATGTAGATGGTCAAGGCAATGACTATGTGTGGCTCAGCAACCCCCCCCCCCCCCTCCCCTTTCAATTTACCATAGGAGCCGCCGAGGCTCAGAGACACAAGCTGAACTTTATATTTCTCCTGGACCACTTAGTCGGCAGAGTCTTTTCCCATACTACTACTGCAGCCCATGGCACTTACTCGAGTATCAGGATACAATCTTTACCTCCCAGTTCATATCAAATCTGGGGAAAGCTATGCCACTTTCAATGGATAAAAACGTATTCTGAACACACAGAGAACCATATTTGATTGCCACCCCTTATCTGTATATCACATTGGGTTCATGAATTATGGTTAAAATATAACAGAACATTAAAATGAAAAAAGAGATGTGAACCTCTTATAGTCTACATATATGAGAACAGAATGCACAAATAAAATCGGACTTAAACTATCACCATTTCTCCCGGATATTATGAACAGTGAAGGTTTTATGCTGAAGCGGTTAATCCACTATGGGGCAATAATCAATGAGTCTAGGCGTTAGTAGTGGTGTGTCCACTGCGTTATATCCAGGAAGGAACGTGTGATTACCATTGAGTGTGCAGCAGGGTGTGACGGGCGCTTGGGGCAGAGCAGTAGGTACGGGTGGAGGTTCCTACACCTGACCATAAATACATGCTCGGAGGGGCAATATTGGAATTAGGGCAGATTGACCAGTCACCTAAAGGCAACCACATACCTCGAGATATTCACCTCGCATTTTTAGTCATTCATGCATGATAAGCCCTGTTCCCGTGTATCACAGTACACGTTAAGTGATACTCTTTCTAGCAAAGAAAAGTAAAGACAATACGATACATTAGTAACTACATAATTCAAGTGGACATCTCAAGGTACGTGGCTACCTTAAGGTCAATCTACCCTTGGACAAACCCACAGACTGACCCTACTGACTGCACCCAGCACAGGTTACTGCGTTTGTTTGATGCCCATTGACCCTCAGCACTCGCCAACCACCTATGAATAGAATGCTCAGTATAATGACCCTTGTCCTCTCCGTAACATGGATCCAGGGCATTGCCCACTTTGCATAACACAACCTGTAGTGACCAGTGGGAGGGTCCTGGCATGTGTCAATCAAAAACATAGGCTGAAAAATGGTTGCAAGTCCACGTATACATGGCGGCTTTAATTTATTTGTGAAATGTTTTATACTTCTTTTGAATATAAATAGCGCTCGCACAACTTTTTCTAACGGGAAATTCAGCGACCCAAGTTCTTGAGGGGTTGGCCTTGATTTTTTAAACTCCTTCTCGACAGGGGGTGGGGGGGGGGCATGTGTGATTCATAGCAGATGCTATAAATAGATACAGGTACTAATCAACACACATGATATGCGGATAAACAAACATTTCTCTTTTATTCAAACTCTTAAACAACTAGTGCGTTTTTACATCAGAGCGTATATATGTACATGTGACTCAGACCCAACAATAAAATTAAAATACTTCCCAGAATATAACAGTATCATATTTCATAGTGCATTCTTCTTATCCCCTCCTCCTTTGTACATGTGACCACGTGGATGTGGTATATTCCTATGATAAAAATCATTATAGATCTATACAAGGCAGGACCCCCAGGTTCCCTGTAATCCGTCTTCATGGTCTACTGATGTTGTAGCGTCGTCCCTATGGTCTACCCAAGACAATTACCAGAGCACTGACACAATGTTAATGTACACAAATTGTCTTTAGCAGTAGGTCTATCATAGACTATAACCTGTACATTGATGTCAAACCATAATCTTTTCCCCTTATGTCCCAAGTAACCTCTTTCATTCTATCTTTTTCTAAACTATATTCAATACATCAAAAAAATAAATGTGTAGTTTTGTGGTTTCCTTTGCTCCTACGTTCCGCTTCCAGCTGTGACGCGTGTTATCAGAATGTAGGCGAAGAAAAAGAGTCCGACCAGAGCGAGAATCACATAACACATGAGTTTCCTGTTGTTCTTTCCTGTGCCCATCATGTTCTGGATACGGTTAAGGCTGCCGGTTAGCAGGTTTGTAGAACTGTCAAACTCACTATCCTGTGAATGAAATAGAGAAATGTTATGATCTAATATTGAAAAATACCGGTACTTTTCTTGCTACTGTTTAATAAAGTGAAGAAAGAAGGTGCTGGTGAATCAACATCGGTAACTAACAGTAGACCATGCACATGTATTCTATTATTACCATAAAACCTCGCGCATAAGCCTAACTCGCGTATAAGCCGCACCCCGACTTTGGGCCGATCCTATAAGTCGCACTGGCCATCTGATTATGGTGACTTTTGTGCTGTACTATAGGAGCAAAAACTCCCATATAAGCCGCACCTGGACTCTGTGCCGATCCTATAAGCCGCACCAGCAATCTGACTTTCGTATTAGCCGCGGATTATACGCGAGGTTTTACAGTATTTGATGTAGGCATACTACGGGTACCGTCACTTGTGGCACAGCTATTTATGACTATACACTGTATATGGATACTCCATGCGCCGTGTCGATTTTTATTAATACATTTTTTTCTCTTTTTTTTGTGTTCGGTTTTGAGAGTAAAATGGTAGGAAAGCAGGAGCCGTAAATATTTATATCAACATACTACAATTTTCGTAATGCTCACGAATTGATTTATGATCGAGGTAAATGTACATACCACAGTATCCAGATAACGAGTACCGTCCCTGGCTTCACGCTCCATATCAAAGGCATACTGAAAATAACAGTACCATACATTATCATACCGGTACATAATCATAGGTGATGTGAGATATCTGCAAAAAAGGAACTTAGTTTGCATTTTATCAGTACAGTGTATACTTCACATAGGGGTATACCGGTATAATTTATAGTATATTGAAGCTGCGATAATACCTTATACTATAAGTTATAAACTATAATATAGCGATTTTCCATTTCCTGCATCTCTACAACAGTCTGATTATAATGACATTACATTATTAATGTGGCCTACTGGTAACATGTCAAGTTATATTTCGGAGTTTTAACCACGCTAGATCAAAGGAAGCCAATGAGGGAAAAGAGATCTTTGGACGCATTCTACACATGTGGACCAGCGGACCAGCAGTAGCTCAGTACATGTAGTACCATCTGTAGTTCTAGAACTCAGCTTAACTTCAGTGCATTGAAGATGTTTCGTAAGGAGAGTTCTTAAGAGTGTGAGTTACAACTATTTTGCCCTGAGGGGACGTTCAGTTATAAAAATGGAGATGGCACTACTGGGCTGCTGCTGGTCTAAATAAGGGCGATATGATTGTATGTGTGTGTGGGATGGGGGGGATGTAAATTATAATATCCCCACTTTTAAATTACCAAATTTACAACAGGCTTACCTGGGTAATCCGTATGGTTAAGTTTTATACTTTTGCTGAGGGCAACACGTATAGTGGTATATATTTTAGTATTGTAAGAAATCCATCACCCCTATTTCTTGTTAAATGAGTACCGGTAATTCCTGTAAATGTAATACCGGGTAATATGAAGCTTACGTTTTTTAACATAGAAACTTTGCCTGCAAGTTGTTCCGTCATCCTCTGGTTTTCATCGTCCAACATATCGTGTCCGGACCCTGGAAATATGCAGACACTTTGACATAAATATCTACACATCAGTCTTCTATTACTATGATTACCACAGTGATACCGCCTATACATAACGTACATGGATCTACATTGGGCATCAATGATGAGGTCATTGCTAAAAATGGAACTAGATGAGGCCCTATTGAATAGGGTCTACCTAGTTAGGGAGTGATCATTTTTTATCAACAGGGGGGGGGGGGCAAACAAATTTGGACCCCTTGACCGGGGGGGGTGAAAAATTTGGACCCCTCTTGGGGGGGGGTCAAAAAATTCAACCTGTTTTGAGTCAAAAAGCCTGCGCGTTACTATGCTTCAAAGGGCCCGCACGCGAGCCGATTTTCGGCCCTAAGGGGGGGGGTGTAAAAAATTTCGCACGCTCCGCGCGGAAAACCACCACCCCCCCCCCTGTCGTTAAAAAATGATCACTCCCTTAGTAAGCCTGTCTATGTTAAATGTAGGCATATAATCAAGACCCTATGTATTGTCTTTATTTTATGAGAGTTGTAAATTTCCTGTGAATGTGGTCCTGTGAATGTGGACCATGTGCATTGTCAATCAATGTAAAATCAATTATATTGCCTGAGGTGCTGCCTGCCATAGTGCCAAGAAAGACACCCTGAACTACTCACAATTCTTATATTATCGCCCACTTGAAGACTCATTATTAAACATGTTATTGCCATTATGTGCTATAGAAAGCCCTATTTACCTCGTCCGTTCCGTCCGTTCCAAGTAGCCATTGTGTTGATCTATATTAACCTGGGTTTTAATGTCAAACAACGCAATATTTCCTATCTGTCTCTGCACTGCAGTTCAATCAGTGAATCACTCACTCAGTCACTGACGATATCACAAGCTGTTTCTCCCTTTGCAATTCGGTTGCTTCCGACACGATCCAGTGTCGTGTACCACTTTCAACTTGTCTCGCGACACTTATGTTTTCTCAGATTCCCTTGTTTGCTAGCTGTGTGGTAAGTTGGCACTTAAACTGCAATTTGAATTAAAGTTTCTCAGAAAGTTGGTGTTGTTGTCCCATGTTGATGATCTCTCTGTGCTTTCTATGTGTCCCGACAAAGCAGAAACTTGACGGACACGTCTGCACCGCACAGGACGCCAGTGTGTAACGTGTTGATCATGATGTTTCCCGCAAGATGTCAGCACTTGCTGTGATGGAAGTTAGTTTTGTTGAGAACCACTAGGTGGGAGCAGTGCTCCGCACGGTCCGGATTTCGCGCGCTCCTGGGGGTGCAGTCGACCAATGACTCTACATTACTACTACTTATTATACCTAGCATATGACTTTACTATTCCTACAACGTAGGATCGCCGGATTAGCTACGTGTGTAATACAAACCTCTGTATCACAATATGTGCGATACGGAAAAGTGGTGCGCAAAAGGGACAGGGTGGTGCGTAAACAGATTGCGACTAAGACTTCAATTTCTGGCAAATATTGACAAATATAGATAGATATTGAGCAATACAGGTCGTCTTTATCGTACTGTCATATGCTAGGTATAATAAAACAAAAAAAGAACTCGTAAAAATACAACTGGATGCACGACGACTTGTTTGGGTATCCGTATCGCATGGTGCGCACTCCTGCTGCGCAGTCGTGCGCACCATGCCATACGGATACCAAAACTCGTCGTCATACACCCAGTTTTACTCGTTCATTTTTATGTTAATATTTATATATATGATCAGACTGATGGCAACGGAACCAACACTTATGGTAAATAAATTAGATTTTGGGTGGTCTTTTTCTCCACTAATGTGGTATAGACTTGGACCTGAACCAGGTCTACCGGTAGGTCTGGTTCAAGTTCCCCAGATGAAATACCTTCAAGGGGCAATATGTGACTTGTTTGAATTCAGGCTGAGTGATATCTTGAGGCTTGTTCTTAGTGGGTCTTTATTCCTTTTAATAGCTATAGGCCCACAGTTAACCCTACTGTCATAGGCCCTGCCAACCTTTGTAGGACTGGACTATGGCTAGACCTGTTCAGGTGGTGGGATCCTTGGAGCATATGCCTGCATGGTTATATCAACTGACCAAACCAGGACCAGTTACTGGATCGGTATGGTACAGAGGGGGATTACCCTTCGGGCTTTCCACCAGGGTGAGGGTTATCCGACTCCTACACAGGACTTACATGTTTACTTGCTAAGAACAGGGATAGAACAGTATCAAACATATATTACACTGTAAATGTTGATATTTTCGCATGTATACATTTCCGCACATTCACTAAAAAGTACAATTCCGCGTGTATTTAATTTCACACATTTTGGAATATGGAAGTTGTTTAACTACACTGGATAAATTTCCGCGCTGTATTTAAGGTAAAAACGCGAGTGAATAAAAGCTGGTGATGTTTCATCAAAAGAAAAATATATATATATATATGGAAGACCATATATAGTGCTTGTCTTGATATATGTACCGGTGCATATTCTTGATATAGGTATGTTGAACATCTAATTTTTGATCATTCATGATTATTGATCCATTTGAAAACGATAGGTAACACGAGACTTGGTGTGGTTTTCTTGAAATTATATTGAATATTTGTTTAGTTCATGTTCATACAATAAACAGAATTACAAAACACGTTAAGTTGGTATTTATCTCCTTTAATTATCATACTTAATAATACGTCTTACATCTTATTACACATCGATGCAGCGGGTTTCCTCCAATCACATTCATTCTGCTTTATTCATTCGTCTGGAACTTCTCTCATACAAAGCAATGGGCGGGTAATTACATCGGAATGGACATAACATAGTTATTCTCCTCGGTACTTTGGTGGTCGTTTCTCTTTGAAAGCCATCAGACCCTCAATTCGATCCTTTGTAGGAATAACCTGCAATAGGCAAAGAAAAAACATAATATTATTGGCTAAAATACATTTATATACACTACTTGCCTCAACAATGTACTTAAGTCAATATGTTGTGTGGATATTTATGATGGATAAACGTCCCCAATGTGATGTGGCGGACAGAGAGCCATTTACCTGGTATTACTAGGAGGCTTACCAAATGTATGGGAGGAGTGAGAGTGACAATAAAACTCCTGTATTTAATATTATGATAAACAAATTACGGGTATAATACAAATAATATATTACCTGCGCGTAGCAGGCTTGTTCAAAACCCAGACCCGAGTTGAGGTCCACCTGCAAATGGAATTACATAACACAATAATTTCTGTCCACGAAACAAGAAAAAAACACGTTAGGTTTTCACCGAATACGCCTCTGAATCAACAATGCAGTATTTCTTTTTATACCAGTGAGACTTTCTGGCGAAGTCCTTGACTGTAATTCATCATGACCCCCCTTTCTGGTATCACTTAAATCACAGACATCACTCCTGACAAGCCAGTATATCTTACATTTACACCCGAAAGTAGGGTCCTCAATGTAAATTGAGGCCCCTGAATAAAGGTCCTCTATACTACTAAAGAGTAATCAATTCTGTAGACTTACCTCTATTCCTCTACTAATGGCTTGTTTAGCCATCCTGACCGCCACGGGGCCCTGTACCAAGACAACACATGCTCATTACTAGCACATCAATGGACCCCTTTAATATAAAACTTTAAAATGGTCTGGTATTTACAGCCAATAAGCTCTCTTAACTGCAGACCCAAAATATATTATTTCAATTTTGGCGGAAATTAACTACTAAAAGGAGATTAAAATACTATTTTAGGATTTAAGATGTTCATTAGAATACATGTACATGAGTCCAAATTGATCGTGAATATCCGCAAAGACCATGATCGGTTGAGAGCTTCACTAGTACATATAAGGTGAGGTGTAATAGTGATTATCAATACTTACATTAGGTATAATTTCCTCTGCTAGTTCTATGGCCCTCTTGTAGGCTGCGTCTCCGGCGGCGTTCTGTTCCACGGCGGCGTTGACAAGCCCGATCTCTGCAGCCTCCATACCATCAACCACCCGCGCAGTGAAGATCAACTCCTTGGCCTTAGCCGGTCCAACCAGTCGCGGTAACCGCTGCGTGCCTCCTACAGGGGCGGCAGGAACAAATTATCTTAGTTTTGTTTAACCTTTACGGATAATACCTCAATGTTCATGCACATAGGTTCATTGGTCGTCACGGTGCAGAAATGCAGTGCTAGAGAGTAAGTCGTGAGCACTGCATTAATGCATTACGCTTACCCTGTGGGAGTGTATCAACCCTTTAAGGATAGGGGTAAAATAATGTGTGTTAGGTTTTTTCCCCTTTTGATTGATATTCATGGCATGTAAAGAACATAATTATATACATAAAACTAAGGTGGTGCTCAATAGAGGCTATATTGACTATACATAATGACATGTGCCTAAGATATATATATTTGAACACATAAATAAATAGGCAGCGGTTGGTTTCTTAAGCAGAAAAGATTTAGGGGTGTGGGGATCAGGTTAGTAAGTGATTTTCTTTCTCCTAAGGAAGTTTTGTTTTATATAACAATGGAGCGTGAGGGAATGATGCGGGAAGTTGCTCACCCCCGCAAAAAGTCAGCCCCCCCCCCCATTGATAAAAAAAGGACCACTTCTTAAGTGATTAATATGATGTCTAGACTTCTTTATTCAAATAAAGCAGTAATACGTTATCTAGGTGGGACAAGCAAATAAAGCACTTTGTTGGCCTTAATGGTCTTAGGGGTGAATTAATATCTAAGTTGGAGGAGAGAAACATTTCTAATAGCCTATGTACAAACCTGCACCGGGTATAATGGCCAGCCTCGTCTCCACCACCCCCAGCTTGGCTGTGGTACCTGCAATGTTAAAGCGGGGCTTATATCTAGTACCTAAGGGGCATGTATTAACGGCTAATACCAACCTCCGCCCGGGATGATAGCGAGTCGTGTCTCCACTACACCCATCTTGGCCGTGCTACCTACAAAACAGAACAGCATGCACAGGTAGACATTAACTAGGCAGGCGTAGGTCACTAACTGATCCAGCAGCTGCAAAACTACGTGGGCCTGCACCAAGGGATGCAGGCCCAAACTACTAAATTTTATTCTTTTAGTGAGAAATATCACGAATATTCCCGATTAGGATACATATATCCAGGGAGCCTACAGTAGCTCCATGATATATCAAAACACAGTTAGTCTGTCATAAATTGTTGAAATAATGACCACTCACAAAGAAAAGGGTTTCCATTAAAACTCCACATTGAAATTCTTGGTCTTTCCCTGAAATGACCATTTGCCCCGATCATATTTACTGTACACCATGATACAGCGTTGTGTACTGTTCAATTTAAAGGATCCCTGCTTTACTAGTAGATTTAGTTGTATTGATTTTTTTCTTCATCTTTCCTAACCTATGGGAACCCTGTAAGAAGAGATAACCTACTTGCTACACGGAGGTCGCAGGCGAGTGCCATCTCCAGGCCTCCCCCGAGGGCGGCGCCGTCCATGGCGGCTATGGTGGGCATGGGCAGCGTGTCCAGGTCCGAGATGAGCTGCCGTAATGATGCCACGAATGGACCCACCTCTGCCGCCGACATCTGGGCTCTCTCCTTCAGGTCCGCACCTGGCAATGGGCAGACAAGCAGTTTAGGGGGTGAATGACATGAGATGTACACTGAGTGTGGTTGAATTAAATTTATTATAAATGACGCACTTGATATATATTCTTAACACATTTTTTGTACTGCCAGGGTAGGTAGTCAAGTCTTGAAGTGTGTCCCAAAAATTGAAGATTTAGGGTCATTTCTATTTCTTAAAGAGGGCCGAAATTTGATTATAAAGGCATAATGCATTAAAGCCCATACAAAGAGTTTAGTCTGATATACACCTGCACAGAAGATGCCTGGAGCCCCACTGCGGATCACAACCACGCGCACAGCCGGGTCAAAACGCACCGTCGACAGAGCCTCATAGAACTGAAGGGTATAGATTGTGGAAATGGGAGAAAATTGAAGAATGAAAGCTGTTTTTGTTTTTATAGCAGCCCTGGATTTAATGCAGGACACACAGTAAAGATGCACTTATGGTTTTCTTGGTTACAGTTCGCTAGCTTGATAATGCAGTTCATGATTTGATTCAGTATTGTATTACTGTATATTTATCTTTGTTACTTGAGTTGAATAATTTGCAATTCGGTAAATAACATGTTAATAGTTTAAACATAGATTTAATTCCTTCATGTAAATACTCATAGCCTGCAAATTAATCAAGCTCATTGTGTGTTCTGCTTTGCATCGAATTTTCAAAAAATTGATCAAAACATATTATTGACAGAGAAAGGTACAAATACTTACATTTTTGACGAGGTTCTTGCTCATGGCATTCTTAGCCTTTGGCCGTGTCATGCAGAACTCTGCGATTCCTGAAAACAAGCCACATTCATCGTTCAATGTATTCTGTTGAGCAGTTTGATAGAATTACCGGTATTGAATAAACTCCAACCTGTAAGCCAACTCCTGACTTTGATATTTATTTAGGCTTTTAGCCTATAAGTATGATCAAACTATAATATATCATAGTGGGACCCAGGGTGCATGGGGCAAGAGGGACTTTTGTTTTTCGTTAGTAGTCTACTGACAGATATGGAAATAAAACAACAAATATACTTCGACTTATAGCCGGGGTTTAACTTTTACACTACTATATGCTTATTATGGATCCACTGCTATTCACTCAGATATGTGCCTGTTTGTTGATCATGTGTTTATAAACCAGTGGTTTATAAGACAAACCTTCTGTTTACATTAGGCCTTACACATTGACATAGCAGGACCCCCAGTGATTAGAGCAGGGTCTATCATCGACTGTACATTCGTAGTCGATTCCAAATTGATTTAGGAGTGTGGGCATACACAATTTAATTTTGTGTATCCACACATATTTCACCAGCCCCTGTAAATATTTACAAAGAGTTCTCAATATAATCTAATATATGATTTTTTAAAAAGTGGAATCCCCACTTTTTGGGGAGGGGGGGGAGTGGGGCGTTACCCCCAAAAATGTCAATCAGACCCCCCCCCCCCCCACGCCTTTAATGGCCTGCAATGTCAATACCAGTTTGTCTTTTAATAATAACAACACTTCCAAGGTATAGATATTCAGTAATTCACACCAAAATGAAGGGAGGGGGACGGAGTGTTGGGTGGGCGGGGTCAACACACATTGAAACAGTGCGAAGGTTCATGTCTGCTCTACCTTCCCTGCCCCTATTATCGCCCGGTTCAGTTCTGGTGTACACCCACCTTCCTGGTCCCCGTCCAAGTACCGCAGCTGGAAGTCGTCATCCTGTATAATTGTGCTTGCACACCGTACCTTGCCACATCCCGAAACCCAGGAGGTACGGGAGGAACGGGACAACAACGAGCCAACGAGTCTCCTGACAGCTACCGCCATGATTGGTTTGTGTATCAGTGAATAGTCACCCACACAATGTCATTGTTGCAGTTGTCAAGAGGCCTCTCTGTAGAATTCGACTCTCTAGAAGTGGCATCTCTCTTTAAGCAGATGGTTATATAGATTGCTCAGATCAATGTTACATTATCCACTGTGGATAAAGATGTCTATGTCCATACAGAGAGTCAATTGATCAGCTAATCTGACGGGTGGCACCGTATTTTGTTGCAGAATGGCAACGGGCACCTGTTTTCTTAGTGCACGTTTTTGACACCAGGTGACAGCACTGCGCCAATTCGGCCTCACAGCTGTCATCCGCAAATTGGGTCAGGCCATGTTTTCTACACAACAGCCAGGGAAGACGCTGTTTACAAGCTTACTAGCCACTGTTACCATAGCATGTCATGATATAGCAATACTAATTATCTTCAAGAACTCCCCGATGGTATAGTAAATAATGAAACAGTGTGTATTCTGTCTGAAAGTATCGAAAATCTAGAGAAGGGCTTTCTTTTGATCTGTTACCGCCGTGCCGCCTTGACCAATGAGAATCCTTGCCCGTGTCACATGACTAAGGAGTGACTAGTCCATCATGGAGGTCAGTGGCTCATAAACTGCAGTCAACATGACTTATTCGAGTTGATCTACCGGTGATTTAGCAAGTGAAGCCACGCAAATAAGGTAAGGATGGTTAGATATTAATGTATTCTTTCGGTTTGTGAAGGTCCCATGCCCGGAGCTTTCCCGGAGAGCGCACGATCAGCCCTGGAATGCTGACGGTGAAAGTAAAGTTTGGACTGTTGTTGCATTTGTAGCAGCCATGTGTGCAGTGAAGACGGTGCAGTATGGCTGTGGCCCAGTATCATAGTATGGCCTATCTCAGTATGGGAGCCTTGCCTTGCAGATCCATGAAACTGACAAGTCAGGATTGGAGGGGAGCTTGGAGGTTGTGCTGCGGACGTTCACATGATCATGTGGTATATGTTTACTATAGCGTGTTGCTGCTAGAGTGTCATGGCATGATGACACATATAACACAGCTTCAGAGAGGCCAACTGGATTTCTAGATGTAGTAACTGGGCGTTTAAATAGACCTCTTTGCTGCATATACCAAGGCCTATATATACTAGCCCTACATCTGTTACCAAATTAGCAAGCTCCCACGGCCAATTAGCCTCAGGAAATACATGTAGCTTTTTAGCAAGAATCCCAAACAATTTCATGATATCCTACTAAGAATCTGTAATCCATCATTCCAGGTACTTTCAACAGGCATTAGGGTTCCTTTTCCCAGCCAATGTCACATATTATGTTTCCCGGCACACCTTTTTTGGGCCTCACAATTGACGGCGGAACATAGAATGATTATCATAACAAGAATAAAACAAGTCTTTTTTGAGTGACCTTAACATGCAGTCATTTAATGAAAGGAAAACAGTACACCCACTATATGCACTATGGCAGGGATCTATGTCTATGCCTGTATCTGTTAGTATTGAATAAGTACAATATTTACTCTACATTATGGTACTGGTAGGCATTCATGTCATAGGCTGGATTAATATTTAATATGCCTAACCTGCCCTCACCGTGCTACTAGGAACATGCTATACGTGTAGTGTAGAATATACACTTGGATATTGGCCAGGGTCGACATCTAGGCCTCGTGAGGCTCATCACACTCCTGAGTCCTATACCAAACAAACAAAGGCCTACACATCATATATTTACTACCATCCAGTGGGAGAAAGACCGATGACAATTTTCCTACTTTTATAGGAATTCCTCCTTTCCTCCTGGAAAACCAATTAAATTATATAACCGTAGTTTCCCATGAAGAATTCGGAAGATGTCCTAGTTTTCGTTGATCAAGGACTGACCTCCCTGTTGCATCAGTCTAGCCATAAAGGATTGAGTCATTGACAGTCACTCAGTCAGCCTGTCTAGTTCAGACCACCCCCCACCCCACCCGAAGTCTGGATTCACTACTAGCCAGGTATAATCTATTTCACACATAACAAGCTTATCAGTAAACGTCTGACCAGGTCCACCAACCACTTGCAGGTTACATGTTGCCAGTGCTGTAGATCACGTACGTCTAGACTTCATACATTGAGACAATATAGGCCTACCCCTAGGCTACTGTTGAAGATATTATGTATCTAGTAATATAGTGAAGGTGTAGGCCTAGTGTTTACAGATATCAGTCTCCACTTATCTGTGAATGTCATGTTCCGCAATAGCTTTCTGTGATGTTATCGGTAATACACACGCTATGATTAAGTAAGTTGAGTGTGACACACATGCCTAGCGATTGTTAGGATATTGGCCTTATTTCAATCGAAACATGAGTCAAAGAGGTTATTTTGTTGAATAAGGTACCTTGTATAATCAATTTTTATTGCTAGATCTACAACATCGATAAAATACAAGACATAAGGTTAGAGTCTTTAGATAAGGCTTCTCTACTATCCTGTCTTTATAACATGTGAGTAATATTCAGTGGCACCGGTGATTGAACAAAGACGTGGGATTAATAGGAACTGAGTAGTCAGAATCGTTGAGTCACAGCCACATGAGCTTAATACATGTGATCATCAGTGCACGTGGGTCACAGGGCAGGAGCTGGAGAGGATAACCAGGATAGTGATGCTGTGAAGACCTGCATCTTTTCAGTATTCATGTAGCAGGACATTGAAGAGAATGGTGATTTCTCAACAACTAGATATGTTATTGCCCCCTACCCCTTTGACCGCAGCAATTATTTGCTGAAAGGGAATGGTATTTTTCTTTTCTTCCCAAGGGGCCATATGGTGGTCCCCCCTCCCACAACACCCCTAAATCCAGCAGCCCTACCCTCTTGTTATCAAATGACCACTCTTCTGGCAGGTCCCAAGATATCCACCGGCTACCGTATGGGGTTGGAAGTTGAATACAATTTGTGATTACATTTGCCATCATACGGACATTATGCGTGAGCTAGAAATGTTAATTACCGACACAATCTTTAACCCTTTGAGGATGGCATGATACATTAATGCATCATGCCCTTGTTCGTCACGATGCATGCACGCAGCCCTGGTGAGTAACTCAAGCATCATACCGGTCCTATGGGGGTTGAGACACTCCCTATGGGGGCGAGCCACTCGCCAGTGCCTTATTGGTGCATTATGCATAATCAAGTAGCGACATGCCGTCTTTCAAGAGTTAACAGGTGACTTGTGTGATGAGTAAGAGATGAGATGAGAATCGGAGAACATGAACTGTGAAGGCCTAACGGGTGGCAATGATGTAGCCAAAGACCTTGATAAATATGTTACTCTGAAGAATACAAACAGGCCAAGAGAACAAATCAAGGAGCACAAATGTAGAAATTCAAGCATATGTTAATAGATGGGTAGGCATGTGCAAGTGGGTATGCTGGAATCCCTGATGAAGACATTATTATTCATGAATTGAAATGAGTTCCCTAGATGGATATGAAGACCACCTACCGGTCCATGTAACTATATTCAGAGTATGTACACACCTTTCTGTGTTAGTGGTACTGCATGTACATGTACAAAGGGCTGGTGACATGTATATATAGGACCGGTTACATGTATATATGACGTTTTTCCCTTATCCATATGTGTATACATGCTTAGGCACGAGTACTGAAAACGTCCTTGTCGTGCTGCAACTACCATTTAAATATGAATACAGTCTGAAACTTTTAACCAGGAATAGAGTCTAACAAATCAAGCTGTATTTAAAGAAATGCATATATACAGTATATAGCTGAGTACTGCATGTATATAGGGCTGGTTACTACAGGTACTACCTGGTAGTATATATAGTGCTGGTTAGTTGAACCAGGTATGTAGGCCTGGTTACTACATGTATACAAGACTAGTTTACTACATTAGAGGCCTGCTTACTACACTATATATAATACTGGTTAGTCGTATGTAGGCCTGTTTACTACATGTGCATTTTATACAGGACTAGTTTACTATATTATAGGGCTGGTTACTACACTATATGATGCTGGTTAGTTGATTATAGGCCTGGTCCCCGGTTACTACATGTATACAGGACCAGTTTACTACATTATAGGGCTGGTTAGGGGTCGTCCATAAATGATGTCACGCCTTAGGGGGGGAGGGGGGGTCAGAAATTTGTGACAAAACGTGACAAGGGGGGGAGGGGGGGTTGGCAAGTGCATGATGTCACGTTTCCAAAAAAAAGAGTTTTTGTTTGAATTTTTAATATGTAGGCTAATGGAGCTAAACCAGTGTAACCTGAGGAGTCTGTCTGTGGGTCATTACAACTTATACATTGAATACATCTTACAACTTTCTGTCTCTTTATGATGATAATCATGACACAATGTATATTCCAAGATGGAAATGCATAAGACCTCCACCAGATGTACCATAAAACCTTGCATACCGTACCCTTGCAATAATGCGCCTTGGTGGATTTCGATATGGGAGGGGGGGGGGCGGAGGGGCTACCCCCGGGCACTGTCTCAAGAGACTTATTTTGACAACTTGGATATGGGCCTTTAGAAAGATTAGTGTTTATTCTTTCATAGAAGTAGTGGCTTTTATGCAAGTCAGACTCAGCTTTAATTTCATTTCTAAACATGCCTATATTGAGGGTCTGACTTATATCCAGGATGAGAATTTTTTCAAGTACACTACAGTACTAAGGGAGATTTTGCACAGAGGTGAATATTTTATATTCCCCCCCCCCCCCATTGGCCCGAGGGGCCTTTCCCCCCCCCCCCCCTCCGAAAAAAAAAGTGTCCTAAAAAGACCATTTTAAGTCTAGATCAACAAAATTTTCTTGGGGGGCATGCTCCCAAACCCCCCTACTATATTACCTAATGCGCTTTGCTCGCGGGAAACACATAGTGACTCCGGGCTGGTCAGGTTTGCCCCTCCCCCTCTAGACAATCCTAGAATTATCCAAAATATATGTTTTGCGCCCTGCCCCCTCACCGAAGGTGCTGAAAAAGTTTCGTCCCCCCTTTAAACTATAGTAATGGGCAGGCTTTTTTGCTCAACCCTTTAAGGACACATGTCAATAAAAGATGACATTTGTTGTCATGATGCACCAATGCAGCCCGGGTGAGTAACTTGCCAGTGCTGCATTGCTACATCATGCCGACCCTTTGGGGGTGTCCCAACCTCATAAGGTCGACATGATGCTTGAATGCAGCACCGGTGAGTTACTCGCCGGGGCTGCATTCATGCATCATGCAACCAATGGCATGATGCATTAAGGTATCTTGCCATCTTTGAAGGGTTAAAAGGGGCTGAATTTTTTACGCCCGCCCCCCCCCCCCCCCCCCCATCAGGAGGCAGGGGCGGATCCAGGAATTTGGGAAAGGGGGGGTGCCGTAATACCTACAGCATTGGGGGTGTTCAACCATCTACATTAAAATTTACCAAAAAATAGGGGGGGCGCACGCCCCTTGCGCCCCCCCCTGGATCCGCCCCTGGGAGGGCTCAGAAATTTCCTGAGGGGTCAATTTTTTTTACGTCCCCCCGTCAGGAGGGGTTGGAAATTCCGACCATCCCCCTGTAACAAGTAAATGAACACTCCCTAAACTTAGGGAGTGATCATATTTTAACAACAGGGAGGGGGATGGTGGATTTGGGGGGGGGGGAGGGAATATTGCACCCTTTTTAGTGAAAAAGCCTGGGCATTACAATAGCTCAAAGGGGGAGGGGGGGTAGCTGCTTGTGTGACGTCACGTCTAGAGGGGGGGTTAAGCAAAACGTGACAAAACGTGACATGGGGGGGAGGGGGGGTAAAAAAAGGGCCAAAAAAGCGTGACATCATTTATGGACGGCCCCTTACTAGACTACATAATGCCGGTTAGTTATATGTAGGCCTGCTCTCTGGTTACTACATGTATACAGGACCAGTTTACTACATTATAGGCCTGCTTACTACACTATATAATGCCGGTTAGTTATATGTAGGCGGCAGGCTTGGTTACTACATGTATACAGGACCAGTTTACTACATTATATGCCTGCTTACTACACTATATAATGCCGGTTAGTTATATGTAGGCCTGGTTACTACATGTATACACGACTAGTTTACTACATCTATGTAGACATGCTGCTGCTGCAGCTGTTTTAGACCTGGCTGACAGCGAGGTGACACATGGGTGAGAGGCTGACCCGGATCTCACTCCACTCACTGTAGCAGCATACCCCCCCCCCCCCCCCCCCCAGCCATCCCAACAGCACACACTCCTGCTCCTCCAGTGACCTGCCCAGACTCCTGCCTCAACTGGGTGTGGGTCCTGACAGTACCACAGTAGTTGGCCCAGACTCCTGGCACAAAAATGATTGCCTGCTCAGACTAGATAAGCCTACTCACTCAGTGTCCTGACACAATAGGTTTGCCTGCTTAGACTCCTGGCACAAATAGGTTTGCCTGCTCAGACTCCTGCCACCACGAAGTAAGGCTAGAGCCTACCCAGACTCCTGCTACAAATGGGTTTGCCTTCTCAGACTCCTCCTTTCACATATAAACTTGCCCAGAGTCCTGTCACAAAATCACCAATGTGAAGTCTAGCTTCTTACACGCCAACAGCAGAGCCTTCTATATAGATAGTGAGCTACATGACTCTCTCCTCCAGTCAGCCCCGCCCCCCCCCCCCCCTGCCCATCCTCCAGCCCTACCACAGGCGGGCACAGCACGGCCAGTTGTACCGCAGTCCCTGGTTGTGTTGTGTTTTTTGTAGCTGTGTGACGTTTATAGCTCTCCCCGTCTATTTCTGAACATTAACCACTAAAAATATTTTTTTAATGGGCTTTGACATAAAATGAAAAATGCAACCACACTTGGGGAACTTCTGTCGCCTCTCTAACCCATGGGGAAAATAGAAGTTCCAAATTATCTTGATAACCTGTCTGAATTGAAAATAACTTCTTATTGACGTTTTCGAGAAAAAATAAATTTAAAAAAAACTAAACTTGGCACTTCTCCGACTTTTTCTTTCTCATATTTTGGAAACTTTCAAAAGGTAAAGATTTTGCTAATTTTGGTGATCGGAACTATGGAGTGAGGACAGGGAGTTTTAATGCTTGTCCGCTACTGCCATGATCAAATCTGGACATGACATTTGAAACAGCTTGCCCACTACAGTAGTGACCGCATCAATGGAATGAAAGGGATGGAGAAAATCTCTACCGGTGCACTCTTTCCATTCTTTTCGAATGATAGTAACTGTAAGTGTTTATTTGCGCAGCCAACATGGCTCAGTCATCGCTTTCTGGTTATTGGGGAGGCACCAACGCGATTTACAATTGTTACTTGTTGTACAAACAAAATGTATCCTTATTGCAATCAGGTCTGACTCATGAGTAGCTCAAGTGATCCCCTACCACCCCCACCACCCGGTATGTGCTATGACTATGTTCTATGGCTCCTATGTCCACGGGTACTGTATGCTTGTGCATGCCGGGTGTGCATGAGAAGGTTGAACTTGAAGCCTACTGGTCACTCTGTTGGTTTGCCTGTTACCTTATCCTACCTTAGTAGTAGCAGACTACTGGTGTTTACTGAAATCGCCAAGATCGAAGCCAACAGCTTCTTTGGATTAGTATCGGGGATGGGGTGTAAGGGGGCGGGGGGTTGCCCTTAGCCCCCAAGCCCCTGCCACCCAGGGGGGTGGGGGAGGGGTAACCTTGGGTCGGACTGTCGCCCCGCGGCCACCCCTGCCCACCGCCACGGCCCACCACAGCCGTCGGCGTAATGGAAAATAAATTTGCGCAGCCAAGAAAATATGTTGGTGCGCCGGGCGGCGTGTCGGCTGGGGAGAAATAGTCGCCGTCCGGGGCCATACATTCAATTTTCTGTGTGTCGGCTCATCTATCACGGGAGGCGGCGCTAAATTCATACTGCCCGGCCTGGGGGGGAGGGGGGGTGGGGGGCACCATTTGGGATGGACAGGGGGAGTATATCTACAGACTACAGCTATCTATTCGCACCAGCCACTCTAGTCCCTTAGCACTAAGGCAGAGCAAGATATCCCTGTGGGGAGATATTAACCATTTAAGGACAGCGTAATGCTTTAAGGTTTTGTGTTGATGTGTCGTCATGATGCACTGATGCAGCGCCAATGATTTACTCACCTGCCGCATTGCGTTGATGCATCATGCCGGGAATCATGCCAACCACTAAGGCATGTAGGCTAGGTTTAATGCGAGTTGCTCATCATAACAACACAGGGGACATAGTGCATTAAAGCATCGTCTTTAAAGAATTAAAGAGTTACAATATACGTTGTTGTGAACTGTTTGGTGAAGTTAACAAACTACACAATGAATAATGGGAGCTGATTTTACGTGATCTATGACGTCCGCAATACTTAATACTACCAAGAATAACAGAACGAACGTTACAGTTTATATAGTCTTTAAAAGGAGGGAGTGGTCATTTGTTCAACATAGGGTCTGATTGTCTTTCTCTTTTTTTCCTTTTCAAAGCAAGAAAACTTCACATCTTGATAGTTTAAAGCCAACACAATTACGATCCCTCGTAAGGGGTGGGGAGAGGGGGTGTAATATCAATAGTTCTTAGCTAATGAAACAGGAACTATGTATGGTATTACCGGTAATGACACTTGTTGTATCGGCGTCAATTACGTTTAGCTCACCCTCTATAAGTGTATTGTATAGCACCTACATGATACAGAATGCGGCTTTACTCTGAATGAAAATCTAATATTGTTAAGAACTTGGCTAAATCGTTTGCAATCGCTTTATCTTGATGGAGGACCCCGTTGGAAAAGACTGGGTAGATCATGGCATCAATATGTTTCTTTATGTTATGAACGATCAACAACAAAAATATAAATAAATATAAAAAAACGCCCTACCCCCCCCCCCCCCCCGCCCAAGTATACAATGACCAGCCGCCAGCCGCCTATGTGGGATGTGCTCAGTGCAGCTCGGGGCAACACGTCGGCATTGTGAGCTGCTCGGGGGTAGAAGCTGTAGTAGGGGCTCCTAATACAGCCTGCTGTACCCTGGGTACCACAGGGAGCTGGGGTTTAGGACATGGGCCGCTACATGCCTCTACATGGTGGGGTGGGGCTGGGGTGGGAGGGGGGGGGGGTAGGAGCTTTAGGCTAAACGTCTGGTTAACAACCCAAGCCTAATCTTGTAGTCTGCCCATATATGTACCAGTTTGTTCTTGTTTTACATATGTGTAGAGGCAAGGGAAAAGGATACTCCAAGGAAAAAGTCAACTTTAAAATTGATGTCATAAGCTTTCCAGTGTTATATTACACTTGAAGATATCAATTCTAGTTTTTGAGGAATGCCTTCCTGAATATGTGTAGGCATTGCCCTCGCAGGGGCGGATCCAGGATTTTGAAAAGGGGGGGTCCACCCCAGAAGTATGAAGTTTAATACACCTAAATTATATGCGCGATGTGCGTCAAAAGCGACATGGTTTGATCATTTTAGGGGGTTTGGGGGCATGCCCCCAAGGGTGAGAAATTTTAGAAAATATAGATGTCAATTGGTGCAATTTATAGCATTCTAGTCTACCTCAAGGCTGTGAAAAAATGAAAATATAGATGCCAATTGGTGCAATTTAAAGTATTTTGGTCTAACCCAAGGTTGAGAAAATGTTGAAAATATGTTTGTCAATTGATGCAGTTTATAGCATTGTGGTGAACCCCAAGGCTGAGAAAATTTTGAATATATAGATGTCAATAAATGCAATTTATAGCATTCTAATCTGCCTCAAGGCTGTGAAAAAATGAAAATATAGATGCCAATTGGTGCAATTTAAAGTATTTTGGTCTAACCCAAGGTTGAGAAAATGTTGAAAATGTGTTTGTCAATTGATGCAGTTTATAGCATTGTGGTGAACCCCAAGGCTGGGAAAATTTTGAATATATAGATGTCAATAGATGCAATTTAAAGCATTTTGGTGTACTCCAAGGCTGAGAATTTTTTTAGAAAATAAATGTCAATTGATGCAATTTATTCAAGCATTCTGGTATATATCCCAAGATTGAGAATTTTTTTAAAATGTAGATGTCAATTGATGCACTTCATAGCATTCTGGTGTACCCCAAAGTTATGTTTAGTTTAGTAGGTTGATGTCCAAGGGTAGGGTATGGATATTGGGAGGAGTATATGTGGCCCCTACGATTATAGCAGTTTAACCCACAGCGGAGGGCTAAGACAAAGGACTTCACACCTTGGTTATTTTCACTTAGACCCACATTACCTCACAGCTGTAGTTTAAAACAGATAGACAATGGTTATGTGAGGCTAACTCATGTTCCCTGCCATCTTCTGTAGTTGGAGAATCAAATTCCAATGAGTCTGCATATACAAGTTCTGTGTTCATACAATGTATACAGAATTTCTGGTGGACATCCTTATGGCTCTACCAGCTGTCTATATGTATAAAAAGGGAAGGGGTCTGGACCCACCCCCCTCAATCTGCCCCTGCATCAGGTACATGCTGCCATTTCTAAATAGACATCTGGGAGTGGACATCTGGGAGTGGATGTCTGGGAGTGGAGGTTCAGAAAATTTTGAAAATATAAGTGTCAATTGGTACACTCTCTTGCATTCTGGTCTAGAAGATTTGAGAACTTTTTGAAAATATAGTTGTCAATTGATGCACTTTTAAGCACATATGGGGGTGGACATCAGGGGTGGGCCAAAAGGGGGGGGTCCACCCTCGGCAAAGTCTATTTGAATAGCCTTATGGGCAGACCAAAATGGGGGGGTCCGGACCCCCAGGACCCCCCCCCCCTGGATCCGCCCCTGCGGCCCTATAAAAAAGCCCAATAAGCTCTAAGTCTCATATTTTCCCAGATATCCCTATCTAATTAGCATAATGATGATAATGAGAAATATATCATACATTTTCATTCTTTTAGTCATAAAATTTGATTTAGGAATGGCAATTTTATTCTGTTTTGACCATAGTAACCCCCATGAATCATTCCGTCAAGGGCTATCTTTAATTTTTCTATTTGGAATAAAAAACATGTTTCCATGGCAACACATATCAACAAGGACACCCATTTAGGCCTTAAAATGTTCTTTTTACATTCCAAATATAGAGGCTTTTCACCAGAAATGGAATGTTTTGTGTAGTCCCATTTTTTTCAACAGAAAAAAGTACCCTAGAGCTATTTTTACCATTTGTCTTTCCTTTAAGGCCATAGTGGTGCCCCCCTGGTGGCAAAAATCGGAACTAATCCCGCACGGAGTATCCTTTCTGCTTGCCTGCTCACATATATTGTTGTGCCGTCAATAGGTGATATAATGTGTCTGTTCACCTATTAAAGATGTTTACAGCAACAACAAATGCCCTATAAATAGATAAAAGATATGCCAACCCCCGTCACCATTTAAAAAGAGGCAAACCAAAAAGTTACCCATGCCTTTAAGCACTAATAAAAGTTCACCGCATAACACACCGATAATCTGGGTAAAACAACCACTCGGATATTGGAGTATTGATGGAAAACACATTTGCTGCGGGTTGTGAAAAACGTAATAGTTGTGGGTGTCCGAAAGCTGATGTAAATCCTGAAAATATCCCCAAGTAGGTCTTATATAAATGTACCTGGTATTTACTGTTTAATTTTACATGCATATATGTAAAATAATCTTAATAGCATATGTAAACATGGTAATATTTAAACTGGGATAGGGGGATAATTTCAGCCTTTCTAGAGAAAGGACTGTCCATTACTATCCATTTGATACTACACAGTTATTATCCTGCCTTCAATAATCCGGCACCCTCGATTAGCCTACTTCTTTTTTCAGGGACAGTTGAACAATTCTATACATAAGCATATGCTTCAACATCCGGCCATGTTTGCCAGATTATCGAGGTCTCACTGCATAATAAAGACGGGCCTTACAAACTTGGAACATTGCTCGGGAGTGGGTGAGGGAAGGAGTTCTGGGAATAATTGAAATATAAAATATTGGGTACATGGACACTCTGACACTATAGTGTACGTTCTTGGACCAATTTAAAGTTCCATGGCCTAGCTCTATAGGCGCCTAGCAGACTTCTTAGGGTGCATTATGACAAAACCGATCATGACAGCTTATCAATGCTTATCACGCCAGTACCAGATCAAGCAATGGCCGCCCACATAGGGGGTCCCTTTAGTCAGGAATAGAGCTAGGCAATGGGACTTCTGGTCCAAGAACACTCAGCTTTGCGTACCGGGTAAAACATCGGTTCCCGGTCAGGTCAGTTCCGCGTTTACAGGGTGACACATGGCCCTGTCCCCAGATCTGACCCTCTCAGCGTCCCCCCCTTTCTGCCTCTCTTCCCCTCCCTTCACGGTCCATATAAACTTTACCCCAGCACCCACCAACTTTAGCTCATCCTTCATTCCTCAGCCCACTCCATCCTCCCGTCCGGCGCTGTAAAGTCGCTAAAACATGTGATGGAGCCCGATATTGTGTTGTCATGACGGGAACGCCGGGAGATAATATTTTTACCGCAGTTAGCGGCACGTGACGGACATCGGGGCACTTCCCGACCAATACATCATACCTAAAGCCGGTCCTCACAGTTTTAAAAGTCAAAGTATTGCCTTAAAATAAAGAGGAGAGTGAATCTGGAGAATTTTAGCCGCAGAGGCATAGCAGCATCCTCCCCATCACCTATAGAGTAGAGTTTGATCTTCTACCCAACAGAGCTTAATAAGGAGAATAGGCAATAGTATAAGGTGCTCGGATGAGAATTATTAGGGAGATTGGTTAAGGGGAAGCAGGGGATAGTAGGGGGAGTGGGTGATAGTAGGGGAAGCAGGTAATAATAGGAGGAAGGGGAGAAGATAACAAAAGGAGAAGGGTGATAATAGGGGAGTGGATGATAATAGGGGAGTGGGTGACAATAGGGGAGTGGGTGAGAATAGGGGAGTGTGTGAGAATAGGGGAGTGGGTGAGAATAGAAGCGGGTGAGAATAGGGGGAGCCGGTGATAAAACAGAGAGTGGGTGAGAATATCGGGAGTGGGTGATAATAGAGGGAACATAGGTAGATAAGTGGAACAGGTGATAACAGGGGAAGCAAGGGATAATATACTCTCGTTCCCAAATCCTTCGAAGGAAGGCTCTGGGGACAGCCAAATGACCTTGAACTTTGAATTTTGCTGGGTCTGGGCAACCCCTGCTGGTAGGCTGGAACCAGCGAACAGGAACAGGAAATGGAACCAGAATGTATGATGGTAGTTTTAGGTAGTTTTAGCATCAGCCTTTCTGCTTCCATTTCCTGTTCCTGTTTGCTGGTTCCAAGCTACCAGCAGGGGTTGCCCAGACCCAGCAAAATCCCAACATTTGGCAGTTACCAGAGCCTTCCTTCGGAAGGATTTGGGAACGAGAGTAGGGATAATATGGAAGGTCTCAAGAGCGAAAGCAGCCATTTTTGCAGAAGGTACCCTATGGAGCACACTTTTGTTCTTTACTGTTTAAACACTCATAAATGCTTTCTACATGCTAACTGGTTTCCTGCAACCCAACATAGAGGCTTGGTAGCAGCAACAAAATGGCCTCTATACCATGAGGACCCTTACCTAGTTGCATCCGGGCAGGATTACTTCACCCACACACTTTGCTGCCTGTGGACTGCTCTGTCATTCAGTTCGACATCGGACCCCGCTCAGCTTGTGAATATTTAACACGTCCTCATGTAATTTCCAGTGTTTTTCAAGGATCGCCACTCATAGAGACTAAGAGTGAACCACTCTGCTCTGTTACATCTCAACAATGCTGTGTAATCTGGAACCACAGCAATAGAAAGTTTGGTAAATATCTACACACAGTGACACTCACAACAAGAGGATTTCCAATTAAGAGTTTTACGCAGATATGCACATTCTGCCTGAAATGTTTGATGCTGCCTATTTAAGGCCATTTTAAGGAGAGATTATGGTTTAATCTGAGGAACATATTAGTACCATCACATTGGTGGTACACATCATTACACGTGTACTAACCACAAGAACATGAGTGATAATAAGCTGAGTGACCAGTTATAAGGGAGCATAAAAAATAATCATGCTAGTAAAGTTTATAAAGAGGGCAATGAGTGATGATAAGGGCAGTGGGTGATAATATGCGAAAGATGTGAAAATGCTTAGTAATATGGGGAGTGGGTGATAATAGGGGGAGTGGGTGATAATAGGGCAGCATGCATTAACATAGGGAGTGGGTGGTAATAGGGGAAGGGTAAAGTTTGGGGAGCGGGTGATAATAGGGGAAGCGGGTGATAATAAGGAGAGTGGGCAGTAATAGGGGGAGCGAGCTGTATTGACATTGCATATCGACAGGCTGCGTGTGGCATGGGGAGAGATGAGTTTGCTGGTTACCAGCAGGCCTATTGATCCAGTGTTGGTGCAGGCAGGTCGATGCAGGGACCAGCGACTGCGGCCTGCCCATCCATCATGGCGGCTGTCACGTGGGGTGACAGACGCGGCTCCTGGTCCCCTGGCCTCCTGGCGGCGGGTGTGGATGGGGCGCTCACACACACAGATAGTGTACAGGGCTCCCACCAGGAGCGCCATGTGTACCACAGCCTAGACTCGTTCCTGTCCTGGCACTCGCTTAGGGACCAGTAACCATGCAACCATGTATCGGGTTGTGTCTTCGCATTCTGTCACCGCTCCCCATCCCCACAAGCTGACCATACCACAAGGTGGCCCCATTTTGCAGTGTGTTAACATAGGGTTGATTAGTGTCCCTAAGCGAGAGCTTTGGAATTAGAAATAGTCTAATGACAGGGTCGCCATTCTGAAACTGAGGTCGACCTAGGAAGCCAATCTCTGCAGGCCCATGCCGGGTTAACCTAAAATACACCTTAGTCTTGTATGTTGTTCTTTATGTAGAGAGTAGCTTTACTGCCCTATGTGCATTAATCAGTACATTAACACACAGACTGTATCCCATTGCCTGTGTTAATGGTATCTGCTAAACCCTTTTATAGCCGCATAGTGCTTTGATACCCTATGCCCTTTATCTCGATGATGCATGAATACACCATGCTGGTCCTGAAGGGGTGATGCATTGATGCAACGGCTGCATGCAGTCTGTAAATATCAGACCTTGAAAGCAGGTGCCTTGTTTTAAACCTACATACCTCTGCCTTCAATGCCAGGGCCCCCGGAATATGTAATCCCTATATGTATGGGGCTAGAAACACATCTCTCCAGATCCTATTGGAGGAGGGGTCAGGGCAAGGGGGTAGGTAGGTGTCGTGGGGGGGGGGGATTCTTACCCTTGGCGATATGGGAAAATGTAAGGAGGGATAGGAGGGGGGGGTGAGTGAGTTTATTTTCAGGGGTAACTAACTGCAGGGTGCAGTCAGGGTTAGGTCTGTGGTTCAGGCACTCCAGGGTAGCAGAGGTTGTATGAGGGGGGGGGGGGGTGTACCTGTCCTGTTTCCAGTTTCCTTACACTTTTGCAAGAGTAAAGGATTTGACTTGGCCTGGTCCAAACAAAAATAAAGAACACCAAAAAGCAATGCTTTAGCTGGATTTCCACGTGTCATGGATAGCCAGACAATGTCATGGAGTAACTCTAACAATGCCCAAATCATCTAAATTCTGAGAAATTGTCCAACAGTTCTTAGGCATGGCCTTTACTTGGCTAGACTAGGTCGTGTTAACCTAAAACACACCGTGGTATTGTATATGGTTCTTTATGTAGAGAGTAGCTTTACTGCCCTATGTGCATTAATCAGTACATTAACACACAGACTGTATCCCATTGCCTGTGTTAATGGTATCTGCTAAACCCTTTAATGGCCGCATAGTGCTTTAATTAATACACTATGCCCTTTTTCTCGATGATGCATGAATACACCATGCTGGACCTGAAGGGGTGATGCATTGATGCAATTAACGGCTGCATGCATTTAATCATCGTGACGATGATGTTCAGGACGAAGGACATTAAAGGGCTATACGGCCCTTAAATATTTAAATACCAAGAGGAAGTTGACGCCAATGTACTGTCTCATGTGCGGGGTGGTCGGCACACTTCAAACCGACAGCCTCATACGTATGTATGTGTGCGGTTAACCCTTTAAGGACAGCATGATGCCTCAAGGTCTCATGTTCAATTACCATCATGATACGTGAATGGAGTAACTATAGTCGACGGTGCATTGGCGCATCATGCCGATCATTATGCAGGGAAAACTGTAGCTGAAAAGTCGGTATGATGCATGAATGCAGCACCAGTGAGTTCCTCGCCCAGGGCTGTATTCATACACCACGATGACAAAATGACACACCGGCAGTACATTGTACATTGTACACAGTACTGTGCTACCCTTAAAGGGTTAAAATTGGGCGTCGCTCCAGCATCCACTGAATCTTGACTAAAGCAGGTACAAAATTATACGTGAGTATAAAAATGTCCAAACAGGTAAAATGCACTTGACTAAAATACTCAAATTAGAGCATTGTCCGTCCACATGCCACACGTGTTAATTCAAACCACTTTCAAAATGAGCGAAGTTTTCTTTTAAAAATAGGTGAGCTAAAGATAGATGGAGGATAATAGATGAATGCTGGTCGGCAGTAGGCGTCCATCATAGAGGGCCCATCTATCTCTGTTGGGGCTGATGTAGAACAGGCTCCCGTACATATAGACCGACCACAGTCTCTGTACCGCCGCATGGACTAACAATGAGGGTCGCTTTTTGCTGATTATGGTTGTCCTACATCGTTTATATGATCATAGTTGTGTTAGTATATACAACAAGGCACAGGGTATAAATATCAGTTAAATTGCACTTATACGTTATATCATGACATAGAAACCATCCTCAGAGCAGAACTGTTGATCTTATTTTCTATGAGCCGAATTTCTTTTCTGTAGTTGGGGGTCCGGCTTATAGATGGGGTTTTAAAACATTAGAATAAAGAGAAAACGATTTTTAGACCTATTTTGTATAGGACGATTTTTGTCTCTCAAGTTGGGGGTTCGGCTTATAGGTGGGGTCGTCCTATAAATGGGATTTTATGGGTAGTTATTTTGAATATAATATAATGGAATGGGACGAACCATGTATCCTGGGCATGTCTACACGTAGACTACACGGCTACGACAGGTGTACATGGAGGTTGGAGGTGTAGGGGGGAGGAGGCCTTCTAGGAATCCAGAAACAGGGAAGTAGGTAGGTCGCAGGCTATCAGACAGTACCCGCGGGGGTGGGGGGGGGGGGGTAAAATGGGGTGGATCGTTCACAAGTTCACCCCCGGCCTCCATATTACCAGGTTAGCCGACTTAGTATTGGGGGTATGTGTGTGTGGATTGGGGGAGGTTTGAAATAACATTATTGGGGATCTGATTCTGCTCCACATTAATATTATGTTCAAAAATAAAAAGAGAACCCTGCCCCCACCTCATAACAAAAACAAAAAAAAGGAGAAGGAGAAGAAGGCCCACACACATAGAATACCTATGTATATCATTGATCAGCAATGCATTCATATTTGAATATCACCAAGAAGCTGACAGAAATAATTTGTAAGTGACCCTACCTGAGGGATGTAGGGACACAGGTAGCTTGTAGTCTGGCCTTTTAACCCTTTAAGGACGGCATAATGCCTTAATACATCATGCCCTTGGTCATCATGATGCATGAATGCAGCCCTGGCGAGTTGCTCACCAGGGCTGCATTCAAGCATCATGCCGATCCTATGGGTTTGAGACACCCCCGAATGGTCGGTATGATGCACCAATGCTACATCAGTGCATCATGACGACAAATGCCACCTTTTAGTGACATGCCGTTCTTTGGGGGTTAAGGAGGAAATTCATACAATATAAAGACGAATATGATTAATAAACGCGTGTGTTCTGCTGACGTCGGTAAACCCAGCAAAGTGCTGTACCGTTTCGTTTAATTGAACACCGTGCTTTGAATAAGCGCCAGTCTTGAATAAGCGCCTGGGTTATGCTTTCTTTGAAGAGTACATCTTGATTAAGCGCCTGTATTATAATAACACCGGGGGTATTCAGCCCTCCAAATTAATAAGCGCCGGGGATACGTTATCTAATCTATCTGTTGTGTACATCTGTGTGATATGTCATCATAGCAGGAATGACATGCATTACGTCTGACTTGCCGTCACGTCATGATGATGGCAAGTATGCAGAACTAGAGCATGCCACCCAGATATAGCACAGTGGTGCTGACTAGATGTTGAGGAAGTCGACCAGTCTAAGTGGAGATACTAACCTGGATAAAATAAATCTTTGCAAGAACAAGAACAATGCCCGGGACTTGATCAGCTACACGTAGGCCCTCTATGCTCTCGGCTGGTTTAGTGGAGAGAATCGGAGAGACTAATTTCACCAAACTTTCTGGCCTTTCCAGATCTCAAAATTTCCTGGGGATTATAACAAAATTGAAATGGTCTCTCAAAAAGTGCATGGGAGGGCAGTGGAAATGGTGTCCTCTGGTTCATGGCCACAAGAAACCCCAATATGGTGCCACAGTGACGCCCTCCTGCTACTTTGTGGTTACCAATAACCATCTAAGGACAGCAACGTGTTTTTTTAAATACGGTTTTATTTGGTCCTGGTTTACAGTTCACAATATGTGTTCTACCACAGATAAACCAGTTGACAGGGGAGAATTCTGCCTGCAACTTTACATATGAATAACTCTGCAATGTTACATGTATATTTCGCTCCTTAACTAATTGTACAAATGGATAGATGCAGAAAAATAATAAGACAGTAATGTTGTTTAAATGCACTACACCCTCATGCTGTATGACTGCAGCCCTGAAAAGTGACTACTTTATCCAGTGATACAGCGATACAGGATTGATACACCCCTGGAGGTACAGCATGATGCACTGCTGCAGCGCCTATGAGTAACTGCATTGGTGTATCATGCCGACAGAAAAAGACAAAAGCATTGAAGCGTCATGTTGTCCTTAAAGGGTTCAACTTGCACTGTCGGGGGACCTGGAGTAAACCAGCAGCAAGTGGTCAGCTCCTGCCCCCACTCTGTGTGCGCCGACCTACATACGTAGTACAATGTAGCTACAGCCTGTCCCCACCCACCCAGGCAGCATGGTGGGCGGGGGGGGGAGGGGGGGGGGCACAGCTCGACATATATACACACACCAGATTGTCACAGTCTACTTCAGCCACACTGGGGCTATTTGCTTTCAAAGTAGTATTTATGACATGTTGGCTTTTCTGTATATTGCTGCTGCATCTTGATAGTCCCTGCCATAAAGGATTAAAAACTGAGATTTATACTTTATACTAAGACCATAAAAAGACACAGATTCTAGAACTGTGAGTTGGTACTTTTGTGGACACAACATCATACTAATTCATAGCTCATTTCCAAGGCTATTTCCAAGTTACCTAAGAGAAAAATTGGATATCCCCCTATGATTCTGTTCTTGTTGCCAGTTAGTTACATTCATACCTACCTGGTAGCCATGTTCGCTAAATTTCTACGCGTTGTTAATGATGATTATAATCATGTTTTAGTAACAGTTGAGAGCTAAAATCACCTCTGCAATCATTAGATAATTCTAGCTTCTAGATAGTAAATAATTACTATAAGTTTAGGAGAGGTTCACTGACTTGTTGCAGCGACACAGATGCATCTACTTGTGTGCTAATATAGGATACATCCTCGACTCATGTTTATATCCAGTTATGTGGGACAGGGTCAGGTAGCACACAGCTAACTGTGGGCAGCGTGTTTACATCCAGTTATGTGGGACAGGGTCAGGTAGCACACAGCTAACTTTGTTTATATCCAGTTATGTGGGACAGGGTCGGGTAGCACACACCTAAGTGTGGGCAGCGTGTTTACATCCAGTTATGTGGGACAGGGTCAGGTAGCACACAGCTAACTGTGGGCAGCGTGTTTACATCCAGTTATGTGGGATATGGTCAGGTAGCACACAGCTAACTTTGTTTACATCCAGTTATGTGGGACAGGGTCGGGTAGCACACAGCTAACTTTGTTTACATCCAGTTATGTGGGACAGGTTCGGGTAGCACACAGCTAACTTTGTTTACATCCAGTTATGTGGGACAGGTTCGGGTAGCACACAGCTAACTTTGTTTACATCCAGTTATGTGGCACAGGGTCGGGTAGCACACAGCTAACTTTGTTTATATCCAGTTATGTGGGACAGGGTCGGGTAGCACACAGCTAACTTTGTTTACATCCAGTTATGTGGGACAGGGTCGGGTAGCACACAGCTAACTGTGGGCAGCGTGTTTACATCCAGTTATGTGGGACAGGGTCAGGTAGCACACAGCTAACTTTGTTCATATCCAGTTATGTGGGATAGGGTCGGGTAGCACACACCTAAGTGTGGGCAGCGTGTTTATATCCAGTTATGTGGGACAGAGTCAGGTAGCACACAGCTAACTTTGTTTACATCCAGTAATGTGGGACAGGGTCGGGTAGCACACACCTAAGTGTGGGCAGCGTGTTTATATCCAGTTATGTGGGACAGAGTCAGGTAGCACACAGCTAACTTTGTTTACATCCAGTAATGTGGGACAGGGTCGGGTAGCACACAGCTAACTGTGGGCAGCATGTTTACATCCAGTTATGTGGGACAGGGTCAGGGAGCACACAGCTAACTGTGGGCAGCGTGTTTACATCCAGTTATGTGGGATATGGTCAGGTAGCACACAGCTAACTGTCCGCAGCATGTTTACATCCAGTTATGTGGGACAGGAAGGGAGTTGAGGTCACAACATGTGGACTGTGGACGGCCCAGGATGGGGGTCTGGATGGGGGGGTCCCAATTTTCCCTGTCGATTTTAAGAAATGACCATGTCACCCTGTCGATTTTAAGAAATGACCATGTCACCATGTCGATTTTAAGAAAAGGCTATGTCCCATGTCACTATCTCTTATATTCCTCATGCCGCATGTCACTAAAGCCAAAAAAGGCCCATGTCGCCATGTCGAATTTAGTGGTCCACACCCATCAGGATGTTTATAGGGGCAGCACGAGATGCTTCAACGCACAGCTTGTAGCTAAGGTCATGAGTGGTAACCATTTAAGACGCATCAAAGCATCTTTTGTCGTCATGATGCACTAATGAGGGTAAACTGCCGGCGTTGCATTGGTGCATCATGTCGACCTCTGAAGGTGGATAACCTCTGTGTGGTCTTCATGATGCATGAATGCAGTACTGTCGAGTTAAACGCCAGGGCATCATAATGATGGCAAAATAGTTTAAATACATTAAAGCACTATGTTGGCCTTAACGCTTGGTGGGATACAATAGATAGGCCGATATGGATATGGACATTAACAGTTGTAGTACTACCGCAAATTCTCGCGTGGAAGCCGCGGCTTGTACGAGGGTCAACACCCCATGTTGGGCTTGTAGGATTGTCCCAATTTAGGGTGCAGCTTATACAAGGGCTAGGCTTATGCGCGACGATTTACAGTGTATGTATTTATTGGACTTTTTCTTTTGATAAGTAATTGGTGGCATCCCGAAACAAGTTATCATAACAACCAGACATACACTCGACGCCTCAGCCCGGCTCACACTTCCATGAGAAGGAACAACATTATTTTAAGGGAACAATATCTGGTGGTTCTGTAATGTATATGGTATTGTTGGGTTAGGTAATAGTTTGTTCAAACCGTGAAGGGCCATGTTCATTTGTTGTAATAATGCACCAATGCGGCACTGGCGAGTAACTCGTTGGTGCATCGTGGCCATCTTTTAGGAGTGTATCAAGGCTTTAGAGCCGGCATGATGCGTTAATGCAGCCCTGCTGAGTTACTCGCCAGACCTGCATCGAGGCATTCATTAAAGCACTATACGGTGAACCAAGTGGTCTGTGAACTCAGTACTAGTAGTTTATAGTGAACTCAGTACTAGTAGTTTATAACTAAGTAGTTAATGGGTGGGTTGGGCCACTATGTCTGGTGCGGCATTATTACTCAGAGGCTGAGTTGTAGTATGGTACCAGATTTGGTGGTGAGTACTTTAGCACTGGAGGCAGAACGGCAGCTCGGCTAACTGTAACTGGCGAGCTGCCCACACTCTAGTGCTAAAGGTCTGACTTCAACTCCAGCCCAGATACAGGCATTTACGCATTTTGCATTCCCCAAACTATACTTGATTTCCGAGCTGTTGGCTAGAATAATAGATGCTGCGCTTATATACTCACCCAATAGAGTAGAACTTTTCAAACATTATGATCCCCCCCCCCCCCCCACCATGAAACCTGTCCTGGATGATGCCTCACAAAGCCCGGTGCGTCCTGACTGTCTCATACCTGTAGGGTCTGTGCAATGCATGGATGCGGCACTGGTAGGTAACTTAAATTGCAACTTCCTACTTTTGAAATCATATTAATTTCTTAGGCCAAATAAAAAAAAAGTTTTGTTTCAGGTAACATGGGATGAAAATCTAGGGTCGGTAGGTCGGATCTTTTTTCTTTTTTTTACTTTTTTTTTTTTTTTTACAGCCCCTCTGCGATACCAAAAATATGGGGAAAAAATTCAAAATTTTTGTAAACCTAAAATTGACCCCAAAAAGTGTCAAAATTTCAAAATTTCTTCAAAATTGCATAAAAAAAAGTAGGGTCGGCCCTGTTTTGATAGGGTCGGTCGGGTGTCCTGAAACAAACCTTTTTTTTTTTTGGCCTTAGACGGAAGTTTTCCTACTCTCTAATGACTAGGGAATGGCATCTTAAGTAGAGGGAGCATGCCCTATACTTTTGTACTATGATTGTAAATCGGTGATTACAAGGTTGCCAACTACTGTTGAAGTAGCCAGTATCAGTTTACATGAGTCTCTCTCAGCATGTCAGGAGGCCGGCCAATCTCTCAGCACGCACTTTACATGTGCTGTGTAGGTAGTCGGTACTGGTAGTAGTACTAGTAGGAGAGGGGGTACACTTGTCCCACACGCCATTTTGGCACAGCATGGCACTTGTAAACAACTCTATAGCCATGAACTTGGACCTTTGATGGGTCTGGACAATCACTGTTCTTAGCTTGGAACCAGCAAAAGGAACCAGAACTGGTACTAGAAGGAATGATGGGAGAACTCCCATCATACATTCTGGTTCCTGTTCACTGGTTCCAAGCTACCAGCAGGGATTCCCCAAACCCAGCAAAACTTCAAGTTCAGTGTCATAGTGAGGGTTACCAGAGCCATCCTGTGGAAGGATCAGGGAGCGAGAGTAGGGAGGAGGCTGTACCATGACTGTGGTCAGTACTCGAGGTCAGACTGACCACTATATGTACTAGTCCCCCCCTACCCCACCCATGGACGTCCTACATGTAGACTACTGCCAGCTGAGGCACCTCACTGACCTGTGACCACTGGTCAGCTGCCTAGGGTACTTTGACCCAGAGTCAACTAGTGGCTTGAGATGTCCACCTCAATTTTGTAGACATTCAAGCCCTCTCTTTGTGTATAACAAAACTCTTTTAAAGTGTTACTCTTTCCAGCAAAGGGCAAACAGAGAGGATATCATGCATTGATAACTAGAAAATTGAGGTGGACATCTCAAGGTACTGGTTGACTCTAGGTCAAGCTACACTACTACCTTGGTCTCTTGACCTCCTCTCACAACCTTGCTACATGTAGGCTGTAGTCCAGTTCACATGATCATGTAAAAGCTATAACGATTCAACAAGAATCTCTTGATCAAATCAAACAAAGCGAATGTTGTGTAAAGTTCTGAAACAAGAGAAAGGCTATCAGATCCAAAGCTCGCAACTGATATTTGTTTGTAAAAATATATCTGGGATTAACCTTAACGGATACTGTATTACAATAAATGTGGGTCATATCATTTTGCTTTTTCAGAAATTATCTTTAATATGGTAATACATGTATAAGTGGTAAAGTGAGGTGTACGACAACTTTCATAGTTACCCAACAGACCATTTCCTCCTCCCCCCTCCCACTTTTATACTGGAAATTATCATGCCTGTATATACACACCAAGATTATACCTTTGCTGAAGAAGCTTCACCTTGCTGAACTGCCAGCCCCTGGCCGTGCTACATGCTATATAGAGTACATGTGTATAACACCAACCACATGCCGTCTTTAACCCCGTGCACCTTGTATATGGGGCATGTAGACATGTGCAGAGTGTCCATCATCTGCTACTCTGGACATACCTGTGACCAGCCCCCTACCTTGGGCTCTGATATGTGGAGGTGAAACATCTATGGCTTGGCCGTGCTATTTCTGAGAGGCCAGAGGACTGATATAATAGTAAAGAGTTAGGTAGCGGGTCGGCATGGAAGTAAAACTGGGCAAACCCGGTTGATCATGAGGCTCATATTATATGATGGTGTGGTTACCCTACGAGTACCTGTGATGTACCCTCATTGTAGGATAGCATGCATGTGTTTGTAGGTAATATGCAGCGTTTGTAGGGTAACCAATGTAGTGTTTTAGATTGATATCCAAAGCTTATGGGGTAACATGCTGTGTTTGTAGGGTTACACGTAGTGTTTGTCGAGTAACATCCATAGTTTATAGGGATCATGCCATGTTTGTTAAGTAATGTGCAGTAATATTTGCAGTGATATGCATTGGTATCACATTTACGTGGACCAATGCATATAATGTGTAGGGTACCACAAAACTTTTGTAACATACAGTTACACTATGTGTAAAGTGTAGCATTTCCGCATGTGTAGGTATACTCTAGGGTACTGGTAGCTCACTGTTACCTTTAGGATAGCTTGACCTAGAGCTTGACCTCAATTATCTTGTCATTCATGCATGGTGAGCGCTCTATTTGTGTATCATAGGACACTTTAAGTGTTACTCTCTCCAGCAAAGGACAAATAGAGACAATACATGAAGAACTGCATAATTAAGGTGGACATTTCAAGGTACGTGGCTGACTCTAGGTCAATCTACCCTATATAAGAGGTGTGTGCGGCGTGCAGTTTGCACCGTTGTAAGCCTGTACATGTTGGTCGGCGTGGCAGGAGGCCAGTTGGGGCCGCGCCAGGAGCTGCCGTCTGAATGTGGTGTGACTAGACACTCCTCCAGGGTCAGCCTCACTAGTGTTCTAACACCATCCTAGGTGGCGCTCCACCTAGCCAGGTCCAGGCCTGTCCAACCTACACCAACCAGGGACGGGTCCTGAAGATACCTGGCCATCTTGTGGCAGGTCCCAGTTCCACACACTGGGGGATTGCTGGAAACCAGCCAAAATTCCAAGCATTAAAGGGTATGACAACATTTGGCTGCTGTCAGTCTCCTTAACCCTTTAAAGCATGTATGTCTCTTTCATGAAATATCCCGGTTTTGGTCATGATTATGATGATGCATGCATGCAGCCATGGCAAGTGACTCGCCATTGCTGAATGCATGCATCCCGCTGTCTCTACCGGGTTTATACATTCCCAAAGGTTCGGCATGATGCAGCAATGCAGCGCCGGACATGTGGAGTCAAGTTTCAAGTTTTCAAAGTTTCAATTGTTTTTATTTGGTCTAGACAAGGTTCATCATCAATACTGTTAACCTGCCAGTATATATTGTCTAGAACTTAGTAGAAGGGTAACCATGTTACTTTAGAGTGGTAGGGAATTCCCTGCAGGATGACTGATATCCCCCAGTGCCTTACCTAGCCTAGTGCAGCAGGATCTGGTGTGAACAGGCCCCTAGTATGTGCTGTAGCCGCATGTCGAGTCTATTTGATGTATGCCAGGAGCTGAGGAGCTATATAGCATGATGCACTATACAGTACTTTAAAATTACTACATGTACATGAGGTCTAGTCACTGCTATAGTACATGGGGGATGAGGTTATAGCATTGTGCACTATACAACAAGAGGTCTAGTCACTGCTATAGTACATGCCAGGGATAAAGTTATATCATGGTGCACTATACAACAAGAGGTCTAGTCACTGCTATAGTACATGGGGAATAAGATTATTATTATTACTAGCATGTTGATTTCTTTTGCTTGGAAGCTTCAAAATACTTTATTGAATAACGGTGTGGTCTACCGTTCAGAATTCAGGCGATCGTGTATGATTCATTTTTCGAACTATTGATTAATAGGGATACTTTGAATTTATATTTTAAGTTCAGAAGTAGAAATGGGGCACTGGCATATAGACATGGCACATTATTCACCCCTGTATATTTGAATAAATGTAGGTACATAGTGTAACGACTGGGGGCAAGCTGATGTGACTGATTGAATCAAGGATGGGGGAAGTATTATTCAATACTAAAAACAGGTGTCCAGCTGTGGCTGAATTGACTCTGTTAAATACACAAATGAGTCGTATCACCGCCCGCTGTTTTTTCATATATAGGCCAGCCTGCTGTTTATTCATATATAGGCCATATACATACACTTGTATATATACGTTTTAACCCATCCACATCCATGTTCTGTATGGTTACTATCGTGGATGTGGTTTATAGTTAAATAGTTCAAAGCTGCCATAAAGCCTTATACATGTATATAACCAGCACCTCTCATATAATCCGCACCCCGACTTTGGGGATATGCTATTACCCGCACCTGAGGTCTGATAATTGCTAATCTAATACTGTACTATGCATTGTACTACCCTATCCACCTGGACTGGATATACCCTATAACACACTGGGGTTCTGTACGATACATATATAAAAGCAGAGGAATTAGGTGATTAACCAATATCCCAACATAATTACGGTGCAGGGTCTTTGAACCTTCGATGTTTAGAAAAAAAAAGTTTTTAAAATATAACGCTGGTCTCAAATACACTGCAGGGAAACCTAAGTCAGATTGTGATTGTTCTGTTATGAAGGTCATAAAGCAGATTCGGTGCACATAAGATTCACACTGCCAGAGAGTAATCAGTGATAAGGACACACAAGCCATGTAGATGTCGTAACAATATACATATTGAATCTACAGGCTGGTCTGGTCTCGTGTGGCACTACCGTAAACTCTAATGTGACTTATAGGATTCTCCCAGGTGGGAGTGCGGCTTATACAAGGTATTTTATAAGTTTACCACAGTACTAAAGTGGGCAAAATCAGACCCCACGTGCGGCTTATCGGGTATAGGGTATTTCTAAGTTAATGAATGCGGTTTACATGCAGGTTCGGCTTATATGCGGAACTTTACAGTAGTCTGTGTGATTAGCTGTGTTGGCTACAGACGGCAGTTACAGGCTGGTAATCGTGCTGCAGGCAGTAACTGGACAATAGGTAGTTACTGCTTCCTACACTATCAATACACTCATTACCGTGTCTGACCACCCTCCCTAATCAGGGCTGACCTCTGGTATAGAGGCAGATGGAGTTAGTATAGTGTAGGGAGGGTATTAATAGGGACCATGTTTACTACCTCCCAATACACTTGGCACCCCGATATACTGATATAACTGTTAACTTACTGTGCAACATCACTCACTGATACGTAAATTGTCCATGATTGTGATAGGAATCAGGCATGATTCCGATAAGAATCATGCCTGGTTACTATCGGAATCATGCCTGGTTACGATAGGAATCATGCACATTGTTTCGATGGGAATCATGCATGGTTAAGAATCATGCATGGCTACAGTAGGCATGATGGTAAATTCTCGCCTAAAAGCCAGGGCTAGTACCCGAGTCAGATCGCCAGTGCGGCTTATAGGATCAGCCCAGGGTCAGGGTGCGGTTTATACGTGAATTAGGCGTGAGGATTTACTATGTACATGGTTACAAAGGGAATCATGCATGATTAAGAATCATTCATGGTTACCATAGGAACCATGCATGCATGGTAACAAGAGGAATCATAAATGATAATGAAAGGAATCAAGCCTGGTTACGAAGGGAATCATGCATGGTAACGAAAAGAATCATGCATGGTAACAAAAGAGATCCTGCATGGTAATGAAAGGAAGCATGCATGTTAACAAAATGAATCATGCATGCATGGTAATAAAAGGAGTCAAGCCTGGTTACGAAACGAATCATGCATGGTAATGAAAGGAATCATACATGGTAACAAAAGGAATCGTGTATGTGACGAAAAGAATCATACATGATGCAGGGGCGGATCCAGGGGGGGTCCTGGGGGTCCGGACCCCCCCCCCCCCCCTTTTGGTCTGCCCATAAGACTGTTCAAATAGACTTTGCCGAGGGTGGACCCTCCCCTTTTGGTCCACCCCTGATGTCCACCCTCATGTGTGGTATAAAGTGCATCAATTGACATCAATATTTTCAAAATTTTCTCACCCTTAGAGAATGCAAGAGAGTGTACCAATTGCCACCTATATTTTCAAAATTTTCTGAACCTCCACTCCCAAATCTCCACTCCCAAATGTCCATTTAGAAATGACAGCATGTACCTGATGCTGGGGCAAATTCAGGGGGGTCCAGGGGGTCTAGACCTCTTCCCTTTTTATACATGTAGACAGCTGGTAGGTCCATAAGGATGTCACCGGAAAGTCAGTATACAAACACAGAAGATGTATGTGCAGACTCATTGGAATTTGATTGTCCAACTACAGAAGGTGGCAGCAAACATGAGGTGGTTACTCCCAGCATGTTTACACTGCTAAAATCTTCATTAAGTGAGGTCAGTAGGGGCCACATATGCCCCAAACCCCTCCCAACATCCATATCATACCCGTGGACATCTACCTTTGGGGTACACCAGAATGCTATAAAATGCATCAATTGACATCTACATTTTTAAAGAATGCTTTAAATTGCATCAGCTGACATTTATTTTCTCAAAAATTTTCTCAGCCTTGGAGTACGCCAGAATGCTATAAATTGCATCTATTGACATCTATATTTTCAAAATATTCTCAGCCTTGAAGTACACCAGAATGCTATAAATTGCATCTATTAACATCTATATTTTCAAAATTTTCTCAGCCTTGGGGTTCACCACAATTCTTTAAAGTGCATCAATTGACAAATATATTTTCAACATTATCTTAACCGTGGATTAGACCAAAATCCTTTAAATTGCACCGATTGGCATCTATATTTTCAATTTTTTCACAGCGTTTAGGTAGACCAGAATGCTATAAATTGCACCAATTGACCTCTATATATTTTAAAATGTCTAACCCTTGGGGGCATGCCCCCAAACCCCCTAAAATGATCAAAGCATGTCGCTTTCGATGCACGTCGCACTGATAATTTAGGTGTATGAAACTTCATACTTCTGGGGTGGACTCCCCCCCCCCCCCCTTTTCAAAATCCTGGATATGCCCCTGACATGGTAACGAAAGGAATCTTGCATGGTAACAAAGGTAATCAAGCCTGGTTACGAAAGGAATCATGCAAGATTACCATAGGAATCATGCATGATGACACAAGAATTGACAATACATGTTAACTAGCACTGCGCCCAGGCTGGGTCTCACTGACTGAGGTCCTCTTGTTGTGACAGAATGGTGCTGATGTACAGGTATAGTGCGGCAGTAACAGTACACAGAACGGTGCCATTCTCAGAACAACCCCTTCTCTGCCACTCCAACAGGCAGCCCAACACAGGCCCCAGTTCTCTGTAGTCCTATCACTGACTGTCCAGTCATAACATGTTATTGCAGTACTTGACATGTCACCTACATCCTGCCACTATCATAGTACCAACGTGATTTTGCAGAGAATTCCCTATTGAAGTGACGTCATATACCATTGTTCCTCTACCCCTTAACCGTCACTTAATTGTTTCCCATTGAACCCACATTGTGCGATTAGAGGAGTAGCACACACACTGAATATCTGGTGGATAATCGGGTTGATCCTCATACTTTAAGAATTGATGGCTTTTTGTTGGAAAATTGGTGTCTGTTTGAGATTAAGAACAATCCTAACACGCCGGATGAAGTGGATAAATTAAATCCATGTGCTATTTGTGATATTTCTCAGGTTTGTTCAGGGGATGTCATTTAGGTTGGATTATTTCGCCCCCCCCCCCCCCTTTTTATTTAGTGACCCCCCCCCCTCACATAAATTCATCCCTCCGCTTCCACTCCCACCATTGACCCACCACTTCACTCTCCCCTTGGTACAAAAATGACCATTCCCTTCATAGAACAAACTACAGCACAATCCGTGTGTGGCGGGTGTGACATATGTCGGCAAGGTGACAGATTGTGGGGGTTGCTATGGTAACAGGCGGCCGGATGTGACAGTGAGCCTCGTCCTGATGTCACCTGTCACGTGGGAGGACGTCACGTGGTGTGCTGACCACAGCTCAGGCCAAACAATGCACAAGGTACACAAAAACACTGCTCCAGGTGACTTAACCATTCAAGGGACGCATAGTGAAGTATACCGATGTTGCAGGTTCCTTAGTAGGGGGCACCATTGCTTGATCTGGTAACTGGCGAGATAAGCGCTGATACAACAATCACAATGGGTACAGGCTATTACATAATGCCCCCTAAGAATTCCGCAGTGAAGGCCAGGGAATTATCTCATTGGTTGATATTTCAACCGGCTACACGCCTATAGGCCACTAGCGGAATACATTTTATACCAATGATTTTATTCCCTACATTCACTGTGCTGGCACAGAGTTTTTAGGGTGCATTATGTAACACCTGGTACCCATTGTGACCGCTGTACCCATCCATAGGACAATTAGCTTGACCCCTATACCATTTGTCGTCACGATCTATGAATGCAGCCCTGATGGGTTACTCCCCAGGGTCGCTGGAGTTCCGAATAACAGTGCCCCTCTTCTCTCAATAGTAAAGGGTGATATATTCTGGTGGTCAGTATATAGGTCCATTGAAACATCCCAACCCTGTTAGAAAATTACCACTACCGCAAAACCTTGCGTATAAGCCGCGGCTAGTACGAGAGTCAGATCCCAGGTGCGGCTTATATGATCGGTAAAGAGTCAGGATGCGGCTTATAAGCGAGTTCTGGCTAGTATAATACGGTACAAAATTCACCATAACCAGATTGCTGGTGCGGCCTATAAGATCGCCCTGAATTCGGGTGCGGCTTATAGGCGTGTTAGGCTTATACGCGAGGTTTTACAGTAGTCCAGACCAGGCTTTGACTTCCACTCCTGATACATTGTTCAATCATGACACATCAATAACATATTGCTAACCCTGTAATATGAGACGCGTCAGCCAGTTTGCAGGCACGGTGGTTGTATCATGGTACTCCTCTGTCGGCGTCGGCCTGCAGCTGCCGTGGTACCCAGGTGAGATGCCACCTGATCCCCACAGCTGGGACCCACCTCTCCCGTTATGGGCACTATAGTGCTTTAATGCACTATGCAGTTTTGTCTTTATGAAAGATTAATACGCAGTACATGCAAGAATTTGCCGGTGCCACATTCAATACCAACTGTATTGGCCTGTACGGTACCCCAGGTGCTTATACAAGACCGGCACTTATTCAAGACTTGGTTTACAAATATTATTGTATTTCTCAATTTCAATATCATTCTAACGCAGGCTTTTTCTTCAAAACCGACCATAAGTCCAGGCGCCTAAGTACAGGTCCCTGGTGGTATCTATAGATGTAGTACATCCCATAATGTTATTGACAATGATTGTTAAAGGATGTGTGTACTTCCTGTATATACCGGATGAGGTTTTCCTGGTACAGTGTAATACTAACACTGATGCTGTCCTTGTTGTGTATAACTAGCATGTGGACGTGTTGACTGATGTGTGTCTTACTTGTCTGTTATAGGTGAGTCGTAGATGCCTAATGGTGGATGAGCAGCTCTGTAGGTGAGTCGTAGATGCCTGTTGCTGGATGAGCAGCTCTGTAGGTGAGTCGTAGATACCTGTTGCTGGATGAGCAGCTCTGTAGGTGAGTCGTAGATGCCTGTTGCTGGATGAGCAGCTCTGTAGGTGAGTCGTAGATACCTGTTGCTGGATGAGCAGCTCTGTAGGTGAGTCGTAGATACCTGTTGCTGGATGAGCAGCTCTGTAGGTGAGTCGTAGATACCTGTTGGTGGATGAGCAGCTCTGTTGGTGAGTCGTAGATACCTGTTGCTGGATGAGCAGCTCTGTAGGTGAGTCGTAGATGCCTGTTGCTGGATGAGCAGCTCTGTAGGTGAGTCGTAGATACCTGTTGCTGGATGAGCAGCTCTGTTGGTGAGTCGTAGATACCTGTTGGTGGATGAGCAGCTCTGTTGGTAAGTCGTAGATACCTGTTGGTGGATGAGCAGCTCTGTAGGTGAGTCGTAGATGCCTGCTGCTGGATGAGCAGCTCTGTAGGCGAGTCGTAGATACCTGCAGCTGTGTAGGTAGTCGTAGATGCCTGCTGGTGGGGGATGAGCAGGATGGTGCACCCTACTGGTAATACTGATAACATTCAACTACAAAGTCTACAATACCATGTATATATACATGTAGCTCTGGCCTATATGTTCGGCAAAATGAAAAGGAATACACGCAAAGTGATGGGTTTTAATGCCTGTAATGTATATCCCCTATATATATATATATATGGGGACACGTATAGAACACTTACAATAAGCTAAGGATCTCAAGTACTGCGTGCCCTCTGGTTGTATTTCTGTTACATCAAGGTTGTGCTCAGGTGAATCTGTACATATGCCCTGCTACTGCTCTCCACACACACACAGACCGCCCACTGGTGTATAACAAGGCAGGACACATGTGCACCATGATCACATTGGCGGCTGATACATCTGCAGGTCTAAGTTCCCTTCTTGACCCACTCTCCTTAAGACCCGGCACGCCCGGGGGGTCTCGGTGGGTGGTGTAGTGCATGTTGGTCTGGTCAGTAACATCCACCTCAGCGCCCTGCCCTGCAATATTGATGCTCAGTCTGCATGTGTGTTTGTCACCGCTGCTGCTGTCTGCCTCCACGCATATCCAGTCATGTCTCCCTGGTGGTTGTATAGGGGGTTAGCGGGCCATGTCCCCCCTGGTGGTTATATAGGGGGTTAGCGGGCCATGCCCCCCCTAGCGGTTGTATAGGGGGTTAGCAGGCTATGTCCCCCTGGTGGAGGTATAGGGGGTTAGCGGGCCATGTCCCCCCTGGTGGTTATATAGTGGGTTAGCGGGCCATGCCCCCCCCCTAGCGGTTGTATAGGGGGTTAGCAGGCTATGTCCCCTCTGGTGGAGGTATAGGGGGTTAGCGGGCCATGTCCCCCTGGTGGTTGTATTGGGGGTTAGCAGGTCATGTCCCCCTGGTGGTTGTATAGGGGGTTAGCTGGCCATGTCCCCCTGGTGGTTGTATAGGGGGTTAGCGGGCCATGTTCCTCTGGTGGTTGTATAGGGGCTTAGCGGGCCATGCCCCCCTGGTTGTTGTATTGGGGGTAAGCAGGCCATGTCCCCCTGGTGCTGTTGGATTGTGAGGTAGTAAGGAGGGGACACAATGGAGGGTTAGGGGGATGAGATTCTGGGTTTTGTGGGGACACAACAGTGGGTGGGAGGGGGGACACAATATAGTAGTACACAATACTCGAGGGGGGGTGCAGGCATGGCGGCCTTCATTGCTGAACCACTAGTAGCCTATACGGTGGAGGATCAACAGGAGGCGCTGCGCCCATGACGACGCGGTGCATGGCTGGGTGGCTGAGCAGCTCACGGCAGGCGGGGAGCAGCTCGGGGAGGGAGGGGGGCCAGACGCCGCACGCGTCTACTGAGTGGCTGCGGCGGCTGGTGGTGTCGTGTGGGACGAGGTAGTAAGTGGCGTGAACCTACCCACCGCAGCCACCCTCCTGCAGCAGCAGCAGTAGCAGCAGCAGCAGGCCAGTCTCAGAACACCTTCCACAAGTAGGGAAAGGGTCCAGAAAAAAACAAACGCCATAGATAGAGGATCTGGTAGTACCGAGCATATATAACGATAAACCCGGTACTTTGGGGCGCAAAGCCATCTAGGCTGAAATATCGCGAGGTTTGAGCAGGCACCATACTCTCACTGCCTTAGAAAATATCAACACTAAATAACACTAAATTCTGCCCATCAGACACCAATGAGTGGTCGAGCTGCTCTCTGCCAGGTCATGGTTCGCTACCATCATTTCACTTCCTGTTAGGATCGCAAAGCATTGTCAGACAACAGATCAATAGATAGACTTGTCTGGCTTCACCTTCCCACTCCTCAGTGCGTTTATAGTCAGAGGCCGGCCACCAATAGAATAATAACACTCCCACTGGGAATCTCATAAAAATAGCCGCATGCCATCTAGACCTTACCGGGCTGCAGCAGAACCTGGCAGAGCCTTGCCAACCACCAGCCTCTAGTAACAACAGTAGCAGCAGCAGCAGGCTGAGAGCCCCCGGCCGGCTCGGCAGCATCCTAGCAGTCCCTAACCCCCAGAGGAACAGGAGCAGGAGGAGCAGGATTTGTTATGACAACAAAGCGGCCGGCGTGCTGCTGCTGCTGTATGGTGTGATCACCTGGAGGAAGGACTAGATGGTGGGTACAGGCTGGGTACTGGAGGGGGTAGAGGGTGGGTACTACAAGGTGGGTGTTGTGGTACATGGTGGTTACACTAAGGGGTGTGTGGGGGTGTCATGTAGGTGTGTGCCTCACAGTAGTACCCCTGCTACTGCTATTGTCAGCTGCTACCTCCTCCTGTGTGTGGGTATGTAGCACCAGGGGGTGGCACCTTACCACATGGAGGACTACTACAGGCACTGGTAGTGTGGTCTTATCTCTGTACTACATCTGTACACCAACAAGTGGGAGTGTCACATCGGTACTGCAGGTGTGAATTTAAACCATCCACGTCTAGTTGAGCTTACTCAGTCACTGCCTATGTTGTGCATAGCTGAGCGTAAGGTTTACTGTTGGAGCTATGTACAACAGGTGTGGTGTCACATCCCTGTACACCTGTACTACAGGTGTGGTGTCACATCCCTGTACACCTATACTAATACTGAATAGGTGTGGTGTCACATCCCTGTACACCTGTACCACAGGTGTGGTGTCACATCCATGTACATCTGTACCACAGGTGTGGTTTCACATCCCTGTACATGTGTACCATAGGTGTGGTGTCACGCCTCTGTACATGTGTACCACAGGTGTGGTGTCACATCCCTGTACACCTGTACCACAGGTGTGGTGTCATATCTCTACTCGACTACTGTGATTATACATGCACATGGTCAATATTGTTAGCAAATTAATTATGTACCCCATGATGACGTGTATGTTTCTAGGGACAATATCTGATACTCTATGGCTGTGAAAAATTGCCATTTTACACAAAGTAAACATGGATACGCAAACAGTAAAGCTACAGCAAGTGTCGTTCGCATTGTAGCTGGTATGAGATATAGTTAAATGTTGCTCAGAGCAGTACAGTGTGAGGGGAGGGTGTCTGTATAAGGCACAGTGTGAGGGAAGGGTGTCTGTGAGGACACAGTGTGAGGGAAGGGTGTGTGTAAAGGCAGTGTGAGGGGAGGGTTTCCTAAGGGCACAGTGTGAGGGAAGGGAGTCCCGAAGGGCAGTGTGAGGGGAGGTGGGATGTAAAGGCACAGTGTGAGGGGAGAGTGTAGTGGCGGATCCAGGATTTGGAGAAGGAGGGGACGCGCCCCCTTCTCTAGTCAAAAGGAGGGGGCACACACCCTATTTTGGGCCAAAATTGGTGTCTAAAAACAAGTTATTAAAAAAGCCCCCTCTTAAACCGCCACTGTGGTGTCTCTACAGGCACAGTATGATGGGAGTGTCTGGACAGGCACAGTGTCAGGGGAGGGTGTCTGTATGGGCACAGTGACTGTGTTAGCATAGGGTGTCCTTGGTGGTACAGTGCCAAGGTAGGGTGTCCTTATTGCTACACAGGGTTGCTTGGCCATATAATTGTTTACTGAATTGATGTAAAATGCTTTGCTCTAACCTTGTTTTCCCCTTGTGCTGTAGGTGAGTGTTTGGTTCTCCTCTCCAGCTCTACACACCATCTATGTGAGTACACCTGACATCAAACCATTGATGCTTAAGTGTTTTTTGTTGCATAATTAACTAATCCCAGGGATGAAAGTCTTCCAAGTTTTTTCTTGAAATCAAGTGGGTTTTTTCAATCACTAAAACTGTAATCAGGATATTTAGTTGTAGGCCCTCTTAAAATATATTTGATATTTTCTCAATATAAACTCAATAAAACATATTTTGTGTGTACAATCCTTGATAAGACAGCAGAATCATCACTGATTCACCCCAAGTGGTCCTACAGCTACACAGACAGACTCCAACACACTGATTTCAGTGTCAAGTTTTTTTTAGACAATCTCCTCTATAGCCCTATGTATTTATATTCTTCACATGAGGCTTAGACACTGGAATCAAGGTTCTATGCATGGAGAGTGTATGGATAGAGTTCTCATTGTCCTCAGCAGGAGACAACGTCCATGACCACATGGACATGACAAATGCTTCTTCTCAGCAGGAGACAACGTCCAGAAACATATAGACATGACAAATCCTGCTGCACAGCACTAGATAAGTGTCTATGTAATAGATAGACTATGGTTATGAGAGGCTAACTCAAAATAACCACTGTAAACTGGCTGGCACCCTTACTAATTTACCAGAAATACATGTGTGGTTAAGAATTTATCATCAAAATGAAATTGGCCTCATTCTGTTGGTTGGATCCGCCCACCTCGCTTGGATGGGACAAACAATCTAAATATGTGAGTCAATCGACCAACTATGTATAATGTTATTAGAGGTCAATCGTCAGATCCATATATACCCCTAAGTATTCCTAGGAGACAGAAGTGAGACTTCTGATGGCAACAATCCAGGTTAATAGTCCTAATACACGTATAAGACAAAGGGAGCACCTCTCCCACAAAAAAGGTGGGCCAGAGGACAAAGCACTGTATATCCAGGTTAATGTATAAATCTATTACAGAAAACAAAGGAGGCCAACGCCTCTGTAGACAACAACATATATCTCAGCCTAATGCTACACCTGCCTCACGCACTCAGCCCTAGCAGTGCATATGTAGCATTGTCAGCTCTCTTATGCCAGCTTGAAAATATTGGTGAAATCTATTATCCGTGACAATTTGGTAATTTAGAGACAGTTCTTTAGAGACAGGTATTTTTGGACTTTTTGTCAAAAAAGTCCCTTGCTTTCTGTCCCTTTTTTTCCTGTGAAACATTTGGAAATAAAATATTTAAATGCTGCCACAAACAAGTTTTGATCAATGCCAATCCATGCCATCAAAGATTGAAACCAAAAAAGCAATATTTCATACATAAAATTGATATTGAAAAAGGGTCACTAAGATAGCACAAAACCAACTTTTTCAGGTCAATGCTAAAGGGTGGGGTTTCAAGTAAAGCACAGACCTTCGTGAAGTGTCCCTTTACACAGAATCCTCTTTGTTCTTATGTAAAAACATGACGCTTTTTGAGACGCTCTGAGGCCGCAATATAGCCTCTACCTTTGATAACCTTCATGAAAATGAAGGTAAGGCAGTAGTTAACACAGACAACAGGCTCTCTCACACCCACCTGCTCACTCACACCCACCTGCTGGGCTGAAATGGAATAACATACATGTATGACACATGACTTTAGGGTATTTTTAACAAGGAATTCATTTCTGATGCCAGTTTTACGGTCAAAATCATCTGCAACACATGCCGCCTCGCGGCCGACCAACACAGGCAAACAGAAACGGAGATGCTGTTGCCGTTTATGCTCCGACCGGCTCGCTCTTCGGCTGAAACGTAAAACGGCGGTTACGTGCTGCAGGGCGCTGACACCCACAGCCACCTGCTTGCCCACAGCCACCTGCTTGCCCACACCCAACTGCTTGTCCACACCCACCTGCTCGCCTGGAATTTGATTAAATAAGGCATGTGACCTATCAAAGTGGGTCAGTGTTTCCTGGAGATTATGATTCTGCTGTCAGAAATGAGAAATAACGTATTCTACTAAAATTAGGTACCTAATCATTGGGAATCGGCACTGTGTGTGTATGTGGGGGGGGGGTTGTAAGCACTCAATCATATTACACTCACACATGTTACACTCACACATCGGGGGAGGGGGGACTTCGGGTAGGTTTATCAATAAAAAAAAAAGAAAAAAAAAAGCCCTGGTTCACATGTGATATCAATCACATATATACCATTCATTCTTTTCTTCCATGTGGTTCCATTTAGTTCATGTGATGATACACTGACCATGCAGTATCACACTATGGCACAGAGTTCATGCTGTATCACACTGTGGCATAGAGTCCATGTAGTATCACCCTGTGGCACAGAGTCCATGTAGTATCACCCTGTGGCACAGAGTCCATGTAGTATCACACTGTGGCACAGAGTTCATGTGGTATCACACTGGCACAGAGTCCATGTAGTATCACACTGTGGCACAGAGTTCATGTGGTATCACACCGTGGCACAGAGTCCATGTAGTATCACACTGTGGCACAGAGTTCATGTGGTATCACACTGTGGCACAGAGTTCATGTGGTATCACACCGTGGCACAGAGTTCATGTGGTATCACACTGTGGCACAGAGTTCATGTGGTATCACACTGTGGCACAGAGTTCATGTTGTATCACACTGTGGCACAGAGTTCATGTGGTATCACACTGTGGCACAGAGTCCATGCAGTATCACACCGTGGCACAGAGCCCGTGTGGTATGAGACATCCGATACCATGTCACAGAGTGCATGTAGCCAGTGCTGTATCAGGGTAATAGGGCTGTCAGAGAGGTGTGACAGAAGGAGGGTTGGGGTTCCCTCATCCCTAAGTGCCTCATCCTGATCTGTGACCACAGACTCGGAGGAGGTTGACAGTAACACAGGATGCTGTCACAGACCACTTAGTGCATGGTATCCAGAACTAAGGCCTACACGCTCTACTGATGCTATTATGTATGGAGTTATTGTGAAGTAGCAGTCAGGCCAGGGATTAGTAATAACAACGATAAATCTTGTTGGGGACTAACGATCATGGCTATATGATTTTGATAGGGGATCTGAACATAAATCCTATTGACATTCACCACGCCAGCAGTCTTTGCTAAATCCTGCTGGACAGTGGTAACGTCTGCCTAAAATGGCTCTGGTCAGGCACAAGGACTAAAGTGTCGCAGGACCAGATGTGCTTCACATTCTGGGCTGAAAGAATTTTTCAAATATTCCAATTAGAACTGAAGTTACAAGTTATAGAGTGCACACGAATATTTTAGGCAAATTAAAGTGTTCTATTTTCTTTAATAAATGCTATTCTTTTCTAAATAATATGCAAAACTGATTTTGGTATCCGGTCCTACAGAAATCTATCCGGTCCTGCAAAATTGGCTAGCTGCAGGACCGACTGTCCTCCATGCCGAAAGAGTTTTCGCAAAGACTGCGCCAGGCAAGTTTCTTTGTTCAAGAATGTACTGTAAAGTCCTGCATATAACCTGTACCCAGCACATAACCCGCATTCTGACTTCCTGCACTCCGACTTGGGGTGGATTAAGGAGAGTAAACTGTGCAACCAATCTTAGTATGATAAGTAAACCACTACAGAAACTCTGTCACTTCTTACAGTCAATTCTTACAGCGGCCCTCTCACCAGGAGCGAGGTCCTCATTTCTTAAGTTGACTAGAACAGCGACGTGTAGACACATGAGGGACGCTCTAAACATGGTGCCACATTTTGTCCTTTGTTTGTCATCGTAATGTATGAATAGGCCTACAAGTATACTTAGGCTGTTCATGCATCATGACATCACAAGGACGTAATACGCTTTAGGACTATGCGGCCCTTAAAGGATAAAGTACCAACTTTGGGACCTGGCAAGTTATGATGTTTGGTTTAAAAACTCAATTGAAATGCAAAATGCATGTTATATGGCATGGACACTATAAATGGGTGTGTGGTGGTGATATACACCGGTGGATGCCTTGTGGTGGTTGATGTAGCAGCACCGAGCCGCTCTGCTGCTATAAATAACCCTGAGCTGCTCACGTCTTCTGCTACACCTACCTCCTGCTCAAGGCGGCGCGCGTCCACCCGTGACGTCATATCCGGTCTGATTACCATAGCAACGGCCGCCTTGCCGACATGCCGCTGGTGTCGGGCTGGTCCCCGTATACCCAGGGACGGTCCGCACGGTACCAGCGCCATCAACGGTTGTGGGACCCATTAATGAACTTAGTATAGTATTGTACTTCGGAGCTAAGCATTAGGCCTAGCGGGCAAACGAATAATTGAGTAGTAAACTAGTATAGGTCTATGGTGTTTGTAGGCCTATGTAGTTAGGCAATTCCACTATGACTATTGGACACTATTTACGGTATGTCCACCATGTTGGCAGGGATTTCCAGCTAGTCCAGAAAGCATTGCTGGTTTCTGGTTTCAGCCTTAGTCCATCAGAACGCCAGCAACCAGCTCCACTGTTTGCTACATTCCAATCATATAAACCGATCACGGTAACCAACTCCCTAACCTATCAGAGAATTCTTCACAAATGCCTATATGCATGTTTTGAAGTGACTAACATCAGACATTTTATGTTTTCAATGCAGATATAGGCCTACTTCCACTATGTGTGAGAGTTAGAGGCTGACTATCTTATACATTGTTAGCAGTGATAGGCCTACAGTATACAATTATTAGACGCTGCTTTCAGACGACCTCCCCCCCCCCTACTCCGAGGAAATTCTTGTTTGTCCTACCGCTAAGTTTCGTATGCGGGTTGTGCCCCAGTTGTGGGTTATACTTAAAGGTAGAAGAAAAATACTTTAAAATCCTCCCCTCTTCACATTAACTGTGTTGCCTCCTTTCAAAATGCTGCTGTCACTCCCTAGTCCCTCATCACACAAGGCCTAACCCGGCAGCATGACCAGGTTGGGACGACCTCCTCCTGGTGAGGCTTACTTCTGTAGTGTTTTACTGGTGTTCGTCAGACCGGTACCGGCGGAAGGCGTGTGGCGGGTGTGTGGGATGGAGGGAAGGAGATTGTTAAGGCTTCAGTAGATATAAACTGCCAAAATTACTGAAATACCGCATAAATAACGAGCACCCTGTCGTCTCACTAGAGTAAATGAGCCCCAACTACTAGGTTGAGAATAATAGAAATAGCCCAGCTAGAAAAGATGGTCTAATATCAACACTTTTTGACATCTCCTTGTTTAGTAATTGTTTTGTTTTGGTGTGAGGTTGAAGCGCCAGTAGGCAGGTGGGGGTCCCTCACCTACAGATACCTTACGTAGTATTCACCGAAATCCAACAACACAACATTGACATTCATTGCTATTGACAAGAAATGCCCACTTGACCCATCCAAGAAACTCCCACTCAACCGACAGAACTGGTAGACACAATGTTGAGTAGAGCACTTTACCAACTTCTAGTATTACCTGTTTAAAGTCGCTGATATTTGTTATCACCTCTTTGTCAGTTAACAAATGCCGACATTTGAGTTGACCCCTTTGAGTGGCGGCGCATGATTAATCCTTAAAGTCTTGCATAGTGCTTGATAGTGTTGCGGTTAAGCTCAAGATATCAAGGGTATTGTTCATTTTGTGATAAAGGCATGGAATTTCTACCACAGAATCTAGACATCTCAGGGAATATTTTAAGAGATAGAAGCACCCTGAGCTCCTTCTGGAACCAAGATGGCCGCCATCTGAACATAAAGTATCTGGGAAAGGACAATCGGACACTTCTTATTGGATTTCCAAGTGTGATACAGCAATATATATGTTTTAGAGGGGGGAAACTCAAAAAGGGGCTCACAAAAAGGTTTTGGTAAACACCTGTCAACAAAATAGTTCCCATAGCAACCAGCATAGCTACCAAACATATTGAAAACTATGTATTAAGCAAGTCTTATTGGATTGTTTTCTGAAATACTATCAGACCAGGGTTTCAGGGATGTGATGTGACAGGGGATGTAGCTCAGTGCTGGAGCAATGACTTGGTTGGTGAAAAGCCCCAGTTTCGAGTTCCGGTGTCTCCAAAAACGTTTAAAAAATAGTACCATAGCAATCAGCATAGCTACCGAAGATATTGAAAACTATGTATGTAGCAATTCTTATTTGACTGTTTGGTATAACACCATTATACCAGGATGTGGAGGTGGTTGAGGTCCCAATTCCATCATTAAATCATTGGAAAATATGTATTCCTAGCAACCATTATATTCGCCCGGGAAGAAAAATCAAAAAGTCACTTGGCAATGTTTATTTGATGAGTAATTAAATTACCGGGAGAGTAGAATCCTTTTGATTATGACAAGTTGGTGGATCACCAGCACAAGTGACTTTGTTCATATATATGACTTTATAGGAAAACCACTAAACATGACAACCGTACTGAAAAATGCAAAATCAACACTTGTTTCAGATTCTATGTGCAATGTTGTGTATCATTTTGGTCATTTCCCTGAACCTTTATGGAGAGTTTCCATGGCAAACAGACTGTCATATGCAAAGTAAAAAAAGTGTTTCTAATTATGTGCACAAAGAGTCACAAGTGAAAATTGTTCCTTAGATGTTTGCGTTGGACCACATACACTATTCAGGATCTGTGTCTATTCATATTTGTGATATGGCTGCTCTTCATAAGAAGCACCCTGCTAATGGGGCTGACTTTCAGTCTGGCAAATATGCTGTCAACAAGACACAAAGCAGATTCTCTTCAATGGCACTGGATCAGTGTCATGCAAAGAATAATACTTTCACCAAGAGTTTCTGTGGTGCAGTCAGACTGACAGATAGTCCTGCAGCTCTGAGAAACTGGATGGTGGCCCAAAAAAAACTAATAGCCGAATTTCAGCAGCTGCAACCACGCCTGCCAGAAGGTGAAGCTCATGCACAGCATGATAAGCTATCCGCTCAAAATGCATTGCATAGGGATGTTTATGAATTAACACAGGCAATGCAAGATATTGGTAATCTATTCATGCAAGAAAGCAAAGACCTGGTTATTGACATTAGAGACATTATGATTATGGATGACATTGTCTGCAACACACTTCGGAGCATCAAGGATATTGTTTAAAAAATGTACAAGTAGTTTGTTAAGGACAGGCTAGAAAATCCACACAAAATGAAAACAATCAAGAAAAACAAGCTGCCATTTTTCAGAACATCTCCCATGAAGATTTAATCGAACCAAAAGATGAAACCAAAAGCATTTAGGAATGACAGGTATATTTTCTCATGACTGTATTTAGTTGCTAAACATGCAATGGAGATCTTGACCTGTTCGTCCCCTATGTAAACCGTTTGGCATGACCAGCACTTGTATCAAATAGTAAGCTCCAGCCTGGTGTTAAGGCAGACATCTTGAATTGCATATTACTAGATGCTGTGAATGTGCCAAAGAAGTCCCCATATCCAATGCATCATATTTCACTCCTTGGCCACTAGCCAAGGGCATTACCTCTATGCCTATTTGCATATTATCATGGCATAGGGGTGGTGGTTAAGGCCCAAATTACAATTTTCAAGACCAGCAGTTAATGGCTTGCCAGAAAAAAATGTCCAAGTTAACATTTGGATTAAAGCATTGCACTCCAATCTTGAATTGCCAGATATGTCTGAGTGGGGCTGGCAATGGGACACACTTGGATGGCACCCGCTGTGGATAAAACTATATATAAGCAACTGTCTAAATCATGCTATGAACTTATTCACTGAGGATGCAAGAAAGTACTAAATGTACTGGTAATATCAGCGTCAAAAGGCTTCCCTCAAATGCACTGCATTATGCTGGAGACTCTTAGACTGCTATCTCTGAAAGGTGCATATTTAAATGTAATATTTCTTAAAGGGAATGAGTCTTACTATGCATTTGGTTTCATAGTGGTTGAATAATTATTTTTCATTTTGCATATTAAAATGTGGGTGATACAGTAACTCAGAAATATGACGTTTTGGAAACACAAGGACTCGAACCTGAGGCCTTTCACTTGCCAAGTGATTGCTCTACCACTGAACTACATCCCCTGTCACATCATATCCAGGCAACACTTGTATGACAGTGTTTCAGAAAACAATCCAATAAGAATTGCATAACATATGGTTTTCAATACCTTCAGTGGGCATGCTGGTTGCTATGGGAACCATTTTGTTGATAGATATTTACCAAAATCTTTTTTTCCCTGCCATCTAGCAGACATTACCCTGAGTGTGCTTGGTGTCTCCGCTAGTGTGAAGGACACAGTTTCGCAGAAAATGATGTTTTAGAGACACCGGGACTCGAACCTGGGACCTTTCACCTGCCAAGCAATTTCCCTACCACTGAGCTACATCCCTTATCACATCACATCCCGGAAACCTTTGTATGATTATGTTTCACAAAAAGATCCAATAAGAATTGCTAAATTCACAGTTTTTAATATGTTCGGTAGCTATGCTGGTTGCTATGGGAACTATTTTGTTGACAGATGTTTACCAAAATATGTTTTGAGCCTCTTTTTTGAGTTTCCGACCCTCTCAAATTTATACATTGATGTATCACACTTGGAAATCCAATAAGAAGTGTCCGATTGTCCTTTCCCAGGTACTTTATGTTCAGATGGCGGCCATCTTGGTTCCAGAAGGAGCTCAGGGTGCTTCTATCTCTTAAAATGTTCCCTGGGATATGTAGATTCTGTGGTAGAAATTCCATGCCTTTATCACTAAATGAACAATCCTTCGGCTTAACTGCACCGCTATGAATACACTATGCCCATGAATTCAGCCCTGCATGAATGCGTCATGCCTACCCTAATGGGTGGTACATGCCAAAAAGGTCGGCATGATGCACCAATTCAGTGCAAACGAGTGACTCGCCTACACTGGTTCGGTGCATCATGATGACCAATAAACATGAACGTTTGAGGCATCATGCTGTCCTTAAAGGGTAGAGGTGTGGGAGTATGGTATTTTATTTTTGAGTTTGACAGAAACAGATACAATCCCAGACAATCACTTGTTTGCGGTTTCTTGCTCATAGTGTACAAGTACTAAGGTAGACAGGCAGGGTGACACAGTCAGGTCCAATACAGAGTTAGACGGACAGGGTGACACAGACTGAGGTGCAAGTACTAAGGTAGACAGGCAGGGTGACACAGTCAGGTCCAATACAGAGTTAGACCGACAGGGTGACACAGAGTGAGGTGCAAGTACTAAGGTAGACAGGCAGGGTGACACAGTCAGGTCCAATACAGAGTTAGACGGACAGGGTGACACAGACTGAGGTGCAAGTACTAAGGTAGACAGGCAGGGTGACACAGTCAGGTCCAATACAGAGTTAGACGGACAGGGTGACACAGACTGAGGTGCAAGTACTAAGGTAGACAGGCAGGGTGACACAGTCAGGTCCAATACAGAGTTAGACCGACAAGGTGACACAGACTGAGGCAGGTACCTACAAGTACTAACGTAAACAGGCACCAGGGTTCCCACTCGTCAGTTAAAAGTCAGATATATTTCTTTTCTTTAAAGGTCAGTTCACAAAATGTTTCGAGCAAGATGTTCATATACTACAATAGACACCAAAATGCACTACTAAAGTTCTAGATTTTCAAAAATTTCTGGTTGCGGTTTTTACCTGAAATGTGAGTTATACGTGGTAAATTATGGTATTAAAATTGCCAATTTAAAGAATTCTCTGTCAGTTAAATGTCAGTTCAACCGTGACTGAAAACTAATGGGACCCCTAAGGCAGGGTGATACCGCTGACAGGTACCAGTACTAAGGTAGACCCGGCAAGGTGACATAGCGTGAGGCAGGTTTCAAGGTGGTGACATGTGTTACTGTTAGACTCACCTGTAATCAATAGGTAGCAGGTAAATTTTCCACCTGAGCCCACCTGTAGCGTCAACACCTGGACTCCTGTCTTCTGCCCCCACTTTCTGCCCAAAGGCGCCACTCAGATTAACAGTTCGACCTATACGTATAAATAGCCTGGCTATTATAAAAGTGAAGAACCAGAACGAGGTTGTTTGGGCGTCATTATAAAAATATACATGTAGTTTCTGGAAAAGACCAGGTGATATATTCACACTGTGGCGCTATTTTAAGCCAACTTAACCTTTCAAGAATGGCAAGAATTCTTGCCGTGATACATGTACAAACACATGGCCGGCATCATGATGCATCTTGGCCATCCTTCGGCTTGCATCAATCCCAACGGGGGTCATGATGCATTAAAGCCAGCTGATTAAAGCAGTACGTTATCCTTACATGGTTAATGGTCGCGATAGTTAGTCACCTACAACACTAGCTGCCCCCTGGGGATCCCCCTGTACCGCCCCATTCCGTGTTGGATATATACATGTGTCCCGTACACCACACCACTCTGGCACAGAATGGCACTTGTAAACCCCATTATGACCTTCAACTTGAACATTTGCTTGGTTTGGGCAATTCCTGATGTGAGCTCTGATTCAGCAAGCAGAAAATGGAACTGGAACTAGAAAGTATAATCGGAAAACTCCCATCATACATTCTGGTTCCTGTTCACTTGTTCCAAGCTACCAACAGGGATTACCCAAACCCAGCAAAATAAATCCCAAGTTCAAGGTCATAGTGGTAGTTACCAGAGCCTTCCTGTGGAATGATCTGGGAACGAGAGTGCTGAATGTGGCTGGTGACAAGTCGGCTGTATGGGGTACTTGGTGGTCTCTGATGGCTTCAAAACCTGCAGCACAGGCCTCATAATCACATCTTACAGATTCAAAGCGTGCAGAATTACATTCTGGCAGTATACATAGATAGTCGATACATGTGTCGTGCTGAGTGGATGCTTTACCAGCTGTTCAGACTGTGTAACCTGACTAACACCCTACCTGACTGACTGGTCAGTAACTTTGGTGGCGTGGCGTGGGGGCTGGGCAGGTGATGTAAGTAGCATACAGAAATGGCAGTGTACACTAGTAGTTCACACAAATGTCACTTGTATTGTGGCAATTTTAGTAGTACATGATTGTATATAAAATGGCATTTGTATTATGGTAATGTTAGTAGTATATAAGATGGCACTTGTATTAGGATCGCGTTGTTAGTGGTATATAAGGTGGCACTTGTATTATGGCAATGTTAGTAGTTTATAAGATGGCACTTGTATTATCGCGGTGTTAGTAGTACATAAATGGCAATTGTATTATGGCAATGTTAGTAGTATATAAGATGGCACTTGTATTATGGCTGTGCTAGTAGTATATAAGGTGGCACTTGTATTATTGCGGTTCTGTATATAGCATAATACCAATATTAAGGCAGTGTTGGTAGTGTATGAAATGACACTTGTATTATGGCAATGCAATAACAGTACTCATACACATTGGGCAACAGCGAGTGAAGGAGATACAGTGACCTAGTCTGACATCTATATCCTAACGTGGCCATGATTTAGTTATGTAGGTTGTATTGATCTAAAATTATACACATATACCAAGTCTTCGGAACACGGCTTCAAGTCTGTTACTGACGTTGGTCCTTCTTGTAATGGCCGGACAAATTGTCTCTTGTTATTCATGATCTGGAGCAGACAAAGAGACATTACTCCAATAATTACGAAATATTACAACGACCTTGGCCATAAAAAGTAGAAATGGCCATTTTGATTCATGTGGTGGCAGGGTGGCGTGTGGCAAGGGGAGCTAGCCGGTCGGCGGGAGGGGAGATGGACGGTGGGGGTGGAGAGGGGGTGTTAGGTGACGCTAAGAGGCGTCACAACGGGCGCTATGGTCGGGGCACTCTTCGTGTTCACCTTTACTTAATCGCTCACATCGCCTCTGTCCCAAAATAAACTTTTCTGTTTCTGGCGGTGAGAAGTATGCAGAGCAGAGACTACTTTCTCATCATAATATGCAGCCATGGTGTATAACTCGCAGGTGCGGCATTCATGCATCATGCCCATCCTAAGTGGTTGATAGACTATGGTATACATACCACATGGCATGCATGATGATGACCAAGGAGAGCACTTTAAACCAGCTCCTTAAAGGGTTAAGGGAGAGTAGTATAGTATGTATCGGAACGGGACTATAGTTAAGTACTGTTTATTACTCAATCGACATGCAGCCAATCAGAGGCCTCCATTTGGTCACGTGACCCGTTGCCATGGTAACGTGACCTACTTAGGGCTCTCAGCCAATCAGAAGCCAGCATTCTGGGTGACCTACTGACCTACTTAGAAGCTCTCAGCCAATGAGAGGCTGGCATTCTGGTAACTATGGTAACGTGACCTACTTACGTCACGTGACCTACTTAGGCTCAGCCAATCAGAAGCCGGCATTCTGGTAACTAGGGTAACGTGACCTACTTAGGGTTTGTTTGTAAACAACACCACGTGGCTCTCTTGTTTGTAAACAACACCACGTGACACGTGACTGTTTGTAAACAAACAACGTATATATAGAAAAAAACACAACAAGTTCCATCTTATGTTAAAATTATATTTTCGAATAAAAAAGCACATCTGTAACAGCGTCTATGTGTAACTACGCGCGTTCTCATTCAAACACTATAACACTATCATACCGTAGCAGCAGCAGGTAGGACCGGAAGAAAAGCAAGCGCACGAGCAGAAGCGACGACACCATTTGCACCATCCGGCCGTCGCGTTGGTAGCCCTACTACCCGTCGCGCGTTCCACTGGAGCGGCTTTAAGAGTGACAAATGACGATTCTTTGTCGACGCGACTGCTAACATCAGCATCGGCAGCAGCATCGGCAGCATCGGCAGCAGCATCGGCAGCAGCGGCAGCAGCGGCAGCAGCCTCGGCAGCAGCGGTAGCAGCAGTAGCAGCAGCGGCAGCAGCAGTAGCGTGAGCATTAGCAACAACAGCAGCAGCGACAGTAGCAAGGGCGGCAGAGCGGGCACTAGTAGCGTTATCAGCGGCGTCATCGGCAGCCGCAACAGCATCAGCAGCAGCAGCGTCGGCATCGGTGGCATGAGTAGCTGCATCGGCGGCAGCAACAGCAGCAGTCACAGCCGCAGCGGCAACAACAACAACGTCATCACGACCCGCGTCACTAACAGCCGCAGTAAATGCAGCAGTAGCACGCTGAGCAGCACTAGCAGCAGCAGTAGCAGAGGCTACAGCATCAGCTTCACATTCGCGCGCCGCTTCGTCATTCCGCTTCATGTCACGGTAGCAACTTTCCATCACGAGGATCTGCAAATTGAGGCGCGGTGCTGGTGGTGGTAGTAGTAGTAGTAGTAGTAGTAGTAGTAGTAGTAGCGTGAACGATGATGACGATGCTGAATGTGGTTTCACTCCCCTTATATACCCTTACGCCCCGCCTTTTTTCAAGCCACCGGCCAGCTGCCCCTTCACGGCAGGTCTTTAGATCAGCCTTAAGTCGCTTACTACGTGGCTCATCATCCCTCTAATCGCATTTTCCAGCCGCCGGCCGGCTGTCTGCTGATGACAGGCGAGGGTGATTTGTTTTTTTCTTTAGATATAAGCCGCTTACCACAAGCGCACCCTCTAGTCACAGACAGAGTGACAGAAAGGGAGGGGGTCGCTTTGTTCACGCTACCTGTAGTTGTTTTTCTATACACACGCTGAGCCCATGACCCGTTAATCCTTTATACAGGTAACACGCGTTCAACTAATTACCCTATTGTATGACAGTCGGTACACGGATTTAATTTTAAACCGCCTTCCCATCTGGGATCCATGTCTGGCGGGGTGGAAGGATCCAGCTGAAAAGTGTGATTAGGGCTTTTGTTTCTCTTATGATAGCAGCAGGTCAGCATGCGACAGCTGAAAATGTCAGACTCGCCGCTCCTATAAAAGACTGAGATGCGTCTCTCTTTCCACACACCCTTCTACCATCGCCGCTGACACCGCCACCGCCGGCCAGCCGACCGCCGCCACCGCCTGCAGTCACCGCCATCACGCCAGCAGGGAATTTCGAGCTGAGTCTGCTTATTGCTTATTTTTTTTCTTTGAGCTTTTTGTTTTCTTAAATTTTTATTTTCACTCAGTCTTTTTTGTTTCGGAGGAAAGAAATATGGCGCTGCAGAGGGCGCGAGTTTCTAAAAGACGGTCGCGCGAACAAAGCGCTCTCCTCAACTGCCCGGCTATTTTTTTATCTCAAAGGAGAGAGCGTCACGTAGTTGAGGTTCACGCTTCTCTTGAGGCGTACCGAATTCTCGAGAAATGCAAAGCTGAGCGCCATCGTCGTTATACAAGAGCGGAAAAGGAAAACGTAGCGACATGGCCGAGAGCCGTCTTCTCAGAACAGCATTTACTCTACTATTGCATAACAGCTGCTCTCAGCGCCCCCACTCGTTGGGCGTTTCATGAAAAGAAAGAGCGCCGCTACTCTCCTCACCCTGCCTCCTCTTATAAAGTGAGAATAAGTGCTATGAAACGATTCGACAAGCCGATCGGTTTCTTGGGAGCGACTGCAGCTCCCACTCGGTGGGCGCGCGTTGTGGCCGACGTGAACACGGTCTCTAAACGTTTCGACGTCGTCACTTGTTATCCCGCATATTGCAACGCAGCCGAATTGAAGAAGATAGGGACGCACTATTTTAAACCATACGCTCCAATATGTATTTGTCACCGCCGCGCTCACACGCCTTATTGCTTTTTCGAGACGATCGTGTCACAACACAGAAATAGAAAAAAAAACGGCAAAGCGACGAGCTTTGCCTAAATGATCAAAAAAAAAAAAAAAAAAAAAAAAAAAAAAAATTAATCTCCTCCTCCTCCTCCTCCTCCTCCTCCTCCTCCTCCTCCTCCTCCTCTTCTTCTTTTTTTTAAAAAAAATAAATATTTGTATCAGACTCCTCTGGAGTCTGATACAAACATTTATGACTATTGAGTGAAAATAGAATTTTATCGCAAAAAAAAGTCACTTCTGCCGCCGCTACTGTGACACCGGCCGGTATCAATAAAAAGGTCGGCTGACTTTTCTCCACAACCATTCACTACCGACCGTTCGAGTGAGAAACACAGCAGACAGTCAGACACACAACCGCTCTCTGACGCGTCCTGAAAAAAAAACAAAAAAAAATGTCCAGTAGTAAAAGCAAACTCTTCACAGAAATTCATTTCGACGCTCGACTACAAGGTCCCTTTAGTTGTATCATTAGCGGTCCGTCGGGTTGTGGAAAATCGCGCTTGGTGGATCAATTTCTGAGCGACGTGAACAATTTGGTCACGCCGCCGGTGGAAAAGACTTTTTACCATTACGGCGAGTGGCAACCTCTGTTTGAAAAAATGCAAAATCAGTACGGTGTGGAATTCAGAGAAGGTCTTCCTAGCAAAGAGTCTATAGCGGGAGACGTGGAAGTAGCAGAAGACGCTTTACGACCCCACACTCTACTGATATTGGACGATCTGATGAGCAGTTCCAATCAGCAAGTGGTAGCCGACATCTTTACTAAATACTCGCATCACTGGAACGTGAGCGTCATATACATCACTCAGAACCTATTCCAGAAATCACCCGACTTTCGAACTATGAGTCTGAACGCTCACTACATGATCGTTTTCAAGAACCCGTGCGACATGGGGCAAATAGCTAGTCTGTCTCGCCAGGTGTTTCCGTCCAACGCGGCGGCCCTCTCTAGTATATTTACCCATGAACTCAAGCGACCTCACTCATACCTCCTTCTGGACTTCAAGCAGTCAACACCTGACGATCTGAGAATACGCTCCTCTTTGACGTCCATACACTCTCAGCTAGTGTTCGTACCGCTAGACAAAAAAAAGAACAAGAGAAAGCAGTAGCAAAAAAAATGTCTTCTCATCTACTCGAAAGACACTTTGGTACTCTCAAGCACTTAGCTAAGTGCTCGCCAAAGGACTGATCGCATCTAATAGACTCTGGAAGCGACGATCTGATCGCAGCGTTAAGTGAGATCTGTCACAATTTACTGGTAGGGAACATCCCGCTCAGCGACAAACAACTGGACAAGCTTCGAGAATCGGCTGACGTGTTGAGGGAGGTCGGCAAAAAATCTACGCCCATCAAAAAAAAGAGACGCGTCTTGGTACAAGAGGGAGGTTTCCTCATTCCGGCTCTCATAGGGATGGCCTTACCGCTTATAAAGAGCATTCTCCGTATATGAGACACCTCATTCGACACCTACTCGCCGACAGCACCACCACCACCACCACCACCACCACTACCGCCACCACCAGCGTCATTGCCACCGTCGTCCCCATGACGGACCCAGAGCAGCAACAACACTACAAACGTTTAGCGCTCGTGGATCCTGAGACGCTCTACAAATCATCACGAGCAGGTCTACTTCATCATGTGCCCGCTGCTGCTGCTACTACTAGCGCTGCTACTACTGCAGTCGCTGCTGCTAGTACTTCTACTGCTCCAAACCTTCCTCCTCTTCCTGATGAGCGCACTGAAAAGAACGAGAGTTCCGCTCCTGCCACCGCCGCCCGCCTACCTGCCGACATGGCCTATTACCACAAGCAGGCAGAACAGGCCCTTCATCCCGACGCGGCCTTGCACCAGGTGCTACAGTTTATCTACAGGGACTTGGATTTAGTGTTGAACGACCCCACTTTGGAATCGCGCGAGAAAATGTTGAAATACCGAAGGTTGTTGAATAGATTGCAATTTTTTCTCGCGAATCCCCACAACAGCAACATCTCTTCGTCCTACTCTTCTTCGCCCCCGGCTCACCTCCGTCAGTCTGCTGAAGAGGCCAGCGCGTCCCTACTCGAGCGGTTGGTGAACCAAGTTCCCAAGAGGAATCGCACTCGGACCGTGGCGCTGTACAAACAATTGGAGAAATCCGGTGTGATCAAGTGGAACGAGGACGGTGCGGTGCGCGAGATGTCGGGTCGGAGAATACCACCTGAGCGTCGCATCAACATAGTGGACTTACTGAACGACGCCGCCAGGTTCAGGAAGACGGCGCCCAGACCGGCGGGCTACTCGCCGTTTACGAAAGCGCTGCGCGAAGCAGTTCCCACAGACTCCTTGATCGGAAACCATCTGTATAAAGCAGGGGACCTGGCCAGAGTTTGGACACACGGCTTGCTGACAGAGGTCGGAAACGACCGAGCTTCGACTCGGAAGAAGGAGAAGCAGCAGCAGCAGCAGCAGCAGTAGCAGCAGCAGACTCTTCTCTCCAGGTGGTGGACGATCAATCCTCTGAAGACGAGGAGGACGACCGTGAACTTTTCCAAACTCCGACTTCCTATAGGAGCGTGCCGCGTAAGAAAAGGAAAGGGCGCAACCGCCTAGCGGCGAGCTCGTCGTTCACGCCCTCAACAAGCCCACCATGGGCAAACCAGTGAAGAGACTGACCAAGAAGGAAAAAGAAAAGAAGCGCGTAGTAGCTAGATATACCGACGTCAAAGCGCCCTCCAGTTTCACTAGCGTGACTAAACTCCAGAAACATCATTTTCGCCACCTGAACCCAGCCGTCATCCGAGATGCTTTAGTGTCGCTGGACGCCTACACTAAACATAAACCCATTCGGAGAAAATTCGCAAGGAACAAGACTATAACCGGCGCAATCGATCAGCAGTGGCAGATAGATCTGATGGACATGCAAGCTTTGGCGTCTCACAACGACCGCTTCCGGTACGTGGTGACGGCGATCGACGTTTTCTCTAGGTACGCGTGGGCCGTTCCCATTAAATCCAAGAGCGGCGCTGATGTCACCGAGGCCTTCCGAGAGATGACAGGCACTGGCGAGAGACGACCGCGCACTGTTCAGACAGACAAGGGGAAAGAGTTTTTGAACAAGATCTTTCAAGATCACTTGAAGAGCAAGGGCATAGAGTTCTTCACTGGCGAGAACGACGACATCAAAGCTAGTCTAGTGGAGCGCTTGAACCGCAGTCTGAAGGAGAAGCTGTGGCGTTATTTCACACACAAGCGCACGTATCGCTACGTAGACGTACTGCACCATGTAGTGTCTTCTTACAATCGCACTCACCACAAGACGTTGAAAATGGCGCCGGCTCAAGTCAGCTCGGAAAACAGCGAAACAGTTTTCTACCGACAAGATCTCCCAACTAACAAACAAATCGACGAAATATGGAAAAAGAAGAAAAAAACAAAGACGTCCGCCGTCGACGTCATCGCTCCGGGTGACAGAGTGAGGATGTTGAGAACTAAAGGCGCCTTCGACAAAGGGTACGAGGGAAACTGGCGCGAGGAAGTGGTCGACGTTGCTAAGACGTTGGGAAGCAGAGGGTTCGAGCTGAAAGACGACAAGGGCGAGGAGATAAAAGGCGTCTTCTACCCGGAAGAGGTTCAGAAGGTGTACAAGAGTCGTTACGACAACAACTACCTGATAGACGAGGTGTTGCGCCGCAAGACCGTCGACGGTAAAGAGTTAGCTTTCGTACGTTGGTTAGGTTACGACGACAAGTTCAACGAGTGGATCCCCGTCAAAAAAATAACGTAGAAAAAAAAAAAAAAAAAAAAAAATGAACATCACTCTACCTAGCAACAGCTCTATGGAGTATTATCCTGACAACAGCTTGACGTCTTTCCGAACTCACTTCGACTCGCCGCTCCTTCTGCCCGAAGCGTACGAAGCGGCTCTGACTGAGATCATCCTCCCTACAGAATGGACTAACGTGCACGACGACGACTTGATCATCGTTGTTCCTCTGCGCACCAAAGGTTCGCTAGAGGAGGCGATCCAGGTTTTAAAAGAAACTAAATTCTCCGAAGGAAAAAAACCACAGGTAGACTGGAAGAGAATGAAAAACACGAACGGTCTGAGCAAGCTAACGTTCAGCTCAAAATTCCCGCTGAACTGGAAGGAAGCGAGCTATGTAACGGTGGAAGAGATATCAGACACGTCGGAAGAGCAGCAATTGAAACCGGAAACAAAAAGGTTCAAGAGAGAGGTCGACTTGAGACAGACGAATGCCGTATACAAGCAGTTCTTGTCCCCGGCGGTGAAGAAGAAGACGATCAGCCATCAAGCAAGACAGATGATCGAAAAGATGGAGAAGGACATGGGAGTGCGCAGTTTCATGCCAAACATATTCGAGATACCTCCTATTTTCACCGGAAGCAACCACACCCTAATCGAGCGCTTGAGTGAGACGTTGCGAGATGACAGACTAGAGGGCGACAGCTTCTTGCTCAAACCGATGCGGATCTTATCGTACGACGCCAAGACGAAACGCGTCACCATCAAACCGCCGAGACACTGTGCTGTCCTGCTGAGTCAGCATCTCGCATGCGTTCTAGGCTTCGGAGAGAAGACGTGTTTCGCGTCGCCGACTACCGGCGCCTACTCGATGGATGTTTACGGGGACGTGCACTCTGTGTACATATACACCGACATGATCCAGGAGAGACGTGTGGGCGACATGCAAGTGCCGCTGTTGCGCTGCGTGGCGGTGGACAGAGGCGGAAAGCGTCGAGGTGGCGTGCAAGCTATCAGTTTTCCCCATTTGGATTATTTCCCCTTGAAATCCAAGAGGTTTACCGAGGTCGGCATCTATTTAAGAGACCGATCCGGTCATTCCATCCCATTCGGTAGAGGCGAGGTGACCGTGACACTTCATCTGAGACCTATTGAGCGCTGAAAGAGAGAAAAATGATGCGTCAACGCGTTCCGTACTTTCCACCCAGGCGCACCGTCGGCAGAGGGTACAGCGATTACTACAACGCGCAGCTGGGCAACGGCGTCAACGTGTACAGCGGGCGCTCTTTCCAGAGCGGGCACGGTTTAGGCGGCGCTCTGTTAGGTCTGATGCGCTCGGCTACCCCGCTATTGAAGTCGGTGGGAAAAACGCTGCTCCGCGCCGGTGTGGGCGTAGCTAAAGATGTGCTGGCGGGTCGGACTTTAAAGAGCAGCGTGAAAGACCGAGGCGCAGGCGCTCTGAAGAGACTGGCGAGTACGGCGTTCTCGGGAGGAAAGACGCCTGTCGCGTCTAAGAAAGGGTCGAAACGTCGCCGGCATTCTCCTCAGACGGGCGGTGGCTCTTGCAAGAGACGTAGAGGGGATGTATTCGACCGGTAAGCGCCTAGGCGTTCAGGTATAAATAAAAAGACTGGAGGCGGCCGGCGTCAGTCTGTCGGCCGCATGAAGAGAGAACACAATGGCTTACGTACACGAGAGCAGTAACGAGTGCGCGCTCTCTGAGCTCGACCTGCACACCGTAGCGCCGACTCAGACTACTATCTTAAAGTCGTCTTTCCTGGGGATAGAAACAAAAAACTCTTTAGAGGATGGAGGTAACATAAATTTCACCATCAACAAGTCGCAAGAGTACACAGACCTGAACGAGAATTACCTTCATCTGGAATGTCAAGTGCTAAAGGACGGAGCGGCGATCGAGGACACCGACGCGGTAGCTCCGGTGAACAACTTGGCTCACTCGCTCTTCAAAGACGTCCAAGTCTCCATCGGCGGTTTCAAAGTGTCTGGCAACACCGAGACCTACCCTTACCGAGCTTACTTGGAAGGGTTACTCAACTACAACAAAGACGTGAAGGACGGCGTCATGAGCGCCCAGGGGTGGCATGAAGATACGCCCGGTCAGTTTGACACGTTGACTGACGCGAATGCGGGGTACAAAGCGCGCAAGAAGCTAATCTCCAACAAGCGCTTTTCGCTGATGGCGCGACTGCACTTTGACCTGGCTCATCAACCGAAGCTCATCGTTGGAGAGACAGAAATCAATCTCACTCTGAAACAAGCGGCGCCCTCTTTCTATCTGATGTGCGCCGCTGACGGAGGCTACAGCTTGAAGATCTACAAAGCAAAGCTCTACGTGCGACGCGTGCTGGTGGCGGACGCTGTAGCGGAAACGCACGAGAGAGCGGTGATAGAACACGGGCCCTTCGACTACCCGGTGAACAGAGTGGAGGTGACGACCTACGCCATCCCTCAAGGTAACAGAGATCACAGCTACACGCACTCCAACACAGGCCAGCTTCCCAAGTCGATGATGATTTGCTTCCTTGACCACGACGCCTTCAACGGTAGCTACACCAAGAACCCGTTCGAGATGAAGCATTACGACATCAGCTCGCTTCAAGTGATAGTGAACGATCAGAAAGTGCCGAACGACGCCTACGTGCCCGACTTTAAGACCAAAGCGGCCGTGAGAGAGTACTTGGCGCTACACACGGAAACGGGGATGTACGAGGGCGCGCGCTCCTGCGGTATTTCATACGAACAATTCCCGAACGGTTACACGGTGTTCCCCCTCGACTTAACCCCAGACAGATCGCACGACGGGTGTCGCGTGAACCTTATAAGAGCGGGTCAGCTGAGGGTGGAAGTCAGTTTCCGCTCGGCGCTACAAGCGACAACAACGGTGCTACTCTACTTGGTGTACGACAACGTCGTCGAGCTGACCCGAGATCGACACCCCGTCACCGACTACCACATGAACTGAAGACAAGACGGCGGTACTTGGCGTATCGTATGAACACGCTTGAAATAAGCAGAGTGTTGAAGGAAAACGTTCACACAAAACATCGTTTCCTGGGCGTTTTCTCTTGTGACACTATTCCGAAGCACCCTATCAAAGACACTTGTTTCGTGAGCAACACAGATCCGCAACATTTACCAGGTCAGCATTGGGTGGCGTTTTAAGTGTCGAGCACGGGTGAAGTGTACTACTTTGATTCCTTCGGCTTACCGCCGCTGAGTGCGGAGTTCTTGTCTTTCGTGGAACGCTCTGCTCCGTTCAAGTGGCAAAGAAACCGCATTCAACTACAAGACACTTCTGCTGACACCTGTGGACCTCATTGCGTTCATTTCCTAATTGAAGCATGTCGAACAAGAAACCCCAAGAAGTGCGTCATGCGCATGAGCAAAATCCCAAAGCTGAGCGACCGGGTCGTGAGTCAGAAGCTATCGATGATGCTGTTGTGACGGGTTGTTGCGATGGCGGCCGTTTCATGGAGGCAAAGATTCTCTGCCTTGCCGAAATGGTGTTGGATTTATCCAAAGTCGTGCAATGTCTATTGGAGAAAAGTCGTCCGGGGTGTGGTGGTGCGAGTGACGGCGGCGTGAGACTTTGTGGCCTGTTGAGTTGCTGCAAATCGAAGAAGCAAGCTAAAAAAGCATAAACTTGTGTGTTTTTTCTGATTGAAAATGAAAAAATAAAGAATAAAATGAAAAGAAAAGAAATTATCTTGTTGTGTTTTTATTTCTATATATAAGTTACATAACTTTTTTTTGTTTGTTTGTTTACAAACAGTCACGTGTCACGTGGTGTTGTTTACAAACAAGAAAGCCACGTGGTGTTGTTTACAAACAAACCCTAAGTAGGTCACGTTACCCTAGTTACCAGAATGCCGGCTTCTGATTGGCTGAGCCTAAGTAGGTCACGTGACGTAAGTAGGTCACGTTACCATGGTTACCAGAATGCCGGCCTCTGATTGGCTGAGAGCTTCTAAGTAGGTCAGTAGGTCACCCAGAATGCTGGCTTCTGATTGGCTGAGAGCCCTAAGTAGGTCACGTTACCATGGCAACGGGTCACGTGACCAAATGGAGGCCTCTGATTGGCTGCATGTCGATTGAGTAATAAACAGTACTTAACTATAGTCCCGTTCCGATACATACTATACTACCAGGGAGGCTGAATAAAAAAAAAGCCTGAATGCAGCATGGACCGAATCTGTCCACTGCCCAGTCAATATGGAGGATGGGGCAGAGAGTGAGATGAGGGGAGGGGGCATGGGGACGCGTCCCAGTGGGTGGGAGGGCGGGTGTACAGTGCTGTGGCTGTTAGGGGCACAGTGGGTGGGTGCTTAGGGCGGGAAACAAGCAGAGCACAAAATTACATCAGTGGGTGGTGTGACGGCACGGTGACAGATGGCGCCAGCAGCGCGGGACGTCCCAGATGACCCCTAACTAGGTCACCTAGATGGCCTTCACCCTTTACTAGGTCACCTAGATGACCTTCAGCCCTAATCAGGTCACCCAGATGACCTCCATGCCCACTTAGTACGGCCACAGCGTGCACAACCTCTTTATTTAAATTGTTAAAAATCAAGAGGAAAGTATCAGTGTATCAAACGCTATCCCTGCAATGATGGGAAAGAAGAACCGTGGACCTAGAGTGGGAAATGTTGTATCATGTCAGAATAAGTTTGACATCGTGTATTTTTCCTCCTTGTGACAATGATTTTACTTGAAATTGGTTGTGAGGCCTGTTGCCAGCACCCGTTTACAATATGTGTATACCTCCGGTATTAACTGTGTCTTTGACTAAGTGTCATGAACCACGAGGTGCTGGTGTAAGGAGGGATCAGGTGATAGCTTTAGGTGATAACTAGTTTACTAATTGGATACTACATCAACTGTGTTAACCAGGCTTCATCCTCCACACATAGTGCCTCTACACGGGGCCTTGTCCTAAGCTATACGGGACTAGCGCATCCTGGTATCTCAGGTAGTCGGGGGCTGAACCCCCATCTCCCTATCAGGCTAATCCCCCCCTCACACCTAGAACAAAGGGACTGATAAGAAATTCACCCATAATGCACTGCTCTGGATTCGGGGGCCTAACCACAATGCATTGCTCTGAGCCAAGATGGCGGCCCCCATAGCCTAATGCGCTAGTCCCGTGGCACGACCATGTCCTATTTAGTTGTGTCACGCTGTTGTATCACGTGGTTGTGTCACGTTCTTGTATCACATGGTTGTGTCACATGGTTATCTCACGTGGTTGAGGTCACGTGGTTGTGTCACGTGGCCATCTCACGTGGTTGAGGTCACGGGGTTGTGTCACGTGGCTGTGTCACATGGTTGCACGTTTTAGACCCCAAGCTCTTGCAGGTTCAGATCGGCAGGCACCCAGCCTATGCCAAAATTGTGTGACATGGTTGTGTCAACTTATCACAGTGACCTAACTTGGTGGAGCTGCTCTGACTGCCTCTCCCCAGTCTGCAGTAGCGGTACATGGGCGTCATCTATCTGTGCCGTGGGAGGTGCAGGGACCGGCGTCCTGATGGGGCTGGGAGGCGGCAGGAGGGGACCCCTAATGGTGCCTCTGTCACCCCTGCTTCCCGCCGGGCGCCGTTGAAGCCCCCGGGACGCGGGGCGGCAGGGGCCGGGAGACGGTGCCGTAATGCTGCTGTATATTAACCTGCAGGGGGAGGCTAATGTGGCCGTGCACCGCCTCTCATGGGGCACTGGAGGAGGGGTGATGCATGGTGACGACCTGCTACCTCAAGCAACACCCCCTCACCATGTCTCCTCTCCAAGCTCCTGTGTGAGTCGTCGCTCCTGGTGCAGCCTGAGGTCATGTGACTTGTCCATGTACTACTACCCTAGTCCTGCTGTGTCCCTGCCCCAGTGTTACAATGTACACCTCTTGTCCCTCCCCCAGCAGGCATATCACAATAATTAAAACCTCTTGTGTCCCCCTCAGCAGGCACATCACAATGTACAACTTGTGCCCCCCCCCCCCAGCAGGCACATCACTATGTACAACTTGTGTCCCCCTCAGCAGGCACATCAAAATGAACAATTTGTGCCCCCCTCCCAGCAGGCACATCACAATTTGCAACTCGTGTCCCCCCGCAGCAGGCACATCACAATGTACAACGTGTGAGCCCCCCCCCCCCAGCAGGCACATCACAATGTACAACTTGTGAGCCCCCCCCCCCCCAGCAGGCACATCACAATGTACAATTTGCGTCCCTCTCCAGCAGGCACATCACAATGTGCAACTCATGCCCCCCACATGTGTTTGTATTCGTGACTTGAGGCTTGAGACCACACCCTGTGTGCTACCTCCTATACGGGACTAGCACATCCTGGTACCTGAGGTAGTCGGGGGCTAAACTCTATCTCCTTATCAGGCTAATCCCCTCTCCTCACACCTTGAACAAAGAAGCTGATAAGAAATTTTCCCATGATGCACTGCTCTGGAGTCGGGGGCCTAACCAGGATGCATTGCTCTGAGCCAAGATGGCGGCCCCTGTCATGTGACTTGTCCATGTACTACTACCCTAGTCCTGCTGTGTCCCTGCCCCAGTGTTACAATGTACACCTCTTGTCCCTCCCCCAGCAGGCATATCACAATAATTAAAACCTCTTGTGTCCCCCTCAGCAGGCACATCACAATGTACAACTTGTGCCCCCCCCCCCAGCAGGCACATCACTATGTACAACTTGTGTCCCCCTCAGCAGGCACATCAAAATGAACAATTTGTGCCCCCCTCCCAGCAGGCACATCACAATTTGCAACTCGTGTCCCCCCGCAGCAGGCACATCACAATGTACAACGTGTGAGCCCCCCCCCCAGCAGGCACATCACAATGTACAACTTGTGAGCCCCCCCCCCCCCCCAGCAGGCACATCACAATGTACAATTTGCGTCCCTCTCCAGCAGGCACATCACAATGTGCAACTCATGCCCCCCACATGTGTTTGTATTCGTGACTTGAGGCTTGAGACCACACCCTGTGTGCTACCTCCTATACGGGACTAGCACATCCTGGTACCTGAGGTAGTCGGGGGCTAAACTCTATCTCCTTATCAGGCTAATCCCCTCTCCTCACACCTTGAACAAAGAAGCTGATAAGAAATTTTCCCATGATGCACTGCTCTGGAGTCGGGGGCCTAACCAGGATGCATTGCTCTGAGCCAAGATGGCGGCCCCTATAGCCTAATGCGCTAGTCCCGTATACACCTCCCTCTGACCACAGCCTGAGGCAATGTACCAACTTCATGTACTACTCTCATCGCTGATGTTGGTTGATTGTATTGGCTCTTCAACAGCATTAGAGTCGGTAAGGGTTGGAGTTGACATGTTGAGGACTAGGGTGTATTGGGGATATTTGACAGGGTTACTAAGGAGTAGAGGGGACATGGAAAGGGTTACTAAGGAGAAGAGGGGACATGGAGAGGGTTACTAAGGAGTAGAGGGGACATGGAGAGGGTTACCAAGGAGTAGAGGGGACATAGAGAGGGTTACCAAGGAGTAGAAGGATATTGAGAGGCCTGAGGGTTACTAAGGAGTTGAGAGGGCATAGACATGGCCACTAAGGAGTAGAGGGGACATGGAGAGGGTTACTAAGGGGTAGAGAGGACATTGAGAAGGCATCTGCTGGCGATGTTAGGGGAGGGGTGCTGTTGTGGCTAGCCTTATCTGTGGGATCCATCACTAGCCATCAGGAGGGTTTTCAGCCGTGCACAGAGGAGGCAGGGCTTGACTTAAAATTTAAACATGGGAGTAGCTGCTGGATGGTGTCTTAGTTCTCTCACCCATGCACCAGACTGCATGCGGGTCAGATTGGTGTCTGTTACATTGGACCTGTTGTAAAGCTGATAATTGGCTGCCCAATGCGGTACCAGTTCGCCTGCTGATAGGATCTTAGTGGTGCTTGTGTTATAACGGCAAACCATTACAGAGTCAGCACATGGCTATTATTACAACAGAACTAGAATGTCGGTGTCATGGTGGTCTATAGGGGGGCTGGGCAGCCTGGTGGCAGGGTAATGGATGGCAGGAGGTGTGTGTCTGTGTCGGTGGGGGGGGGGGGGGGTGCTTGGCGGTGTGAGCAGACTGTCGCTGTAACTGTGATTCAAGGTGGCCACCACCTCCCTGCAGGTCCTCCTTAGAAACAAGGACCTAGTCCTGCCTGGAGAGAGTCCGAGACATTGACCCTGATTGTCTGCAAAGCCCTTTCACAGGGAATTCCCAAAGAAAGAAATGTCATTCCATTAATTTGACACCTCATTATCCTATCTGGTTCCCAGCAACCCCACTGTGTGTGATAGTACCAGGAAACACGAATAAGATGGCGCTGGTACAGGCTGGGCCTTACACAGCAGTAGCGGTAGGCCCCTACCCTGGTGGATGAAGGGGGAGTTTGTAGACTGACAAGGATCTATCCTCCACATGTGTACACTAACTAGTTAGTGTGTCCTGTTAGCTACAACCTACCAAGTAGGTACTTAGGACCCAACATGTACACATAGACTATCTTCCAACCTAGAGACGCAGGTTGGTGGTGGCCTAAACTGCAGCTACAATGTGTATACCGTAATGGCCCGTTTAAGCATCCCTACGCTTATAACTTTCAAGTTCCTGTTACCCATGCGTTACTACATAGACCTGCGCTTATATGAGTCCCTCTAAAGAGAGAGTTTAGGTTTCATCAGTATATTAGTCTCACCCTGGTAATGAGCAAATGTTAAAAGCTCAGCGTCCCCACGGTCTCATAAGTACCCATATTTTAGCAATATATCATTTTTCTTTTGCGTGTTGAAAAAACCTTGCAATTTATTACCCCTGGTTAGTCAACCAACCCATGCAGTTCCTCAGACGTATTGGTCTAATTACCAGTAGCGTAAAACTTCTCACATATAATACATATTCACCACACATGAATAAGCCGCACCCCTAACTTTGGAAATTCATATAAACCACACCTATATGGTCTAATTGAGAATCCTATAAGCCGCACTCAGTTTCTGATTACCATACAGGCTGCAGCTTCCACAGGAGGTGTAACGGTAGTGTTTTCCCTGGTGAGTTTATAGGGTGATGGTGGGGCATGTATCAGTAGTATTTAAAGATGAGTTTATAGGGTAATGGAGGGTTAGATTTGTTTTAATCCCACACTGCGGCTATGTTGGCGGACGTAAAGAGCCGCCTCGTCCCGCCCTCCCCTCCCCCTACACACTCTAACACATGGTTAACTTTGACTGGATGGCAATGATCGTACACTAAGTAGAGGTGTGTGTTACCCAGTGTACAAATGCCCCTCCCTCCCCTCGCCACCCTCTCCCCTCCCACACCCCTCACTTACCGCCGCTGCGATTCAAACAGGCAGTGCTTTGACAGAACGCCCCCCTACCCGACTGAGAATCAGCAAATGACGAGCCACGTGAGAGGTCGCCATGGCAACGTGTCATCAGGGTGGCAACGAGGCTGTGTGATGATAGGTTGCCAAGGCGACGCACGATAATTTCAGCGCCAAAAGCAGCAATTTTCTCTGTGCTGGGTTCTGTTGGTGGTGGTGGTGGTGGATCGGATTGGTGGGGGGGGGGGGGGGGGTAGAAGATATGTTCATCATAACAGAAACATGTGAATCACAAGTTGATGACAGGCGGCCAACACGCAGGGCTTTTTGTTTTATACAAAGCTGTGATTCTCGTTATTCTTTTAATTCTGAAACTAACATAGACGCAACCATGTTTTGCGTCTATGTTAATCTAAATGAGCAATACTTTGTACTGAGCCTCAACCCATGAGTCGCAATCTGTAAATAACATGGTTGTTTATTCATGTAAGCACGCCTAAAGTGGTTATTCCCTCTGGCAAGTGATACTTTAAGGGTTCGAGAGACAATATGAATATAAAGTTAAAGCTTGAACAATAGATAGGACTCGATTAAACTGGCATTTTGCCGTGATTGTATACAAGGTCAAATATATAAGCCTAGTCCGCGCACTGAAAACTCTATGGGGGGAAAAAGTAATCAAGAGTGATTACTTTTTGTCATCACAGTGATGACGACACCTGTGATTACTTAGTAATCACTAGAGTAATCATATGTGATTACCCAGTGTCATCACCGTGATTACTTTTTTGAAATCATTTATGATTAATTTCATATAACTTATTTCTCTGTTCAACAAGGTATCAATCCCTAATCATCAATAACATCCCCCCCCTTCACATGTCATCATACATTGATTGAAAGCACTTCTAGCCCTCATAGCAAGGCCTATATGTGTATAGTAACCAACAGTATATTCTTGCATTAGTAAATGTGGTTTAAGCCAGACAAAAGGTGTCCATGTGTACACATACGTCTGCTCTTGAGAAATTTGGTCAAAACTTAACTGTAAATTACTTGAGTTTCTAATGTGATAATATTCTTTAAAATTTTTGATTTTATAAGATCCTTTAATTAGAGTTAATAAGGATATAAATCTATAGATGGCCTGGAGTAGGTCCTGCACATTCAATTATTGTCTAGTGGTGCCCTCTGGTAGCAAATATTGTAATCGAGATGATGACTTCGTTCATCACGGTGATGACTTTTAGTCATCACCGTGATGACTTTACTCTTACTAATCAGCATGATTACCCAAACTAATCAGTAGTGATTAGTTTCAGATATGCCTAAGTTTTCAGTGCGGTCCAAGATACTGTGGTGAATGTTTATATAAATACAATCATTAGACCTAATTAAAGCTTTATGCTGTCCTTAAATGGTTTAGAATTGGGGTACTGCTGCTAGGTAACCTAAAACAGACATGTTTGGGTGGTATGGAGGTCTTCAAATATGGAGGTTGGTGTTGGTAGGAGACACAGCTTTGTGTGGGTGAATTACAGTTATATTGTGGATGCTGTTGTTAGCAGCAGACATGGCTTTGTTTGAGTTTGCTGTTGGTTGCAGACACATCCTTGTTGTCGTGAGTTACAGTTAAAGGTGGAGGTTATTGTTGGCAGTAGAGACAACTTTGTATGGATGAGTTACAGTTAAATGCGGAGGTTGTTGGCAGGAGACACAACTTTGTATGGATGAGTTACACTTAAATGCGGAGGTTGTTGGCAGCAGACACAAGTATGTATGGATGAGTTACAGTTAAATGTGGAGGTTGTTGGCAGGAGACACAACTTTGTATGGATGAGTTACAGTTACATGTGGAGGCTGTTGTTGGCGGCAGACATCCTTGTTGGAGTGAGTTACAGTTACATTGTGGAGGCTGGTGCTGGCTTTGTTTGGGATGAGTTACAGTTTACAGGCTCAGTTTTACACTGGGGGAACGGTATTATTCCTGGTGGAGATGCGCCGTAATTGAGGATCGGCGAGATATGGACGAGGTTACGACCTCTCCTCCAATCAGCTAACGGGAAACTCTTCACTGCGGTGCCATCATCTCTCTCAGCAGCCAGCAGCAAGCGTCTCCCAGCACAGGCTTGGTTATGTGCTGCATCTACATGTATTAGTATTAAACCCATCAGTTCTCTGCTTGGAGAGTGAGTGTCGGTGACGTCACTAACGTCCACAGACGCCGACGTCCTCTGGTGGCAGGCTCGGTATCAGCGTCTGCTTTAAAATGGTGGCGGTGGCGGCATCAGAGCAGGAGGCAGCCTTTGATGTCCATAATGAAATGGAGATGGGCCGCGTCCATGGAAACGTTATTTCACGGCAAGCAGACGACATGGAGACAAGTCAGACTCGCCGCTAACCAGCAGCTGTGCGCCAATAGGAGGTGGCGTCTGCTGATGTTGCTCTGACGTCACTGTGTCCTCCAGCGGCCCACTGTTACCTTCTACCTAATGTCTTCAGGAAACGTTGATAGTCAATTTTTAGCCCAATATGCCTGACTTCCACCCATAGTTTATAGAGACTAGCCATTTATCTCCAGGCTAACGCTACTTCTAAGTATGGTTTGGATGATATCCGTGCCATTTTGTACATATCGTCTTCCGGTCGGTTGGTACTAAAGCATGCTATAGTATAGTGATAGTTGTGATACAGCCGAGAGTTGACCATGCACTCCGATCTTTCAGGAAATCCCAACACATGCATGGTTGCCCCCTTGCCTACATTGGCGGTCATTGCAAAGGTGGATTACAAGAGGCAGAAACTCACTGGCACTGGCTTTATGGGGTGTTAGGACAATGGTAGGACGGCACTCCCGTAGTGAATTCCCAGTTGTACACATATGTCGTAGCCACCCTTAAGACCTTGCCCATGTTGTTGAAGGCTGCTGGGGTGTGGACCAGGTTAATACCATTCTGACGTCACCCACTAACGTGATATGACCAGCGTTCCCGTCTAGCGGATGTCTTGAGACACACCAAGTCAATTTTTCCCAACCCACCCTCCCTGCCATCCATCCTTCCATCCATGGCGGTTCCAGCACTAGTGTCTTTTTTTCCTGCGGCGCTGCAGTATCTCCAACCAGAGGCATGCACGACTTAAAACGCAGTACACTGGGACAAACAAACCCCTACTTCGTCAATTCCAGCCTCCAGGGCCATTTGGCTGGTCCCAGTCATGTCACTCAACGTCGTTAGGTGCCCGCGGCGCACGCGCGGCCAGGCGGAAGCTGCGCGCGCACTGAGCTGCGTTCTGGTGGACAGTGCTGCGTCATGTCCACCAGGGGGTGTGGGAGGGCCTAACTGGAGGACTGTTGCATTGTAACCAGCGCCTTCTCGAAAGGTAGCAATTCCCTAGCTCATCCAAGCAGGCCCCCACTTTAAGTTGGGGAGTCTGTGTGTTTGTTTTCACCACACGAGTAAATTGACAGAGCAGGTGAGCTTTCTAGCCCCAACTTGATGGCAGACAGGAATTATGTACATGGAGGTTGTCATATTACAGACGGTAACCAGGGAAGTATGCCGGCATGTTACGTCGAGGCTAGACACTGACTCGTGCTATGCGCCCTACAGGAAGTGTGGAAGGTACGAGAGTGGGAGGGGGAGGGGGGGGGGGGGGCTCACACACCCAATACATGTTGTGTGTTTCTAGGGAATGCAGGGGAGGGGGAGCAGGGAAGTGAGAGTCTCATATCGACGTGTTTCTGTTTCAATACATGCTCAAAGAACGGGAATTATTCGGTCGGGAGGCAATATTCTGCTGCCAGGGATCGGTTCTTTACCCGGCTGATTTTACAACATTGACTCCCTTCTCAATGCAAACACAAAACTTATTAATTGTTTAATGAATTTCGAAAGTAAATATGGACTAAATGCTTGATATCGGATCCCTTGATAAACGCTTTCTCAAATTTGATATTGATTCAATATTGAAAATGACTATTTTAGTGTATGAAAAATATGTGTATAGCTATAGTGATATGAAATATGGGTGGATGTACCAGCTGGGTTATGGGCATTATGGAGAGCAGTTCTTTACTAATGATGCAATAAATATACCTAGTTGTGTTGGGTAACCCGTTGGTATACACTATATGAGAAATCCCTATATCCAGTGTCTCTAGGGGGTCCTACGGCGCTCTGTAAAATAACAGGTGTGCCCAGCGATTCAACTGTAACAAATTTAAAAGTTTAGCCCTGAGAAAGTCTGACGAAACTACTTCTGGAACGCCAACAACTGCTGCACTAGTGCTTACATTTTGGATCGCTCCATTTAAGGACATATGGAAGTAAATACAAAGAGGTATTTTATGAGGATGGCTCCAGATGGGCGTTTCTCACCGGCACTTTCCCTCCACCATTGAGGCCGATATCCAAATTAATATTACACGCATGCAGCCTTATTATTCATGAAGAATACTTTCAAATTACCCAAACTCCCATCTGCAATCTGCAGTCAAACCAGCCTAATGCTCTCAAACAGCCAAATGATAAACCCTTGGCAATTTCAGAATTTGCCTTGGAAATTACCAGGAATACTAACAAAAAGGCTATACGAGTAAGTTCAGTAAAAGTTAAAACTGCATTAAAAGCTGGTGGGAGTGGGTGGGGCGTGCAGCACCAGCAGCAGGGAGGCACATAAAACATGAGCCATGGGAGACGAGCGACTCTGAGCAGCTCGCCCCAAGAAACCGCTCCTGTCTCTGGGAGCTGGTTTTGTGGCCGAGTCTGATTTGCCGGCCTCGGCCTTGACTCCCGGTGCAGGTGTAAAAAGCACCACCCACCCTGTGGACGTATCGGGGTGCAGCCGAGTCCTGTCGCGACACGCCGTGATACGTCATGGTGAAGGTCTGTGACGGTGTATACACCGCCATATTGAAATCATCTATAAATCAGGGAATTTCTGCCCCAAGCTGGTCCCCACTCGGTTCTAGATATGATGTGTGTGGAGATTGGAGTATTGAAGTGACCAGGGTTGGCCGTCACAGGCTGCCACCACAGGTGGTAGTCGGGCAGGTTGTAGCAGCACTAGGGTGCAGTATCGACTGCCGCCTTCTTATTGGTTTAAAAAGGACACGTGTTCTCGGGGCCCCAGCGCGAGGGCTGCCATCACCTGTGAACACCGGGGTAAAAACGGCAGGTCTTTCCGTTCTCACGTCCGGTGTGAGTCTTGAATTGCCTTTGTAAAATTCCCTATCCAGTATGTGTGAAATCAGGCACGTGTCATTTGTGTAAAAATGTACTTGTGTCCGATAACAAGTTACAGTTCTGTCCATCTCGGGTTGTAATCTTGGAAATTGTGAACCCCGAGTTGTAATTTGTACTCCACTGAGTTTGTTACCAATTGTCTGAGTTGTAAATCAGTGACTTTGAATTATTCTTTTATAGCCATATACTTAATACCTGGACCGATACCATTAGGTATTTATTCGGTGTTTAGGACAAGGCTGAATAACTTGATATTGTAATATAAAGGATGATGGTTGGCCAGTATGATTAATCTCATTGGTGTTTAGCTGAACTTTGTATTAAATACACAACATACTAAATTCACTAGATCTATATGTATTTCTAACGTTGGATTTATTTGTGTTTCTCAGGATACCCAACCAAGATGTCCAGTTAGCCGTGGGTGGAGCGATAGGTAAGTCTTTGGTTACTCTTCTACTCATTGTAACTTTCAATAGTGTTTTAACCCTTTAAGGGCCGCATCCTGCGTTGATGCATTATGCTCTTTGTCATGCTGAATGATGCATGAATGCAGTCCTGGTGAGTAACTTCAAGAATCATGCCGACCCTACGGCTATGATACATTCCTGATTGGTCAGCATGATGCATGAAGGGATTAAAGCACTTGAGACATATTGTGTAGTACTGGGTACTACATTTTGTATATACATAGGACATATAGCAGCAATGAAACCAAACCAACCTATCTAAGGGGCCTACTAGTATCTGCAATGAAGATTTCACTGTGCTTTATGTTTGTGAGATGGCTACCATTGGTATGGATCCACAGAGGACACCATACGTTGCCATGGTAGCAGTTGTCAAGGCGACTGTCACTTTGTGCAGCCCTGATGCCCTGCGTCTAATTCAGCCATTGCCCTGACCCCAGAGCGAGGCTGGCGGTGCGCGGTCACCATGGTAACCGTCACCATGGCAGCGGGCTATCAGGGGGACGCTGATGGAGATTGGTATTCATATTGGGTGGTGGGCGCTGTCAGGTCGACGGGCGTTGGGGATGGCTGTTGGGGGGGGGACTGTTTCTTCTGCAGGCCTCCTAGGGGATTGGCTAAAGTACTTCTCACATGCTTTGGTTGGCATCACCGAAGATCTACTTTCTACACGTAAAGACGTCGCTGCTGTCTGGCCACCCATTTTAGAGCCATTTGAACTATTATTCATACACTCAGATTCATTGGATATTTCAGAAAGTAGTAGGCCTACCGCCCCAGGGTCCCGCCAGACTTGCCAGGAGTTCTAACTGTCAGCGTCTAGCAAGACACCTTTGTACAGACGAGTGCTTAAAAATATGCCTACCCATAACACTATCTGTTTTAAAGCCAGTGCAATCACACATTTTATAATGTTTGTGAAGAAACCTGCAACCTGACAATTAGCCTACCACTGATTTTTCAGTTATCAATTACTTTTGTCAAACTTATAGCAGATAGCAGATGCTAATAGTTTCACTGGTCATAGCTGGTCCATCTTTAATAGCACAAGTCTGGAGGATCTATCCATTCCTCAGCTGTTTCTGCATGGTGCGGCAGCTTTGGGAGTCTGGTGAACAGCCCGGTAATGAAGTATAGCTGAGAAAATGGACCGGTTGTATTGTGGGTGAATGGTGTGCGCCGACTGAGGTACCTGACCGCCCCTCCCCTGTAGGACGAAGAGACATCAAGTAATGTCGTGGCGAACCGATGTGCCGCCCAGACGCAGAGAAGAAGCCATTACTAAATTATGGACTCCTTACAACATAGTGCAGCAAGGCTATATACTCTAGGGAAGCCAGCCGCTGTATTAGTATGTAGCGTCTACTAGAGCTTTCTAATACAAGTGTCAGTGGTGAACATATATACATATATATAAATACATCATAAAACTTTATCTGTCTGTATACATATACCGTTATACAGTCGCTGGGCTGGTGGTACACCCGACATCAAAGAAAGGGTGTTGTCCTTGATATAGAAATCAATATTGAATTGTGTACAATGGGCGGTCAATACACAATCCAGGATTTGGTCTCCAGCGCAGAAGTTTCTGTGTATACATATTGACATGCTGTACCGTATAAATATGACACACACTTAATATCAAACGATGAGTTATTTCCGAGTATCGATAGATTTGGATGCAGCAAGATTATCATATATGTATTCCAAATCAATAACCATGGTCTGTGCTTTTCTGTATCATGCTGGCTATCATTGTTTATATCCCTATATATCAATGCGTTTTTAGTACCCCTGCCCCTCCCCGTTGAAACATAAATGTATGTATATGAAACAATTGAGACTGCATTATCAATATTGTCAACCTTGCATATTGAAAACAGATCTATACTGAGACGCCTCTGTACGGCAATTAATACTCAGTCTCCCATTGCTCAATAAGAAGTGCACTGTTGAATAAAACCTTGAGTTGATAGACACAGGAACAGTTAATTGACATTGCAGTTTGAGGAAAATAATAACGTTCAAAAAGTGTCTCTATGAAGAATGGTTTTGAGTGAAATTCGAGGAATGTCAGGCCCTGAAATGTAGTGTAGAAACTGGTCCTTGTACCGCTGGCGGTGTATAAGCCACAGGCTGTACCAGCGCCATCTTGTATGTCGGTGCCAACCTCACCCAGCGGGCCTACAGGGAGGGAGCAAGGACTGCAAAGACTTATGAGACAAAAAGGACAATACAAAAATGTCAAGTCATCTATGACGTCATGCCAGCTATGGCGTCATGTTACAATGACGTCATATCAACTATGACGTCATGTCAGCAACGACATCATATCAGCTATGACGCCACAGCAATGAGGAATTTCCCGCAGATTGAGAATGTCATGCACTACAGGCCCAGGACCGCATCCTCATTCCGTGTGTGGGACTGAATAAGAAGCTTGCTGGCCTCGCGTGTTGGGCTCATGCTTACCAAGGCAGTGCACGGTGTCTAAAACCCTCCACGAGGCACAGTGTCCAAAAAGCTGCCCGCACCCTGGAGGAGGGGAAGGGGGTGCCCGGGGGAGGGGGTGACACGGTGACATGCCGGGAATAAGGAAGAAGGCAGTGGGTCCTGAGAGTGAGACTGCGAGGTGCTTGTCCATCAGTTAGGCCATGTTTTAACTTGTGAAAAATGTAGGCCCACTTGGTGATTTATACACTCAAGGGTTGGTTGTCCTCTTGTGGTAATATGTGCTCAGAACAGGTCTTCTTATTTGATTATAGTGGATGGGCGATATTTCATAGTGTAGTGGTGAGTCCATTCACAATAATGGTAAAAGGTCCCAGGTTCGAACCCTGGTGAAAACAATATCCGCTTTCGGCCGTTTGTTAGCCTGCATTGTTATGGAGTTACATAAGGTGGGGTTGGGCCGGACTGTCAACATGTAGGCATATCATACATATGCCGTACTATCCCCAGGAATTGATTATCTTTAATAGTTTATAGACGAAGAGTACAGACAGTCGCGCCCCATCTCCCTTATGGTAATGGCTTCCTCACCGCTCCAACCCAACAGGGTCTGATTCACTGAATCTTACCTTGCAGTTGGCGTTTGGTGGCCACCTTAGTAAAGGTGTAAAGGCCACTTCTCTCACTCTCTGCTGTAATTAGTATCAGCAGGCAATCACACTGTCGTTATTGGTCAGTTACGATAGTAACTGACCTCTATGCATACCCTAAGGAAAATCCAGATGCGCGGCCTTGCGTGACGAGTCCATGCACACATGCACCACTCTCCCATAGAGAACCCCTTGACCAGAACCCATGGAGCACCACTGGCACCACCACCCTGGGCACTTTCTAGTACATTCATGTTCTGAAAATGTGATGTTGGGCACCACTAAGGACGCACACATGGCACCACTACCCACCGGGCACCACTGCCTGCACCACCCCGGGCACTTTCCAGTACATTCTAGTTCTGAAAATGTGATGTTCCAGCAACACACACTTGCCACCCAAGCCACCACCTCCACCACCCACGCCACCACCTCCACAAACACGCATACGTATGTGGCATTTGGAAAATCACTGGAGCCCGCCTAAGTTATCACACCTCCCATAGGAGGCCCCTGGCACCACCGCGGTGGCCTAATCCCCACATTGCGGCCCTTAAAGGGAAGTGGGATCGTGTTTGTTAATGGTCTTGGGACCATTAGATTCCCAATGACCATGTACCTAATTTTAGTACAATGCGTTATTTTTCATTTCTGACAGCAGATTCGTAATCGCCAGAAAAAGCTACCCCAAATTCATATATCAAAAGTCACATATAATCGAATTCCAGGTGGTGGCTGTTGGTGAGCAGGTGGCTGTGAGAAAGCAGGTGGCTAGGGGCGAGCAGGTGGCTGTGGGCGTCAGTGCCAGGCAGCACGTAACCGCTGTTTTACGTCTCGGCGGAAAAAGCGAGTCGATCGGAGCGTCAGTAGCGACACCATCTTTGTTGCAGCTTCGTTTCTGGTTCGACGTGTCGGGTTGGCCGGGGGGCGGCGTGAGCTGCAGATTATTTTGCCTCCAAAACCGATTTTGCCCCCAAAACCGATTTTGAGCCCCGAAACGATTTTGACCCAAAAACGATTTTGAAGTTCTCCTACCCTTCCGAAAATTGGGCCGATCGGAGCGTAAACAGCGAAGATATTCGCGATTTTCGTTTTGTCGGATTATATTGGTACCTATGTGTTCTCCGTTTCTCCCTTTCTCCGTTTCTCCCTTTCTCCCGTTCTCCCTTTATCCCGTTTTCCATTTATCCCGTTCTCCCTTTATCCCGTTCTGCCTTTATCCCGTTCTCCCTTTATCCTGTTCTCCCTTTATTCCGTTCTCCCTTTATTCCGTTCTCCGTTCATCCCTTTCTCCATTTATCCCTTTCTCCATTTATCCCGTTCTCCCGTTCGCTGTTTATCCTGTTCTCCCGTTCGCCGTTTATCCCATTCTCCCGTTCGCCGTTTATCCCGTTCTCCGTTTATCCCCGTTCTCCATTTATCCTCGTTCTCCGTTTATCCCGTTCTCCCTTCATCCCGCTCTCCCTTTATCCCGTTCTCCCTTTCTTCCATTCTCCCGTTCTCCATTTATCCCGTTCTCCGTTTATCCCGTTCTCCCTTTATCCCGTTCTCCTTTTATCCCGTTCTCCGTTCATCCCGTTCTCCGTTCATCCCGTTCTCCATTCATCCCGTTCTCCGTTCATCCCGTTCTCCGTTCATCCCGTTCTCCGTTCATCCCATTCTATATTTATCCCGTTCTCCCTTTCTCCTGTTCTCCCTTTCTCCTGTTCTCTGTTTATCCTGTTCTCCCTTTCTCCCTTTCTCCCGTCCTCCGTTTATCCTGTTCTCCCTTAATCCTGTTCTTACTTTATCCCGTTCTCCGTTTATCCCGTTCTCCCTTTATCCCGTTCTCCCTTTATCCTGTTCTCCCTTTCTCCCGTTCTCCCTTTCTCCCGTTCTCCCTTTATCCCATTCTCCCTTTATCCCCGTCCGTTTATCCCGTTCTCCCTTTATCCCATTCTCCCTTTATCCCATTCTCCCTTTATCCCATTCTCCCTCTATCCTGTTTTCCCTCTATCCCGTTCTCCCTTTATCCCATTCTCTGTTTATCCCGTTCTCTGTTTATCCTGTTCTCCGCTTATCCCGTTCTCTGTTTATCCCGTTCTCCCTTTTCCCCCTTATCCTGTTCTTCCTTTCTCCCGTTCTCCCCTTATCCCGTTCTTCCTTTCTCCCGTTCTCCCCTTATCCCGTTCTTTCGTTCTCCCCTTATCCCGTTCTCTATTTATCCCGTTCTCCCCTTATCCCGTTCTTCCTTTCTCCTGTTCTCCCCTTATCCCGTTCTTCCTTTCTCCCGTTCTCCCCTTATCCCGTTCTCCCTTTAGGTAGAATACATAAACACCCTCCCCTCCTAGGCAGTGGTGATTTGACATGGCATGGATTGTGATTCGGGGAGGGCGGGGGGGGGGTGATGCGGTGTACAATTCACAAGCCATTCTAAACCACTTGCGACACTCTATATAGACCTTATATAGATGTTATGTGGGGGGGGGTGGCGGGGGGGGGGGTGAATGCGATGTACAATATACCGGCCTCATGCGCCCACACCACCACCACGTCCCCTCCCTTTATCCTGTTCTCCCTTTCTCCCGTTCTCCCTTTATCCCATTCTCCCTTTATCCCCGTCCGTTTATCCCGTTCTCCCTTTATCCCATTCTCCCTTTATCCCATTCTCCCTTTATCCCATTCTCCCTCTATCCTGTTTTCCCTCTATCCCGTTCTCCCTTTATCCCATTCTCTGTTTATCCCGTTCTCCGTTTATCCTGTTCTCCGCTTATCCCTTCTCTGTTTATCCCGTTCTCCCTTTCTCCCCTTATCCAGTTCTTCCTTTCTCCCGTTCTCCCTTTATCCCGTTCTTCCTTTCTCCCGTTCTCCCCTTATCCCGTTCTTTCGTTCTCCCCTTATCCCGTTCTCTATTTCTCCCGTTCTCCCGTTCTCCCCTTATCCCGTTCTTCCTTTCTCCTGTTCTCCCCTTATCCCGTTCTTCCTTTCTCCCGTTCTCCCCTTATCCCGTTCTCCCTTTAGGTAGAATACATAAACACCCTCCCCTCCTAGGCAGTGGTGATTTGACATGGCATGGATTGTGATTCGGGGAGGGCGGGGGGGGGGGGGGTGATGCGGTGTACAATTCACAAGCCATTCTAAACCACTTGCGACACTCTATATAGACCTTATATAGATGTTATGTGGCGGGGGGGGGGGTGAATGCGATGTACAATATACCGGCCTCATGCGCCCACACCACCACCACGTCCCCTCCCTCTATCCTGTTTTCCCTCTATCCCGTTCTCCCTTTATCCCATTCTCTGTTTATCCCGTTCTCCGTTTATCCTGTTCTCCGCTTATCCCGATCTCTGTTTATCCCGTTCTCCCGTTCTCCCCTTATCCCGTTCTTCCTTTCTCCCGTTCTCCCCTTATCCCGTTCTTTCGTTCTCCCCTTATCCAGTTCTCTATTTGTCCCGTTCTCCCCTTATCCCGTTCTTCCTTTCTCCTGTTCTCCCCTTATCCCGTTCTTCCTTTCTCCCGTTCTCCCCTTATCCCGTTCTCCCTTTAGGTAGAATACATAAACACCCTCCCCTCCTAGGCAGTGGTGATTTGACATGGCATGGATTGTGATTCGGGGAGGGCGGGGGGGGGGGGTGATGCGGTGTACAATTCACAAGCCATTCTAAACCACTTGCGACACTCTATATAGACCTTATATAGATGTTATGTGGAGGGGGGGGTGGCGGGGGGGGGGTGAATGCGATGTACAATATACCGGCCTCATGCGCCCACACCACCACCACGTCCCCTCCCTTTATCCTGTTCTCCCTTTCTCCCGTTCTCCCTTTCTCCCGTTCTCCCTTTATCCCATTCTCCCTTTATCCCCGTCCGTTTATCCCGTTCTCCCTTTATCCCATTCTCCCTTTATCCCATTCTCCCTCTATCCTGTTTTCCCTCTATCCCGTTCTCCCTTTATCCCATTCTCTGTTTATCCCGTTCTCCGTTTATCCTGTTCTCCGCTTATCCCGTTCTCTGTTTATCCCGTTCTCCCGTTCTCCCCTTATCCCGTTCTTCCTTTCTCCCGTTCTCCCCTTATCCCGTTCTTTCGTTCTCCCCTTATCCAGTTCTCTATTTGTCCCGTTCTCCCCTTATCCCGTTCTTCCTTTCTCCTGTTCTCCCCTTATCCCGTTCTTCCTTTCTCCCGTTCTCCCCTTATCCCGTTCTCCCTTTAGGTAGAATACATAAACACCCTCCCCTCCTAGGCAGTGGTGATTTGACATGGCATGGATTGTGATTCGGGGAGGGCGGGGGGGGGGGGTGATGCGGTGTACAATTCACAAGCCATTCTAAACCACTTGCGACACTCTATATAGACCTTATATAGATGTTATGTGGAGGGGGGGGGTGGCGGGGGGGGGTGAATGCGATGTACAATATACCGGCCTCATGCGCCCACACCACCACCACGTCCCCTCCCTTTATCCTGTTCTCCCTTTCTCCCGTTCTCCCTTTCTCCCGTTCTCCCTTTATCCCATTCTCCCTTTATCCCCGTCCGTTTATCCCGTTATCCCTTTATCCCATTCTCCCTTTATCCCATTCTCCCTTTATCCCATTCTCCCTCTATCCTGTTTTCCCTCTATCCCGTTCTCCCTTTATCCCATTCTCTGTTTATCCCGTTCTCCGTTTATCCTGTTCTCCGCTTATCCCTTCTCTGTTTATCCCGTTCTCCCTTTCTCCCCTTATCCCGTTCTTCCTTTCTCCCGTTCTCCCCTTATCCCGTTCTTCCTTTCTCCCGTTCTCCCCTTATCCCGTTCTTTCGTTCTCCCCTTATCCCGTTCTTTCGTTCTCCCCTTATCCCGTTCTTTCGTTCTCCCCTTATCCCGTTCTCTATTTATCCCGTTCTCCCGTTCTCCCCTTATCCCGTTCTTCCTTTCTCCTGTTCTCCCCTTATCCCGTTCTTCCTTTCTCCCGTTCTCCCCTTATCCCGTTCTCCCTTTCTCCCACTCTCCGTTTATCCCGTTCTCCCTTGATCCCGTTCTCCCTTTATCCGGTTCTCCATTTATCCGGTTCTCCATTTATCACGTTCTCCCTTTATCCCATTTATCCCATTCTCTGTTTATCCCGTTATCTGTTTATCTCCGTTCTCAGTTTATCCCGTTCTCCCTTTATCCCGTTCTCCCTTTATCCCACCTAAAACCATTAAATATCATTAAAGATTAACTAAGTGTCTGTAACTGACCATGCAGCTTTGCTGCAGACCATGAAGGAACCTTTGACACTCACCCCCGAAATCTATGCCCCCTCGTATCTGTTTCATACACTTATTGGATTCAATACAAATGGTAGGCCTATGTCAATCTGGTATGTGAAACGGTGTATATAAATAGGGCTTCTCACAGATTTCACCACATTCAGTGCTATTGAACCAGTAAACCAAGCCTATAAAGCACCTATAGGCGAGAAATACCCCCACCCACTAGTTACCACTGCCCTCTTATACCTAGTATCCTGTCCCGAATACACGAATCTATACAGTAGAGGACCCCACCTTTATCCACCCAACAAACATACAAGCACACACACACACATACGAGTCACTCACCCCATCACCAATTCACAAACACTGTACCTACACGTTGCCACATGTTCCCCACAACACAGCACATGCTGGGGTCCTTTCCTAGATGTGGTCCACTAAAGGGACCATCGATGTCACAGGCTACCGCTGCTGTCATGTAGGGTCTGCTCGGTACCAGCGCCATCTTGTCTGCTGGTACCAGCCCCACCCCATCACACACTATGGGTTTGCAACAGCACCTGGATGTGTAGACATACATATTAGTAGATATGAACAGGATCAAAATGTGTCTCAAAATGGTTGTTAAAGGACTGGGGAACAACGAAATTACATCAGATCCATAGGGAATTCCCATCAAGATGGCAGCACCAGCCGCAGGACCATAGGTTGATGGTGGGTGTGAGCAGGTCGGCAAAGACTGTTACTATGCCAGTAGTTGGGTGCCAGAGGCAGTAGCAGCAGCACAGCCACCATCCAATAAAGAAACCGCTCGCATTTTCGCTCAGCTGATTGATCCAGCAGCCAGCCCCGGATACTTGTGATAATCCATAAAGCCCTGCGCCCCACCACCCCTCCCTGCCCCAGCCCGCGGCCACCCATTGACTGGACATTGGGGATTAAATTGTGCTAAATGTAGCACTAAGCACAAGAGTACACCACTTTCAGTGTGGTGCTGCATTTATACAGCTTTAACCCCACACTACACCACTGTCACTGTCAATTATTTGCAAATTCTAAAAGCATAGGAAGGTAGGGAACATGTATACGAATCCCCCCATGTAATCTCAGCCCAAAGAACCGTTTATTAAGCCCAGGGTAGTGCGAATCAAACCAACCTCGCATTTGGGCTGAATTTCCAGTGATTTCTGGACCCTACAGCAGTGTGCTGCGGCCGTGGTTGTAAGCAGGATACACTACATTTACACAGCTTTAACCCTACCACTACACCACTGTCAGCATGGTGCCACATTCATACAGCTTTACCCCCGCCCCCCCCCCACCCCACACTACACCACTGTCAGCATGGTGCCACATTCATACAGCTTTAACCCCACACTACACCACTGTCAGCATGGTGCCACATTCATACAGCTTTAACCCCACACTACACCACTGTCAGCATGGTGCCATATTCATACAGCTTTAACCCCACACTACACCACTGTCAGCATGGTGCCACATGTAGCATTTATACAGGTTTAATCTCCACACTACACCACTGTCAGCATAGTGCCACATTTATACAGCTTTAAGCCCCACACTACACCACTGTCAGCATGGTGCCACATTCATACAGCTTTAACCCCCACACTACACCACTGTCATGTGTAGCATTTATACAGCTTTAACCCCCACACAACACCACTGTCAGCATGGTGACACATTCATACATCTTTAACCCCCACACTACACCACTGTCAGCATGGTGCCACATTCATACAGCTTTAACCCCCACACTACACCACTGTCAGCATGGTGCCACATTTATACAGCTTTACCCCCCACACTACACCACTGTCAGCGTGGTGCCACATTCATACAGCTTTAACCCCCACACTACACCACTGTCAGCATGGTGCCACATTCATACAGCTTTACCCCCCACACTACACCACTGTCAGCATGGTGCCGCATTCATACAGCTTTAACCCCCACACTACACCACTGTCAGCATGGTGCCGCATTCATACAGCTTTACCCCCCACACTACACCACTGTCAGCATGGTGCCACATTCATACAGCTTTAACCCCACACTACACCACTGTCAGCATGGTGCCACATTCATACAGCTTTAACCCCCACACTACACCACTGTCAGCATGGTGCCGCATTCATACAGCTTTAACCCCCACACTACACCACTGTCAGCATGGTGCCGCATTCATACAGCTTTAACCCCCACACTACACCACTGTCAGCATGGTGCCACATTCATACAGCTTTACCCCCCACACTACACCACTGTCAGCATGGTGCCACATTCATACAGCTTTACCCCCCACACTACAGCACTGTCAGCGTTGCATGACAGGGGCCAGGTTGTAGGCAGGCATGTCGGGCAGGCCTTTGATACCCGCAGCACCCCGCGCCCCATCACCCTAATGGGTACCTAGTCCGCAGCGCCCCACCCAAACATGGTCTACCTCACCTTGCCTCCTCAGCCCAGCGGCAGGCCTGCACCTTGTTTAACATGCTACATGCTCGGGGTGAACCTCACTGAATCGTTCCTCTTAGTCTGGCTTCGGGTGGCCACATTGGTGATCCACAGATTGTGGGTATAAAGCTACACAGGTCCTGTCCACTTAGACCAAACTTACTTAACTCTCTGCTATGGTGCTTGAGGACCAGCCGACCATCAGTCTATTCCTATGTGGTGTGCGTTTGTATTTACCTTCTCATAGATTTCATTACTACCCCTGAGAAGATAGTTGTGGCTTAGGAGGTTGTAAGACAACAAATACAGGCCATTAGCAACATGGCGGTGCACTGGGCAGCGCACTCACACGGGGAGTGGAGGGTTTCGTATGCAAGCCCTGTCTATATGATTTGACCCAGCTCTCCATCTCTTCTTGCTTGTTCAAGTGAGAAGCACCACAGATATTATGCCTCACTGTGATAAAAGAAAGCAGGAAGCAGTGACAAAGGGTGTAGACGTCAGAAACCAGTATAACTCCCAAGTTACTGGTTTCATATGAGGAATACCCGCTGGAAGTTAAAGGGCTTAGACAGATATCAGCACCCAAAGCTCCAAATGTATTGGCACTGTTGCTATAAGCTGAGAATATTTTCCATGACAGAAATAAAGGCAAGAGTTAGACGGACGCTTGGCTCACCAGCAACCTCATATAAGTATATTAAAATGTTCGAATAATAAGTTACACAGTGAGCTGATGCAGGATTTGAACTGGACTTAAAGATGATGGTATGACAGAAAAGGATGACAGGAAAGTCTGGGATGTCTGTAGTCATGTTGTAAGTAGCTAGCTGGAGTGTTGTTGTAGGTTAAAGCCTGTTACGGTGTACCTGCAGCTATTGCAGAAAGTAGGGGATATCATAGCTTTACCCAAGCTGGTCTCAGTGCACATGTAGGCATGGTCTACATGGAGATTGACATGATGAGGCCACAGGCCATAACAGGCTTACCTGTATAACTACTTAGTAGGACTACGGAGGCAGGGGTCATCACCGCCCCTCCCTCCCAGACCGTGTTCTAACAGTGCAGACAGTAGCAGTAAAAGTCTGCGGGGTGTTCGATCTGTCGTTTTGTCGGCGCGCTAATCTGGCTTGAAACCATGGGAACACAAGGCGGTGTGGACACCTGTCTACCCACCAGGTTCACTGCCTGCCTAACCAGGCAGACACAGGCAGCATGCCAACAAATACCCCCTAACCCCCCACCCAGCCAACTACCGTCTTCCCACTCAGCTACAGTCTACCCACCTACACACATCCCCAAATAACTATAGAGTATACCAATCTAAACATACTGGGATTACGCACACCCCTCCCCCAACCACCCAGCCTACACCGCTCTTGGAATTGGAAACACAGGACGAGGGCTCTTAAAAAGTGCCCTTCAAAAGTGCCATTTAAAGTCTAGAATAGTGCTTTGATACACTCCATGATGCATGAATGAAGCTTTTGCGAGCAACTCTCCGGTGAGTAACTCGGCACTGCTGCATGATTGTAGGGCTTACAAATTTGATACAGTCCTGAAGGGTCGGCATGAGGGTTTTAGGATTAAGATAAGAAATGGCCATGGTCTCAGGGTGGTGGCCTATAGTAAGGTCTCAAGGACCCTTCTCAAATATAGGTTTTGTTGATTGAGGTGTTTTTCTATGAAATGAATTCCATTTCCCTATTTGGGCTGTTTACGCCTGTGATGAATCAATAGAATAATCCCCACCACGAACAGAAATAGCGCATTGATGTCTTGCTCCCTTTGGACTGCTGCACCGGAACTTCTCAAACAACAAACCGACAACTGGAATAACCACTGGCCACTGGGTATTTGTAATTGAAAACACTCGTCTCCGATACAAGATGAGAGTTGCTGTGAATGCAACGCGCGCCGGTGGCGGCTTGTAAATGAATCTATGAGTGGGAAAACATGAACTGTTAGAATTCTCTTTCAAATGCTGCTAAGCGCTATACCGCTAAGCGGTGGCCTATTCATTACACGCACACAGTAAACAGTTGTATTTTGCCAAGCTTGTTCGGCATATCTAATATTGAGTTAACACTAGGAACAGACAGTAACCTTACTCGTAGTACTTACACTCCATTTAAACGTTTGAACAGCAATACCTGCAAATAACAGTTCTCTTGCCTTTTCTTATTTGTTTCTTCCTACGTGATTGTTTCAATTGATATACATGTGGGCGGGGCGGGGGATGTAGAAGTTTGATTTCTCACCATAAATGACGTATTATTGACAACATGTAATCGGCCATCTTTGTATGTGGAGTACCTAAAACTGACAGTGTGGAACTTGGAAATACAAAGCTAACACAGTAATTGTGGCTAAATCCACTCCCACTCTGCACCTTGGTTTCGCTGGGAGCCTCCTTTGTACCCTACTCTACAGCACCAGACCAGCAGGGACGCAGGCACATCATGTGACAGTGGCACGGTATTCCCCACTGTCTGGTTCTACAATGTGTTCAGCCATCTTTGATTTCTGGAGTTCTGGGGTGATTTGATTAGTTTAGAACATATCCCACTTGTTCACTAGTCCTTTGTGGGACAGGTGAGTGGGTGGCTAATTCTGACCAATCAGAAGGGCTCCACAAGGGCAGGTACCCATCGTGATTGTTAATATGATATTATATTTTTATAATAGACACAACTAGAACGACAAGAACTGGGTTTTGTAGATTGGCTTTTATTTACCATGTTAAATTATATGATCACAACGTTTCGGCTATGAGGGCGCCTTCATCAGGTGATGTTAATATGATAGTTTCATTCTCTGAACCCAGCCAAATCTAGATGACTGGATATACACTTGAGAGGTCGCGCATACGGCTTAAGGCGGAGGTAAGAACTAAAAGGAGCAAGCCTGGCCTCTCCCCCCCCCCCCCCCATCATCCCCTCCAACAGACACTAATAGTCCCACCCATCAACACTCACACCCACACACATTTCAAGAGGAAGCAGATCTTTCTGCCTCACTAAAAACAGTTGACACAAATAGAACAAGTAGTTGGAGTCAAATTGCATAGGTGCTGATTTGCTGTCGCATTAAAAAGGAATTTAATAAAATCCAGGAATATTCGCAGAAAAAGGGCTTAGAGGAAGAAATATGACCTCACAGTGAGGTGGGTGTTCTGTCAGTAATGCTGAGTCGACATGTTGGTGTACACAACAAATGCAGTGGGTTGAAATAACATGTGTAAGTGCAAGGACTGTGTAAGTAGTATATGCTGTGGGCTGTGTTAAAGTGTAGGAAGTGGGGACTGTGTGCTTAGTAAAGGAGATATTGTGTTGTGAAAATAGTACTGGATATGTGGGCTATGTAAGTAGTATAGGATATGTGGGGGTGTATAAGTAGTATAGGAGATATTGTGCTGTGTAAGTAGTATAGGAAGTAGGGGCTGTGTGAGTAGCATAGGATGTGGGGATGTGTAAGCAGTATATGATATGTGGGGTGTGTAAGTAGTATAGGATGTGGGGGCTGTGTAAGTAGTATAGTATGTGGGGGCTGTGTAAGTAGTATAGGATGTGGGGGCTGTGTAAGTAGTATAGGATGTGGGGGATGTGTAAGTAGTATAGTATGTGGGGGCTGTGTAAGTAGTATAGGATGTGGAGGCTGTGTAAGTAGTATAGGATGTGGAGGCTGTGTAAGTAGTATAGGTTGTGCAGTCTGTGTAAGTACCATATGATTTGGGGGCTGTGTAAGTCGTATAGGATTTGGGGGTTGTGTTAGTAGTATAGGATGTGGAGGCTGTGTAAGTAGTATAGGATGTGGAGGCTGTGTAAGTAGTATAGGTTGTGCAGTCTGTGTAAGTACCATATGATTTGGGGGCTGTGTAAGTCGTATAGGATTTGGGGGTTGTGTTAGTAGTATAGGATGTGGGGGCTGTGTGTTAAAGAAGTATAAGATATGGGGTCTGTGTACCTAGTATAGGAAGTGGGGCTGGGTAAGTTGTAAAGGTTGTGGGGTCTGCGTAAGTACCATAGGATTTGGGGGCTGTGTAAGTAGTATAGGTTGTGCAGTCTGTGTAAGTAGTATATATAGGAATTGGGGGTAGTGTAGTATAGGAAATGGCAGTTCATGTAACTTGTAACGCATGGAGATCCTATTTCCAACAATAGAGGCCTGGTTTCAAATGTGAGCCTGCTCTGTGTAAACATTACGAATGGCCGGCATTAAAGTTAGCCTTGTCATCTCTCCCCGTCGCATTGAAGTATATATCCCGCTATTCCTTTAGTTTTAGGAAGCTCAGGCTAACCTTTTAAATGTCCCAACTCACTTCCAGAGGCAATCTAACCATAACTACCTGTAGTATCAACATAACATCTACCCGCGATGATTAATGGGCATATTGTAAGAAGTCCTATATGGAACAGTTATTATGATGTACTTCTGAGAGAGGTTGGGGCTCATGTTTGAGACGCTGTATCTGCAGTGTATAGCTGTAGCTCGGCTGATGTCCTTAGCCTTATCATGTGTCATGCCCTTTGTCGCCATGATGCATTAATGCAGCTCTGGTGTGTTACTTGCCAGTAATGCATTCAAGCATCATTCAGACCCTATGGGGCTGATACCCTTGCGAAGGGCCTGCATGATGCTTGAATATAGCCCTGGCGAGTTACTTTAATCAAATCATTCAACACACTATATGCGGTCCTTAAATTATAGCATGTACGGGACCCTAGCGGAGGCAATGCAATACGCACATGCTAGGTTGGTACATTTACTTTTGTACTTGTTATCTTTTACCCAAATAAAACACTTTAAAAAAAAGGGTAAGTGAAGTGCTTGAGTGTGAGTGAGCGGGTATCATGATACTGGGAGTCAATTACAATTACACATAAGCAATCTGCATAAGGCCCAAAAAAAGAGGTTTGTTTCAGGTAACCCGACCGACCCTATCAAAACAGGGCCGACCCTACGTTTTTTTATGCAATTTTGAAGAAATTTCCTTATTTTTACCCTTTTTGGGTAAATTTTAGGGTCTTCGGAGAGGCCAGCCAGTACTTTCATGTAAAAAAATAAAAGTTTAAAAAAATTAAAATTTCCGACCTACCGACCCTATATTTTCTGCCCATGTTACCTGAAACAAACCTTTCTTCTTTTTTTGGCCTAAGGACATAGATGAAGCTGTAACTCTTGATTGATTTCTAAGCCCTGTTTAAAACGTTGGATTATCTAACTGCAGGATGTGGGCAGCTAAGCTTCTTGAGTGGCAGTGTACGTGGGTGGCAGGTCGCTGTCCTATATTGAAGCTGTATAGCGTTCTAATAACAGCTAATGTATCAAATAACCCACCCACCACTACATCAGCTCATATTACCTACCCATGGTGTGCAGGCTTATTCAGCAAGCCATGTAAATAACTGTACATTGCCAGTGTATCAAACGGAGGCATAAAGACATGCATTTATCTACATGCATGAAGCCACCCCTATCTGTGTGTTACCATTGAAAGGGAATGCCTACTAGATACATGTACTGGTACTTATACCTTAACACTTTAAGGGACTGAAATGTGATATGTCCTGTATTTTTATGATACATGGATGCAGTCATTGGCTACAGCGATGCATCATGCCGACTCTCCGAAGGTGAAAAAATCATATAGGGTCAGCATGGTGATTGGATACAGCACTGAAGAGTAACTCATTGGGGACGCATTAACGCATTGTGATGACTAAAGGGGATAGCACATTAAAGTGCTAGATGCGGGCCTTAAAGGGTTACAATACAATGTACTGCAGGTGGCTCTCAGTGTCTGTACAAGTGGTGGTAGTTATAATGGTATTATCCCTTTAAGGGCAGAATGATGCCTCAAGGCTTTATGTTCATGTATCATCATGGTGCAGGAAGACAGTGGCGGTTAACAATTTACCGGCGCTGCATTGGTGTATCACACCGAGCCTTTGGGAGTGTATCGGTCTCTTAGGGGTGGCCACATGATGCATAAACGGGGCAGGATTCATACATTATGATGACATAATATGGTTAACAAGGAGGCAACAGCTGATACATAATGTACTTGATACACTACATACTTAATACATACGTTTGTAACATGTGGGTGATATATGTAGATTGTATGAAGTTTTAAATGGCTTATCATTGCCAATGGAATGAGGAACCAGGCAAAAACGATACTCCACATGAGCGCCTTGAGCGCCACGCCCCGTGGCGCATCACTTGGGCCACCGTCGCGCCGGATGTGGCTGCCGTCCTGGCGCCTGAGCGACGCAAGCTGTGGAGGGTGAATTCGGCTGCCTGGGGGAAACCGACGGCCACCAGGGCAGCTCTAATATCCGGGAGGATGTCACCTGGTGTGAGGGGAACCAGGTCACGGCCTACTAGGGCCCGGGCCGTAGGAGGGGCTGGGTATGCCGCTATATACTGTTGCCATGTAGTTACAGGGCAGGCCGCCCCGTGGGCGGGGAAGACCGGAAGTGTGAATGGCTGCTTGGTCGTCGTCGTCTTAGATGAGTTAATGGTGACCCTTAGACCAGCAGGGGTGACGGTAATGTCGCGCCTCAGGATGGTGTGCGACCATGGGTCTGTGACATCCGTGGTCGTCACCAGGTTTGAGGGGCGTATGAACGTGGAGAAGCCCAGGAGGAGGGCGGCACGCGCTGGTAAGGCTGCTGTCCCCATGCCCTGGAGGACTAGGGCAGTTCTAACTACCGTAGGTGCATCCAGGGGCGGGGCCTGCTTGGGGATGTGGTTAGAGAGGCGTCTATTACCTTTAATCGCCATGGTGACCAGATAGGAGGAGAAGGCGGAGACGTCGCCTCCCCTAGCTGTTATGTAAGTTTTTGCGCCTGATATAGTGTTTTCGGCGGAGGCCGGGCTTTTGTATTTGTTAGCCAAAGTTTGCAGATATAAACCTAGTGTTATTGGAGTGGGGGCGAGGAGCTGTTCCTCGTGCCCGTGCATGAACATAAATGTGATATAGTCCGTCGCCTGGCGGCGCTGGTTCAGCGCAGTCTGGTGAGTGACGGCGTTGGCGCAGGTGTGTGCCAGTTGACGGTAGAGTCCGCTGTGTGGGCCTGCAAGAGGTTAAGTAGGAGATAGCACATATTTAAGTTCATGAGGGATGACAAATTTCAAATTTGCAGCTTTAACAAGGAACATGGCTAATTTATGCATCTGTGTGTCAATAGGGGCGCGGGATAGTGCGTCGGCGAGAACCAGGGTTTTCCCGGGCTTATGGACGACTGTTATTGTTATATCACGGGTGGCCTGGAGGAGGTGTATTTCACGGGCCGTCGCTGCCATGTCCATGTCGTGCGTTTTGCCCGTGGTGAGAACGTCTCTGGCAGCCATGTTGTCCGTGGTGACGTGTATCTCCAAGCCAGCCGCGTCCCGGGGGATGAGCGTCTTAATGGCAAGGAGAGCGTTGATGGCTTCCGTCTGGGAGATGTGGTGTGCTTTCTGAAAGGCCTTTGGGAAGCGTATGTTATAGTATACGCCCCCCGTGCTGGAGAAGCCACCTCCCGCCTGGAGACACGCGTCACACTCCACCTTGTATTGGGGGCGTGTGGGTGTGATCAGGCGGCGGCCATTAGACTCGGCGCTGTAGTCCCTGAACCAGACCACGTCCTTTTTGAATTCTCCGGTGAGAGCGGTGGGGGCGTGGTTGCTGCTGCCGCGCAGGGTGTTCAATATGCGGGACATGTACCTGCGGGACGGAGGAATGCATTGGCTGATGAATGCGAGTCTGCCCACTAGCTGCTGTAGCTGCTTCCTAGTGGCATGGGTGGCGGATATCCATGCTTTGCATTCTTCCAGAACCTGCGTCATCTTTGCTTCCGGTATGGTGAGCGTCATGCTCCGCGCGTCGACGTGTATGCCCAGCCATTCCAGGGCGGTGGTCGGGGGAACAGCCTTTTCAGGTGCGGTGACGACGCCCAGCTCTTTGCAGAGCGCGTTGAAGCGGGCGTAGGTCACTTCCGCTTCCTGTTTGGTGGCTGCGATCCCGATGAAATCGTCAACGTACGCGATGACCAGTGCGTTGTACCGCGTTTTCATAATGTGGCACATCGCCGCGGAGACTCTCTGCTGAGCGGCGCCTGATAGTCGGCATCCGAATGAGGGGCATATTTCCAGGTAATATTGACCCCGATGCTGGACACCCAGGAGGGGGTAGTCTATCGGATCCACGCGCATCTGGCGGTATGCCCTGGAGAGGTCCGCCTTCCAGAGCCAGCAGGCGCCAGCCCTGGAGGTGACCTCCCGCGCGACGTCCTCTACCGTCGGGAGCGAGTAGCGGAAGTGCGCGCCCTGGAAGTAGTTTTTGGCGATCCCGTCGTTCACACTTCCGCCCGCCGGGTATGACAGGTCGATGATGACGCGTTGTGCGTATCTTACGGGCTCTCCGGGCTTGCTGACAATGTCTTTCTTGTCCCGGGTCATTAAGGGGGACGTCTGGGTCCAGGGCTGAAAGGGGGGCGCGTCAAAGGGGCCCGCCATGGCCTCCAGGCGTATTTCCTCTTTCAAGAACTGATCGACCTCGTGCAGGTGCTTAAGCGCCGATGTATGGTTCTTAAGCGTGGGAGTAGGCGGGGCGGCGGCCGTGTAGGACGCGGGCCACCCGTACTTCAGAAATTCTGCGACTTCCGCGTCGTGGTAGCCCGCTAGGGCGGTTGCCCATGCAGCGTGGTTGAGCTGGGACGGGATCACTATCTTTGCCATCATGTAGTTGGGGACGCCCGTGTCGCGCACCAGCTGGTAACGCGTCATCAGTTCTGTCGCCTCTGCCATTGTCGCGGGCGTGGGGCGCGGCCACATCGCGTCCAGCTCCGCGCGGTATTCACGCGGGCCGATGGGACGTGCGTTGGGGGCTGAGGGGTCCATGACTGCATGTTGTTTGACATGAATTGTGATGTCTTGTAGTAGCTCTTGTTGGTCGTGTTCCTCCAGCAGCGGAGCGTTGTCTGGAGGAGCGCCGACCTGTTGGCCAAGATGAGTGTTGTGTGTCCGCTCCTGTACCGTGCGTGCAGCGTTGTGAGCGGGTTGTGGGGCGGCAACGCGCGTCGCCGCGCGCTGTAGGCCGCGCAGTGCCGCGCCGTGCTGCCGCGCCGCCTCCGTGACGTCCGCGCTGCTCATTGTGGCGTGGGTGGTCGTGGGATGCGGGGGCGGGCTTTGCCGCGGCACGCGCGCCGGGCCGTGGCGCGGGTCGGGGGCGCGTAAGCCGCGCGGGGGCCTCAGACGCGGGGCCGCGTCTTTCAGATAGGCGCGCCGGTCGCGGTAGGCGTTGGTGTAGTCCGGGCGTTGGCGTGGCGCTGGGCCGTGGTGCACCCGCGCGGGACTGCGCGGGATGAAGGGGAGGGCACGCGGGTTCAAGGCGCGTGTAATGGCGGCCCTCTGGTGTCCTCTGTGGTTGGTGATGGGAGTGGAGCCCGCTGCGCCTTTAAGTGGTGCCGCGTACCCGGCCCCGCGTTCGGCGCCCGCGCCTCCCGCCACGCGCGGTTTTAACGCGCGGCTGGCGCTGGAGCGGTCGGGGCGGGAGGCAGGGTGTGGCTCACGGTGGATTACTGAGGGTGTGGGGAGGGCCGATTCGTATGACGACATCAGGTTCCGCCTCACGGGGTGTATCACAGATATATTGTTTTTATAAATACCGCTGACCCTGCTAGCCGTGGTGCGGGGGCATTGGTATGGGGAACTGGTATACCTGGGTGATCCCACAGGTGGGCCCGTGCTCACCATGCCTGGTGGGCGGGCGGGGAGGGCTGGCATTATGTTTACAAGTGGGAGACTGTTATGAGGGGGAGCCGTCAGCTGTTGGGGTCGGGGCTTATTAGGTCGGCGTGTGTTGTTTACAAACACTGCCGATCTAATTGGGCGGCGTTTGGCGACGCTAGCTGTTATAGCCTTACGTAACCGTCGCCGCTTCACCCTGTGTCCAGCTGGCTGACCTAGTTCCGATTCTGGTGGTGGCCGGGAGGTGGTGCCCCAAACCCCACTGGTGGTGCGGTGTACCGACCTCTGGTGGTGCATTTCGACGCGGGGTGATATTTCACCTGCTGTGTGTATGATATACAGTCTGCACATATATGCATCGCCATGAAGGCGCCCTGCATATGGTGTGTCGGCTCTGGGCATGCGTCCCGTTGGTATGCCGGGCATGGTGGGCCGGACTGGTGTGCTGGGGAGGAGTTACGCTTGTTCTGTTTGTTTTTGTTGTTGTTGCGGGCCTGTGCGGCATGGGGAGGGGGCGCGGTGTGAGGTTTGAGGGTAGCGTGTGGTTTGTACACCATCTGCTGGCGGAGGTCGTCGAGGGCGTACGTGTTAAACCACGTCCACTGCTTTTCAGTAGGGTCGTCGATCAGTGTACACACGCGCTCAGTATAATCTCTCACCACCTCAAACTCATACTGCCTACAGTCATCAACAAATCGGTCTATATGGGCCTGCATGCGCTCGTTGACGGCTGGGTCCTCCTCCTGTGCCATCAGTTTTCTAAACCCAAACAAGAACTCCGGCCAGGTGCACTCTGACAGGCCGACTTTGACTGCCTGTGCGCCCCTAGTGACAAACTGATGGGGATGTGACATACCTTGCCGCTCAGGGACGAGCGCGAACTGGAGGGCTTTAGCCAGTCTGATGGCGAGATCCTCCTCCTGTGCCTGGGCTGGGGTACTCCTGTCCTTGTGGTTGGGGTGCTGATACCTCGGTGTGTCGCGGGGCTGCGTGTGTGACAGCAGGGGGTGGCTGTGCTCCGGTGGGGTCGCCGCGGCGGCGGCGGCAGCGGCGGCGGAGGCAGCCCTGTTGGCGGTGTCCGCGGCGGCGGAGGCGGCGACGGCGGCGAGGGCACGGTCTGCGGCGGCCTGTGCCGTGGCCGCCGTCTCGGCAGCCTGCTGGGCCGTGCGGCTGAGGGCATCCAGGGGGTTGACAGCAGGCTGCGTCGAGCCGGCAGGGCTGATGCCGAGTGCCTGCTGTATCCCTGTCAGTGCCCCTATCATCCCGTCGACCTTCAGGTCAAGTGCATCCGTCTTCTGTTCGAGGGTCGTGGCCAGTGCTGCTATAGCGTCGGCGTTAATCCTCATGGTGAGACGGGGTAGCTTTGGGTCAGTCAGGTTCTGACCCGCGACGTCCATGTTTTCCGGTTCACTCATGGCGGATAGTGCACCGGCGTGAGGGCGCTGTCACAAGTCTCTCAGTGGCGGTTTATAAAGTGCGTGGTATACACAACTTGCGCTCCTTTCGCATGTGTGTGTCTTTGCCACGTCCTTTTTAAGGTTAATCCGGCACAGTGAGAGAATAAAGTTAGAATTCAAATCAGAATAAGAAATCAGTCGCCGTTGTACGTGTAGTCCCTGCGAGTTTTTGAAGGCGACTGTTTGAAAATGGCGCGGAGAGTGACGTCATGCGCGCTGAATATTAATGAGCTCTGCCTCGCTTTGGATTAAGGGCAATTTCCAATTACCGCCCCATTGCCAATGGAATGAGGAACCAGGCAAAAACGATACTCCACATGTGAATCTTCATATATTCCAATAGTTATACTTATGTACATTTCATATAGGCATATACCCCTTATAGCATCGTCCTGAAGATATGATACCCCGTTATAGTGAATATGAGAACATTACCTAATAGATGCCCATTGTGAATAGCATATCGGTAAAGTACCTACGTTGTAAAATCTCTATTACATATTACCTTCTCGATGTCCGCAGGCTATTACAAAAATACCCACCTACTGAATCGAACAAGGTATGCTACATTAACTTGCACAAACTATGCTACATTCGTGAACAATGTACATAGCTCTGATACATAGGTGTACACAGGCATGATACAGACGATGTAAAGGCGTCTTATCTAAGACTTGTGCTACTTCAACATGAGCTAGCCTTACCATTCACAGAATACAATTCCCAGGGCAGTTGTCAGGGGAGTGAAGGTACCACGCAGAGGAGGGGCGGCGCACTTTCTATGTAATACTCCCTCACTCAAGTCACTGCCCCAAGTTGAAAGCTGCTGTATGAAGAGGTATGAAAGGATGCATATCAAATGCTATTGCTATTTCCCAACGCCATTGTGCATCATTGTGTTCAGTATGGCACAAAAAGTATTCCACACGACAAGAATAAGATATATCAGTATTACTTTTTTGTAGTGCACTTGATTGGACTGTTTAAGTCCATCCGAAGGAACAAATTTTATTTGTCTGTGTAGTTGTTGGTCCGTCTTTCGTCACCTCAATGTATACATGTGTAATGGGTTGAAACTGTCCCTTTCTGATGGTGAACGGGCAGAGTGGGGCAGAGATACATGAACCCACCGTGACAAGTGGTTATTGCAGAGTGGGGGTGCGTGCGTTATTCATGTTGCCTCGAGGAGCAGTGGTCATATTAGATCGTTACTACTGTGTGAAATATTCATGGCTGTCTTTGATTCAAGCCGACGCCGCGTCGCGCCTACCGCCCCCAGCCCCAACCCCCTACCACCCCACACACCCCTCACACCCCTCACACTATGTGGGGGGTATTGTATGCCTAAGGAGCTGACAGAGAATTTACTAAGTTATTGATAATTACAGCGGCTCCTATTGAGTGCTTCTTGCTATATGTAGTGCCTAGTATTGAATAAACCATTTGACATAAATAGATGGATAGATGTGCGGTACATGTATATGCATGAGTGTCCCACCACTTACACTTAAATATATTTCCTGATACACACTACAATATTAACTACCAGTTGTGGATGTGTCTAAAAATCAATCAGAATAACTACATGTAACATATATTGTATTGTACATCGCGTAATGGTTGAATACCAAAGACAACTATATGGCAATCATTTCCATTACTTAGATGTATATGTCTGTCACATCAAAGCCTAGTGCATAGATGTATGGACCATCTTAGGGTTATAATGCACTCCATGTATCGATAAAGAGGCTTAATCTAAACCATAGAAATAAAGACATATAGCATCTATGTCATATCAGCTCTACATACATAGAATTAATGTCCACCTATGTCATGTAGCGCCCATATAAACACGAGGGGTTGAGAGGCTGATGGGGTGACGGGTACAGGTCAGCTTGTAATTATACTGACTCAAGCTCCTCCTGCCACTCCCATACCAAAACACTGCAAGAACAACTCGGCATAAACCGGTTGCCTAGCAACGGGGATCCAAAGAATGCATCAGCGCTGGTGGTTGACGGAGGTGGGTGGGCGTCGGTAGGAGTTGATGATATTGGAATTGGGAGCGGATTGGCCGGGGATTGGCTTGTCCGGCCGTCCTACGCCGCACCGAACCGCCACATCTTTGTCATACTCAGCAAGCCCCCCCCCCGTCTTACATCCATACTGCCATACAGGGATGACCCCCCCCCCCCCCCCAGACATACTGCCACATCTTTGTCATACTGAGCAAGCCTCCCCCGTCTTACACCCATACTGCCATACAGGGATGACCCCCCCCCCCCCCCACCATACTGCCACATCTTTGTCATACTCAGCAAGCCTCCCCCGTCTTACACCCATACTGTCATGCAGGGATGACCCCCCCCCCCCCCGACATACTGCCACATCTTTGTCATACTCAGCAAGCCTCCCCCGTCTTACATCCATACTGCCATGCAGGGATGACCCCCCCCCCCACACACACACACACACCATACTGCCACATCTTTGTCATACTCAGCAAGCCTCCCCCATCTTAGATCCATACTGCCATACAGGGATGATCCCCCCCCCCCCCACCATACTGCCACATCTTTGTCATACTCAGCAAGCCTCCCCCATCTTACATCCATACTGCCATACAGGGATTATCCCCCCCCCCCCCCCATCCCACCATACTGCCACATCTTTGTCATACTCAGCAAGCCTCCCCCGTCTTACATCCATACTGCCATGCAGGGATGACCCCCCCCCCCACACACACACACACACACTATACTGCCACATCTTTGTCATACTCAGCAAGCCTCCCCCCATCTTAGATCCATACTGCCATACAGGGATGATCCCCCCCCCCCCCACCATACTGCCACATCTTTGTAATACTCAGCAAGCCTCCCCCATCTTACATCCATACTGCCATACAGGGATTACCCCCCCCCCCCTCCCATCCCACCATACTGCCACATCTTTGTCATACTCAGCAAGCCTCCCCCGTCTTACATCCATACTGCTATACACTACAGGGATAACCCCCACCCATACTGCAGATAGATAGCATCTTGAATGTGTGTCTCCCTTGCATAAGTGATGCGGGTAACAGCCCTGCTAAAGTGATTATCAAAACAAACAGTACATGTGCATGTAGTCACCCCCCCCCCCCCCTGCCAGATCTTACATCCGCAAACATACAGGGTTGCCCTGATGTGCCAACAATAAGGACAGCCTCCCCACTCTACACAGTGTGGGAGGGCAGGGAATCATTTGGAGCACTCAACCATGTAGAGAATACAGGTAGTTGTAATGAGTATGTAGAATTTCACCAAATCCCAGGTACATGGCAACCAGGTGAGCCTGTCTGGTTTAGCTCTTTTATGATAATCCAGGCTCCTAAGGTCCGCATGAATCAGCATAGCAGTATGTGATGTGTCATCAAAATACGTCAATGTAGCCCTGGTGGTATCTCGCCAGTACCATGCCATCCCCACAGAGTTGATACACCCCCAAAAGGGTGGGCATGATGTATTAATTAATATCAAAGTTCCCAGCATCTAAACCCTGCACACTGCACTTACTAACAGTCACTGAAAAGTTCATGCTTCTCTTCTCAGTGTACATCTTAGTTTATGTTGCCCTCTTCTTCTCTACAGATGGCTGTACATCAAATGTGAATGTCGCCTTCATATTTCCTGTGCTATATCTCCCAGATTGTCTAACTTATCAGCCAGACTTTCCCCTCAGCCCTAGCCACTCTCTGGTCATACCTAAGGGAGTGCTCATTTTTTAACAACAGGGGGGGGGTGGATTTGGGGGGGGGGGGTAAAACATTTGGACCCCTTGACCAGGGGGGGGGTAAAAAATTTGGACCCCTCTTGGGGGGGTAAAAAAAATTCAACCTGTTTTGAGGGAAAAAGCCCGCGCGTTACTATGCTACAAAGGGGCACGGATGCACTGCCGGGGGGGGGGGGGTAAAAAATTTCGACCTCTCTAGAGAGGGGTGAAAAAAATTTGCACGCTCCGCGCGAAATCTCACCCCCCCCCCCCCCCCCCCCCCCCCTGTTGTTAAAAAATGAGCACTCCCTAACCCCTTATGGCTGTTCGTCTTTGTCGTCGTTTCGGCACAACATGAAATATTCAGGCCTGACTTAGAGCCGTCATCATGTCCCTGGGTGTCGTCTGCTGTACTGCCACCTGACCCAGTACCAGCCGAATCCCCAGACGCTACCAGTCTATATACCCAGCTATAGTCTACTCCTGCTGTCTTGTACTACCTTTCCACTACATACTGGAAATTGCCTCTCATTGCTGACTGCAGACAGTCCACTGCCTGACATTGCTGACTACAAACAGTCCCCTGTCTGACATTGCTGACTACAGACAGTCCCCTGTCTGTCATTGCTGATTGCAGACAGTCCCCTACCTGTCATTGCTGACTACAGACAGTCCACTGCCTGCCATTGCTGACTACAGCCGGTCCACTGTCTGACATTGCTGACTACAGACAGTCCCCTACCTGTCATTGCTGACTACAGACAGTCCACTGCCTACCATTGCTGACTACAAACAGTCCACTGCCTTCCATTGCTGACTACAGCCGGTCCACTGTCTGACATTGCTGACTACAGACAGTCCCCTGTCTGTCATTGCTGACTACAGACAGTCCACTGCCTGCCATTGCTGACTACAAACAGTCCATTGCCTGATATTGCTGACTACAAACAGTCCACTGCTTGCCATTGCACTGACTGTCATTGCAGACTACAGATAGTGCACTACATTTTGTATCTGTGTCGCATTTATTGTACATTTCCCCTCCTATTGCCAGTCAGCTACCTGCACATGGATGACCTCTGCATTCCCACTAATGTATGAGATGTTTCATAAACTTGTATTTCATAACCCATATAGATAGGCCTCTGTTCTTGGAATGTCTAGGATGACACCTGTAGAGGTGTACGGCCGGGGTACGACTACAGGTGGTTACCGTGGTGACACTGACGCACACGGAGCGCGTGTCTCACACCTGCCGACAACAATGTGCTATCTATGACACAGGTATCACACAGGTAGCTGCCGGCCGCCACAGGTGTGCTGAGGGGGGAGGGGGCACACAGCAGGAGGCATTTATGCAGAATAATCATTAATATAGAAACTGTGAGGTGGAGGGATTGATTTCCTGTCTGTCTTCAAGGCAAGAAGCGCAGCTAAGGTAGCAGGCAGGACAAGCAGTCCTCTGTGAGGTCGTTTGAGAGCAGCATCGTGTTTTAATACTCTATATTAATTTTGTATGCCCCTTTGTCGGTCATGATGCAGAAATGCAGTCCTGATGTATGACTAGTTAGAGCTTCACCAATATGTCGTGCTGACCCTATACCGATGTTGCAGGTTCCTTTGTAGGGGGCACCATTGCTTGATCTGGTAACCAGCGAGGTAAGCACTGATACAACAATCACAATGGATACAGGCTGTTACATAATGCCCCCTAAGAATTCCGCAGTGAAGCCCAGGGAAGTTTCTCATTGATTGATAATGCAACCGGCTAGACGCCTATTCACTCCGAAAGCATCCGGTGACACTGTGTTTGTGCATCAATTAACGAATACAGACATTGTCTCTTGTCGACTAGAATCATGGGTATTACTTGTATAAATTTAAGAGCCAAATAAATTGGCTAGGCAATAGGGCGAGAAATTCAAAAGCGACAGACAACCGAATCCAGCTGCTAGAAGACATATCCCCAGACGACCTAACTCAACTAAAGATACCAGCCAAAAAACAACTCGAAACGATTGAGAACTTCCTAGACCCATGGGAGAAGGCATAGCCGTACACCAGTACATGTGGCCTGGTTACCAGGACACATGTACGGAGTATAGGCGTCTAGCCGGTTGCATTATCAACCAATGAGAAAATTCCCTGGCCTTCACTGCGGAATTCTTAGGGGGCATTATGTAACAGCCTGTACCCATCGTGATTGTTGTATCAGTGCTTGTCTCGCCGGAACAGGCTTAAGTAATGGAGCCGCCCACAGGACGGCCAGCCTGACCCCTATAGTATAGCGATCATTCTGGTGGGTTCATATGCGCGGCCATCTTAGTTCTGTCCTCGGAATTTCTCGCGAGATTGAGCTGGATACTAAATGCCCACACACCATAGGTTGCAAAGAAGGAGCTAAATTCCGAGAACAGACCCAAGATCTCACGAGACTGCTGGTGTGAGTACATTTTGTATAAACAGAGTGGTCGCGGGAACAAGTCCACTCCCGTTTAATCGTTATGGGTAAGAGTGTATATTGAATCAGATAAAAACAAAGATGCCAGTCAGCAGATTCCCAAGGCTGTTCAGGGCGGAGCTCTCACTTTGTAGCTCATTCATTTGGCGGATTTATGTTCTATAATAGTGTGGTATACATTCATATCGAAACCTAAAACATTACATCCATATTTTCTACATAATATGTCTACATAGCAAGTTATCTCTAGCTACCCTACCGTCGTGATATAGCACCAAGTATCAACAGAGAGCTTATCGGGGGGTAACAGACCCGCCAAATTGAAGGCCGCTGTTTTGACTTTAGGCCTATGCCGCAGGTCCACGACCCTCTTGAACCCACACCAAATATCTCTTTAAAGGAACCATGTAAGCGCAGATCCCTGTGTAAGCGCAGAGGCTTAAAGTTTATAAGCGCATGGGCGCTTGAAGGGGCAATTGCAGTAATAACCTTTTGCCGTCCTTATGCCTTAAAGGACTAATCAAAATGGCCTCACGCCTCCTGATGCTGGGGTGATAAAGAAGAATGGTCTTTACTCAACTACAAAGATGGCCGCCTCCCGATAATGAGTGACTACAGCCGTATAGGGTGACTAGTTCTGATGACGGCCACATGAGGGCAGCAGGGGCAGCTCTGAGCACCTCCCTGAGTGGAATGCACTGAGGGCCCCAGTGGGGAGTTATCTCTGCTGTGGTGGAGCCATCTTTGACTGTGAGCAGTGGTGGTGAGCTATCACTGCATGCTGGCACGAATTGCTCCCCCCACACACCTGTCTTAGAGATCGTATATCGCTGTTGAGTGACACATAATGTATGTATATGTATCTGATGGTACTCCACTCTTTTGCCATTGCTCGCTAGGCAGCATCGGCTAGCTATTGCTGCCAATGTCTGCACGCCCATTTCATCATGTTACTAGTATACGGAGCCCAGTGGAAGAACAGTCATAGAACGTACATGAACTGGGGTTTCTTCTCCCTCCGCTCCCAACCCTACCCCACAACTATGTCCACTCACCACTTAACTCCCCCACCCACCCCCTGTCCACCACTCATCCCCTCGCCCCCTGACCCCCTCCCCCTCCCACAGCCCGCCCCAGGCATGTCGTACATGCAGACCGCCTGGTTTACACGACTGTCGACAGGGGGCAGCACGCGAGCCTCCCACCCACAACGAGGCTCCCGAACCAGAAAGAGGCTGCTGTTCTCCGAATAGTTCCCTGTTACCAAGTTCTACTGACTATGGCTCTGTCACAAGCTGAAGCCTTTGTAACTGGAGGGTAAGAATTAGGGAGGTAACTGCTTTTCTGCCACACTACAAACCAGTTGCTCAGGACTCCATAAAATATAATCCCTAGGATTATCTCGAATTAAAGATATTTAGATATTTCCCCCAAAATGTGTAATGGACAGAAGCCACCGTCCATGTTGATGAGGAGAGGTACAGACACAGGCAAGGGAGAGGTAGGTTGAGGCAGAGATTCAAGCAGTCGTAAGAAATCCTGCTGTTGGCTGAGTGGCTGCATCCAGTGGGTGTAATCCTGTGGGATTTGTTGCTCGCGCTGCACGACCGCTTTTGTAGGCCACTCTCAATCAGGTTTCTTCTTTTTCCATTTTTTTGTGTTTTTGGAGCCGGGGGTTGTTGTCTTGTTCCTGTTGGAGTGCAGCAGTGTCCGCCGAGATGGACCGGAATCAAAAACAGGAAAGTCAATTTTGATGGGACTGGAGATAGTAGGGCTAGCAGGGGTAGGCCTATCCATATTACAGCTCATATAAGGAGATAGTGTGGTAGTCGTTATACCTCAGTGAATGATTGCAACACATACAAGAAGATCATATATGAAGAACTGTTGTGTAATGGTAGCACATTAGCTACCTCAGAATTCCAATTTTTGTGAAACTCCCGCGCTAAAATAGGACACATGTAGACATGGACAACATCATTGGGATTTGCAGGTGTTTCTTTTATGATAAATAGGTAGTAGCTCTCAGTATGGCATTTGCATTTTGTTGCCTATTTCATCATCTTTCTGGGGGTCTTGTGAGCTTAATGATCAACTTTATTATACGAACACTGAGTGATAAGGTCATTTGTGGCCCCCAGATTGTCTTTGGAATGAAAAGTCCAACCCTGTACGCAAGATTTACAGTACTTCCTCTTGGTGTTATGGACTTCAGAGAAGAGTACCGTGCAGGGTACCCACAAACAGGGAAAACATGGAAAAACAGGGAAAATGAAAAAAGCTATTCCCTGTCAGGGAAACACATGGAATTTGAAAATGTTGCCAAAACACAGGGAAAACACATGGAATAACATTTTAGCACACAGGGAAAAACATTTTGAAACCATAATGGTGGTGGTATGTATGATCCATTCTCAAAAAGCACGAGAATGCAAAATTTGGCTTCTAGATTTTCAAGATTTGAGTATGAGTATTAATAACCGTCCCAAAGCAAATAGCACAGGGAAAGTCGTGGCTCAGGGAAAACATATGGAATTTGAAAATGAAATTTGTGTGGGTACCCTGAGTACGGTATTGATAAGCATCTTGAGAAATTACCGGATTTAGCGAGACCTGAGAGCTGCTCTGGACTGCTCGCTGACAAAAAATGGCTTTATCACACATTCCGGGCAGTGGAAATGGGACATCAGGCCTGAGTTACCTTGGGACATGGACCCCTGCGCCCTACACTGTAAAAAAATGTGTGTTGTGGGAATATGGAAAAAGGCTAACACACATGTATATTTAACGCAACAAGGGACGAACTTGCGGAGTCACTAGACACACTTTGAAATGTTGCACACATTATTGGCATTAACAAGCTAAAATATAAGTCTATTGTAATTGAAACCGGCTTAAGGCCATTCCTTACAAGGCTTTGCTATGTGGGATGGCTGCCACAATTGGCCAGCATTGCCCTGATGGCCATACATGTTTTGGTTGATGAAGTTCTGCCTGCTAGTGAACTAGGGGTCTCTGCTAGTTGAGGGCGCCTGGCAATACTGAAAACTCTTTATAAAGTAACACACATAAATCACCAACACACTTTTTCCTACATACTTTACATTTTACACACTTTTTATCTCTACACACTTTTGAAAAAGTGTGTAGTGTGTTTAAAAAAAGGGTGTGTAAAATAAGTATACAAAAAAGTGTGTTAAAAAAGTGTGTTAAGTTAACACACATTTTTTAGAGTATAGCTTGCAAACTGGGACCAAAGAACCATGGCTTGCTAACTGGGGAGAATCTGACCTGTAGAACCCCGGCCTCTAACTGGGACCCACAGAACCTTGGCCTCCGAACTGGGGGAATGTGAGCCACAGAACCAAGGCCTCCTTACTGGAACCCGCAAAACAAGGTCCTCCTAACTGGGAGCCACAGGAACCAGGGATGTGTCAGTGCTGGTGTTAAAGTATGCCGGTTCCCTGACAGCGTTTGGCTTGTGTCAGCTGTATAATGGGCACAACGTTAAACATGGGCTGGGAACGGGTCCCCAAAAAAATGACAACAGAATTATAATAAACATACATTGTATTGGCTAGGGAGGCCCTGAACACATCGTGACGGGCCCAGACACTAACAGCCGCACCGGAAGTAGCTAACAAGCTCTCTGTAGGGGAGCGCCATGTGCAGCGACTGCCCGTGGACGTGTGTGTATGTCACTGTATATAGGAACACCTACCACGGTATCTGCAGTTACCAGGTAGCTCATCGGGGATCCCCGCTGTTCATAGGGAATGGAGAAGGAATGAAAGGTGATGATTACACTGCAGTTTGCATGGATATTGTATAGTTGTATCAATGCAGCCGATACCACCACAGGGATCCCCTACGAGCCATCTGGTAACTGCAGTTACCATTGTAGGTGTCCCTAAAGTGTATGGCGGGTGAAAGGTGGGACGTCAGTAGTATAGGCGGTTGGCGGTTAGAGTCAGGCTAGTCTCCAGCACAGATCGGCTTGTAGACCGGGTCATATGTAGAACATGCCGTCTGTGAACCAGCATTGTGTTCATGGCGCCTATTGGCCACTCCCCCAAATCTCCCTTGAAATCACAGCAAAACAACATTGGTGACTAACTGACTTCCATATTGGAGTCAGGAACAGTCAAGGCCAGGCTCACTCGAGGGTGCATACACGACCACTGGTGACTAGCCCATTATAGCACTCTATCTTTTTGTCATCATGATCCACAAGGTGTGTTTCAGGTTACATGGTCTGAAAATCTAGGGTAGGTAGGTCGGATTTTTTTTTTTTTTTTTTTTTTTTTTACTTTAACCTGAAAAGTACCCAGAAATCAACTCACGAACTACAATGCCGACTCGCCGACGACCGACTCGACTCGTGAACTATCAGATCGACCCTTAAATAGCCCCAAAATGACCCAAAATATAAATATTTTTTCAAAATTGCATAAAGATTTCTAGGGTCGGCCCTGTTTTGCTAGGTAGGGTCGGGTAACCTGAAACAAACCTTTTTTTTATTTGGCCTAAATGCAACTTTGGCGAGAGTAACTCACCGGGTCTGCTTTCAGCCCGACCTTACAGGGTTGATACACTCATAAAGTGGCAGCATAATACACCAATGCAATGACGGTGAGTTTACTCGCTGGCATCTGCGGCCAGAATACACCATATTGTAACACACTGACTAATCTGAGATTACAATGTTCAGAATATTATACCATATTGTGACACACTGACGACCCTAGCAGCCTCTGTGTTCTCAGAATACAACCCGATAGTGTGGGTGAATACACCCTGATAGTGTGGGTGTGGTGAATACACCCTGATAGGGTGGGTGTGGTATAATCCATATCAGACACAGGCCACTCACTATGTACATCAATCAGCACAGTAAGAACTCACTGTGTGTGTCTGTGTGTGGGGGGGGGGGGATGGAAGGGTGCACCTGATATGTGGCAGAGAAAAATGGTGCCAGCTGAGGAAGGGAAGGAGAGATGTGGTGCAGGAGAACAGCAAGCTACATAAAGAGGGGTGATGGGGAAGGCAGGGCAGCTCCCATGAATCAAAGGCAAAGCTGGGGGAATCGGAAATGAGGGAAGGTGGGCGATATGTATTAGAGCAAAGAGATGAAGCAGTAGAGCAAAGAGATTGAGCATGCAATAGGGGAGGAGAAACCCACTATACTGTAGTATACATCTAAACAAGCTCATACCTAAAGGCCAAGCCATCCGATGATAAGCCCTGAACAAATGGATTTGCAGTTCAGTTCCTGTAAACAGGAATTTATCATAGAATCCGCGTAAATATCTGTGACTCGGCCTTGAGCCATAAACATTGGCTGTGTCCTATTATCTATGTCACATTGGGTGTAGGCTTTGATATCAAAGTGTAGTATTGCTACCTGTATGGGTGAGTAGTATGTGGCAGGTGAGGGAGGGGTGGGAGGCACACAGAATGTACACAGGGCATGTACAGGTATACCATCTACACTATGTTGTTGTGTATAGGTAAGGCGGGATGGGTGGTGAATGACAGAATGAGGCGGCGCGGAGAGGCAATTGGTGCCGATGAATAATCATCCCTACACCGTACTCTGTGGTAGCTGACAAATGCTGCAGGGCGGGGAATATCTCAGCACACTGCGCTGCGCGCCCTCCGCCTTTTAGTCCTGTCGCCACACACCTTGGTATTTCATAGTGACGGTATGTTATGGTCCATACCCCGCCATCTTGAAATCAGGGAATTCCTGAACCAACCTGGCCCCAGCTCAGTTCTAGCTTGCATGTGTCATAACGACACCCCACCTGGAGGCTGTAACACTAAGGGTATGACGACCTGTTACGACACAACTATTCGCTTTCTTTAGTTGCGGGAGGGTGCATCGGTCTCCGTCGGCCGTCGCCGGGCCGCCTCACCGATTGATCGCCCCACGGGGCTCACGGCGGCCATAAACAAAAGGCTGGCTTGTGCGGCCGCGCGGCCACCATAAATACCGCACCGTTTGTGAGGGCGGGGTAATTCTGGCGCTTCCTGGACCTGACACGGGACAGATGGACGCACCCCGAATTATGGCCCAGGTCTAACCACCGCCGCCTATCAGCTAAATCAGCCACTCCAACCCCCAGCCCCCACACACAGGGCAGGGGGAAGCACCATGAAATCCCCACCCACTGGTCATTGGTCAGCTCAGGTACCAACCTGCTGCACCAGTCCTAGTGCTGTAGAAGCTGACCCTTCTGAACTTAAACCTGACCTGACCAGTCTCAACTTAAACCTGAATTGACTCGTCTCAACTTGATCCTGACCTGACCATTCTGAACTTAAACCTCACCTGACCCGGCTTCATCCTGACCTAACCAGTCTCAACTTAAACCTCACATGACCCATCTCAACGTCATCCTGACATTTACACAGCCCCTTAACACTTACTGACCTTGTAACACCCATCCTGGTAAGCAAATAATGACCTTCACTAGGGGGGGAGCTTATTCAGCCAAATTGGTGATGCAATACCCGCAACCAACTTCAAAGATGCTATCCATCAGGAGAATCATGAATCTGGCCTTCGTTTTTGAATTTGAGATTCCTAACCCCCCCGTACGCCCCCTCTGAAGATAAAAAGTATTTAATAATTTAATTAAATACCATTTAAAATCATTTCTGAAAAATCTGTGCATAAAACCTGTATATAACCACTTGTGGATGATGTATAAAAATAGTCAGCATGAAATTGAACCATTTTTAGTCATGTGGAGAATCCAATATGGCTGCCAACTGTTAAAAATGACCCATTTTTCCCCTTTTTTGGAACAAAACATGTACAAAACCATCTTGCAGTGATGTACAAATGTAGTCAGCAGGAAAGTGAACTACTTTTAGATATTTGAAGAATCCAAGATGGCCGCCAAGTTAATAAAATACATGTTTTTGCTTTTTTTAAAACTATTTTCGCATTAAACCTGTATACAACCACTTAGTGTTGATGTATAACAATAGTCAGCATGACAGTGAACTATATTTTGATATGTCAATAATCCAAGATGGCCGCCAAATTGAAGAAACATTTTGGTAAAAGATACCTTGACAAAACCACTTTTTGTGGGACATATAAAAATAGTCAGCATGGAAGTGAACTACTCTCAGACATGAAAAAATCCCAGATAGCCGCATTGTTAAAAAAGCATCAGTATTTCATATCCTTTCAGGTAAAATGTTAAATATCATGGCCTGTACTGTACACTAGTATATCAATTCTAAAACTTATACTAATATCTAATTCCTGTGAGCCTATAATTATTATGAGCCTCCAGACTAGGGACAAATGTTAGACATGGTTGAGCTCATTATGGTAAAAGTAGCCTGAACAAAAAGACAGAATGATGAAGACTCTCTTAAGACTTTAATCACCTCAGATCAAAGATAAGAACAAAACACTAGTTGTGTTTAGCTATGTAGCAAAGTGGCTGGCACTCAGTTTTGACCAAAGCTATTCAGATCTATAAGGGAAACATCAGACTTTGAGCATACATTGTCAAGGAAGATCTTTAAGTTTGTTGCATATGTTGCAATAGGCAGCTTCTTGTGGTCCCTCATCAGGCGCAACAGATCACTTGTTTTTGGCATGGTTAGAGATGTGCCCCTTGCATATCTCACCTCTCGATAGAACCTTTCCTCCTTTTTCTTTGAACAGGTCCTGAGATTCATATCCACTTCCTGGCAGGAACTGGATGGTCCTCCCATCCTCTTTAGGTCATCTAGATCTTTTAATATATGCCTAGCAACTAGAATATGTCCAACTTCTTTGCTTGTCATATCCTGGGAACTCAGGTCTGTTTGTTTTGATTTCCATTCCCGTTTTAGTTTAGGTATGGGCCCATTCTTTCTTACCAATGCCTTGAAGCCCCCAGATGGCACATTCTCCTAGAGATCATATGCCTTTGCCTTCACTACCAAGGAAGACACAGTCTCCAGGTGTAGGTGCATGTTCAATTTTCTCTTGATGCATTGAGGAAAGCATGTTTTCACTCTGTGGATCACATTCACCAAATCCGAAGATATTCCCCTTTTGCTTCTGAAACCCAAGGGCTAGTTCAGGTAAAAGCATAGCCAAAACCTTTAGAACCAGTGGCCGATACTCATTTGCTGTTTTCTCAATGACTTCAAAAATGTCATCGTTGTACCTTGTACTTTGAAATCTTACAACAGACACAAATTTGAATGCTGGTTCACTAGTATCAAGAAGATCTACTGGGTCGGTGGTTGAAAGATCCAATAGAGCTGCTGGGAAGCTGGTATCAGGGTCGAGTAGGCTGTGCTAGTGGAGTTTGTTAATGATAAGAAAGGCTCACTCAGGTGAACACCAATATGAGCGCCCACACAGAACATGACCTTGAGAAGTTCAAGTGTGATGAAACAGCGAACAATGCATGCCAGTTGATTTGTCACATGCATAATCTTCTCAAGGAAGTGAGATAGTTCATGATAGTGATGAGTCATCACAGCACATGTGAGAGTGAGTCGATTAAACCTCTCATCTCTGAGGCTTACTGATTTGTTTTTGTGTGATGCAATGAAGTCATCAAATTCCTCAGCCTTGATCCAGGGTTAACTGTCAAAGTCATGATTTATCTATGTCTACCCATTGCCCAGTTATCATGCGATTAAACATAAGGGATTAGTGCACATTGCAAAGCAGATGGCTAGGCACATCATTAGTTTAAAGTTCATCGGCCACCATTCTTTCTACCACTAACTGTCTGCAATATGTCCCCCAAAGAGCGGCTTTGTCCAGGTATTTTTATTAAAAACTTTAAAAAAGTATGTTTTTTTCAATTTGGCAGCCATCTTGGATTAATGACATATGTTAACATAGTTCACTGTCATGCTGATTATTGTTATACATCAACACTAAGTGGTTGTATACAGGTTAATTGCGAAACTAGTTTTTAAAAAAGCAAAAATATGTATTTTTTTAACTTGGCGGCCATCTTGGATTCTTCAAATATCTAAAGGTAGTTCACTTTCCTGCTGACTACATTTGTACATAACTGCAAGATGGTTTTGTACATGTTTGATTCCAAAAAAGGGGAAAAATGGGTCATTTTTAACAGTTGGCGGCCATATTGGATTCTCCACATGACTAAAAATGGTTCAATTTCATGCTGACTATTTTTATACATCATCCACAAGAGGTTATGTACAGGTTTTATGCACAGATTTTTCAGGAATAATTTTAAATGGTATTTAATTAAATAATTAAATACTTTTTATCTTCGGAGGGGGCGTACGGGGGGGTTAGGAATCTCAAATTCAAAAACGAAGGCCAGATTCATGTTTCTCATGATGGATAGCATCTTTTAAGTTGGTTGCGGTAAAAAATGTGGTCTAAGCTCCCCCCCCACCTTCACCTTTCCTGACTCCCTTATTTAATACCTTCCCCCATCCTCACCATCTCCATCCCACCTTCCTCACCGTCTCCCCTCCACCTTCCCCCATCCTTCCCCCATCATCTCCCTCCCACCTACCCCCATCATCACCCTTCCACCTTCCCCCATCCCCACCATCTCCCTCCCACCTTCCTCCATCTGCACCATCTCCCTCCCACCTTCCCGCATCATCTCCCTCCCAAATTCCCCCATCCTTCGTGATATACCTCCAACCTTTTCCTATCCTTCCCCATCTCCCTCCCCCTGTGTTAGTGGGGACCTTCATGATGGGGGCATGAAGGAGTAGAAATAACTTCATCGGGAGCCTTCCATAATACCAATGGGCATACCGGAATCATGACGTGCCCCGGTAGCGGTTTTCTCCCTCACCTCATAGATCCAGTCATTCATTTCATAGATTCGATCATCCATAGATGCGGTTACTGCTGTATTGGGAAAGCAGCATATAAATATCTGTCCTACTACTGCGAGGCAGAATACCACTATTTGTGGATGACTCCTTGCCAACTTGAGATATGTCCCGTGAGGTACTTGATGTACATCTGGACGTTAAACAAATCAATCAATCAATCAAACCCCATCTCCCTCCCACTTCCCCCATCCCCCAACTTCCCCACACAATCCCCCCCCCCCCACACCTTCTCCCAACATCTCCCTCCCACCTTCCCCCATCTTCACTCATCCCCCTCCCACCTTCCCCCATCCCCACCATCTCGCTCCCACCTTCCCCCATCCCCACCATCTCGCTCCCACCTTCCCCCATCCTCACCCATCTCCCTCCCTCCCACCTTCCCCCATCGTTACTCATCTCTCTCCGAGCTCGGAAGCATCAATTCCTACTGATTTCTTACATAATTCATTTCATCATTTCTTAGTAGGGAACTTGGCCCAGTTCCTGTAAATTCAATTAAGTTTAGGTGCAATGGGCATGCATAAAATAAGAGCGACTCTTTGCTGTTGCGAAACCGGTCATTAAGGTTCCCGCTATGTCAGCCATGTATTGTGTTTCTGCGCAGCGTTGTGACGTGACGGTCAGTGATCTGCCGTACTTGACCTTCCGCTGCTCCCTCTCACCTGATTGGATGCAGTAATGTTGTGTAACACACATCCAGCGGTTAAGGCATGTGAGAGGCAACTCACATGTTGTGACTGGTGGCTTCATGTGTAGAACTGGTGTATACAGCACATTCATGCGCAAAAGCCGCAGCTTGTACGCGAATCAACCCATCTCTGATTTGATACCTAAAATGCCTTTGATACTACTGTACTAAATTACATGTAGCAATGTGCATTCCCCCTGTGGGGCTTATAGTGTTAGTTGTAGATGAAGGTGCTTCTTCTAATAATGCGGGTTAGGCTTATAAGTTTGAATTTACGGTAGTTTGTAATTCGGAGATGCCACTTCATGCTTTTGTAGGAATTCCTGGTTGATTACCAAAATTTCTGTATTTCGATTACCAGGTATGTTAATTTCATGCAAAAAAATTGAACAGGATTGTAAGATTTCCAGTTTTTTGTCGAGCTGGGAGTGACATCCCTGTGGTTTCAAGTGTACAACTGACATATAGCATGTTGATTGGCAGTAGAACTGGAACACTAAAGATAAACAGTTCAACACTCTGAAGTTCATGGGACATGAATGATGCATGGCTTGTTTTTCCCAGTTATAACACCAACAAAAACATCATTGATTAAGAGTTGTTACTTCCTTGTATGCTTCCAGGTGGAGGAGGACTTTGTGCTTATAACACAAACTGCCATATAGAGGAAGGACAGGACGAGCCGACTCCACCACACGGCCTCCACACCTCCAGACACACCTCACCTACCTAAGGTAAGACAACTAAAGGAGGCATTCCACATAACTACAGTTAGGCAACAAGAGGCACTAAACTTCTAAAGGGACATTCCACCTAACTACAGTTAGGCAACAGGAGGCACCAAAGGGGACATTCTAGTTAGGCAAGAGGCACTGAAGGGGGCATTCTCCTAAAAACAGTTAGCAACAAGAGGCACTAAAGGGGCATTCCACCTAACTACGGTTAGGCAACAGGAATAACCAAAGGGGGCATCCTAGTTAGGCAAGAAGAGGCACTGAAGGGGGCATTCTCCCAACTACAGTTAGGCAACAAGGAGCATTAAAGGGGCATTATACCCCACCACTGTTAGGCAACACAAAGCACCAAAGGGGCAGTTCACCTAACTATAGTTAGGCAACAAGGGGCACTAAAGGGGGCATTCTACCCAACTACATTTAGGCAACAAGAGGCACTAAAGGGGGCCTTCCACCTAACCATGCTAAGGCAACCAGAGGCACTAAAGGGGAATTCCAGCCAGGTGGACTCTGGCCAATTTCATATGGGCCGTACAAGTGAATCAGGTTCATTTACTCTGATTGTCAACTTTTTGGCCACATGGTATTGAATTCTACTAAGGACCAGAAAGTCCAAAATCAAGTTTAAAAACGGCCAGAAGAAAATGGCTGCTTAGGGACAGCAGCCATATTCACATTAAGAATCACTTTCGACTTCACTTTTCATGTAGACTTTGCAAGCTAAATGTTACAACATTTTATCATTAAGCCTCTTAGGGCCACTGTATAATTCACATAAATGACATCATGTATTCATCACCTGTTGAAATCTATGCTCTATGGTAGAAAATGAGTTCAAACATGGGAAGTTTTCTGGATTTCAAACAGCCTAGCAACTGCCCAGTCCCTCACTTGGTTTGGAAAAAATGCATGTCTGTTTTAACGGCTGGTTGTGTACTTGCAGAAGGTGGATTCTCGTGCGGGGTGGCTGACGTCGCCCCGCCCGGACGGTGGAGGGGGAGCGGCAGGCCGGCCGCAAGGTGTCACCACCAGGCCATCACCCTCAGCATCTACAGGTGTCCCCTGGGTAGGGGCAGTACCAGGGGTAGGAGTACCAGGGGCAGGAATACCAGGGCCGGGAGTACCAGGGGTAGGAGTACCAGCTTTAGGAGTACCAGGCCCAAGAGTACCAGGCCCAGGAGTACCAGGGGTAGGAGGAGGTGTACAAGGCCCCGGTAGCCGCCACCCGACAGCACCCAGAAGCATGCTCAAGGAGCAGGAGAACCCGGCGCCGGGGTCGGCAGGAGGGGGCAGTATCAAGTCGGAGCCGGCCGCGGCTAATGCAGTGGTCAAGGAGGAACCAGCGGACCCCCACATGGACCCCGGTCAGCGACTGCAGCACCCAGCCCGCGGGGGGCCTGACGACGCAGCCAACGGGCTACCCAAATCTGAATGTAGGTGGTATTTTTAGTTTATAAATGTTGAATCATACCAGTACTATTATCAATGGATGTATATGAACAGAATGACTCATCAGCAGCTCTCATCAGGGAGGTTGTTGTGGAAATGTGATCAGCCTCACAGAAAGAAGCATCATTGCTGTGGAGCTATTTACAAGTTATGGTAGTTGTGTGGAGTATAATACCTGCTCAAATATCATGCCCTTATCAAATATTGCCATCTGATATATACATCATTTGAACAAATCTAAAACTTGCATATTGTGAGCATTCTGCTGAATCACATGTCAAAGTAGGTTATCTGAAATTATGGGAATTAAAACCACATGCCATGAATGTTTTCGAAGGATTTGTAAACTCCCATAAAGATTCGAAAGGCTTGGGATTACCATAATATTATTTCAAATAGTACCAACGACCAATATATACACAACGTGTCATCTCTGTTAAAGGAAATCGCTGCTTGTTTTGTAATCAGCAGGAAATCGCTGCTTGTTTTGTAATTAGCTGATCATGCTCTATTGTCATATCCAAATAACTTTGGATTAAAAGAGTTGGAAACATGATCAAATAGGAAATAGACACAAAACCACACATCATCTCTGTGCTCATTTTTCTGTAATGCTCATTCAAAGAGAAGAAAAGGTCCTTCACTACAGCATATACATGTTTAGAAACAGCTCTATTCTGGGCCTACGTCCCATGCCATGGAAGTTAGATGTCATAGTCCCCTGTTATTTGCTATGTGACTAGACCTCTCCTCTTTTCTGAAAAGAAGTGGGTTTCTTGCTGGGATAGAACCCACACCATCTGATTGCAACCTGTCAAAATCCTAGACTCCAGCACAGAAGGGGGCCGTTATTTCCTTTAACATGTGTTTGACCTGTTGAACTGTTTTCAGAAATCCCACAGCAAAATTGTTACCTGAAGTTAATGTCAGCCATCTCGTTTTTCAGTGGATATACCAGATATCAAACCCAAGTTAGAGGATGTGTCGTTCAACGACCAAATGCCAGGTAAGGTCCTGTTTTCCTAATTTGACAAGTTGTATCTTAGTTAGAATCTTTGCTCTTCAGCCGCCAGGCTACGGCAGTTAGCATGGAAAGACTATGAAGTACCTGCGCCATTTTGGTTTTGCTGGTACCCATCTCCCACAGTGGTGTTACTAGGAACCAGCTACATTTAATCTGATGGTATATATAGAACAAATGAATTATTTCACTTCCACAGAGAATTCCCGCAGAAGTGGCAGTGCATGCCTCAGGACCCATGCGGCATTCTAGGGACCGGCCGAACAAATAGACCTACATTCATGACACCAGACCCCTCATACTTGTAATTAAAATTGAACTGAAAGAAACATCAAAATACCAATACCCTCCTCTAGGTATAATAGTGTTTGCCTCCGCCTCTAGCTGGCGTTACATCCCAGCGTGCCCCCGGGCCGGCGTCTGAAAGCCCTCATTTCCGCCCCGCACAGCGGACATTATCCACTTAGGGAGTGAGTAATCAGAGGGCCTCTCCTTAATTAAATTCTTCCGAGAAACAATGGAAGCCGATGTCGACCACAGCTGCGACTTGTGCCGATGTCCTTCTGGGTGAGCACTGAGGGTGAGACGCAGGATGGTCACGTGGTTGTTAGCAGTGCCCCCTGGTGGGATGAGGTGCCAGCAGGAATGTCAGAGGTCACTCCCTGTAGGCAGCCATCTTGTCACCCTGTGTAGACAGCCATTTTGTCCCCTGTGTGGGCAGGAACCACCTTGTCCCTCTGTGTCTTACTAAAATGCCATCTTGTCCCCATTTGTAGGCAGCCAACTTGTCTAACTGTGTAGGGAGACATCTAGCTAGACTGCCATCTTATCCGCCTGTGAAGGCAGCCATCTTATCACCCTATGTAGGCAGACATCTTGCTAGACTGCCATCGTGTCTCCCTGTGTAGGCGCCCATTGTGTCCCTCTGTGTGGGCAGACATCATGTCCCCCTGTGTAGGCAGGCATTGTGTCCCTCTGTGTGGGCAGACATCTTGTCCCCCTGTGTAGGCAGGCATTGTGTCCCTCTGTGTGGGCAGACATCTTGTCATCCTAGGCTGGTTATTCTGCCAGCTTACTAGACTGGCATATTGTACCCCTGTTTAGGCAGCAATTTTGCTAAACTGCCATCGTGTCTCCCTGTGTAGGCAGCCATCTTGTCATCCTGTGTAGGCAGCCATATTGTATGACATCACAAAGTTGCATTACCACCATAGATGCAATAACAATTAATTACATCACCTCTCATTAAAGAGTGATGCTCTCTCCAAGCACAAGTTAAAATTGAAATTGCCTCATCAAGCACATAAATACATTTTTGTAACAAGGCCAACATATATGATAGAGTTGCTAAAGGTTCAAAACAAAATGATAATTTCCATCTCTTCCGCTCCCACTCATGATGACACTATGGTCAATCCCTTACACCCCTGTACGCAGTGAAGAGCTTGTAGCCGGCGAGCTGCAATGGTTTGTACGCACAGGCAGGGCGCAGGTCAGGGACCAGTGAAGAGGCCAGCCTTTATTGTCGGTTTGAGTTACCCGGTTTGTTGTACTGAGCGTGTGATCGTTTACAAATACAAGTGAAGGGCCAACGTTCCTCTTAGGGTCACAGATAAATATATAAAAAGGGGTTGGATTGGTATAAACAAAGGATATTAAAAAGATAATGCATGAAATAAACTTGCTCGAGGTTACATTTTCATGTAACCAATGACTAATGTCGGACAATGGTTCTACAAATGGTATGTGATAAGAATAGCTCTTCATAGAGGTATACAGAGTAAGGCAGCTTGTCTCACTTCTTCATACAGAGTAGAGCAGCTTGTCTCACTTCTTTATACAGAGTAGAGCAGCTTGTCTCACTTCCTTATACAGAGTAAGGCAGCTTGTCTCACTTCTTCATACAGAGTAGAGCAGCTTGTCTCACTTCCTTATACAGAGTAAGGCAGCTTGTCTCACTTTTTCATACAGAGTAGAGCAGCTTGTCTCACTTCCTTATACAGAGTAAGGCAGCTTGTCTCACTTCTTCATACAGAGTAGAGCAGCTTGTCTCACTTCTTCATACAGAGTGGGGCAGCTTGTCTCACTTCTTTATACAGAGTGGGGCAGCTTGGCTCACTTCTTCATACAGAGTAAGGCAGCTTGTCTCACTTCTTCATACAGAGTAGAGCAGCTTGTCTCACTTCTTCATACAGAGTAAGGCAGCTTGTCTCACCTCTGTATACAGAGTGGGCAGCTTGTCTCAATTCTTCATACAGAGTAAGGCAGCAAGTCTCACTTCTTAATACAAAGTGGGTAGCTTGGCTCACTTCTTTATACAGAGTAAGGCATCATGTCTCACTTCTTTATACAGAGTTGGGCAGCTTGTCTCACTTCTTTATACAGAGTGAGGCAGCTTGTCTCACTTCTTTAAACAGAGTAAGGCAGCATGTCTCACTTCTTTATACAGAGTAAGGCAGCTTGTCCCACTTGTTTAGGCAGAGTGCCTTCCTCTTGTTGTACAAGGCAGGTTGTAGAGAGAGGCAGAACGTCTTACATTTTCATGGACAGCAAGCCCGGTCTCTCCTCCATAGGAAATCAATTATGAAAATAGTCCAGGATCGTGGCGTGTGGCGGCGGGCCGCAGGACTTGAATTATAAATGTTAGCTGATCGCTGACAGCTCGGTGGGCCGGGGACCGGCTCGCTCCGGTGTCCTTGCTTACAAATGATGCTCTGCTGCACAATGGTACAGGCCCAATACAACGGGTTAGAACTGGTTCAAGCCGTGGATGTCAGTTTGGTCTGTGAAATTATCATGAGATGGGGCATCTTCTCATCTTACAGAACCTTTGTCTATTTCCTACCCTGTTTATTTAAAATATATTGTAAAGGGGTTACATGAGATGAGATTTTAACCTAAAGGCAATCCAACGTCATTACATGAAAAAAAAAACTATACCGGTATTACTTAAGTAAATCCCACCACTACCGATCTCGCCATTTCTACTTACCTATGATCACATATTAATCCTACCGGTTAGCAGCTAAATGGTTTAAATGATGTGTGAAGTGATAGGGTGTGGTGATCGTGTCAAAGGCCATGTAGATATGTGTAATATAGCTATATATTGAAGATGGGACACAGGCCCTTCATCTCCCTACCGGGTAGGTATATATATGCGCCTCTCTATGTGATGTGTGTGTTGTATGCAGCTTAATGGGAGGGCTCTAGATGCATCTCACACTAGTCTCCCCAGGACCCCCGCCCACACCCGCCCCCACAGCCCCCAGACGGCATGCCTCCCATGTATAATGCTGTCCCTGCCCAAACCCAGCAGGACACCGACCGTAGTGCCCCCGGCGGGGGGTGGCGGTACTTGTAGTACCAGGACGGGCGTGTAGGTGACGGGAGTGTTCCGTGAGGTGACTGGTATGAGGGAGGGGGGGGGGGGTTGTCTTAGTCTAGCACACAAGTAAACAGAAGTGATAATTATCAATCACCAGAGGGACGACTAGGTGTGTGATAGGTGTGAATAGTTGACCCGTTAGCAGTAGTCACAGAATGATGGGATGATGGGACTTAGTGAAGACCAACGTGCTTGTGTCTTCTACCAATATTAAACATTAAAATATTTTGTATGACAGTCTAGTAGAGCACTGAACCACCTTTAGGGACGTCATGATGCCTCACATTTTACTGCATTTTGTTGTCGGGATGGACTAGTGTACACTACAGTGTCGGCCATTACTTGTCTGTACTGTGCTAGTGCCAATCCTGCGGGAGTGTATTAACTTGGTAGAATTGACCTGATGCATGAATG